>CM035112.1:33352698-34552698 GCA_020205505.1 Panax japonicus | reverse complement strand
ACCAGGTCATGCGTAATTCGCACAGACAGGATATTCCAACAGAATAATAAAGAATGGAATAACAGAAGAATTTCACCATATATGCGGTACTTCGCATAGACAAGTTATTCCAACATAATAATAAAGAATGGAATAACAGAAGAATTTCACAATGTATGCGGTACTTCGTATAGACAGGTTATTCCAACATAATAATAAAGAATGGAATAACAAAAGCTTTCTTCATGAATACGAAAGAAATAATACCCCTTACCATAATAATAATATCCCTTACCTCAAAAGAAGACTGGATACTGGAATAGTGAGGTAGCAGACTTCTCTTCTTCTTTCTCTCTATAATTTCTCTCTATAATAATTGCTCTATAGCTTTAGTGAATTGTTGAAAAATAATGAAGGAATGAGCTTCTATTTATAAAAAAATATAGTTTCGATAATTGCACGTTTTGGGGCTCGAAATATTACAGTATAATACCTTCCTCTTTTCCTTCATTTTTAATTTAGTCCTGCAAGTATTATCGATCTTGCACCACCTCCCCTAATAGTAAATCATATGAATCAATAGTAAATCATGTGAATCAATAGTTCTAAACATGTGAAAATATGAATTACAGTATAGTACCTCAATCTATACTTCCATTTTTAATTTAGTCATGCAAGTATTATCAATCTTGCATCAACTCCCCTAATAGTAAATGAATGTGAATCAATAGTACACACATGTGAACAAATAGTTATAATCATGTGAATCAATAGCAATTAATTGCTCATTTATTCGGTTCATTATCCGATTGGTTAATATAACCTTCAGACATCAATTATTATCGAAATAAATATCGATATTCACTAACACTAATAATTCCAACATAATGGAACTATCAATTTCATCTTTAATCAACACGAACTTATTCAATCATTAATATTATAACTCACAATATTTAACAACCAGGTCGTTCCCAGAAAAGAGGGGGCTTTTCGATAAGGATTACTCCTTATTGGCGCGCAATTAGGTGACCAAACCTCTCCTTGACAGAACTTCTAGACATTGTCAATATTTCAAATAATAATATGAATAACTTTTCCGTCTCAATTATTGATTTAATAATATAACATATTGATACTGTGACAATAATTGAATCAATAATATGAGAGATATGATGCAACAATTACTGTAGCAATAATTGAGTATAACTGAGTGACTTCTTACGTAAGCATCAATAATGAATACCGTGTGTTACTATGCAACCACGCATATTACTGTACTTTTACTATCGGGTAGTTCAACAGTTTTAACGGTAACACATTCGCCGTTTTAAAAAATGATAATTCTGCCGTTTTCTAACTACGACAATACTTCCGTTGTGGGGTCCACTAATGATTGTGTCATCGTACGGATATTCTCCGATAAAAAAATATTTCCCGACCAAACGAATATTTTATAACAACTTGCATACTTTGCAAAATTTATAAATACTACCCACAACTATAACATTATATCAAATCCACACAATAATTTTCAAAAAAATATTTCGAGAAATTTAAACTTTTATTCATAAAATTTAGGGTCTCACAATCTCCCCTCCTTATGAAATTTCGCCCTCAAAATTTACGTACGTACCTGGTATGATGAGAATACCTTGACTTCATTTCAGATTCTAACTCTTGAGGTATAACCTTTGAGTGTTGAATACGATCTTTCTTATCCAAGATTTTAACACGTATCTCCTCATACGTTAAATCTTCTGCTATCTCGTCTAGTTCTAATTCAATAATGTGGTTCGGGTCGTCCACATATTTACGTAACATCGATAAGTAAAAAAACGTTATGAACACGCGACATACTTGGCGGTAAAACGAGTCTATAGGCCACAGTTCCTACTCGATCGAGGATTTTAAATGGGCCAATTAAATCGAGGGTTGAGATAACACCTTCTTGAACCTTCTTCTTCTTATTAATCAGCTCCGGGTCTGTAGCTTGAACGACTTTTAACTTTATCGATTAAAGTCAATTCTAATCGTATATTCATTATCTTCACGTGGGTCCCTAGAGTCTTTAACTCTATCTTCATCATTTATAAGTTATACGAAATGGGTTTTTGTGTTAACAACATCGCACTCGTAAACGCATATGATCTTCAACTCAACGCGTCAGCTACCACGTTCGCTCTTTCACAATGATATTGAATGGTACGATCGTAATCTTCAATAGCTCGAGTCAACGTCTTTGGCACATTATACGTTCGTTTTGGTTGAAGAAATATTTAAGGGTTGAAGAAATGGGTTTTGTACTGGGATCAATACAAAATTTGATTTCACGCTCTAGGGTAGGCCAGGAAGTCTTCAAGAATACGTCAGAAATTTATTAACAATAGAAATATCATTCAAAACTGTGACCCTCATGCAAGACTTGTATAGCACATGAAATGAAGGTTTCTCCTAACAGAGTTTCAACCGATAAGTCAAAGTCTAATTTCTCCTGAGTTAAATTTAAACGTTGAGCGCAAGCAAGAGAGATAAAAGAATGGGTAGAACCGGTATCTAATAAGGTATAAACTTCGCAAGAATTTATAATTAACTAACCCGTGCTAACTTCGTTCGGGTTACTCACTTTTTGAGAAGTCACAAAAATCGCTCTTCTTGAAATCACCGACTTTGTTTTGTCCGTATCCGCCTTTGGTGCCACCGTCCCAGCTGGATTTGACTTTGGTGCATGACAAAATCGGGCTAGGTGACCTTCTTTTCCATAATTGTAACATGCTTTGGACTGTATCATGCAGTTTGGACTGATATGTCCCTCCCCTCCGTATTTAAAATATACGAAAGTCGAAAATTCTCCTTCCTTTGAAACAGGTGTTGGTGCTGCTGTCTTTCCATCATTATTGAACCTTCTCTTCTTGAAATTTCCAATTCTATTATCTTGGCCATGATTACCACCGAAGTGGTTACCATTTCTTGCATGATAATTTCCCCCACGATGGTTATCATTGTTTCGATGGTCGTTGCCACAGGTATGATTATTATCGTGTTGCTGGTCATTACCTTTTGGTTGAGCTGACTCAACGGTCTCATGTGCTTCATTGTTTATCTCAACATTTTCATATGCCTTTCTCAAACACTGTCACAAAACAAGGGTTAATTGACATGTCATATATTATCCCTATACTCTGACCGACCAATAAATACCAAATAAACTTAGGTAGGTCATACTAGCGAAGAATTCCCCGTCTCTCCCCTCCTAGTTCTTATCTCACATCTCAGCCAGGGATCATATCCCTAAGCTTTGATACCAACCGTGACGCCCCCAAAACAGGTATACATCACCCATCTTGGGTCGCCAAAAATGTGGTACATAAATTCAAATATAAACTTAATTATACAACTGTCGGGTAATATACGAAAAAACATAGCTGAGAGTTTAAACAAGAATATTGCCTTCTAGACAATATCCACTCTTAAATAGAGTCCTTATTACATTTATTATCACATTATTCCGTAAAATAGTGAGGACTACTAAAGCCACTTATCCTGGACCAGCACTTCATTCCCCGACTCATCCCAACGATATTCTCATTTCCTGAAGAGAACGATGAAAAAAGGGTGAGCTCAACTAGCCCAGTAAGAAATATTATGACTAAGATAATGCAGAATAAATTATCCTTAACTTCAATATTATAACAACTGATAGAATACAATAGAAAATAAGTTTTAGATCAACAACTGTGGCGGAATAACCAATCCATTAGAAGAGTCAAGTAGAGCATAAAATTTACTATCTTCTATGATTTAAAAAGTTTTTCATCAACTTTATCTCTGAAACTCAGCTAAATAAATAAAATCGAATAATCCCTGCACCACGGCCAAGGATATTCATGTAATCATCAATGGTCATGATTATACCAAATAATCCCTGGTCATAATCATACCAACAACTGTCCATCAATGAACTACAGGCCAATGAGGACTTTTACCACATCATTCGTCACATTACGATCATGATTATACCGAATAATCCCTGGTCATAATCATACCAAGTCCATCTATGCACGTACGCCAAAGATGACTTTAATCACAATATAAGCATGAAGATGATGACAATGACATAATAATTCAATAAAACAAGCTCAAGGATAAATTTTAAAGATTTATAATTTAATTTATTTAGAAATCAATAACGTCCAAATTGTCAACATGAATCTGCTTTGTAGAGTAAAATTCAAGAATAATATTCATGTACCAAAATAATTTGGACAGAAAAGAATAAGTTTTTCGTCGTGAATAGTACCCCATGAATAGTACTCCGAGAATAGTACCTCGTGAATAGTACCCCGACATGAAAAGTACCTCAAATACCCGAGTGAATAATATTTGGATGAATAGTAATTTGGGTGAATAGTAACCCATGAATAGTAACTCGTGAATAGTACTCCGACACGAAAAGTGCCCTGAATATCTGAGTGAATAATACTAGAGTAATAGTAATCGGGTGAATAGTAACCCGTGAATAGTAACTCGTAAAAGAAAATACCAAAGAAAATGATATTCCATGACGAGTACAAAAGAAATGATATCTCATACGAGTATAATATAATATACGAAACTGCAAATGAATTTTCACCCGCCACACGGTAATTCACGTAGACAGATCATTTCCACAATTTAATAAAGAATGCATACGAAAGGTCATTCACCTTGAATGCGGTAATCCACATAGACAGGTTATTCCAACAGAACAACAAAGAATGGAATAACAGAAGAATTCACCAGGCATGCGATAGACCGTACAGACAGGTTATTCCAACAGAATAATAAATAATGGAATCAGGTCATGCGTAATACGCACAAATAGGATATTCCAACAGAATAATAAAGAATGGAACCAGGTCATGCGTAATCCGTACAGACAGGATATTCCAACATAATAATAAAGAATGGAATAACAGAAGAATTTCACCATGTATGCGGTACTTCGCATAGACAAGTTATTCCAACATAATAATAAAGAATGGAATAACAGAAGAATTTCACAATGTATGCGGTACTTCGTATAGACAGGTTATTCCAACATAATAATAAAGAATGGAATAACAAAAGCTCTCTTCATGAATACGAAAGAAATAATACCCCTTACCATAATAATAATATCCCTTACCTCAAAAGAAGACTGGATACTTGAATAGTGAGGTAGCAGACTTCTCTTCTTCTTTCTCTCTATAATTTCTCTCTATAATAATTGCTCTATAGCTTTAGTGAATTGGTGAAAAATAATGAAGGAATGAACTTCTATTTATAGAAAAATATAGTTTCGATAATTGCACGTTTTGGGGCTCGAAATATTACAGTATAATACCTTCCTCTTTTCCTTCATTTTTAATTTAGTCCTGCAAGTATTATCAATCTTGCACCATCTCCCCTAATAGTAAATCATATGAATCAATAGTAAATCATGTGAATCAATAGTTCTAAACATGTGAAAATGTGAATTATAGTATAGTACCTCTATCTATACTTCCATTTTTAATTTAGTTATGCAAGTATTATCAATCTTGAATCAACTCCCCTAATTGTAAATGAATGTGAATCAATAGTACACACATGTGAACAAATAGTTATAATCATGTGAATCAATAACAATTAATTGCTCATTTATTCGGTTCATTATCCGATTGGTTAATATAACCTTCAGACATCAATTATTATCGAAATAAATATCGATTTTCACTAACACTAATAATTCCAACACAATGGAACTATCAATTTCATCTTTAATCAACACGAACTTATTCAATCATTATTATTATAACTCACACTATTTAACAACCAGGTCGTTCCCAGGAAAGATGGGGCTTTCCGATAAGGATTACTCCTTATTGGCGCGCAATTAGGTGACCAAACCTCTCATTGACAGAACTTCTAGACATTGTCAATATTGCAAATAATAATATGAATAACTTTGTCATCTCAATTATTGATTTAATAATATAACATATTGATATTGTGACAATAATTGAATCAATAATATGAGAGATATGATGCAGCAATTACTGTAGCAATACTTGAGTATAACTGAGTGACTTCTTACGTAAGCATCAATAATCAATATTGTGTGCTACTATGCAACCACGCGTATTACTGTACTTTTACTACAGGGTAGTTCAACAGTTTTAACGGTAACACATTCGCCGTTTTATAAAATGATAATTCTGTCGTTTTCTAACTACGACAATACTTCCGTTGCAGGGTCCACCAATGATTGTGCCCGTCGTACGGATATTCTCCGACAAAAAGAATATTCTCCGACCAAACGAATATTTTATAACAACTTGCATACTTTACAAAATTTATAAATACTACCCACAACTATAACATTATATCAAATCCACGTCATAATATTCAAAAAAATATTTTGAAAAATTTAAACCTTTATTCATAAAATTTGGGGTCTCACATCGTCAATATATCCGCCTATGCCAACCGCCACGCCTTCGTCCACCTTCCCCACTTGGTGCTCGAGGAACGCCACCAACACCGCGCTTAGATATCCTCGAGCGGAAGGGAGAAACGACACCGTCTGAGTCGTACGTTTGTGGGGTTTGCGTGATGTTGATGATGACGAAAAAGAAGATGATGGTGATTTCTTATTGGATTGTGATGATGATGAAGCAGAAGAGGATAATGGGTACTTTTGAGATGTAAAAGCTATTTTTTGAGATGATTCTGTGTTGGAGTATAGCAGAGATGCATTCATGAATGATCTTTAGGTCATCTGGCTAATGCAATATATGTTATATGAAGGAAGATTAGTGTAACTAAATGCACATCTTTGGCAGATCAATTTTTTCCTGATAGTGCATAAAGGCTATTACTAAATTTATCTGATTGCTGGCTACATTTGAAGGTGGACAATTCGCTCTTTTTTCATGGACCCAATTGAAATGCAAGGTTTCTTATGATCTCTTTTGAAGATTAGTCATCTTGGAAATTGTTATATGCCTTCTCCCCAAAATAATTGCATTGATTTGTAAGCTTGAACATTTTTTTTATAATTAATGATCATGAAATTTAGTATAATTTTGCCTTCTGTTCTCAATTTTTTTCCTTCTTTGCTTTATGTTGATTAATATGGTATATAATATTCGCTTCAGAACTTGCGTAGAAATTGATCCTTTGGTAGAGCATAACAGTTCAATCATTTGGCATTGATTTGTTTGTAGCTATATGGGGAAATTTCAATATCTAGTGAAACTGATTAGGGCTTTTTTGTCCTTTTTGAAAAGTGACGATTGCTTTTGTTGTGTAAGTGTCTAATCAGCAATAATTATCCACGTGTAAACAGAGTTAGTCCAGGTGGCTGGTCTGTTGACAGCAGGGGCACGGGTGACCTGATTTTTGTAACGATAAGGGTACTTTTGGAAAAAAAATTGTTTAGAGTGTAAGTGAGACATCCGTGTAAATATCAGGGGTATTTTTGCACCTTTGCCCTATTGCTATTTAGTACAAGTATTGCTCTTGAACGAGACTCCTTATATATATATATATATATATATATATATATATATATATATATATATATATATATATATAGAATGGATCCTGTCCGGGAGTCCGGACAGGTCCTAAAATGCGGACCAAATTTTTTTTTCTTTTTTTTGCTTTTTTTTTTGAAACAACTAAAAAAAAAATTATGGAACTGAAATTTTTCCATAATACAGTGTTTTGGGTGTGTTTTTAATACCTATACCAACCAATGTATGTACAGTCTGCCCAGACTGTACAGAAATGTTTTGGTATAAACATCCAAATCACGCCCAAAACACTGTATTATGGAAAAATTTCAGTTCCATAATTTTTTTTTTAAGTTGTTTAAAAAAAAAAAGCAAAAAAAAAAAAAGGGTCCGAATTTTGTTAAAATCCGGGAGTCCGGACCTGATCCGGACTCTCTCTCTCTCTCTCTATATATATATATATATATATATATATATAAGGACTTCCTTACGGTACTAAAATGCGGACTTTTTTTAAAAAAAAATAACTAAAAAAAAGTTTAATATTTTATGGAACTAGAATTTTTTTCATAATACAGTGTTTTTGTTTAAAAAAAAGCCAAAAAAACAAACAAAAAAATCGACATTTTAAGAAAATGCGGGATCCCTTACCTGATCCGTTTTGTATATATATATATATATATATATATATATATATATAGGGTCCAGATCCTGTAAGGGCTCCCTCACGCTACTAAAATGCTCACTTTTTTTTCTTTTTTTTAAAACAACTAAAAAAAAGTTTAACATTTTATGGAACTGAAATTTTTATATAATACAGTGTTTTGGATGTGATTTGGATACGTATAACAAAATAGGTGTGTACAGTCTGTGTAGACTGTACATATATTTTTTGGTACGAGTATCCAAATTACGCACAAAACATTGTATTATGAAAAAATTTCATTTCCATAAATATTTAAAAAAAAAAATTTGTTGTTTAAAAAAAAATCCCACATTTTAAGAAAGTAAGGGAGCCCTTACCTGATCCTTTCTGTATATATATAGAGAGAGAGAGACCTTGTCGATTCAATTTTCCTAACAAGTTCATCATCGTTTCACACGTAAAATAAATTTGCAAGTTTTCTTTTAAATTATAAAATTAATATTAATTTTTTAAAAGTTAATTTTAAATATTTTTAAACTTAAAATTGACATTAATTCATTAAGTTTATATCAATAAAATTATGAATATCATAAATACTTAAAAAATACTATTAGTTATAAGATTTATTGTTTTCAAAACTTAAAAATAAATCGTGTCAATTTTAAATTTAAAAACATGTCAAATTGATTTAAAAAAAATAAATATTGACCAAATAATTTGGAATGAAGGGAGTGTATAGTATGGAGTATGCTAAGAGCTAGAATCTCATTGATATTAAGCACCAATAAAAAAAGTGGTCTTTTTTGAACAATGGTTTTATTTAGAGCATGTTCGGAAGTGACTTATAAATTGGTCAAATCATTTTATAAGTCATTTGTCACTATTTCTTTTGTTTGGTAACGACTTATTTTTGTACTTATAAGTTGATTTTTAAGTAAAAAAAACAAGTATTTGTAACTTATTTTAAAAAGACTTATAAATCATTTTAAAATAAGTTAGTTTGACCAAATGTAATATTATTTTGTTCCTCCTTTTATTAATGTCCTTTTTAATAATATTTACATTTGATTTTAACTTATAAGTCATTATGAATCGAATACCTTCTAACTTATTTTAACTTAATTTCTGATTTATAAGTCAAATTGATGTTGAACGCTTTTACTTATAAGTCGCAACTTAAAATAACTTATACGACAACTTATATTTCAACTTTAAATCATTTTAAAATAAGTCATTGTCGAACGGGCTCTTGTGGTCAATTTACATTTTATGCATGAAAAACACAAAATAAAGTAAAATAAAGGGTTTCCACAACAAATATCTTCAATGCACATTAAGTTAGAGATTCTTCTTTTGGCAAAATCATAATTTTTTCTAGTTGCTGATAACTTCTCTGCTTCCCGTGGCTATAAACTCCAAATTCCAAATCATCAAATTGAAATATCAAATATAAATTTATAAAAGATGAATCTGATATTTGAACCAAAAGTTGCAAGAAACTTATCTCCTAGAGAAAGATAAAATGCTTGCAACAAAATCATCCAATGCTTGTAGAGAAGACCCTTTGACACCATTCTCTTCTCTTGCAGCTGCCCTTATCAATTCCCCAATCTCACAAGCCTTTTTCCTCATTTCCTCCCCTTTCCCATTTTTACCCATTACAATTTCAATAACCCTCTTCACATCTTCCTTCACAATGCTACTTTCCAATCCCCTTGTAAGCTCTATGCCCACCCCCATCTCCTCCTCCATCATTTTCGAGTTATAAACTTGCTCTGCGGCTAATGGCCACCCAATAATTGGCACCCCTTGGCTCAAACTCTCCAATGTAGAATTCCACCCACAATGGCTAAGAAATGCCCCGGTTGATTTGTGAGACAAAATCTCCAACTGGGGTGCCCATTTGTGCACTAATAGTCCGAGTTTTCTAAGCATCATTTGCTCTTCAAACCCCGGTGGCAGCCATTCATCTCTAAAATTTTCCTTTAGACTGAAGCCAATTGGAGGCCTAATTGCCCAAATGAATGGCTGCCCACTTTCTTCCAACCCCTTTGCCAATTCCATCATTTGGGTAGGTCTAATTGTGTTCTGGGAACCAAATGAAATGTATAGCACTGAACTTTTGGGAAACAAATCAAGCCATTTAAGACATTCTTCGGGTGATAACCCGGGTTCTTTCCCAGCCCTTTTACCAAAAGTACCCGGATTTGAAGAACTTTCAAGCATTCTCTGTGGGAGAAGAGGGCCAATACACCAAATGGGAAGTTTGGTGTAGTTTTTCAGTACTTCTAAACCCAATGGTTCAATTTCTTGAACTGTATTACATAACCACCCAAAAGATCCCAAAGAAAATGTTGTTTGTAGCTGAAAAAACTTGGACCATTCATCATTCCCATCAGCAACTCTAACAAATTGATGAAGATGAGAACGTGTAACTCGACATCTTTCAGGAAACCCCGGCAAACAAAACTCATCGTTATCGTTTTCCAAGAACCGATGAGGGAGTTTTTGCCATACAGAAACATAAGCTGCACTTCCATAAGCACCACAAGTACTAAAACTAACATTTACAATGTCTAAACTTTTGGCAACTTCATTAGCCCACCCCATAAAAACATCAGAAATGATGCAAATGGGGGATTTCCCATCACGAATTGTTACATCAGATATGAATCGGCGAAAAGGGGATTCAAGTGCAGATGAGGCATGGAAGAGGGTTATGACTTGGCTGAGAGGAAGGGATTCTGTGGTTTCTGTGTTTGGGGGCAAGTTGTGGTGAGAGCTGTTGAATGGTAGTGGGACTAAGTGGATTTGGGGGTTTTGGGTGTTTGTGGATTTGAGGTAGAGAATATTGAGAGGGGTGCTTACAAGGGTGATGGTGAATCCTGTTCTTTCTTGGATTTGTTTGGCTAGTGCCAAGAATGGGATTAGATGGCCGTGTGCAAAGAATGGGAGCATAATTATGTGTTCTCGAGGACTATCCATTTTCTGATTTTGCTCCATCTCTGTGTGTATGCTTGATATAGGAGAAAGGTGTCTTAGTTAGATGTGTGGCTAATGTGTAATGTGCACTTATAAAAGATAGGATAATAGAATACTAACAGGGCCCCTTCTTTATTCTTATATGCCGTTATTTACATGCATCACAACTATTTTTTTAAAATGTTCCATGCGATAAATGTTGATTGTCAATTTTAGATTCGTGTGGAAGGCTTTGGTTCATCAATCAAATGTTTTCTTTTACTTTGTAACGTCAGCTTTTTGGCATGAGTCCCCTCTATTACACTTTCTCTCATTCTATTTAATACATCAGTTTTTATAGTTTTGTACAATATAATTGAAATCAAAGTTGTCGAAGTAATTCATAATATTAAGTAGTATAATTGTTTAAAAATAAAAGTAATTCCGATATTTTTTCACTTTTTGATGAACGTGTAAAGTTTTCATCAAAATTTTAATGGTTGAATTTTTTTTTTAAACTTTTAACAAATTTATGGTAGGATTGATTTTAATATCATCAACTATCTATTATAGTAACATTTTTTGATTATTATTAATAAAATTATTAAATCAAATAATTGGCATATCAGAGAAAATGTGTAATGGAGGGGAGCCAAATCGAGCTTTTCAACAATACTCATTCCGTTTCAAAGTTATACACACACACACACATATATATATACACACACACACACACATATAGAGAGAGAAAGGAAGGATAATGCTCTTGATCCTTGCTATATACTCCCTCTATCCTGAATTATATGTTGTTTTAGCAAAAAAAAATTGTCCCACAATATTTGCATTTTCAAGATTTCAATGCATTTTCCCTTTGTTTTTCAAGTTTGCCCATTTAGTCATTACTCTCATTCACGCCTCTTCTTTTTTTTAAGCATCCTTTTCATATTCCCACCAATAAGGATTCACACACATAAAATAAAAAAGTCAGCACATAAAGGTATTTTAGTATTTTTATCACACATATTGGTATCTGTGTGGAACTATAGAAGAACAGATAATTCGGGACGGAGGGAGTATATATAATGCGTTAAAAATTAGTATTTATATTTATAGTTTTAACCTATAAAATGATAAGAATTTATTATGTCAAAACTATTGCATTTCTAATTTTTAGTAGAAATATTTTATAATTCTCAGTAGAACTATGTTAGAAAAATAAAATTTTCTTTGAAAAAAACATCGATAATAAAAATTGTGAATTTTCAGTCGATAAGTATTAGTGATAACTTATTTGGAGAGATATGTAATAAGTAAGATCTCTTATAATTCTGATCAATCTCATGTATTGATAAGTTTTGCAATTGTAATTCAATATAAATTTATCACAATATATAATAAGACTAACAAAGACACCTTCACTTTTGCTATTGCTCTTACCGAGCTTTTCTAACTCTCTGCTAGACTTGGCAAACGGGTCGGGCCTGGCCAAAACGGCCTGGGTTTTTGCGGGCTAAAAAGTTAAGCCCAAAGCCCAGTTTTTGGAGGGCGGGGCAGGTCGGCCCACGGGTCTAGGTTGATTTATGACCATCTTTTGACATATTTTTGGGCATAGCTTAAACATGCCGGAGCATTGTTGGGCCGAGCTTTTGACGGGCCGGGCTAAAACTGCTCGAATTTTTGTGGGCTGAAAAAATGAGGCCCAAAGCCCACTTTTTGACGGGCGGGCCGCCCCGCCGGCTTAGGCCAATTTTTCCATGTCTAATCCCTGCTAATGTTTTGTGTTGTGATTGTGTCCCTAAGCTCGTGAGGACCGTCTTTTATAGGCAAGGACTTCCGACAATTAGCCGCAATGGTGAAACAAAAAATATTAATGTGGCCAAAAGTGGCCATATTTGCCTAATAGAAAAGTACATCTAATCATGTTCATATGCACCCATTTCAACCTTGAGCAACGTGATAATGTTTGTGGAATATTTGTGGGTCCCCTTAATAAATGTAAGGCAACAATCTCATATTCTAATATTGCCCTCCTCTCTATTGTAAGGAACTTAAAATAAGAGAGTACACAAATTTTATTGATAGTACTTCCGAAGCCTTCCAGTATGCCAAGTATTCTTATTATCAGACCCATTCGTAGCCCGAAGTCGATAGGTTTCTGGCTTCGGCACGCCGATGACTTTTTATAGTGTTTCCCCGTTAGACATAAATTTTCCCGTGTTCTAAGGGGTACAAGCCTTGGCTTCCCGAAGAACCAAATCATCGACCTTGAACCTTCTTTGTTTAACACTTGATTGTAATTTCGAGTCATTCGACGCTGATACATAGCCAATCTTACCATTGTTGAATCTCGAACCTTATCCTGTAAATCCAGATTAAGCCTAAGACCCTTATCATTATACAGTTCTTTATATTGGTTGATCAGACGAGAAGGTGACCCAATCTCCACTTGAATAGGGACATTGGTACCATACACCAGTCGAAAAGTTGAATCTCCCATCGTCGTCTGAGGTGTAGTCCGATAGGACCATATAACACTAAGCAACTCCTCTAGCCACCTACCTTTGGCTTCATCCAACCTTCTCTTAATACCATTCAGTAAATCTCAATTTGTCACTCCAACATGCCCATTGAACTGAGGATGCGCTACATACACTGTCTGATGTTGAATGTATATGTAAGACCCCAAATTTTATGAAATAAAATTATTCAATTTTTCTTATAATTATTATTCAGTAAATGGTTAAATTGATAAAAGTTTAAAGTTATGGGTGAATTATGCAAATTTTACAAAATACGCAAGTGGCTATAAAATATTTATTGTTGTCTGAGAATATTAGTTTGGTCGTAGAATATTCTTTTTGTCGGGAATATCCGTACGACGGCGCAGCCTTGTGTGGGCCCCATAACGGAAAGCGATTGGATGAAGAAAACGAAAACTATAAGTTGTTTAAAAATAACGGCGTAGTTGTTACCGTTAATACTGTTAAAATACTAGGTGGTTAAAACACAGTAGCACACGGTATTGCACCAATTATTGATTCTTACGTAAGAAGGCACTACTCAATAATGGTTACAGTAATTACTGTTCAGTATTTTATTGACTCAATAATTGCTGCGTTGAAATTTTATATTGTTGTTGTTTCAATAATTGTCATTACACAGTATTTTTCATTATCGAAGCAATAATTCATATTATCTGAATAATATTATTAGATAACATTATTGGCAATGTCTAGAAAGTTCTGTCTAAGGAGAGGTTTGGTCACCTAATTGCGCGCCAGTAAGGAGAAATTCTTATTGGAAAGCCCCCTCTTTCCTAGGAACTGCCTGGTTGTCAGTATTGTGATTCTGTAATATTATTTATGAATAAGTAATTATTGATTTATATGATAAGGAAAATATTGATTTTATGTGGATATAGATGGAAAAATTTTTTAATGTGACAATTGTTGAAAATTAATATTTTATCTTTTCTGATAAAATAATTTATTTAAATATATTATTATATTTTAATAATATAATAATGATGATATTTTTACGATAAATGTGGGATATATGAGTATATGTGGAGGAGGAGTATTTTTGTTACCAAAAATATTTAAAACATGTTAAACATGTCGGTGAACCCCATTTCTTGACTGAAATTTCATTATAGCCTGTAAAATCATCCGTTTGTGGATTTCGGTCAATTTCTGTTTGGAATTTGGAAAAACTTTCTTCTGTAAAGTTGTAGAAAATTGAATTTCCTATAAAAACACGCGAGATTCAAATTTTCGGATAAAGGGCTATTTATTATGAATTATTGAAGTTCCGAAGCTCCGAAATAATTGATTTTTGGAAGTTTAAAATATTTAAAGTGTGAAAAACGTTTTTTTTTGTGGGCAGCCCTAGCAAGTGTTTATTAAGCTAAAATCAGATTTCTAGAGGCGTAGGAATCTTGCTTTATATATATATTATTATTAAATTAAATTTTCTGCTTTGGTGTTCTAAGCATTTTTCTATAAGTAGAGTGCTTAGGTTATAATTGAAAATCACACCAGAAACTGAAGTTTTCTCTCTCTATATTATCGAGCGTATTCTTTTGAGTATTTTGAGTATACTTTGAGTATTGCTATACAGTGCAAGTTCGTTCAGCGTTATTCCAGTCAGAGGTACTGCTCTTTTGAGGTAAGGGATAATAAGGGATTTTAAAGGTTATTATTTCGAAATTCTTCTGAACCTTCAAAAATTCTGGAAAAAGTTGAAATGATATTTTGATGAGTTTTGTAGATTGTGTCCAAAAATGGCGATTTTTGGATGTATAGATTAGGAGTTATGGATTTTATGAGAAAAGACTATTTTTAAAAGTAACCGCTTATAACTCCTTGTGGTTAACTTCAAAATTGATGAAATGTTTATTGGGAGTACATATATATAATATCAATATACCCTGTGAATTTTGGAATTTTTGGATAAAAGTATAATTTATGATAAATGTATGAATATTTGGTGGTTTTGGCCATGTGAAAAATAGTAAATGAATTTTTAAAAATTCTGAGAAAAATATATGTTCAATATGTGACTATATTATGCTAAATCCCAGAAAAGAAATATTTTTGGAACTGATTTGGTATTTTTTATGAAAATAGACTAGTTATGAGTAAATGAATTAAATATGTTATGTGAAGTAAGAAAATTGAAAAATATGATTTTATGCTTGAGAATTATATATGAGATATATGCAGATTTTTGATGAGGGTTTTGGCTATTGGTGATGAGATCTTATGAGGTTGGCATTTTAAGATGATTAAATTCATTTATTAGTAAAGTGTAAACAATTAAAATAAATTGTTTATAAGTTTAAGAAATGATTAAAATATTGTGGTAGTATTAATAATATTAGATTATGAGATTATTAAGTGATTTATAACATTTTGATTAAGGTATTATGAGATCATTGATTTATGAATCTTACTCTTAAGATTAAATATATATGTTGATTATATTGTTTTTATTATCATATTTAACATTCTTATAACCCTAATGATGATATTTCTCTTTGACTTGAGTGTAAAGATGGATAGATTATTGGTATGATCGTGACTATAGGTTCTCTTTGGCCAGTAGTGCAAAGTTGAATTATTGACCGGTATGATCATGACCATTGAATTTATAATTGAATATCTTTAGCTTAAGTGCAAAGGTGAATTGATCAACATATATGGTTATAATTATGGTTTATATAAATTCTGAAATGATTATGTATTTTTTTAAGATATGAATATCTTTGGCCTGTAGTGCAAAGATCAATTATTGATGAATATCTTTAACCTGTAGTGCAAAGATGAATTATTGATGAATATCTTTGGCTCGTAATGCAAAGATGACTTGTTGATGAATATCTTTAGCCTGTAGTGCAAAGATGAATTATTTTTGAATATCTTTGGCCTGTAGTGCAAAGATGACTTGTTGATGAATATCTTTGGTCGTGGTGCAAAGATGAATTTATTAGTATGATTATGAACAGGAACTTTGATTTGGTATAACCATGATCTTTGATGTTTCAGGTAAAGACAGGTGATAAAAATTATCTTCGTCTTGGATACGAAGAGGAATTTAGAATTTCAATTACGATTATGAGTTATACATGTGATTGTGGACAAGAATTGTTGATTGATGTTACAGGGATAAAACATTGTTGGTGGACTTTTAACATGGAGAAGATAATAGACTTTATGGTCTATATGACTCTTCTAATGGATTGCTCGTTCCGCTGCAACAATGGTTGAAATGTTTTATCATCTACCATATGTTCTAAATCTCTGATTTATTACTGTTGAAGGCTATTGATAATTTATTTATCTTTAGTCATGATATTCTTTACTGAGCTAGTTGTGCTCACCCTTTTGCTTCACAATTCCTTTCAGATAATAAAAGTGTAGCTGGGTCGAGCGGGGGAATAACAAGGGAATAGAACGGTGGTCTATAGATGTTGAGGGTGAGGTGAATTTAGCTTGGAATGGTGTTTTGCCACTATCATACAAGATGTCTAATGACATACAACCTCGTGTCATCATAAGACAGGGTTGTGCCTATCCACTTGCTGAGTATATCTACCAGCACTATCTATATGTTCTTGGAGTCTATTTGAAATATAACTCTCAATTAGAGACAGTGGAGATAATGATATGTCAAGAGAAGACTCGTCATTGGGAATAATATGATAGTAATCTTCTCATTTTTCTTTGGGGTCTATTGGGTCAACCAAGGATAATTTTGTGGCCATATGATATCTATAATAACCTAGACGCATGGCCTCCCATGTACGAAGGTTTCCTTGAGCACTTCCTAAAGATTCTAATTTCTAAAACAGTTTTCGACTATACCTTTATTTAAGGTGTCATTATGAGGTGCTGTCCACGGTTGGGACATGAGTCACAGTTGATATATATTTGTATCCAAACTCACAGTATATGTGTTGTTGTATTTTGCACGACAATTGTTGTAATAAAGTTGTAGTTATTTTCTGTACCATGTATTTGGCGACTCAAAATGGGTTGGATGGAATGGACCTATTTTGGGATCGTTACATTTGGTATCAGAGCTATAAGTAAAGAGCCCCGAGCCTCTCGCTGGTGACTTCCTGTTGATGGGGGATGCACCGAAGCCAGACTCTCCGTAGGGGACGTCGTTCTGCGGTGGCAAACTGATAGGTTATGTGAGGTGCTGTTCACTGATGGGACATTCGTAACATTTGGTATCAGAGCTTAGGGATATGATCTTTGGCGGAGATCGGGGAATAGAACTAGGAGGGGAGAGATAAGTAAATCCTTCTCTAGTGTGTCCTACCTAAACTTATTTGTTGGTCAGTCATAATATCGGGATATTATGTGATATGTTAATTTGTTCAATTAACCCTTGTTTTGAAGCTGTATTCTAGAATGATATTTGAAATACATGAGATGAGCATTGGAGAAATTATGATGACATGGAAGATGGAATCTGAAATGAAAGCAAGGTATTCTCAACTCTTTGAAATACCAGGTACGTAAATTTCGGGGACGAAATTTCATAAGGAGGGGAGATTGTAAGACCCCGAATTTTATGAAATAAAATTATTCAATTTTTTCTTATAATTATTATTCAGTAAATGGTTACATTGATAAAAGTTTAAAGTTATGGGTGAATTATGCAAATTTTACAAAATACGCAAGTGGCTATAAAATATTCATTGTTGTCGGAGAATATTCGTTTGGTCGTAGAATATTCTTTTTGTCGGGAATATCCGTACGACGGCGCAGCCTTGTGTTGGACCCATAACGGAAAGCGATTGGATGAAGAAAACGACAAATATAAGTTGTTTAAAAATAACGGCGTAGTTGTTACCGTTAATACTGTTAAAATACTCGGTGGTTAAAACACAGTAGCACACGGTATTGCACCAATTATTGATTCTTACGTAAGAATGCACTACTCAATAATGGTTACAGTAATTACTGTTCAGTATTTTATTGACTCAATAATTGCTGCGTTGATATTTTATATTGCTGTTGTTTCAATAATTGTCATTACACAATATTTTTTATTATCGAAGCAATAATTCATATTATCTGAATAATATCATTAGATAACATTATTGGCAATGTCTAGAAAGTTCTGTCTAAGGAGAGGTTTGGTCACCTAATTGCGCGCCAGTAAGGAGAAATTCTTATTGGAAAGCCCCCTCTTTCCTGGGAACTGCCTGGTTGTCAGTATTGTGATTCTGTAATATTATTTATGAATAAGTAATTATTGATTTATATGATAAGGAAAATATTAATTTTATGTGGATATAGATGGAGAAAATTTTTAATGTGACAATTGCTGAAAATTAATATTTTATCTTTTTCTGATAAAATAATTTATTTAAATATATTTTTATATTTTAATAATATAATAATGATGATATTTTTACGATGAATGTGGGATATATGAGTATATGTGGAGGAGGAGTATTTTTGTTACCAAAAATATTTAAAACATGTTAAACATGTCGGTGGACCCCATTTCTTGACTGAAATTTCATTATAGCCTGTAAAATCACCCGCTTGTGGATTTCGGTCAATTTCTGTTTGAAATTTGGAAAAACTTTTTTCTTCAAAGTTGTAGAGAATTGAATTTCCTATAAAAAAACGCGAGATTCGAATTTTTGGATAAAATGGCTATTTATTATGAATTATTGAAGTTCCGAAGCTCCGAAATAATTGATTTTTGGAAGTTTAAAATATTTAAAGTGTGAAAAACGTTTTTTGTTTTGTGGGCAGCCCTAGCATGTGTTTATTAAGCTAAAATCAGATTTCTAGAGGCGTAGGAATCTTGATTTATATATATATTATTATTAAATTAAATTTTCTGCTTTGGTGTTCTAAGCATTTTCCTATAAATAGAGTGCTTAGGTTATAATTGAAAATCACACCAGAAACTGAAGTTTTCTCTCTCTATATTATTGAGCGTATTCTTGTGAGTATTTTGAGTATACTTTGAGTATTGCTATACGGTGCAAGTTCGTTCAGCATTATTCCAGTCAGAGGTACTGCTCTTTTGAGGTAAGGGATAATAAGGGATTTTAAGGGTTATTATTTTGAAATTCTTCTGAACCTTCAAAAATTTTGGAAAAATTTGAAATGATATTTTGATGAGTTTTGTAGATTGTGTACAAAAATGACGATTTTTGGATGTATAGATTAGGAGTTATGGATTTTATGAGAAAAAACTATTTTTAAAAGTAACCGCTTATAACTCCTTGTGGTTAACTCCAAAATTGATGAAATTTTTATTGGGAGTACATCTGTATAATATCAATATACCCTGTGAATTTTGGAATTTTTGGATAAAAGTACAATTTATGATAAATGTATGAATATTTGGTGGTTTTGGCCATGTGAAAAATAGTAAATGAATTTTTAAAAATTCTGAGAAAAATATATGTTCAATATGGGACTATATTATGCTAAATCCCAGAAAAGAAATATTTTTGGAACTGATTTGGTATTTTTCATGAAAATATACTAGTTATGAGTAAATGAATTAAATATGTTATGTGAAGTAAGAAAATTAAAAAATATGATTTTATGGCTTGAGAATTATATATGAGATATATGCAGATTTTTGATGAGGATTTTGGCTATTGGTGATGAGATCTTATGAGGTTGGCATTTTAAGATGATTAAATTTATTTATTAGTAAAGTGTAAACAATTAAAATAAATTGCTTATAAGTTTAAGAAATGATTAAAATATTGTGGTAGTATTAATAATATTAGATTATGAGATTATTAAGTGATTTATAACATTTTGATTAAGGTGTTATGAGATCATTGATTTATGAATCTTACTCTTAAGATTAAATATATATGTTGATTATATTATTTTTATTATCATATTTAACATTCTTATAACCCTAATGATGATATTTCTCTTTGACTTGAGTGTAAAGATGGATAGATTATTGGTATGATCGTGACTATAGGTTCTCTTTGGCCAGTAGTGCAAAGTTGAATTATTGACCGGTATGATCATGACCATTGAATTTATAATTGAATATCTTTAGCTTAAGTGCAAAGGTGAATTGATCAACATATATGGTTATAATTATGGTTTATATAAATTCTGAATTGATTATGTATTTCTTTAAGATATGAATATCTTTGGCCTGTAGTGCAAAGATCAATTATTGATGAATATCTTTAGCCTGTAGTGCAAAGATGAATTATTGATGAATATCTTTGGCTCGTAATGCAAAGATGACTTGTTGATGAATATCTTTAGCCTGTAGTGCAAAGATGAATTATTGTTGAATATCTTTGGCCTGTAGTGCAAAGATGACTTGTTGATGAATATCTTTGGCCGTGGTGCAAAGATGAATTTATTAGTATGATTATGAACAGGAACTTTGATTTGGTATAACCATGATCTTTGATGTTTCAGGTAAAGACAGGTGATAAAAATTATCTTCGTCTTGGATACGAAGAGGAATTTAGAATTTCAATTACGATTATGAGTTATACATGTGATTGTGGACAAGAATTGTTGATTGATGTTACAGGGATAAAACATTGTTGGTGGACTTTTAACATGGAGAAGATAATAGACTTTATGGTCTATATTACTCTTCTAATGGATTGCTCGTTCCGCTGCAAAAATGGTTGAAAAGTTTTATCATCTACCATATGTTCTAAATCTCTGATTTATTACTGTTGAAGGCTATTGATAATTTATTTATCTTTAGTCATGATATTCTTTACTGAGCTAGTTGTGCTCACCCTTTTGCTTCACAATTCCTTTCAGATAATAAAAGTGTAGCTGGGTCGAGCGGGGGAATAACAAGGGAATAGAACGGTGGTCTATAGATGTTGAGGGTGAGGTGAATTTAGCTTGGAATGGTGTTTTGCCACTATCATACAAGATGTCTAATGACATACAACCTCGTGTCATCATAAGACAGGGTTGTGCCTATCCACTTGCTGAGTATATCTACCAGCACTATCTATATGTTCTTGGAGTCTATTTGAAATATAACTCTCAATTAGAGACAGTGGAGATAATGATATGTCAAGAGAAGACTCGTCATTGGGAATAATATGATAGTAATCTTCTCATTTTTCTTTGGGGTCTATTGGGTCAACCAAGGATAATTCTGTGGCCATATGATATCTATAATAACCTAGACGCATGGCCTCCCATGTACGAAGGTTTCCTTGAGCACTTCCCAAAGATTCTAATTTCTAAAACAGTTTTCGACTATACCTTTATGTAGGTGTCATTATGAGGTGCTGTCCACGGTTGGGACATGAGTCACAGTTGATATATATTTGTATCCAAACTCACATTATATGTGTTGTTGTATTTTGCACGACAATTGTTGTAATAAAGTTGTAGTTGTTTTCTGTACCATGTATTTGGCGACTCAAAATGGGTTGGATTGAATGGACCTATTTTGGGGTCGTTACAATATAGATTTTTAAGAACTGCTCGAACTTAGCTCCCATAAACTGACGCCCATTATCTGACACCATAGCCATAGGGATGCCAAACTGAAACACCAGCGACTCCTTGAAAAACTGTAAACAATCATGCTTGGTGATCGTCCGAAGAGGTTTGGCCTCTACCCATTTGGTCATATAATCAATAGCCACAATTACAAAAGTCAACTTTCTATTCGCTTTTGACAGCGGACCTAAGATGTCGATCCCCCAAACTACAATTAGGACCGGGGACAGAACCGAATACAATTCTTCTAGAAGTTGATGTGGAATAGAACTGTTAAGCTTGCATTTGACACACTTCTTCACATAATCTTTTGCCTCCTGGAACATAGTTGGCCAATAATATCCTGCCTGATCCCCTTGTATGCCAATGTCTTGGCCGCTATATGGTCTCCACAGATACCCTCCTGAACCTTTCGAAGGACATAAACCGCTTCGGATGGTAACAAACACTTCAGCAATGGAGAGGAAAAGGCCCGTCTGTGGAGATCTCCATCGATCAAACAAAAATATAAACTCCTATACTTTATCTTCTTGGCCAACACCCGATCCGAGGGTAGCTTCCCATCGCTGAGATAATCCAAATAAGGCGTAAGCCAACAGTCCGACCTCTTAATTACCAAGACCTTGGTCTTCTGAATACTCAAAGTAGCGAGAACCTCCAAATACACTGATCCACCAAATGAAGTAACTTCTGTCGTGGCCAACTTTGACAAGCATCAACCACAATATTGTTTGACTTATCTAACTTGTAACGTCCCCAAAATCTGAACTATTTTCACTTTCGATCTTGAGTGTTAAACATAGCTTAATTCTAAATCTCCGTCATTAATCAATATCATAATCGATAAAATTTGTATATTGGAAAACTTTTTATAACCTTCAATATTAATAAAGATATAAATTTAAATATTTAAAACTTTTTCATTATTTAAATAAAAATCATAAACTCCATAACCTTTTTCATCGTGCTTCATCCCCGAAATCGCAACCTTTTCCATTCATACTTATTTCTCAAAATCATATATATTATGATTCATCTCAAAACTTCAGTTATGAATATAAAATTCAACTTTTGATATTAAAATTTTCTTTTGAACCTTGGTAACTATAATCCATCAACTATAAACCTTCTCTCATACATTATTGTCATCGTATCAATTTACTTTACAAAGTAATTGTAAAGCTACATTTCGAATATCAAAACCAACATTCTTTATTACATAACTCAAGGTTTATACAACTCATCTCATGTATATTATAAGAGTCATCTTGACTTAATATAAGTCTAACTAAAGAGAACAATAAAAATCTTCTTGTTAACATGTCTCAAGTATATATCATCATGGTCACGAGAGAGTTACATTCTTAATCTGCAAATAAAATTGTTTGCAAGTATGAGCACGACATTTCAACAAATCTAACAGTTAAAACATTTCATGCTTCACGTATCATACATGCTCTGCATTTTATAATGCAACATACTGCTCATGCAATGTATTTTATGTATATACATGCATCATGCCAACTAAATATCAATAGCTATCCAAATCTATTAATTGATCATTACCAATTAAAAACACGTAGTTTCATCGAGTGCACACTTTAACCATGCTCACAAGTAATTCACATAATAATAGCCACTTTACACATAATTGAGCAATCAATTCATGTATATTAACAGTATCACATTTAATTCACATAAAGCTAAAAACTTGTTTCTGTTTGTGTTAATCGCTATACTCTCATCAAACATATTTTGCATAACCTCATTCATTGGTTTACATCATCCGAACTCCAACCATCCTTGTATAATCTATATATAACACATTGGGTTATAATATGCTCAATAATCTCATTTGAGACTTAAAATACTTCTAGATTACTTACTAACCTTTACTTCATTTCGAAACTCTATACAATTTCTTTTTATACATAGATTCATTCATCCGTCATGTAAACATTGATATATGTATAAATCGGAAGCTCAAATAATAGCCTCACATTTTCATAATCTTAATTTCTTAAGATTTCATTATCTTTATATGTTGTAGATTAGTTTACTAATCTTTAATTAACCTCCAAATTGGTTCCATCATTCCATATTTAAGTTAATTTAATCCTCAACATGTTTAATACTTTAATCATAAAGTGTACAAACTATGCACCAAGACCCCACTATTTAAACAAACATTTTCCACAAGCTCTGCAGCAGCTGCGCGACCGCGTCGTAAACAGGCCTGGGTGTGGCGCGGTAGTGCCCATCGGCAGAGAGCCTCCCAGTTTTTCTAGATTTCCAGCCAACATGCTAACATGCTCATTTCCCACTTGAATATCTTACACCACATAACTCCAATAGACTTGAACTTTCAACCATGCTCTAGACCATCCTACAATGTTCCAAAAACTTCAATGTTTGGTCTTTAAAAACATCATTACAATATACTTTTTAAGCTTCAAATGTAACGATCGAGATTTATGTATTTATAGGCCGATTAATGATCTAGTTTACGTGTTACGTGGCTATGTATGAATGTTGGGAATTTTTGGGAAATAATAAATTTTTTCGAGAAAAACGCTAAAATACTATTCATAAAACACTAATAAACGTTATTTTTCTAGAATTTCGAATTACGTTATACCGTTTATTTAAGAGGGAGAGATGAAATCTCTAATAAAATATTTTTATCGAGAAAGATGTAAAAATACTATTCACACTAAAAACGCCTTTTTTCGTCTTTTCGTCTTTTCGACTTTTCGACTTTTCGACTTTTCGACTTTTCGACTTTTCGAATCATGTCATAGCGTTTATTTGGGAAAAGGGGATGTAATCTCTAAGAAAATTTACAAAAGATTTTTTTTGCAATTTCGCAGTTTGGTGAATCAATCGGGTTAGGAAATAACTAACTAGAAGACTAATTAGGGTTAGACTAATGGGTTAGTTAATTTACTAGCCTAAGTATTAATTTAATTAAAAGCTCATGCAAAAATTAAATGAAGAGTCCATGTATGAATTAATTAAAGTGCAATGGCATTATTATTAGAGGCCCAATGGTTGGCCTAAGCTAAATGGTAAGAAGCCCAAAGTAAGCCAAGATCCAAGCCAAAATTTAATAAAAAGTCAAGTTTAGTCAATGTTTGGGCAAATGTGTTGCCCAAGCTTTGAATAGTAATCAAATGAAAGAAAGATAAGATGAAAAGCATATTAGGGGGCAAGGGGACAAAGGGATTCGGCCAAGGGGGATGAAGGTGACCAAGTGTGGCCTCTTAATTTCCCACATGTGAGAAATGTAAGGCTTAGCAAAGCTTAAGGGATAAGCCTTGGAAAGTAAAAATCTTTTCCACCTTAGGTTTGTTAATTGTAGTTAATTAGCCTAACCTTAGAGCATGGTTAAGTTAGGATTAGGGGTAATGTATATTATACCCTAACCTTTGGTTTGCCTATAAAAGAGCTAAAGCAAGAATACTTGCAAACCTTTATCCATTCCATTTATTTTCGTAAGAAAGAAAAGAGAGAAGAAAGAGAGCAAGAGAAAGAAAGGCAAGAGAGAGATAGAGAGAGAGAGAATCCGAGCTTAGAAGGATCAAGGAGGGAGTAATCTTTAATCATCAAGATAAGCTAAGTAAGAAGAAGAAGGAGAATCAATAAGAGTAAGTCAACTAAAACCCTATATTTTCACCTTTTTCTTTTAAAAGCTTTATAGCTTGATAGAAATTACTTTTGTTGGTGGTTGTTGATATTTTTAAGAAAGATCTTGTAGAAATAAGGATGATTGTGGTTTAAATGTCTTAAACTAATTGTTATTATGCATAAAAATTAAAAACGAAAGTTAAAAATGTAAGCTCAAGCGTAAAGGATGGAAATAAAGTAGAAGACTATAATTTGGACTCGTAAAAGTTGTTGTTTGTGTATTATTTATGGAAAAGTTTCAAGTGGAAAGGAGGTAAAATACGCTATAACAAAGTTATGGCGAATTTTTTTCGCAAAAGACGTTAAATGATGAAAACACATGCTTAGTACAACTTTCGTGCTAAGTTTGCGGTTAAGAAACGCTTTAGAAAGATTCCGATTTTCTGGGGGTTTTAGAGTTCGTGGATAAATATGAGTCATAGGCTAAAAAATGGGCTTAATTTGAATTCGAATGAGTGAGTTCCGATAATTTGAACTTTTAGTGGTAAAATAATTTTTTGACCAAAAATTGAGGCTTCGAATGACTTTTGAGCCAATTTTTAAACTTGTTAGATAATCAAAAAGATATTCTATTTAGGGGAAGTTGGAGTATGTTATATGAGTTTCAAAATGGCTCAAGAGCAAACTCATTCCGATAACGGATGAACGAGTTATAACGTTACGAAGTTGGTACGACAAAAACGAAAACTGCACCGTTGCTGACGTAACTTACCGTGTGTTTTGTACTAAAGCAAACACCACAAAGCAAACGGGTCAAGCTATTTATTTTACCCCAAAGTAGATGGGTCAAGCTGTTTTCTTTATACTTATTACGTAAGATGTAAAATAAAAATTGAGTGCATTCATTAAATCATAAAACGCGAACAAGTGAAATGAGAAGTAAAGTTAATGTAAACCATAATTAGCATCAAGGTATGTCTAATTGATATGTGTATATAAACTTAAATATGTTGGATATTTTGAAGGACGATTAACGTCAGGTTTAAAGAATGCACAAGGCAAGTGTTCTATTCTTGTATATTGAATTTATGTGCGAGCTTTATGTTCATTGATTTTGATCTTGTGAATGCTTTGTATACATGCAATACATATATATTGTATGAACTTCGAACTTATACAAATCATTTGGTATCTATATAAGTAGTTCAAGCTTTGTTATATGCATATTTAAAGTTTTGATATGCATGAATTGTTTAAGAAGTCAGTCTATGCTATTTGATCCGATTAATTAATGTAAAATATTTCTTAGCTTTTCATTATAAATTTTGAAATATTACTGATGTTAGGTAAGGCTATCCAACCCGAATTGTTTCAGTGCGAATCCAAATTATAATCTGAGATGAACAACCCTAATAATTGGGGTATTTTACGTCATAAAAATCCTGACAAACCCCTGAGTGGTCAAACAAACGCATATAGTCGTTTAGCTAGAGTGTTGTACAACATAGGGTACACTGGGCTGATCACCCAACGTGTTGGTAAGCCAGACGGTTCATGGTTGAATTACTAATGAACCTTTATGAAAACAAAATTTTCAAGGACTTATTGACCGCTCAGTATGTCATTTCAAAAATGTTGAATAAAAAGGAATTTATTATTATTATTCCTATTTATTCAAAATGTTTTCACATCTATTGTTCAATTGTAGAAATAGTTACTTGATTCTTATTTTTGTTGTTTATTCAACTATGTATACTTGCTGAGCTTTGTAGCTCATTTTTGCTTTAAATTTAATGTTTTCAGCGAAGCCCGAGCGTTTTGAAGGTTCCAATAATAACAAAGGAAAAGGAAAGATAAACGAGTAAATGATAATTTAAAGTATTTGTAATAGTTAGAAGTATTGTAATAATTATATACATTATTATATTTTAAAGATTTAAATATCCGAGAACCTTGGATTTAGAGTGAGACATATTGTAATAATTAGTAATTACATTTAAGTCGCTAAGCATCGTGGAACACCATATCCAGAGTTTAAAGGTACTCGGATTTTAGTTCAGAGTTGTAGGTTAGAAACTTTCGGTTAAGGGATATGTTAGGCTATAACCTTAGAGAAAATGGAGAAGTTAGAAAAGAAATAAACTCACATATAGTTTGTAAGAGATGAATTGAGGGAATTCAATAAAATAAAATTAAAAGATGTGAAAATAACATAAAATAAATTGTTATTTGCAATATTAACTATAAATTGTTGTTATGTGCTAATCAAGATAATAAAACTGATTATAGATGTCAGAAGACGACATCAGAGACATTTATGTCATGAATGAGGAGTTGATCGCTTCACCAGAGCCAACACTTGAGTTGGTACTCGAGTTAATAGTTGAAATAGAGACTCATATTGAGAGTGATCCTGAGGAAGTTTTTAAAGACGAACCTATGGTAGATTTAGAGAGTGATCATGCAGAGTACTGCGAGATGAAACTGAGTGAAGAGGGAGAATCAAATCCCAAAGTGGCTCAGATAGAGCCAGAAGTAGTGACAAAAGAAGAAGAACTACAACTACAAGGCGTGGTAGTCGCCGTAGATGATCAAGTGTTAGCGGAGGTGCAGACTCTGAACAATAGGGTGTTAATCTTGGAGGAAATATGGATAGCAGCGAGAGGGATAATCGGTCGCTTAGAAGTCGTAGTAAGAGAAATGATAGAAAAACCTGACATGCTGAAAGATCGGGTAAATGAAATGGGAGTTGAATTCTGTATATTGTAGGAAACTCAGAGTAAGAAGAGGAAAAGGAAATGGAATGGCAGTGATCCAGGAAATTCTAGAAGTAAGCAATGAGACCTTAAGAAAAGGATAAAAGAGTGCGAAAATTACGGGAAGATGCATATAAGCGTATGCATGAAAGGAAAGAGGGTATGCTTTAAGTGTGGGAAATAGGGTCACATCTCTCCCTATTAACCCAATCCGCAGAATAATGAATGTTATAAGTGTGGATCGTTAAATCATCTAGTGAAGAATTATTCGATGGAGAAGACAACTAAAGGAAATGGAAAGAAGTACGAAAAAATGTGAGAAGTAGAATCTTTTATAATAGTAAGAATAATAGGAAAGGTAGAATAATATCTTATGAATGAAGTATTGAAGATGATATATATGTATATACATATGTATGTAGTGAGTAAATCCCATCTTTTGTATGTAATAGTGAGATATCTTTTGTAAATCCCAACTTTAATATAAGTTGTAGAGTAGTTGTATAAATTCCATCTTTCTATATGTAAAAGAGGGATATGTAATGTATATAGCAGTAGCTATGTGATGAAGTGTAATGTAGTAAGAAAATCATATTAATATAAAATATTTATTAAATGTGCTTTGAGTTGAATGTGTATACATTAACTAAAAATTTCTATAAGATAAATAATGAAATATTAATAATAATAAATATTTTATTAATAAAAAAATTCCGCCAATATGAAGGGGAAGAGGAAAACTGAGAACACAGAGAAATGTAAACGAAGAACCATAATATGAACTCGAGAATAGGGAGCTAGTAATTCCTATGCAATAGTTCATAGATTTATTAGTAGGGGACATTTAATAGAAACCCCACCGGAGATAATGTGAATCATCCAGCTGTGCAAGTAACCAGTTTTAAGGATTTTAAGAGTGTAGGACTGCCTGAGTTTAGGGAAACCACTAAGTCTATAGAGGCTCAATTGTGGATCAAGGAGATAGAGAATGCATTTATTATCGCCATAGTGGGTGAGGAGCAAAAGACGACTTTTTCTACTTACATGTTGAAGGGTGAGGCTAATTTTTTGTGGGAAGCCAACCAGAATAGGGGCAGAGAGGGAGTAGTTACATGGGAAAGATTCAAGGAGTTATACTTTGAGAATTATTTCCCTCAGAGCAGAGCCGTATAAGATGCGGTTTCTAGAATTAATGCAAAATAACATGTTCGTTTCCTAATACGCCGCCAAGTTCAATGAACTTGTTAGGTTTGTTCCACACCAAGTGGAGAATGAGGAGAAGAAAATAAGGAGGTATGAGCAGGGCTTAAAACCCTGGCTCTACAACAAAGTAGTTATGTTGTAGATTAATTCTTTCGAATCAATCTTGGAAAAGGTTGTCATAGCTGAAGGGGGAAGTTAGACATTGACTAAGTTCAACCAGGAGAAGAAGAATAAAAAGAAGATAAATGGAGGAAGTAAGACTGGAAGTAGTAGAGGAAATGGTGGAAACTATAAAAGGAAGTGGAATAATTTCAGGAATACCGAAAATAAGTAGGAAGACCCGAAAAAGAGGGTCAAACAAAGCAATAATTACTGGAGAAATCACGCGGGAGTGTGCTTGAAAGGGAAATCAGGATATTATAATTGTGGATAGGAGGGATACATCTTTCCTAACTTTCCCAACCCTAAGAAAAATAGTGGGTGTTTTATCTATGGATCGATAGATCATATGGCAAGAAATTACTTGAAGAAAGAAGCCGACGGGGAAAGCAGAAGCAAAGGAAATAACAATGGTAAGCTGACAATAACTGGTCCAACTCCACCAAGTAGACCGACCACAGGGACCTTCAACATGACGGTTCAAGATGTCGCGGCATTCGAAAATGTAGTCTCAGGTATCATTCTGATCAATAATAAATCATCAATGGTCATGACTATACCGAATAATCCCTTATCATAATCATACCATAAACTGTCTATCAATGCACTACAGGCTACTGAGGACTTTTACCACATCATTTATAATATTACATGTCATGATTATACCGAATAATCCCTGGTCATAATCATGCCAAGTCCATCTATGCACGTAAGCCAAAGATGACTTTCATCACAATATAAGCATAAGGATGATGAAAATGACATAATAATTCAATAAAACAAGTTCAAGAATAAATTTTAAAGATTTATAAGTTAATTTGTCTTGAAATCAATTACGTCCAAATTGTCAACATGATACTGCTTTGTGGAGTAAAATTCAAGAATACTCAAAAAAATATTTCCATGAAAAGATACTGGATGAAGTGCAAATATCCAGGATATTCTACTAATTTCATGAAGTATAGAAGTCAAAACTTTAACCAAATGAGTATCATAGAATATATGAAACTGTAAATGGATTTTTCACCCGCCATGTGGTAATCCACGTAGACAGATCATTTTCACAATTTAATAAGGAATGAATACGAAGGATCATTCACCATGCGTGTGATAATCCACATAGACAGGTTATTCCAACAGAATAATAAAGACTGGAACCAGGTCATGCGTAATCTGCACAGACAGGATATTCCAACAGAATAATAAAGAATAAAATAACAAAAGAATTCACCATGCATGCGATAGAACGCACAGACAGGTTATTCCAACAGAATAATAAAGAATGGAACCAGGTCTAGCGTAATTCACACACACATGATATTTCAACAGAATAATAAAGAATGGAATAACAAAGAATTCACCATGCATGCGATAGACCTCACTGATAGGTTATTCCAACAGAATAATAAAGAATGGAACCAGGTCTAGCGTAATCCGCACAGACAGGATATTCCAACATAATAATAAAGAATGGAATAAAAGAAGAATTTCACCATGTATGCGATACTTCGCATAGACAGGTTATTCCATCATAATAATAAAGAATGGAATAACAGAATAATTTCACCATGTATGCGGAACTTCGCATAGACATGTTATTCCAACATAATAATAAAGAATGGAATAACCAAAGCACTTTTCATGAATATGAAAGAAATAATACCCCTTACCTTAAAAAAAAATTGGATACTAGAGTAGTGAGGTAGCAGACTTCTCTTCTTCTTTCTCTCTATAATTTTTATCTATAATAATTGCTCTAAAGCTTTAGTGAATTGGTGAGAAATGAAGGAAGAATGAGCTTCTATTTATAGGAAAATATAGTTTCGATAATTGTACGTTTTGGGGCTCGAAATATTATAGTACAATACATCCAACTTTTCTTTCATTTTTAATTTAGTCCTGCAAGTATTATCAAACTTGCACCACCTCCCCTAATAGTAAATAATGTGAATCAATAGTTAAATCATGTGAGTCAATAGTTATAATCATGTGAAAATACGAATTAAAGTATAGTACCTCCATCTATACCTCCATTTTTTAACTTAGTCATGCAAGTATTATCAATCTTGCACCAACTCCCCTAATAGTACATGAATGTGATTCAATAGTACACACATGTGAACAAATAGTTATATAAGCATGTAAATTAGTAGCAATTAATTACTCATTTATCCGATTAATTACCCGATTTATCAATATAACCCCATACATCAATTATCATCGAAATAGATGTCGATTTCCACTAGTACTAATAATCCCAACACCATGGAACTATCAAATTCATCTTTAATCAACACGAATTTATTCATCATTAATATTATAACTCACAATATTTAACAACCAGGTCGTTCCTAAGAAAGAGGGGCTTTCCAATAAGGATTTCTCCTTATTGGCGCACAATTAGATGATTAAACCTCTCCTTGACAGAAATTTTAGACATTGTAAATATTGCAATTTAATAATATGAATAACTTTGTAGTCTCAATTATTGATTTAATAATATATCATATTATGCAGATGATACTGTGACAATAATCGAATCAATAATATGAGAGATATGATGCAACAATTACTGTAGCAATAATTGAATATAACTGAGTGACTTCTCACGTAAGTATCAATAATCAATACCGTGTGCTACTATGCAACCACGCGTATTACAGTACTTTTATTACCGGGTAGTTCAACAGTTTAACGGTAAAACTTCTGCCGTTATTTTTATAAAAAGATAATTATGTCATTTTCTAACTACGACAATACTTCCATTGTGGGGTCCACCAATGATTGTGCCGTCGTACGAATATTCCCTGTTAAAATGAATATTCCCCGAAAAATCAAATATTATATAACCACTTGCTTACTTTGCAAAATTTATAAATATACCCACAACTATAACATTATATCAAATCCACACAATAATATTCAAAAATATGGGGTCTTACAACCTCCCTTTCTTATGAAATTTCATCCTCGAAATTAGGGTGCGTACCTGATATGTCGAAGAGGTGAGGATACCTTGATTTGATCTCAGATTGTAACTCACAGATCATTTCCTCCATATTGTGGTTTCTCTACAAAACTTTGAATTGAGGTATAACTTTAGAGCGTAGAATATGATCCTTCTTATCCAAGATTTTAATAGGTAACTCTTCATACGTTAAATCTTCCTCTATCTCGTCTGGTTCTAATTCAATAATATGGTTTGGGTCTTTCACATATTTACGTAACATAGATATGTGAAAAAAGTTATGAACACGAGACATACTTGGCGGTAAGGCGAGTCTATAGGCCACAGTTCCTACTCGATCGAGGATTAAAAATGGGCCAATTAATCGAGGATTGTGCTTTCCTCTCTTTCCAAATCTTGTACCTCCTTTCCATGGAGTAACACATAACAACACATGATCTCCAATATTGAAGTCCACGTCTTTTCGATGAAGATCAACATAACTCTTTTGTCGATCTTGTGAGATTTTTTTACGTTTTCGGATCGTTTGAATCTTTTCCGTAGTCATACATACCAAATCCAGTCCCAACAACGTTGCTTCACCCACCTCATCCCAGCATACTGGAGAACGACACTTTCTTCCATACAACGCCTCAAATGGAGCCATGCCAATACTTGCTTGATAACTATTGTTGTAGGAAAACTCCACCAATGGTAAGAACTTATCCCAACTTCCCTTGAAGTCAAGGACACAGAGTCTTAATAAATCTTCAAGAGTTTGAATAGTCCTTTTCGACTGCCCATCCGTTTGAGGATGATATGCCGAACTAAATCGTAAATCCGTGCCCATAGCTTTTTACAAACTAACCCAAAATCTTGAAGTGAATCTTGGGTCTCGATCAGAAACTATGGATACTGGCACACCATACAATCTTATGATCTCGTTTATGTACATACTAGCAAGAAGTTCAAGTGTAAAAGTTTCTCGTATCGGTAAGAAATGAGAAGACTTCGTCAATCTATCAACAATGACCCAAATCGCATCTATGCCTTGAGAAACCTTGGGAAGACCAGTAATGAAATTCATGGTAATGTGCTCCCACTTCCATTATGGAATTTCAAGTGGTTGCAATGGACCTTTTGGCACTTGATGCTCCGCCTTAACTCGTTGACAAGTTAGACACCTTGAGATAAACCTCGCTGTCTCTCTCTTCATATTGCTCCACCAAAATGTATGTCGAAGATCACGATACATTTTGGTACTCCCATGATGGATTGCAAACGGTGTGTTGTGCGCCTCCATCATGATTTTATACTTCAAGTCAGAATCGTTAGGAACACAAAGTCTGGAGTTGACTCGAAGTATTCATTCTTCATCGATTCTTGCTTCCGAAATAGCACCTTCTTGCACTTTCTTCTTCATACGTATCAACTCAAGATCTGTAGTTTGAGCAGCTTTAACTTTATCGATTAAAGTTGATTCCACTCATATATTCGCCATCATCACATGGGTCCATGGAGTCTTTAACTTTATTTCCATCCTTTCTAAGTCATACAAAATGGGTCTTTGCGTTGACAATATTCCACTCGTACCCGTATATGATCTTCTACTCAATGCGTCAGCTACTACGTTCGTTTTTCTAGGATGGTATTGGATGATATGATCATAATCTTTCAACAACTCAAGCCATCGTCGTTGCCGCATGTTGAGTTCCTTTTGAGTGAAGAAATATTTGAGGCTTTTATTATCTGTATAGATCTCCACCTTCTCTCCATACAGGTAATGCCTCCAAATCTTAAGCGCAAAAACGACTGCTGCCAACTCTAGATCATGAGTAGGATAATTCCTCTTATATTCTTTGAGTTGTCGAGAGGCATAGGCTATGACTTTTCCATGTTGCATGAGAACACATCCTAACCCTTTGCATGAAGCGTCACTGTAGATGACAAATCCCTCCAAGCCAGATGGTATTGTCAGAATATGTGTTGAAATGAGTCTCCTCTTGAGTTCTTGAAAACTCTTTTCATATTCCTCGCTCTAATCGAATTTTGTATCTTTTCGAGTCAGCTGAGTTAATGGAGTGGCAATTTAAGAAAACCCTTCTACGAATCTCGGATAATAACCAGCTAAGCCGAGAAAGCTACGTACTTCGGTCACTGACTTAGGTTGCTCCCAGCTTTGAATTGCTTCAATCTTTGTCGGGTCAACAGATATTGCATGATTTGATATCACGTGCCCAAGGAATGCAACTTCCTCAAGCCAGAACTCGCATTTCTTCAACTTGGCATAAAGCTTGTTTTCACGAAGCTTTTGAAGTATCAGCCTCAAGTGTTGTTCATGGTCTTTACGGGTTTTGTAGTATATGAGGATGTCATCAATAAAGACGACCACAAAGTGATCCAAATATTTCTTGAATACTCAATTCATCATGTCCATGAAGGCAGCAGAAGCATTAGTCAATCTAAAAGACATGACTAGGAATTCATAATGCCCGTACCGAGTTCTGAAAGCAGTCTTTGGAATGTCATCAGTTTTAATCTTCAACTGATGATATCCGGAATGAAGATCAATCTTTGAAAAGAATTTGGCTCCTTGCAACTAGTCAAACAGGTCATCAATGCGAGGCAACGGGTACCTATTTTTGATGGTGACATGATTCAACTCCCGATAATCAATACAAAGTCGCCTACTTCCATCTTTCTTCTTCACGAATAGAACATGAGCACCCCAAGGAGACGTACTAGGACGAATGAAACCGATGTCTAACAATTCATGTAGTTGGGTTTTTAACTCTTGAAGTTCAATAGGAGCCATTCGATATGGGGCTTTGGAAATGGGTTTTGTACCGGATTCAAGGTCGATACATAATTCAATTTCACGCTCTGGGGTAGGCCATGAAGTTCTTCAGGGAATACGTCAGGAAATTTATTAACAATAGAAATATCATTCAAATCTGACATATTTTTATTTAAATTCGTGACATGGGCTAAGAAAGCTTGACATCTGTTTTTCAATAAACGAATAGCTTTATGACTTGATATGACAGTGATTGATTTTAGTGGTTTGGTTGCTTGAATTCGCACAATAGGTCGGTTAGGAATGTGCAAGTTAACAACCTTACAAAAATAAGCGATTTAAGCATGATGAGTAAATAACCAATCAATCCCTAAAATCACATCAAATGCAAGTATTTTTAAGGAAATAAGATCAACAGGTAGCGTTCGGTTACCGATTTGAATCAAACAAGACTTATAAATAGTGGATGTAATGAAGGTTTCTCCCAATGGAGTTTCAACAGATAAGTCAAAGTCTAATTTCTCCGGAGTCAAATTTAAACGTTGAGCGCAAGTAAAAGAAATAAAGGAATAGGTAGAACATGTATCAAATAAAGTATAAACTTCACTAGAGTTTATGATTAGCTTACCCATGATAACCTCGTTTGGATTCCTCGCTTTTTGGGAGGATACGACAAACGCTCTCCCTTGAACTACCGGTTTTGTCTTGTCTGGGACACCCTTTAATGTCTCCATCCCAGCTGGACTTGACTTTGGTGTATGACAAAATCGGGCTAGGTGACCTTCTTTTCCACAATTATAACTCGCTTTGGACTGCATCGTGCAGTTTGGACTTATGTGTCCTTCCCCTCCACATTTATAACATATGACCGGTGTAATTCTCCTTCCTTAACAACAGGTGCTGGTGCTTACGTCTTTCTATCCTTGTTGAATCTCCTCTTCTTGAAATGTTCACTCTTATTGTCATGGCCATGATTACCACCAAAGTGATTATCATTTGTAACATGTTGATTCCCTCCACGTTTATTGTAACTGCTTTGATGACTGCTGCCACTGGTATTATTGACTTGTCGGTTGCTCTCTCTTGGTTGGGTTGACTCATTATCGCGCTCCAATAACTGAGCCCTATTCACAACATCTGAATACAAACACAGTTTGTGAGAAATTAGGTATTGACGTATCTCGGGCTTCAAACCTCTTAGAAACATCCGCGTCATTCTCTCCTCATTATCAACCAAGTGGGACGCCAACCCAGACAACTCGGCAAACTTAGCTTCATACTGCGCCACGGTCATATTATTTTGCTCATGCTTGATGAACTCTACCTCCTTTTTGTGACAAATACTTTCAGGAAAGTACTTGTCATTGAACAGCTCTTGAAACTTCTCCCAAGACATTTTGAGTGCGGCAGGTTGAGTACACTTTGCAGATTCCCACCAGTAATATACCTCTGCTCGCAAGATGAAGGTGGCAAAGGGAACCTTTTGCTCCTCGGAGCATCCCAAGACATCAAATATCTTGTTGATCTGCTTTATCTATGTCTCCGCCTTAAGTGGTTCTGGCTTTCCCCAAAACTCCGATGATCCAGCCTCTTTGAATTGCTTAGTGGTGACCATCTGTGAGTTGCCCGTGTTTCCACCTGTATTTTGAACAGGAGTCGCTCTCGCCTGATGTTACATGAATTGCATAAAGCCTCTGAATATCCCATCATTCATCATTTGATCAGTGTTGTTGTTTACCTGAGGATTATTGTCTTCATGCTGCACATTATCCTGGGTATTGATCGTTGGTGACTCAACGGTCTCATGTGCTTCATTGCTTATCTCAACATTTTCGGATGCCATTTTCAAATACTGCCACAAACAAGGATTAATTGACATGTCATATATTATCCCTATACTCTGACCGACCAATTAAATTCCAAATAAACTTAGGTAGGTTATACTAGCGAAGGAATTCCCCGTCTCTCCCCTCCTAGTTCTTGTCTCACATCTCAGCCAGTGATCATATCCCTAAGCTTTGATACCAACAGTGAAGCCCCCAAAATAGGTATACATCACACATCTTGAGTCGCCAAATACATGGTACAAAATTAAAATACAACTTAATTATACAACAATCGTGTAAAATACGACAAAACATAATCTAAGAGTTTTAATAAGAACATTGTCATCTAGACAATATCCACACTCAATGGAGTCCTCATTACATTTATTGACACACTATTTAACAGAATAGTGAGGACTACTAATGATATCTTCTGGACCGTCACTCCGTTCCCCAACTAGTCCCGGCTACGTTCTCATTTCTTGAAGAAAACAGTGAAAGAAAGGGTGAGCTCAACTAGCCTAGTAAGAAATAATAAGACCAAGATAATGCAGAATAAATTATCATTAGTCTTCAACAATGTTAAACTGATAAAATACAATAGACATCAAGTTTAACTGCAGCGGAATAAACAATCAATTAGAAGAGTCAAGTAGAGCATGATATCTACTATCTTCTATGATTTAAAATGTTTCATCAATTTTTATCGCTGAGACTCAGCTTAATAAATAAACCACATCATCGAGTCATCCCTGCACTATGGGCCAAGGATATTCATTAAATCATCAATGGTCATGACTATACCGAATAATCCCTGGTCATAATCATACCAAAAATTGTCAATCAATGCACTACAGGCTACTGAGGACTTTTACCACATCGTTTATAACATTACAGGTCATGATTATACCGAATAATCATTGGTCATAATCATACCAAGTCCATCTATGCACATAAGCCAAAGATGACTTTTATCACAATATAAGCATGAGGATGATGACAATGACATAATAATTCAATAAAACAAGTTTAAGAATAAATTTTAAAGATTTATAAGTTAATTTATCTTGAAATCAATTACGTCCAAATTGTCAACATGATACTGCTTTGTGGTGTAAAATTCAAGAATGCTCAGGAAAATATTTCCATGAAAAGATACCGGATGAAGCGCAAATATCCAGGATATTCTACTAATGTCATGGAGTATAGAAGCCAAAACTTTAACCAAATGAGTATCATAGAATATATGAAACTGTAAATGGATTTTTCACCCGCCATGCGGTAATCCACGTAGACAGATCATTTCCATAATTTAATAAGGAATGAATACGAAGGATCATTCACCATGCATGTGATAATCCACATAGACATGTTATTCCAACAGAATAATAAAGAATGGAACCAAGTCATGCGTAATCCGCACAGACAGGATATTCCAACAAAATAATAAAGAATGAAATAACAGAAGAATTCACCATGTATGCGATAGACCGCACAGACAGGTTATTCCAACAGAATAATAAAGAATGGAACCAGGTCTAGCGTAATCCGCACAGACAGGATATTCCAACATAATAATAAGGAATAGAATAACAAAGAATTCACCATGCATGCGATAGACCGCACAGACAGGTTATTCCAACAGAATAATAAAGAATGGAACCAAGTCTAGCGTAATCTGCATAGACAAGATATTCCAACATAATAATAAAGAATGGAATAAAAGAAGAATTTTACCATGTATGCGATAGACCGCACAGACATGTTATTCCAACATAATAATAAAGAATTGAATAATAGAAGAATTTCACCTTGTATGCGGTACTTCGCATAGACATGTTATTCCAACATAATAATAAAGAATGGAATAACAGAAGCTCTCTTCATGAATACGAAAGAAATAATACCCCTTACCTTAGAAAGAAACCGGATACTGGAGTAGTGAGGTAGCAGACTTCTCTTCTTCTTTCTCTCTATAATTTTCTATATAATAATTGCTCTAAAGCTTTAGTGAATTGGTGTGAAATGAAGGAAGAATGAGCTTCTATTTATAGGAAAATATAGTTTCGATAATTGCACATTTTCCTCGAAATATTACAGTACAATACATCCAACTTTTCTTTTATTTTTAATTTAGTCTTGCAAGTATTATCAAACTTGCACCACCTCCCCTAATAGTAAATAATGTGAATCAATAGTTCAATCATGTGAATCAATAGTTATAATCATGTAAAAATACGAATTACAGTATAGTACCTCCATCTATACCTCCATTTTTAACTTAGTCATGCAAGTATTATCAATCTTGCACCAACTCCCTTAATAGTACATGAATGTGATTCAATAGTACACACATGTGAACAAATAGTTATATAAGCATGTGAGTTAGTAGCAATTAATTGCTCATTTATCCGATTAATTACCCGATTTATCAATATAACCCCCAGACATCAATTATCATCAGAATAGATGTCGATTTTCACTAACACTAATAATCCCAACACAATGGAACTATCAAATTCATCTTTAATCAACACGAACATATTCATCATTAATATTATAACTCACAATATTTAACAACCAGGTCGTTCCCAGGAAAGAGGGGCTTTTCGATAAGGATTTCTCCTTATTGGCGCGTAATTAGATGACCAAACCTCTCCTTGACAGAACTTCTAGACATTGTAAATATTGCAATTTAATAATATGAATAACTTTGTTATCTCAATTATTGATTTAGTAATATATCATATTATGTAGATGATACTGTGACAATAATTGAATCAATAATATGAGAGATATGATGCAGCAATTACTGTAGCAATAATTAATTATAACTGAGTGACTTCTCACGTAAGCATCAATAATCAATACCATGTGCTACTATGCAACCATGCGTATTACTGTACTTTTACTGCCGGGTAGTTAAACAGTTTAACGGTAAAACTTCCGCCTTATTTTTATAAAAAGATAATTATGTCGTTTTCTAACTACGACAATACTTCCGTTGTGGGCTCCACCAATGATTGTGCCATCGTACGAATATTCCCTATTTAAACAAATATCTCCCGACCAATCGAATATTATATAACCACTTGCTTACTTTGCAAAATTTATAAATATTACCCACAACTATAACATTATATCAAATCCACACCATAATATTCAAAAATATATTTCGAGAAAATTATTCTTTATTCATAAAAGTTGGGGTCTTACATGGGGGGAAACGATTGTAGTGGCCGACGCCTTAAGTTGAAGGGATCGGGAGAAGCTGTCAATGTTAACGACTCAAAATGAGCTCATAATAGAGATGGCTAAGAGGGAGTAGAAGTGAAGTTTCGAAAGAGTCTGGAGAGAAGTTATTTGTGATGGAGACTCGTCCAACCATATTGGACAGAGTAAAGGAGGCACAAATCAGAGATAAGAAGTGTGAGAGTATGAGGAAGAATATTTCATAATGGAAATAGGTTAAGTATAAACTCGATAATGAGGGAGTATTAAAATTTGAAGGATGAATTTTGAGTTTTAATAGTATTGGAATTATTGGTGGTCGAATATAAAGATAGAGATCGCGAAGTGCGTCTGTAGGTACCTGACTTGTCAGAAAGTCAAGACCGAGCATTAGAAACCAAGCGTGTTGTTACAACTGTTAGAAATTCCTGAAGGGAACTAGGATTATATCACGATGGATTTTGTGGTAAAACTTGCAGTTACATAGAGAAGATACGATGATGTATGAGTTATAGTAAATCGTTAGTGAAATTGGTACATTTATTTCTAACTAAGATAAGGTTTAATTTAAAATTCACAGATAATAGTAGTTATCATGCGAGTATAGGCACGTCACCTTATGAAGCTTCATACAGAAGCAAGTGTAGAATGTCATTGTGTTAAAATCAGAATTGGTGCAACAAATATTGAAAAAGTCGTTAAAGTAATAACGTCAAGGTTCATAGCAACTCAAGATCAACAGCAGAAGTACGCTGATCAACATAGATAGAAGCGAGGCTTTAACGTAGGGGAGGTAGTTTACGAAATAACCCTATCTCTTGAATTAGCGCACATACATAATATGTTCTATGGGTCAATATTATGACCTTATAAACAAGATTATAAGCATGAGATTGAGTATAAATCTATTAAGGATAAGAAAGATGTAATGTATGAAGATATTCTTATTTGAATAATTGGTAAGACTGAGCAAGTTTCAAGAAGTAAAGTTATAATTTTGTAAAGTAATGTGAAGGAACCACAATGTCAAAGAGGTAACGTGGGAACTCGAGGAAAAAATGAGGACTAATTATTCTCATCTTTTAATGTAACATTATATTGTGATTCTGGGGACAAAATCCTTATAAGGGGGAGAATGTAACGATCGAGATCGTAAAGTATCCTTGTAATTAGGATTTTAATATTTATTAAATAAAATAAATATTTTTAAGGAACAAATTGAGTGTTATTTGTTTATAGGTCAATTAATGACCTTTACGTGGCTATGTTTGAGTGTTGGAATTTTTTCGTAGAAAATAAATTTCTTCTAGAAAAACGCTAAAACACTATTCAGAAAATGCAGAAATGCAGAAAATGCAAATAAACGTTATTTTTCGAGAATTTCAAATTACGTTATAGCGTTTATTTGAGAATAAGATATGAAATATCTAATAAAATATTTTTATCAAGAAAAGACATAATACTATTCACTCTAAAAATGCCTTTTTCGTTTTTCCACTTTTCGAATCACGTCATAGTGTCTATTCGGGAAAGGAAAACAAAATCTCTAATAAAATTTACAAAAGAAAAATTCACAATTTCGCAGTTTGGTGAATCAAGCGGGTTAGGAAAAACCTAACTAGAAGGCTAACTAGGGTTATATTAATGGGTTAGTTAATTTACTAGCCTAATTAGTAATTTAATTAAAAGCTCTTGCAAAAATTAAATGAAGAATCCATGTATGAATTAATTAAAGTCCAATGGCATTATTATTTGAGGCCCAATGATTGGCCTAAGCTAAATGGTAAGAAGCCCAAAGTAAGCTAAGATCCAAACCAAAATTTAATAAAAAGTCAAGCTTAATTCGACTTCGGATGAGTGAGTTCCGATGATTTGAAATTTTAGTGTTAAAAAAGCGTTTTGACCAAAAATTAAGGCTACGAAGGACTTTTGAGCCAATTTTTAGACTTCTTAGATAATCAGAAAAGATATTCTGTTTGGGGGAAGTTGGAGTATGTTATACGAGCTATAAAATGGCTTAAGAATGAACTTATTTCGATAACGGATGATCGAGTTATGACATTACGAAGTTGGTACGTCAAAAACAGAAACTGTCCCATTGCTGACGTCACTTACAGTGAGTTTTGTGCTAAAGTAAACATCGCAAAGCAGATGGGACAAACTGTTTATTGTACCCCAAAGCAGACGGGTCAAGCTGTCTGCTTTATACTAAGATGTAAAATAAAAATTGAGCGCATTGATTAAATCATAAAACGCGAACAACGTGATGAAATGAGAAGTAAACTTAATATAAACCATAATTAGTATCAATGTATGACTAATTGATATGTGTATATAAACTTAAATGTGTAGGATATTGTGAAGGACGATTAACGTCACGTTTAAGGAACGCATAAGGCAAGTGTTCTATCCTTGTAAATTGAATTTAAGTTATTCACGCTTTTTTATATGCATATTTAAAGTTTTGATATGCTGTGAACTGTTCAAGAAGTCAGTCTATGCCATTTTATCCGGCTAGACTAATGTAAAATATTTCTTACTTTTCATATAAGTCTTGAAATATTATTGATATTAGTTTGCGCTATCAAACCCAAATTGTTTCGGTGTGGATCCAGATTCTAATCTAAACATAATAATGGGGTATTTTACGTCGAAAAAATTACGACTAGACCCCTGAGGTGGTCAAAAAAACACATATAATCATTTATCTAGAGTGTTTGATAACATAAGGTACACTAGGCTGATCACCCAACATTCCCGTAAGCCAGACGGTTCATGGTTGAATTACTAATGAACCTTTATGAAAATAAAATGTTCAAGGTCTTATTGACCGCTTCATTATGTCATTTAAAAAATGTTAAATAAAAAGGAATTTATTATTATTATTCCTATTTATTCGAAATGATTTCACAACTATTGTTCAGTTATAGAAATAGTTACTTGATTCTTGATTTTGTTGTTTATTCAACTATGTATACTTGGTGAGCTTTGTTTATCATTTTTGCTTTAAATTTAATGTTTTTAGCGAAGTCCAAATATATTGAATGTTTCTGTAATAACAAAGGAAAAGGAAAGATGAATGATTAGAAGATAATGTGAACTATTTGTAATAGTTAGAAGTATTGTAATAATTATGTACATTACCATGTGTTAAAGATTTAAAGGTCTGAGAACCTGAGATTTAGAGTGAGACATATTGTAAAAATTAGTAATTACATTTATGTTGTTATTATTATGCTCTATGGGTAGTACCGTGAAGCACCATATTCAGAGTTTAAAGGTATTCGGATTTGAGGGCATCACATCAAAAATCCTTGTTTGACATGGTTTTCATTTTCGAACTAGTTTACTAAAAACTTCCAAAATCAATTTAGAACTCTTTTGATGCAATCAAATAACTTAAGTTAACTTATAACTTATGTATATACAAAAAGTCACCAATAATATCAATTAATTCTCATGTTTTAGCAAATTATTTTCATTTAGTCGTTTTTACAAATACCTTGAATGCGTGTTTATAAAACTCATGTTTTTCATGATTTGAGACATTGAAATTCAATTTCCACACTTCAATTCCATCCTTATATCATCTAAACCCTTTATGGTTCTATAATTTCAATCCTCCCAGAACCAATTTCAAAAATTACAATCATTATAACTCAACAATTCCTTTAAGTTTGAAAAGTATGCTTACCTCTCAATAAAATTTGATTGATGGAATTCTAGCTTCAATCTCGATTATATTTGATTTGAATTCTTTCTTTGACAGTACTTTGTTTAGATTTTTCTCCTTTGATAATATCTTGCTCCAACTCTTCTTCAATTTCAATTTGTAACCCCAAATTCTTAGTAGGTGTTGCGAGATTTTCTAACAAGAATTAATGAATCTTGTCTTGGTAGCTTGGGAGTAAAAGAATTAGGCTTAGAAAATAAATTTGGAGTGGAAGTGAGGGAGAGATATCAGAGGATTGAGTAGTGAACTTCTAAGCAGCTTACTCATTTCATCAGATATGGCGAAATGTCCTTATCATGCCTCTCTCTCTCTATATATATATATATAGAGAGAGAGTAAAGATCAAGTGCATACCCCTTATCTTACTCACTCGTGCTTACCCTCCTTTAGGCGACGGTTTCGATCATACAACCGTCGTTTATACTTTTAGCGACGCTATATATTTTCCGTCGCTAAAAGTATAGACGACGGTTGTATAACCGAAACCGTCGCCTAAAGGAGGGTAAGTACGGGTGAGTAAGATAAGAAGTATGCACTTGATCCGGACCGTGTGTGTGTGTGTGTGTATATATATATATATATATATATATATATATATATATATATATATATATATAAAGCTTATAGAATACATTTTACATACATTTGAAATTTATATATTTGTAATTATGTATAAAAACCATTCCATTAATTATGAAATTAATTCATAATAAAGTTAACACTTTTAGTGTAACGAATTACTAATTTAAAATAATTAATATTTGATCCATTAATTAATTTAACTAATTTATTTAAATTATACAATCTATATTGTATAATTAAACTTAATTCCCTCCTTCTCTCCATAAATTATTTTGAAATAATTTATTTAACCCATACATTTCGTCTCAAATTAAGAATTAATTTAATTTACTAAATTGACACCAATATTTATATATTATATATTGGTCCCACAATCGTATTCAATTATATTTACTTGGCGAATATCATATTTTAAGCCATTAACCAGGTTACATTTAATTATTATAACATAGTATAATTTCTCATTAATCAAATAAATTTCTTTATTTCATTAATTAAAGTCAATATATTAATTTCCTCATCTCATATTTTTAGTTCATCTTTATTTAATATAACATATTAGTCCATCTCGTAAATACATTATATTTATATGTAATATATTAAAAAAGAATAACGAGTTTAGTTAACTCCCTCATTTTTATTAACAAAAATACTTACATTAATTCACTATTATAAGTAAGTGAATTAATCACATCATTTATGAAATTTAATTCATAATAATTTCATTGTCATTCAAGACTTATTATTCAAATTATATTATTTCATAATATAACTTTAACTTCATCTTAATTAATTAATTTCCCCCGGCCCGCTTCCATATTTCATCTTGTAGTCTAGTCAAATCTTTTAATTTAATAGTTAAACTAACTATTACATTTATTTTAAAATTTATATTTAAATATATACATATTTAATCCTCCACATAATTCACAAATTTCAAAATATATATACTCATATATATTTTTATTTATTCGACACGCTTCATCTCAGAACAAGAATTTTATTTATTTAGTTCTTATTTTAATATTATTTAAAATACTTTCAAAATTTCAGGTCGTCACATACCCCCTGGATTGAATGGGAATCAAAGTAGTGGACCCCGGATCCTTGACTTCAACCAAGTACTTTGTCATTCTTACCTCCCGGGCCTCATACTCTCCTGTAATTTGTTTGACTTCCAACTAGGAATCGCTAAAGATAACTAAGTGTCGAACCTATAAACTCTTGGCCAACCGCAACCCAGCTACGATCACTTCATATTCTGCTTCATTATTTGTAGTCATGAACCAGAAAACGAATGATCTGTTGAACCTTAAACCCCTAGAAACTTTCCAATATTACTCAGCCCCACTGACATCTGAAGTTGATGAACCATCCACATAGAGAGTCCACGAGGACTGTATTGGTTGAGTATCAATGATCGAGCCTACAACCACACCAAGCTGATCTGAAGAATCTAGTTCGGGGAATGAACATTCCACTATAAAGTCGGCCAATGCTGACCCTTTATAGTTGTCCGTGGCTGATATTCCAGAACAAACTGGCTTAATTCCATTACCCACACCGCAAGTTGTCCCCAAAACATCAGGCTTATATAACATCCATTTTCAAAGGTTGATTTGTGTACACCACAATCAGCCAACCTTGGAAATAATGTTGAAGCTTCCGACTAGTTATTATTATAATGATCGAGAATCGTACTTAGCCTTGTAACTAGGGTTTTTGAATATTATTGAATAAAATGAATTTTTATGAATATTATTCTGTGTTATGTGCTTAAAGGTCGTATTATGACCTAAGTGAAAGTAGTATGCACACAAGTCAATCATATTGCTGATAAAGCATATACTTTGTAACAATCTTATTCGTTTATTAATAAAAATATTCATTTACTAAAGGCTTTAATTTATCTACACGGTGTTGTTTTATAATAAGTGATAAACCCATAGTTTTAATCAATATTTTTAGAATACTGATGACATTATGCTAATGAGATCTAAATTCCTAAATAGCTTAAAAACTAAAATAGTTCTCAATCGATGAATTACTAAAAATAGGATTAGTGAATCCAGATAGATTGGTATATACGTTGCTTGCTCATTGGATGAGAATGATTGATCTCATGATCATTTATGTGGAGACACTAAAGCAAGTATGTAGGTGCTTATTGGAGAATAAGTTTATTGAACGTGGCTCGCTAAGGAATACCTAATGGAGTTTTACTTTCATGTCAATAGGAATTCCTGTAGTGATAGTGGTACAAGTGATCCTTAGACTTGAGATCATAGTCTTGTGTATGATGAATTATACTTTGATATATTCTTTAAGTCCCTTAGGGTATATCAAAGGGTATGCTTGGGAGTAATAAATTGTACATGGAGTAATGTATGATCAACAAAGAAGAATCTACCGCTTCTAGTAAAAGAAGCAAAATGTCCTATGTGACTCGTTAAATGACAACCCAATAGTCCTTGGCCGAGGTAGAATGAAGTTTCTAATTTGCATTATTTGGAATTGTGCATTTAAGAATCGAAATACATATAATTAAATAAAATAAGACTTGACAGTAATTCCATGTCTTATATTTAATTAGGACATTGTATGGTGGAAGGATTGAATTGTACGATAACTATTTACTCAAATGTTCTTTTATAATTAATGTTGAAATCTATATTATCTGGTAAGTCGTTGATCGCTAAGGAGGTTTATCCCTATTGTAGAATAAATGTTATTTATTTAAATAAAAAAATAGATTAATTTATTTATTAAAATAAGATTAGAATTGTTCTAATTGATTTATTCACAATCGGTTTAATATGGAGAACCTAAAGGGTCACACCATAAAAGGAAGAATATTTATTTAAGAAGCAAATGACATAATCGTAATAATAAGTTAAGTATATTTAATTTAATCTATGATAATAGAATAAATTAAATATCTTAATATTTAATATTTAGCATTTTAGAAATATTAAATAAAAATTAATAAGAGGAGTACTTATTATTATTATATTACTATTACTATTACTATTACTATTATTTAATTTCTAAAGGAGTTTGGGAATCAATTAATAAAATTACTCTCATATATTACTAATAAGATTAGGAGGCTAATTAATTATTCCTAATAAGATTAGAAGTCTAATTAATTAAAGGAGTTTAATTAATTAAAATAAAACTCAATTTCTTAATTATTAAGGAGGGTTGCTTACATCTATAAATAAGAGGAGTCTTATTATGGGTGAGGGTTGATGATTTCACAAAACACGTGAATGACAATTCCAAGAGTTGGAAGAGTACACCTTTTCTATGGAGATAGAAAAATTAGGGTTTTGCCAAACACCCATCTTCTTGAATATTTGTTCTTCCTTGGTGGACCACCTCTAAAGGCCAAACACTTGGGTGGCTAACGTTGATTAAATGAATGAATCAAACCCGGTGGATTCAAGTTAAATGTGGAAAGGAATTGGAGGTGAACTCGTACCTGAGGAAGCTAGTTTCTACAAGGGTATGGATCTGATCTCCTTCTCTTTTTTATTGATTGATAATTGTGCACAAAGTACGATCATGGTGATGGGTTTGTATGAAAATTTCAAAGTCCTTTTTATCGCACTTTCGCACCTTTTATGTAATTTGATTGAATGATCGCGCTATATGCAAACCCAACAGTGGTATCAGAGCCTATATTTGAGCTAATTATCGGTCTTGGTGATTCAATGTATGTATGGGTATGCGATTAGATCGAATTTTCTTAGCGAAAATTTTTTCTTAGTCTGTTCTGCGACGCGGCGCAGCTGCACCGTCTCCACTTCATTCTGGAGCGCTGCTGCGCCATAAACCGAGAAAAAGGTTTTCTGGGCTAACACCGCAGTTGCACTGTATCCCAGTGCATTCTGGGCGCAGATGCGCCCGACACTAGATTCTGAAATGTTTTTAATTTTAATATTTATTTAAATTAAGATAAAATGATTATTTTGAATTGGAATATATTTTAAAATAAAAAGTTTTATATTAACTTAGAATTGGATTCCACGTTCGTTTGAATAAAATAGTTTATTCACATATGGAATAGAATTCCATATTTCCTAGAATAAAGTAGTTTATTCATATATGGAATAGAATTTCATGTTTCCTAAAATTAAATATGTTTAATTTTGATAAGGAATATGATCCAACATATTTTATTTTTTCAATAATTTTAAGTTAAAATAAAGGAGTCTATTTTGTACTTGAAATTGGATTCCTTGTTTATTATAATAAAGGAGTTTATTTTTATTTGGAATTTGATTAAAAATAAATTAGTTTATTTTTATTCAAAATTGATAAATAAAATAAAGAAATTTATTATGATTTAAATTTTGATTAAAATAAAAGAGTTTATTTTTATCTCAAAATTGAATTTGTAATAAATTTGAAATTGCCCATTAAATTAATATCGACGCATATATGGAATGGATATATTATTCATGAGATGAATGTTATTTATTGATACATATGATGGTGTGTATGATAATAAATAGGATTGATTATGGACTATTGACCAATATAATTGGAATTTTATTTTAGTTGGATGAATGAATGTATGAGTTTTATTAAATGAGGTCTGCATACCTCGTATTTTCTAATTTTTCTTAATGTAAATTTTATCTCCATTCTATGTATTTCCCCTTGACTGTTGATTAAGATTTTTATTTATCAAATAGTTTTGTAATAGGAGTAGTTATAATTAATTTTGAAGAATAGGAGATCAAGGAGAAAGGACCGCATGAAGACTCGTTTGTAATGTAGCCTAGGTTTAAATGTAATAGTTATATTTAAATTTAATTCATGTACCCAAGGTTTGACCTTGGTTCACTTGGTGGCTCTAGTGAACTAAACTAGAATAAAGTTCATAATCAATCTGGGTAGAATATAATATTCTATATGTGCAACCATTTGAGGGCGGAAGGAGAGCATATATGAAATGGCGCAAATGATAACTGTAAGACCCCAACTTTTTATAAATAAAATTGAATTTTCTCTATTCATTATTTTGAAATAATAAGGTGTTAATTTTATATAATGCTTTAGTTATGGGTGAAATGTGCAAATTTTACAAAATAAGCAAGTAGTTATAAAATATTCATTGTTGTCGGGGAATATTCGCTTGGTCGTGGAATATTCTTGCTATCAGGGAATATTTGTACAACGGCGCAGCCATTTGTGGGCCCCATAACGGAAAATGGTCGGATGAAAAAAATGACAAGTTTGAGTTTTTATAAATAACAGCGTAATTGTTACCGTTAGCACTGTTGGAATACCTGGTTGTTAAAATACAGTAATACGCGTGGTTGCACAGTAGCACCCGGTATTGCACAGTATTTTTGGATTATTGATTCTTACGTAAGAAGGCACTACTCAATAATTGTTACAGTAATTACTGTTCAATATTTCATTTTATTGATTCAATAATTGTTACGTTGATATCTTATATTATTGTTGTTTCAATAATTGTAATTGCACAGTATTTCCCAATATCAGATCAATAATTCATATTATTTGAATAATATTATTAGATAACATTATTGGCAATGTCTAATGAAGTTCTGTCTAGGAAAGGGGTTTGATCACCTAATTGGGCGCCAGTAAGGAGAAATCCTTATCGGAAAGCCCCCTCTTTCCTGGGAACGACCTGGTTGTCATTATTATGATTCTGTAAAATTATTTGTGAATAATTAATTATTGATTTATATGATAAGAAAATATTTATTTTATGTTGATATAAATGAAGTAATGTTGAGGTGTTTATCGGTATTTATCGGAATAGAGGTATTATAAATCATCCGTATGTGGATTTCGGTCATTTTCTGTTTAGAATTTGAAAAAACTTTCTTCTACAAAGTTGTATAGAATTAAATTTCTATGGAATGGACATAGAATTTGTATTTTTCTCATAAAGGGGCTATTTATTATGAATTATTGAATTTTCAGAAATAAATGTTTTTATTAAAAAATGGGTGGGCCCCACCCTTGTCCTTTGTTGGTGAGAAATGTACTGAAATGTATTTCAAAAGTTGTGCTAATTTTCAAAGAAGGGATGCGTTGAAAGCCACCAGCAGCAGGTTGGTCTACTATGGCGTTATGACATTTTCCTATAAATAGGGTACTTAGTTAGAAATGAAATCACACCAGAATCTAAAGTTTTCTCTCTCTGTAATATCGAGCGCATTTTTGTGAGTATTTAGATATCTTGAGTGTTTTTATTCAGTGTAAGTTTCCTTCAACATTATATCCGATATTTCAGCTAGAAGTATTATTCTTTTGAGGTAAGGGATGTTATTTTCTTCGTAAATGATGTTATTTCTTTCAATATCATTATACAAAAATATTGGTATAATTTTATTGTGGAATTTCTACCTTTTCGTGTCAGGGTTACTATTCACGTATACAACACTATTCACGAATACGACACTATTCACAAAAAATTAAATTTTCTTTTCTTTGTCCAAGTTATCGATTATGGTTACTATCTTTGATTGTATCCATGTTTTGATCTCCATTCTTGAATTTTTCTCCACAATTGATTATTATGGAGTATTTTTGAACTTGGATAAACCGAAGTACGAATCCCTAATCTTTGTTCTTTTATCTCACTGGATTTATTTTCTTTAAGATATTTTCATCATCCTCAGTCCTAAATGATGATATAACTGAATATCTTTGGTCTATAGTGCAAAGATGAATGATTACCTGATGAATATCTTTGGTCGTGGTGCAAAGATGGACAGGTGTTGAGATGAACATAACCAACTGGTGATACAAATTAATATCTTTGGCCTGTAGTGCAAAGATGTATATTGATTGATGTTAGAGGGATAAAATATTGATGATGGACTTTTAAATCATAGAAGATACTGGACTTCATTCTCTACTTAACTTTTTAATGAATTATTATTTCCATTGCGAATATTGATCTAAAACTTGTTGTTCATTATATTTTATCCGATTTATTAAAGGTTAACGATAATTTGTTCTACATTATCTTAGTCATAATATTTTTTTACTGGGCTAGTTGAGCTCACACTTTTCCTTTTTGTTCCATTTTTCTTCTCAGTAGGCGAGAATATAGTGGAAACTAGTCGGGGTGTGGAGTGATGTTTCAAGTCAGTTGTTTTAGCAGTCCTCAATATGTTGTAAAATAGTGTATCAATAATTGTAATGATGACTTATTTGAGTATGGATATTGTCTAAAAGACAATATTTGTATTTAAACTCACAGTATATGGGTTGTCGTATTTTGCACAACAATTGTAATAATGAAGTTGTAGTTATTTTTGTACCATGTATATGGTGACTCAGAATGGGTGATGTATACCTATTTTGGAGGCATCACAATAACACAACAAAACAGATAGTTTATTGAAATAAACATAAACTTAAAATATTTACAAATGAAAACTTAAATAAAACATACAATAAATTGCAAGCTTCCTTACTTCAACATTATATAGACAGAAAGAAGTTGGGACAATAAGAACTTAAAAATAGAAACTAAAATTGAGCCTGATCTTAACAACTGACTTAGTTCTCCTTTTATAGAATACGGAAAGAACTATTACAAAAGTAAAATTATTACATTTGACTATGAACAGTGAAAATGAATAGTGACTTTTTTACTATTTGGTGCCGAAAGGCAAACAACATTCCATAAAATTCGGACAAATCTTTACTTTAGGCAGAAAAGCAGACTGAAGATTACTTTCGATGCAAAAGATCAGGACATTTTACTATGCAAATGGGTCCTGAGCATCGTGAAGGTCGATGCTTCCATAGGGGATCGTCATTAATGTCTTTACTGGAAGAAGTCTTCTTGGAGGAAGAGGAAGAAGAACTTTCTACTTCAACTTCTTCACGAAGAGTGTTTACTCGATCGCTAATGGCACGAGCCAAAAACTGGAGCTTTGAACTAAAAAAATTATTGATATTTGTAATATCAAAAGAAATGGGATTAGGGTTTAACTATTTATCTTTGGATTTACTAGAGGAACCTTGGTCAGGAATAGATTTAATAGGAATAGTCAGAATGATGACCGAAGATTCGTTTAGAACTTGACCAATGATTCTATCGACATTAAATTTATCCCACCAGTTTAATGAAGAATATACAAGTAACCATGACCACTTGACTAACATGAGTAACTGAAGAATAATGACTCTGATTAGGAGACTAAGACACTGACTCGATGACTGGTGTTTGGAAGTTATACTGTAATTTAAGAATCCAAGGGATCTTATATTTACTAACAAATTAGAGCAGTAAAGGGATACCATCAAACTTTAGATTGTAACTGGCATGATTGCTGAAATGATTAACTTGAGACTTAAGTAATTCTAGAAAAATATCAATGGAAGGTCCATATCTTGACCACCATAAATTAAACTAGAAGGGGATTTGACTTTTAAATTTGTGGTCGAATTGTAAAAACCACGAATGACTGAAAGACTAGATTTTGGTATAAGAAAATCTTATGCCAGGCTTCAACATAATCATAGTAACAAAAATGGTTAGTTTGATTGGTTAAAAAATAAAGATCAGAAGGATGATTACCCCAATCAGTCATGGATATAATCTGTTTAATATAAAGGGAATGGAAGATAACTTTGGATTCATCATTCCTATCATAAATAGGTTTGATGACTATTGACTCAGTTTGGAGAAGAATATGCTTATAAAACGTAAGAGATTTATAAGGGGCAAGAGGGATGAAATGCCAACCAGTAGGGAAGAAGTGGGAAGCTAGCTTAACTGGATCGTCTTTGGGTTTCATAGATTATTCAACATGAAAAAGATTGACTTCAGAATTTAGGATATACTGAGAATTTTGACTAGGCTGAGGAGTGACCTGCGGAAAACAAGAAAATGGATCAACAGGTTTAGGTTTACTGGCTAAAACCGTATTGTATGGTTTTGGGATAAATCAAGAATTTGGTATCTGATTACTAGGTCCATGGAAGGGACTGGATTAACTGGGTGAGGAATGAAATATCCTTTGGGCTGATTACTTCGGCCTTGGGGCGTAAGACCCCAACTTTTTATAAATGAAATTGAATTTCCTCTATTTATTATTTTGAAATAGTAAGGGTTGATTTGATTAATGTGGTTAGTTATGGGTAAAATGTGCAAATATCTTAAATAAACTAGTGGTTATAAAATATTCATTGTTGTCGGAGAATATTCATTTGGTCGTGGAATATTCTTGCTGTCGGGGAATATTCGTACGTCGGCGCAGCCTTGTGTGGGCCCCATAACGGAAAGCGATTGGATGAAAAAACGACAAGTATAAGTTTTTTATAAATAAGGCGTAGTTATTACTGCTAACACTGTTGGAATACCCGGTGGTTTAAACACATTAGTACACGGTATTGCACCAATTATTGATTCTTACGTAAGAAGGCACTACTCAATAATTGTTACAGTAATTACTGTTTAATATTTTATTTTATTAATTCAATAATTGCTACGTTGATATTTTATATTGTTGATTTAATAATTGTCATTGCACAGTATTTCAAATTATTATATCAATAATTTATATTATTTGAATAATATTATTAGATAGCATTATTGACAATGTATAAGCAAGTTCTGTCTAGGAGAGGTTATTTAATTGTGCGTCAGTAAGGAGAAACCCTTACCGGAAGGCCCCCTTTTTTCTCAGAACGACCTGGTTGTCATTAATATGATTCTGTAATATTATTTGTGAATAATTAATTATTGATCTATATGATAAGAAAAATATTTATTTTATGTGGATATAAATGGAGGAATTTTTAGAAAAGTGACAATTGTTAAAAATTGATATTTTATGTTTTCTAATAAAATAATTCATTTAAATGTATTATTATATTACAATAATATAATAATGGTGATAGTTTTACAATGAATGTGTGATATATGAATAAATAAGGAGGAATGATATTTTTGTAATAATAAATACTAAAAACGTGTTAAACATGTTGGTGGACCCCATTTTTGACTGAAATTTGATTATAGCCTTGTAAAATTGTTCGTATGTTGATTTCGATCAATTTCTGTTTAGAATTTGGAAAAACTTAAAACTATAAAGTTGTAGAGAATTAAATTTCCTATGGAATGGACATAAGATTCAAATTTTTCTGATAAAAGGGATATTTATTATGAATTATTGAAGTTCCAGAATAATTAATTTTTGGAGTTTTAATTTTTTTAAGAAAAATGTTTTTATTATGTTAGTGGGCCCCACTTGTATTGAAAATGTGTTGAGTTCAGATTTTTCAAAGTGGGCAATTTTTTTTATAAATATTAATATTTTATTAAATTTTCTACTTTGGTGTTCTAATTAAGCAATTTCCTATAAATAAGGTGTTTAGGTTAGAATTGAAAATCACACCAAAAATTGAAGTTTTCTCTCTCTATATATCGATCGTATTTTTGTGAGTATTTTGATACTTTGAGTGTTGCTATTTGGTGCAAGTTCTCTTTAGTGTTATATCTGATATTCTAGCCAGAAGTATTATTCTTTTGAGGTAAGGGATGTTATTTTCTTCGTAAATGATATTCTTTCTTTCAATATTATTATGCAAAAATATTAGTATAATTTTTCTTGTGAAATTTCTACCTTTTTGTATCGGAGTTACTATTCACGTATACGACACTATTCACGTATACGTCACTATTCACCGAAAAATAAAAATTTTTCTTCTTTGTCCCAAATATCTATTTTTGTTACTATCTTTGATTGTATCCATGTTTTGATCTTCATTCTTGAATTTTACGCCACTATGGTATATTATGGGGTGTTTTTAAACATGGATAACCGAAGTACGAATCCCTAATATTTGTTCTTTTGTCTCACTGAATTTATTTTCTTTAAAATATTTTTCTTCATCTTCAGTCATAAATGGTGATATAACTGAATATCTTTGGCCTGTAGTACAAAGATGAATGATTTCCTGATGAACATTTTTGGCCCATAGTGCAAAAATAAACAGGTGTTTAGATGAACATGACCAACTGATTAATATCTTTGGCATGTAGTGCAAAGATGAATATTTGATTAAAAATGTATATTGATTGATATTACAGGGATAAAATATTGATGATGGACTTTAAAATCATAGAAGATGTAACGATCGAGAAATTTTTTAATTTAATTTAAATATTTATAGAATTAAATAAATATTTCAAATAATTTATTTATTGAGAAAATAAATAATTGATGAATTGTGGTGAATTAATTTAGTAACTAAATTGATTAATGATAATTAAATTGAGTAATGATAATTTTATTTGAAGAATTTAATTTAAGGATATAATTAAATTAAATCAATTACTTAATATTTAAGAAAATAATTAAATTAAGTGAATTGTTTAATATTAAATGAATAAATTAAATAAAATGATGTTTCTAATTTATTAATTAAATTAGATATATAATTATTTAATTATGTATTATAAGCGTAATTATAATAAGAATATAATTATTATAATTATAAATTATAAGCTAATAAAATGGGTTACATGTGTGACAAGTGTAACTATATGATATAAATATTATTTAAATAATCTAGTTGGGAGTTTATGTGATTTGCCAAACAAGGCCTTGTGGCCTTTGGCTTATTCAACTGACACGAGCCTTTTTGTGTTTTTACCGGACGAACGTGGGAGTCAGTATATGTGGGTTTTACGTCTTATTTTTCCTAAGGCTTGTCAACATAAAAAAACAGAGGAAGAGACAATTGCAGAGTATTGAGAGTGAGAAATTGAGAGAGAGAGTAGTCTCTGTGAGTTGGCCAAGAGAGCAAAGAAATTCACCATCTCGTGCTAGTCTATAATCAAGAGGATTAAGGTATAATTCATTCTTAAATTTCCAAGTTTTAGTTTTATATAAGTTCTCTGTAAATTAATTTTGTGGGCTTTTTATTCAAACGTTGTGTATATGGTGTGGATTATGTTGTAAAATCTATTAATTATCATATATGAGTGTTGTTTAAAGTATCAAATTCGTGTAAATTGGGTGTAGAAAGAAAAGGAAAAATTACAGTGCTATGTTCATATAATATGGCTTTAGAAAGTATGAGAATTGATGCTTTATATGTGTTGTAATTTGAAATTTGTTGTTGGATTGTGTTAATATGTTAAGGAACAAAATCAATGTAGTTCGAATCATGACAATTGATTAAGAAACGAGTTCGTAGCGATCAAATTTGTTAAAAGTGTAAAAATGAAGAAATTTGTGAAAAACTATGGTTTTGATTTCTCAAAATGATGTATATGTAATGTTTTGTATATAGAATGGTGTTTAGCATATGTAACTACAATATTACAAAGTGTTAGATGTTGAATTTGGGAGAAATTCTGTGGAATTGGGATTTTTTTTGGCCTATAACAGAGTGTTAGTTCGCGTCTGTAAAAGCTGAGTCTGGTGCATCACGCGGGCGCGCTGCCTAACGCGCGGTTGTCGCGCGGGCGCGCGATAGCCCAGTGTATTACTCGCGCGGCTGTGCGAGTAGCCTGTCCCAGACTAGTGAAGTCTGCTTAATTGTAGGTCATGTGTAACGGACTTGGGGTTAATTTAGTATGCATGTTAAGGATATTAAAACATAAAGTGGACTACAATAACAGATTGTAAGGTGTTGTAATACAAAGTGTAAAAGAGTTTAGGTGATTGTTAATTGAGTTATATAATGAAACTAAAAGTGATGTTTTCAAAAGTTAGAAATGAACGAGTAAATTATGTTGGCTCGTAGTGCGATTTCAGATTCGTTAAGTATGTTAAGCTAAATGGTTAGGTACTAAGTTAGGGTAATGACCTAAATGATGGTTTAATACCCATAATGTTAATATCCATATAACTAATTGTTGTTGCGATTGTAATGATATGTGTAGGGTAATTGGAGATTATTTTACACTTGTGTAGCTTACAAACAAGGCAAGTTCCTAAACCTTAACTCTTTACATTGAGCAAGCTTTCTAGCTTCATTCTTTTCATATTGAATGCATGTTCCCATTCCTAAGTCGTTATTGTGCAAGTTCCTAAAATTCTTGTAAGGATGAGTAAGCCTAGTTTATCTTGACTATGTTTGTGCAAGCTCTTGTAACCTAATTTGTTACATCGAGAGAGCTTTACTTTCCTTATTATCATTCGAAGTATATATTGTTTTAATACATTGATTCATAGAAGATTGTTCTAAACTCCTTTGAATATGACACTTTACATGTATATCATGTTATTCAGTTATATATATTGTTGATATCCAATCTTTGACTTTAATAGCCTTGTTTAGTTATACATTCTCGTACTAAACCTTTATTGATGGAAGTTGAATAGTGTTCTAAAATTCTAGAGACACTGATAAGCTAGTTCTAAACTAAACTTTCTTTAGTGCGAAAATTCTAAATTCAAACTGAGACGAACAACCCTAATATAGGTGATTTTTATATGTGTAATGTTTAGATATTTGTGCACAATACATGGTACAAAGGGCTTGATCCCCCTAAGTACGCTACGAAGAGGTCTGTACAGTCTAATGACTGTTAAGATTAAGGCAATAATACCTATACACCAGATACATAGTTCGTGGTCTTAAGACCCTCAGACATTGATTTCGAACTGGTGTTCTTTTCTTAATTCACAGAACAAGTTCATTATTTCTAGAATTCGTTGTTCATTCTCATGTTGTTATTATTACTACTTCCTATATCAATGAGCAATTGTTTGCTCACTCGTGCAATTAACACTGCAGGCTAAAGTTGAGAAAGTCGACGAGCCGTCTACTAGCAAAGGAAAGGGCAAGATGTCCAAATGTTGAAGACTTATGAGAATTTTATTTGAAGGAATTATGTTAAAGACTTGTTTTAATATATGATGTAATCTGTAAGCTTATGTAATAATTTTAAGGTTAGATTACCTGGGATATATTTTGAGAATATGATGTAACCCTTTAATGAGAAAGATGATTGTTTAAGTTATTTAAATTATATCTTTATCCTTTGATTATGGGCAGTTAGATGTAATAGTTTTGGTAAGTGAGCATCAAATCCTATGGGAATGAAGTACCTGGATTTGGGGGTGGCACAGAATATAGTAGATTTCATTCTCTACCTAACTCTTCTAATGAATTGTTATTTTCATTGTGAATATTGATTTAAAACTTATTGTCTATTATATTCTATCAGATTTTTTCCTGTTGAGGACTAACGATAATTTGTTCTACATTATCTTAGTCATAATGTTCTTTACTGGGCTAGTTGAGCTCACCCTTTTCCTTGTTCCATTTTTCTTCTCAGAAAGCGAAAATATAGCGGGAAGTTAGTCGGGGTATGGAGTGATGTTCCAAGGCAGTTGTTATAGTAATCCTCACTATTTTGTAAAATAGTGTATCAATAATTATAATGAGGACTTATTTGGGTGTGAATATTATCTAGAAGACAATATTTGTATTTAAACTCACAGTTTATGTGTTGTCGTATTTTGCACGATAAATAAATTAATAAAGTTATTGTTGTTTCTGTACCATGTATTTGGCGTCTTAGAATGGGTGATGTATACCTATTTTGGGGGCGTCACATGGGGGTCGACCTGAACCACGAAAACCACCTTTGGTACCCATTTCTTAATAGCTGAATTAATAAATTCTCGGGTAAGAAATTCGGGAATTGAATTATCACTTCCTTTAATATACTCAATATCAAAATCAAAAATACTTAATAAAGATTGTTATTTAGCAAAAGTTTGCTTAGAGGCTATATTTTCAACATCCTTTTCAAGGATATATTTAGCTGATTTACAGTCTTTCTTTACTAGGAACTTTTGATTTAATAAATCACTTTGAAATTTATTAATGCAAAAAACTAAAGATAAAATCTCTTTTTAAATAGTACTGTAATTGCGTTGTACATCATTCCAAGTGCCAGAATGAAAACGAACAATTTGTTCAGTAGAAAAAGGGGTTAACTTTTGTTTGAGAATACCTTTGAAACCAATTTTAGAAGCATCTATTTCAATGATTTTGAATGTCTGAATCATTGGAAATGCCAAGGCAAGCTAAATTCTTGACATATTTTTTGACTTGTTTGACAACTGAAGTATGAGAAGTTGTCCATGGATGGGGATTTTCTTGTGAACGCTGAAGAAGTGGTTTACAAATTCTTCGAAGATTTTCATAAAATTTCCCAACGTAATTAAGGGAGACTAAAAATCTTTGAAACTGAGTTTTATATGTGATTTTATTCAGGAAATTTGTCAGCGAATTAAATAGCACGATCAATGGGTTAAATTTGACCTTGATAGATATTATGGCCAAGAAATCTGACTTTAGGTTGGAATAGACTACACTTGGTGGCTGATAGAACAAAACCATTGTTTTTGACTATTTTGAATAACGAATTCAAGTGTTTATGGTGTTCTTCAATGGATTTAGAAAAAATAAGAATATTATCAACGTAAACAATGATGAAATGGCTAAATCGGTTAAGAATATCATTAAGAATGTTTTGAAATTCACTAGGGGCATTTTTAAGACCGAATGGCATAACATTTCATTCATAATGACCAAAAAGAGGGGTAAATGCAGTCTTATACTTATTGCTCTCATGAAGCTGAATTTGCCAAAACCCAGATTTTAAATCAAATTTACTAAAGACAGTGGCATTACTTAATCTATTAAGCAAATCTTCTTTATTAGGAAAAAAGGGTACCTAATCCATTCTAAAAATTTGTTTAATGGTTTATAATTAATGACTAAACGAGGGGCACCTCTTTCTTTTTCTGCTTCATTATTAACATAAAAGGCAGGGCAAGACCAAGGAGATTTACTATACCGTATTAAATTTTTACTGAGTAATTCGTTTATTTCTCTTTTACATAACTCCATTTGTTCGTGATTCATTTGTATAGGTCTAGCCTTAGTAGGAATAAGATGTTCCTTAAATTTCTTAGCATAAGGTAACCTTACAATATGCTTCTTCCTATGCCAAAATGCATTAGAGAAATCCAAGCAAAGATTATGATTCATATAATTTTTTAAATCTTAAATTTTTTTTCTTGAACTCTTTTATCAGTTAACTGCTTTTCAACTTGTTTATATTTAATCTCTTCTTTCAAGAACTGTAACTGAGAAGTTTTACTATTTAATATATTCACCTTTTTAGTTATAGAGTTTTCTTGAATAGATTTTAAATCTCTTTCTTTAGGTTTAAAAACAAAATTGAAAGTTACCTTTTGACCTAGATGATTACTACTTAATCCTTCAGTACTAGTAGTGAAAGGGTACAATAAATATATAAATAGCAATCCCAAAATAATTTTATCAGTCATATTGCGGATTAAAACAAAAGACATTTTAAAACACATTTTATCCTGACAAATGTGGATATTAGGCAATTTATATTTTATCTCCATTTGACTTACCGTTTGCCTAGTTTAATCTTTCATTAGTTTTCTTATAAAATTTTACAGGAATTAGACTTTCCTGAATACAATTAAAATCTGCACATGTATCAACCAGGGCAGGAAGCTTAAGAGTAAAGGTTTTATTAATAACTAGAGTGATAGAAATATACCACTTCTGAATTGTGATGTCTTTTAATCTTTGTAGGACATTTCCTCGCAATTCGATAATTTTTAACTCATCGTTACTGTTTGAAGGCTCCGGTTCTTCTTTAGTTGGTTCTTCATCTGAAGAATCATCGACTAGAAGATCTTTGTCTTTATTTTTGTTTTGTAAATTAAGGATATCGTTACGTAATTTAGGAATTTCTAGTTTAAGGTTAGAAATTTTCTTTTTTTAATTTGTTAACTTCCATGTTTAACTCTAGTAAGGCTATCTCTTTTATAGGTGTTTTGAATCTATCAAGCATTTTATTAAGACTAAATATTGGTTTTTCTTTACCTTTAGAAAGTTTATTAGTTTTATCTTTGGTTAATAAATCTTTCAACTGTTTCATATACTGAGTTTTTAGGTGAGGGTCATTGATTTTACTAATTAGATCAATTAACAAAGATTGTTCTTCGTCATCTTTGTTAAGGACATTTACTCTTTTTGCACAACAATTGTTTACACAATTATTCGTATAGATAGTGACTTCTTCACTACTATCATCTGAATAATTACTAGTATCATTATCAGAGGCAGAAGGAATATCAGAACATTCATCAGAACATTCACTATTATTATTCTCAATTCTGATAAGTTTTAGACTCTGTTCAGTATCTTCAGATGAAACATTTAGCTGATTTAATTTTTTTTTATTTTACATTCATTTTTATAATGACCTTTTTGCCCACAATTATGGCAAACAATTTTTCTTTTATCAAATTTTTTAGATTTATTATTGGGTTTTGGTTTACTATAATAATCATCTTGATCTTTATTGTTATAAGTACTTCTTTTATGCTTTTTACGATCTTTAATATTTTTGTGGTTTTCAACATGTTTATGCCAGTGTTTCCTTTAAGAGGGAGCAACAGGAGGTAAACCGTATTAGTTCACAAAAGGTTCCTAACTCATATTTGGTTTCTTTTTATATTTATCTTGTTTACTAATTTTAAAATCAATGCACACTTTAAGACAAATTTTTTTAATCTGACTTATGATATCGCCATAAGTGAAATTATCATAATCAATGTTACCTAAGTCTTTACCTAATTCTTCTCTGACTTTGTGAGCAAATAAATTAGGTAGACCATTAACGAATTTTTCTTTCCAAAATGGTTTGTTACTTTCATTACGCATCATAACTCGAGAAGTAAAAACATCCTTGTACCATCTAAAATCACTTAAATTGGGACAAGTGAGATTACTTAACTGATCATGAATTCTTTCTGTAATATTACTAGGCGTTCCAATAAAATGCTTTATTATGGTAAATATTAAAGTATTTACTCCATCAAGTGGACCAACACCAACATCTTCATCAAAGATGGGGTTGCCATCATTATCCATTTGGAAAACATGAATTACTTGGAACCTAGTATCATCAGTGAGATGTTTTCCCACCAAGATCTGAGGATACCAGTGAATCCACTATCTAGCAATTCAACAATATTAGATTGAGCTAAATTGTTGAAAGTCGTAATATAGATATTTGCTACCATGGACATGTGATTTAATTTATTTAGTATTTCTTGTTCACTAAGACCATCAATATTCCATTCATAAATTTTATTAGAAGAAACAGAAAACTGATTATCAGTTTTTAGTTGCTAGACCTATTCCTCCGGACTTACAATTCGAAGAGAGAAATCTAGATAAATCATCTCCATATGGAGTTACAAAATTTGAATGTACATACATAAATCCCAGGTCATACTAACCTTAAATCTCAAATTTAGAAGCATAAACAAATAATAAGTCTTACACAACTTTAACATAAGTCTGAAACATAAATATATTAAATAAAAAACAAGTCTTCATCACTTGTTGATCTTACCCTTGCCTTTTCTAGAAGAAGGCTCGTCAGACCTTTCGTTCTTAACCGCAATGTTATTATTATGCAAGAGTAAGCACGATTTCCCATAAGTATAATAATATAACAACAATATAATAACATGCGAGTGAATCAAAGACTTTTGAAATATGAAAAACTTGGCTTTTGAATCATGAATGAATAACAAGAATCAAAATAACTTTTGAGGGTCATAAGACCTTGAACTATGTCCTAGGTTGTCAAGTGTTTATACTTGAAACCTTTAACAGTCATAAGACTATAGACTCTTCTTCTCGTACTTAGGAGGATCAACCCTTAGTACCATACTGTACACAATATCTTAACGCTAAAGCGTCATTAATCCCCTATAACAGGGTTGTTCATCTCAATTTGACATTAAAGTCCGCACCAAATAAAGTTTGGTTTGGATAAGCTCAACAATGGTTCTAGAATTTAGAACGTTCATCAACTATGGACTAGTCAAATAAATAAGGGTTCACTAGTCTTACAAGGTTCAACAATAAATGATATTCAATTTGAATAATAAAATTCAAGAGATATACAATCGAATAAGTATTGTATAATGGGGATCATGCTTTAAAAGAATGATAACATCTAATATGAAATCTTGAACTTGAACAATTAATAACAAGAACCTTACTCGTCGTAGAATATATGTCTAGGACTTGCTCAATTGAACAATTTCGAATTTAAAGAAACTTATTCCATAAAGTAAAGTTTTGAGTAAGGAAAACTTGCTCAATGCAAAGAGGTAAGGTTTAGGAATTTGCCGTGTTCACGAGCTACAAATGTAGTTACAATTTAATTCCTCAACGTCCTACACATTACATTATGCATACGATGTTAATTAGTTTCATAATTTCTATGTTCAACTGTTGAACTTTTTATTTAAGTTCAACTTACAACTTGATTCCTAGCGTTAACTTATTAACTAACCACATAACATGAGTATAAATTCACACTATGCGTATCATACGTGTATAACACTTAAACTATCAAAATCATACTTTATGATACAATATCTATGTACACACAAAATATATACCGATATGAGATTTCAAATCATCTTAAATATGTCAACAATATGTTATCTTATTGTTTAAAACGCTTATCAAGTCATCACATCTTAATTTTGAACATCATTACATCTTCTCATGGATATCACGTTTAGCCCTTATGCAACTTATCAAATTACCATGCAATTTCATCACATATATGTCAACAATTTGATATGATATCTTATTACATGTCCAACATATTATTATGTTCATTAGACTAGGTTAAACTAGTATATAAGGGACTGTACACGACGAAAAATTTAAACTGTCCAACTCTGCTACCCCAATCGGGGCGGGGCTTTTAGCTGAAGAAATGCCCACTGGGGAGGGGTAAATGGCTTGGTAACTCCCACCGGGGTGGCGTCACCCAGGCTTAGCTTCTGTAGTTCCTGATTTTGACAGTTCGTAGCCCAAATAATTCCAATTAAATACAAATTAAACTAGTACTGTGATTTCTATGAAGTATAAACTTTAAAGAAACATCATACAATGTTACTAACATGTTTTTAACACCTTAAATCATGCAATTACTTGAATTAAATCACATAATTTCACTGTTCTTGGTGTTTTTGAGAGTTTTAAGGAAAAACATGAAATTTGACGTCACAGATTCGTTATAACTCTGAATCTGTCCGTTCAATTTTTTTTTCTTCTTTTTAACATGTATTATCTTAATCTACTGTCAAATTTAAGTTAAAAAAACAATTCATGGCATACAATTTCTCATAAGGGCCATATATACAACTTTTATACTCTGTAACTTCAAAAATCCAATTATGACATATTTATATGAAATTGATTACTCTAATCACATGAATATATGATATAAACAAATTGTAAGCATATATTAACATATATAACATCATATACTCATCAATTATAAATCTCTTCAATCACAGAGGACTTTGAAATAGTTTTTCATAAGAAATATAAGAACGTAAATTAAATTTGGGTTGAAGAGATTACCCTGCTAGTTTGTGTATATGATTCAAGGATGATGAAGTTCTTCTCTACTTCTTCTTCAATTCACACCTTATCTCAATTTTCTCTCTAAACCCTCTCTGTGATTTCTCAGACTTAGGTTTAGGAATAAAGTACGTAACGAAAGAAAAAGGACTCATATATTGCGCATACTGGCACAACATGGGTGTTAGTTAAAGCCATTGTGCAATTAAGTGCTCCCACATTCATAAGGCCATGTTTCGCTAGCCTTAAAAGGCTCTTTTTCATTTATTTTAATTAACTCACTTATTATATAGTTTATTTGTCACAATTTAATTAGTCAAATAATATTGTTTAATTTCAATTAAATAAAAGGCAAAATTACTTATTAAATCAAATAATCACATAATTAAAATTCTCATTTAATTTAATAATCTCAATTAAATTCACACTTTGAATTATAACAATATTCCTCATTAATTTAATTAATGTGACACATTTAATTAAATTAATCTACCATAATTCTATCAAATATATATATATATATATATATATATATATCAATAAATAATTAATAAAAATATTAATTTAATTCAATAAATATTTAATATTATTTATAAAAATCTCGTTCGTCACAGCCTCTAAGCAACCTTTTGCTATATGGCAATCTTTATTAAGTATTTTTGATTTTGATATTGAGTATATTAAAGGAAGTGATAATTCAATTCTCGACTTTCTCACCCGAGAATTCATTAATTCAGGTATTAAGAAATGAGTACCAAAGGTGGTTTTCGTGGTTCAGGTCGACCCCTAGGCCCAAGTAATTAGCCCAGAGGGTCTTTGATTCCTCACCCAGTTAATCCAATCCCTTATGTGGAACTAGTAAACAGATAGCTAAATTCTTGGATCTATCCCAAAACCATACAATATGGTTTTGTCTAGTAAACCTAAACCTGTTGATCCATTTTCTTAATCTCAGCAGGTCACTCCTTAGCCTAGTCAAAATTCTCAGTATATCCCAAATAATGAAGTCAATCTTTTTGAATTATTTATGAAACCCAAAGATGATCCAGTTAAATTGGCTTCCCAGTTCTTCCCTACTGGTTGGCATTTCATCCATCTTGTCCCTTATAAATCTCTTACGTTTTATAAGCATATTCTTCTCCAAACTGAGTCAATTGTCATCAAACCTATTTATGATAGCAATGATGAATCCAAACTCATCTTCCATTCCCTTTATATTAAACATATTATCTCCATGACTGATTGGGGTAATTATCCTTCTGATCTTCGTTCTTTAACCAATCAAAGTAACCATTTTTGTTACTATGATTATGTTGAAGTCTGGCATAAGATTTTCTTATACCAAAATTAGTCTTTCAGTCATTCATGGTTTTTATAATTTGACCACAAATTTAAAAGTCAAATCCCCTTCTGGTTTAATTTATGGTGGTCAAGATATAGACCTTCCATTGATATTTTTCCAGAATTACTTCAGTCTCAAGTTAATCATTTCAATAATCATGCCAGTTACAATCCAAAGTTTGATGGTATCCATCTACTGCTCCAATTTGTTAGTAAATATAAGATCCCTTGGATTTTTTAAATGGAAGTATAACCTTCAAACACCAGTCATCGAGTCAGTGTCTCAGTCTCCTAATCAGAGTCATTATTCTTCAGTTACTCATGTTAGTCAAGTGATCATGGTTACTCGTATCTTCTTCATTAAATTGTGGGATAAATTTAATGTCGATAGAATCGTTGGTCAAGTTCAAAAAGAATTTTCGGTCATCATTCCGGCTATTCTTATTAAATATATTCCTGACCAAGTCTCCTCCAGTAAATCCAAAGATAAACAATCAAACCCTAGTCTCATTTCTTTTGATATTTCAAATATCAAGAATTTTTCTAGTTCAGAGCTCCAGTTTTGGCTTGTGCCATTAGTGATCGAGTAAACATTCTTCGTGAAGAAGTTGAAGCAAAAAGTTCATCTTCCTTTTCCTCCAAGAAGTCTTCTGCCAGTAAAGACATTAATGACGACCCCTATGGAAGCATCGACCTTCAAGATGCTCAGGACCCATTTGCATAGTAAAATGTCCTGATCTTTCGCACTGAAAGTAATCTTCAGTCAGCTAAAGTAAAGATTCGTGCTTATCAGAAAACGCGTCTGCTTTTCAGCCTAAAGTAAAGATTCGTCCGGATTTTACAAAATGTTTTTTGCCTTTTGACACCAAATAGTAAAAAAGTCACTGTTCATTTTCACTGTTCATAGTCAAATTTAATAATTTACTTTTGTAATAGTTCTTTCCTTATTCTATTAAAGGTGAATTAAGACAGTTGTTAAGACAAGGTTCAATTTTAGTTTCTATTTTTAAGTTCTTATTCTCCCAGCTTCTTTCTTTCTATATAATGTTGAAGTAAGGAAGATTGCAATCTATTATAAGTTTTATTTATGTTTTCATTTGTAAATATTTTAAGTTTATGTTTATTTCAGTAAACTATCTATTTTATTGTGTTATCATTTGCGCCATTTCATCCATGCTCTCCTTCTGCCCTCAAATGTATATATATATATATATATATATATATATATTACACAGACATGGTTCGCATGTCAATTAATATAACGCATATTATGTATATATATATATATATATATATGTGTGTGTGTGTGTGTGTGTGTGTGTGTGTGTGCATGCGCGCTAAACAAGATGTGATAATTAATAACAAACCCCTTAAATAAATTATATTAAGTTGTAACGTTCAAAGATATTTGGAATATCGAACGTCGCCTTCTAGCATGGTAAAACAATAGAGCATTAAATATTTAATATGAGTTTATTGTGCACACACAAGGCAAATATTAAATATTTAAGATGTTATTTTATCACATTTAATGCTTATAAATAGACTGAACGATTTTGTTTTGTTGTGCACACACAAGGACAATGTTTTTCTTTTGAATATATGAAAGTGCTAGGTATGACTTAACTTAGATCATTTTAGTTCGGATGTGCACACACTTGACCATTATGATCTAAGAGGCAAAATACAAAGAGTTGCATAGTTTATGTAATTAACAAGAGTTGTCTACCTATTTATTTATATATAGTTTGTTGTGTACACACAAGGCTATACATTTGAAATGGGATCCTTATTCTCACTAGCATATCTTTAATTAGATTTTGTCAAACTATATATATTGAGGGTAATATAGTTTGAAGAAAATAGTGGGAGATACCAATTTAAAAAAAGACCTAATTTATTTTGGTAATTAATAAAAGAATGTATCCTAAAATGTTGTTAATTACAAATTCATTTACAGAATTTTACAATGTCTAAATTACTATCACTGCGAAGCATATTAGATGTTATTTAATCCGACTGAATTAAACAGGTTGGTTAAGGAATTTGAGAATAGTTCTCACGGCTGAAAAGTTATCTTATGTCCTTAATATGTTTATCTCTGCGATGGTTGCAGACAATGCCTCTGAGGAAGAGATTGCTACTTTTAGAAAGTGACAAGATGATACACAGTTGGCTCAATGCATCATGCTCCCATCCATGAGTAACGAGCATCAGCGTTAGCATGAAACTATGGATGCTCTTACTATACTCCTGCACATCAAGTAGTTGATGGACAGGAAAGTAGGACTGATGGATATTAGATATCTAAGGAGCTCTTTCGATCTAGAATGACCGATGACATTACAATACAGACACAAGTCCTAAACATGATCAATTTAATTAAACAATTAGGACAACAAGTTTTGTAATGGATGGAGATTTGAGCCAAGATTTGATCTTACAGTCACTCCCGGACTCCTTGTCACAATTATTGTGAATGTTTTATATGAACAAGCTAGATATCAGTTTCGGTGATTTGCTTAACATGTTAAAAAATTTTGAAAGTCACTTTCCAACCAAGAAAGACCAAATATTACCGGTAGGGGCCTAAGATCTTTTGAAAAGAAGAACGATTCAAAGAAGGTAAATAAAAAGGCAAAAACAAAGATTATAAGAAAAAAAAACTGATACGGATAGCAAAGGAGATTGCTTCCACTGCAATAAGCCTGGACACTGGAAAGGAAAACTACGAAAAGCATCTTGTAAAGGCTAACCAAAGAAGCTTTGTGAAGTTTCAGTTACAAATATAGTTTAAGTCAAGGTTCTACTTGGGTATTGGATACCGACTTTGGTTCTCATAAATATAGATTTATGAAGGGACCAAGTAGAAGTAGAAAGCTAAACAAGGGATAAGTAATCCTATGTGTGGAAAATGTAGCAAATGTTGCTACATTAGCCATAAGAACTTATTGTTTAGTATTGCCTATGAGCAAGTCTATTAAGTCAATAAGTTGTTATTGTATTCCAATTCTCGTTATAAACATTATTTCCATTTTGTTGTTGGACAATAAGATTTGTTGGTATTATATTTAAGAACAATTGTTATTTTATTTATAATAATAATATTTTGTATAGAACTGGAATTTTACTTAATGGATTTTGTATACTTGACTTGAATGAAAATAATTTTGCATATTGAATAAATTAATATAAGAAGAGGAGATGATCATTCAAATAGTTGAATGTGTGTATTTGCTAAAATACAAGTGTGAATCATTTGAAAAGTTCAAAGAATTCAAAAGTGAAACAAATTGGTAAAGTATTAAGGTTCTTTGATTAGATCGATAAAGGAATACTTGTGCAATAAGTTTCTAGATCATCTCAAATGGTTTTCTCACAATGGACGCCTCCTGATATGCAACAATTGATTGATGTATCTAAAAGGAAAAATCATATCTTGTTGGACATTGTGAGACCCTAAATTTTATAAAATTAAAGTATTCAATTTTCTTATATTTATTCTATTTAGTAAATGGTTAAATTGATAAAAGGTTAAAGTTAAGGTGATATTTGAAATTTTTTCAAAGTAAGCAAGTTGTCATAAAATAATCGGTGATAAAAGTATAGTAATACGCGTGGTTGCATAGTAGCACACGGTATTGATTATTGATGCTTACGTGAGAAGTTACTTAGTTTTATTCAATAATTGTCACAATATTTTATATTATTAAATCAATAATTGAGACGAAAAAGTTATTCATATTATTATTTATAATATTGACAATGTCTAGAAGTTTTGTCAAGGAGAGGTTTGGTCACCTAATTGCACGCCAATAAGGAGAAATCCTTATCGGAAAGCCCCCTCTTTTCTGGGAACGACCTGGTTGTTAAATATTGTGAATTATAATATTAATAATGAATAAGTTCGTGTTGATTAAAGATGAAATTCATAGTTCTATTGTGTTTGAATTGTTACTGTTAGTGGAAATTGACATTTATTTCGATAATAATTGATGTCTGGAGGTTATATTGACCAATCGGGTAATTCACCGAATAAATGAGCAATTAATTGCTATTGATTCACATGATTATAACTATTTGTTCGCATGTGTGTACTATTGATTCACATTCTTGTACTATTAGGGGAGTTGGTGCAAGATTGATAATACTTGCATGATTAAGTTAAAAATGGAGGTATAGATGGAGGTACTATACTGTAATTCGTATTTTCACATGTCTAGAACTATTGATTCACATGATTTACTATTGATTCACATGATTTACTATTAGGGGAGGTGGTGCAAGTTTGATAATACTTGCAGGAGTAAATTAAAAATGAAAGAAAAGTGGAAGGTATTATACTGTAATATTTCGAGCCCCAAAACGTGCAATTATCGAAACTATATTTTCCTATAAATAGAAGCTCATTCCTTCATTATTTTTCACCAATTCACTAAAGCTTTAGAACAATTATTATAGAGACAAATTATTGAAAGAAAGAAGAAGAGAAGTCTGCTACCTCACTATTCCAGTATCCAGTCTTCTTTTGAGGTAAAGGGTTGTAAAGGATTTTAAGGAATATTATTATTATAGTAAGGGGTATTATTTCTTTCGTATTCATGAAGAGAGCTATTGTTATTCCAGTCCTTATTATTCTATTAGAATAACCTGTATACGCGAACTACCGTATACATGGTGAAATTCTTCTGTTATTCCATTCTTTATTATTATGTTAGGAATAACCTGTCTATGGGAAATACTGCATACATGGTGAAATTCTTCTGTTATTCCATTCTTTATTATTATGTTGGAATAACCTAGTCTATGCTAAGTATCAGCATACATGGTGATATTCTTCCGTTATTCCATTCCTTATTATTCTGTTAGAATAACCTGTCTGTGCGGTCTATCGCATACCTTGTGAATTCTGTTGTTATTTCATTCTTTATTATTCTGTTAGAATATCCTATCTATGTGGATTACGCATGACCTGGTTCCATTCTTTATTATTCTGTTAGAATATTCTATCTGTGCAGATTACACATGACCTGGTTCCATTCTTTATTATTCTATTGGAATATCCTGTCTATTCGTATTACGCATGACCTGGTTCCATTATTTATCATTCTATTGGAATAACCTGTCTGTGTGGTCTATCGCATTCCTGGTGAATTCTTTTGTTATTCCATTCTTTATTATTTTGTTGGAATAACCTGTCTATGTAGATTACCTCATGCAAGGTGAAGGACCCTTTGTATTCATTCTTTATTAAATTGTGGAAATAATCTATCTACGTGGATTACCGCATGGCGGGTGAAAATTCATTTGCAATTTCGTATATTCTATTATACTCATATGTGATATCATTTCTTTTGTACTCGTCATGGAATATCATTTTATTTGGTAATTTTCTTTTACGAGTTACTATTCATAGGTTACTATTCACCCAGTTACTATTCACTCAAATATTCGGGGCACTTTTCGCGCCGGAGTACTATTCACGGGTTACTATTCACCCGATTACTATTCAATCTAGTATTATTCACTCGGGTATTCGGGACACTTTTCGTGTCGGGTTACTATCCACGGGGTACTATTCCTAAAGTACTATTCATAAGGTACTATTCACGGGGTACTATTCACCCGAAAAATATATTTCTTTTCTGTCTAAATTATTTTTGGTACATAAATATTATTCTTAAATTTTACTCCACAAAGCAGTATCAGGTTGATAATTCAGATATTTTCAAACTCTGGATAAATTTAAAGTCTTTAATATTTATCCTTGATTTCGTTTGATTAATGCTTATATCATTGTCATCATCCTCATGCTTATATTGTGATGAAAGTCATCTTTGGCTTACGTGCATAGATGGACTGTTGATTATTTGTGTTATAGTGTATATTTTTGGCTTACGTGCAAAGATGGACTAGTTGATTATTGATTTTATAGTTGTATATCTTTGGCTTACGTGCAAAGATGGACATGTGTATGACATGATCATAACCACTGGTGATAATAACGAATATCCTTGGCCCGTAGTGCATGGATAATTCGATGATGTGATTGGCAGGATCATGACCATTAGTTAACAGTTGAATGTCTTTGGCTGTAGTTCACTGACAGACAATTGATTGGTATGATTATGACCATTGGTTTTATAGTTGAATATCTTTGGCCCGTAGTGCAAAGGTAGACAACTGATTTGTATAATCATTGTTATTACATTTGAATATCTTTAGCCTTTGGGGTAAGGATATTGAGTAAATGTTCTATTAAGCCTTTGTAGCAAGGAGAAACTATTGATTTACATGATTATAAATATGAATTGTGGATTTAACTATAATATTGGTGGTTTATGTATCACCCCAGTCCCACATCGGAAGATAGGGGAAAAATTTGTCTGCATATAAGGAAATAAGTTACTACCAATAGTACCTTCAAGTCATGACCTTTTGGGTGAGCCTGTGATGAGCTAAGATGACCCAAGAAGATACTATTGGGTCAGTTGTTTGAGGCCTTATTTTGATGGCTTTGATTCGATTCGGACTTAGGATTTGACCCGAGATTTGTTCCGGACTCGGGATTTGACCCGAGTTGTTATATATGGTATCAGAGACGACTCTCGAAAGCTCGTATCGGGTTGCCGGAGGTGGGGACACGAAGGCTTGTGGTATTATCCCACAATGGAGAGATGGAGGTCCGGAGGTGGGGACACGAAGCCAGTCCAGAAATTTAAGTGGGGGAGTTTGCTAACACCTCAGCCCCACATCGAAAGATAGGAGAAAATTTGTCTGCATATAAGGAAATAAGTTACTACCAATAGTACCTTCAAGTCATGACCTTTTGGGTGAGCCTGTGGTGGGCTAAGTTGACCCAAGAAGATACTATTGGGCCAGTAGTTTGAGGCCTTATTTTGATGGATTTGATTCGATTCGGACTTGGGATTTGACCCAAGATTTTTTTCGGAACTCGGGATTTGACCCAGGTTATTACATTATGGTATCAGAGCCGACTCTCGAAAGCTCAGGTCGGGTCATCTAATCGGGTTGCCGGAGGTGGGGACACGAAGGCTGGTGGTATTATCCCATAATGGAGAGATGGAGGTCCGGAGGTGGGGACACGAAGCCAGCCAAGAAATTTAAGTTGGGAGAGTTTGTAACACCCCAGTCCCATATCGAAATGATAGGGGGAAAAATGTGAGACCCCAGATTTTATGAATAAAGATTTAAATTACTCGAAATATTTTTTTAAATATTATGCAGTGAATTTGATATAATGTTATAGTTGTGGGTAGTATTTATAAATTTTGCAAAGTATGCAAGTTGTTGTATTATATTCGATTGGTCAGGGAATATTCTTTGTGTCGGGGAATATTCGTACGACGACACAATCATTGGTGGACCCCACAACAGAATTATTGTCCGATTGAGAAAAAGACAAAAATATTTTATTGAAAATAACGGCGGAAGTTTTATCATTAATACTGTTGAACTACTCGGTAGTAAAAGTACAGTAATACGCGTGGTTGCATAGTAGTACACGGCATTGATTATTAATGCTTACGTGAGAAGTCACTCAATTTTGTTTAATTATTGCTATAGTAATTGTTGCATAGTATCTCACGTTATTTGATTCAATTATTGTCGATATTTTATATATTATTAAATCAATAATTGAAATGACAGAGTTATTAATATTATAAATTGCAATATTAACGATGTCTAGAAGTTCTGCAAAGGAGAGGTTTGGTCACCTAATTGCGCGCCAATAGGGAGAAATCCTTATTGGAAAGCCCCCTTTTTCCTGGGAATGACCTGGTCGATTAATATTGTGAATTGTAATAAAGATGATAAATATTGTTAAAATTATTAAGGTGATTTTTTTTATGAAGTCTGCTTATTTTATGGATTCCTATTCACCCATTTTTTAAAATAATCGGTAGAAAATTTTTAAAGGTGGGGGCCACATGTGGGGCCCATATGTGTTGGGAAAATAATTTTGGAAATGGAAGAGTATACATATGGAAGTATATTTGTGTATTGAGTATATGGTGGGAGAAAATGAGATGTGAAAGTGATGGGTGTGTGATGGGAAAATGGTGGAAAAGTGGTAGTGTAATAGTGATGTGTAAGAGTGTACTAAATTTGATTATTGGGTGGGTGGGGGATAGATGTTGGTTATGGGGGAAAAAAATTAAGTGGTGTATATATAATATTGATATATATAAGTTGAAAACATGTGTTTATATATATGTATTATATTTTAATTTTTGTTGTGATTTTATTGGTTAGTTGATTGACTTTATTATATTTGGTTGAAGAAATAATTCTGCAGAAATAATTCTTTCATAAACAGTACACTTCCATTCTCCTATAAATAGAAACTCATTCCTTCATTATTTCTTACAAATTCAATAAAACTCCAGAGTGAGAGAGAGAAATTATAGAGAAACTATAGAAAAATATTATGCTACTTCCCTACTCTTATATTCAGTTTCTTTTACAGTAAGGGGTGTTATTCTTTCTTATTCATGAAGAGAAATTCTGTTATTCCATTCTTTATTATTCTGTTGGAATAACCTGTATACGTGACATACCCTATACTTGGTGAAATCCTTCTATTATTTCATTATTTATTATTCTGTTGGAATAAACTGTATACGCGGCATACCTTATAAATAACCTGTATACGCGGCATACCCTATACTTGGTGAAATCCCTCTGTTATTCCATTTTTTATTATTATGTTGGAATACCTGTTTATGCGAAGTACCACATACGTGGTGAAATTCTTCTATTATTCTGTTCTTTATTATTCTGTCGGAATATCCTGTTGGTGCGAATTTCACCTGACCTGGTTCCATTATTTATTATTCCGCATTTAATATTCTGTCGGAATATCCTGTCGGTGTGAATTTCACCTAACCTGGTTCCATTATTTATTATTCCGTATTTATTATTCTGTTGGAATAACCTGTCTATGCGAAGTATCATATGCATGGTAATTTTTGTTGTTATTCCATTCTTTATTATTATGTTGGAACATCCTGTCGGTGTGAATTTCACCTAACCTGGTTCTGTTACTTATTATTCTGTTGGAATAACCTGTCTATACGAAGTACCGCATGCATGGTGATTTCTGTTGTTATTCCATTCTTTATTATATTCAGTTGGTTACAGTTTTGATTTCTATACTCCATGAAATTAGTGGAATATCCTTGATATTTGCGCTTCATCCAGTATCTTATTATGGAAATATTCTTCTGATCATTCTTAAATTTTACTTTACAAAATAGTATCATGTTGACAATTTGGATGTTATTAGTTCCTGGATAAATTAATTCTTGAACTTGTTTTATTGAATTCTTACATCATTGTCATCATCCTCATGTTTATATTTTTGAAAGTCATCTGTGACCTGTAATGCATAGATGGACTTGGTATGATTATGACCAGGGATTATTCGGTATAATCATGACCGTAATATTACAAATGATGTGATAAAAGTCCTCATTGGCCCATAGTGCATTGATGGACAGTTGTTGGCATGATCATGACCATTGATGAATACACAAATATCCTTGACCGTAGTGCATGGAATTTGTGGTCGTGACCCTAATGAATATCCTTGGACGTAGTGCAGGGATGATGTGGATTATTTATTAAGCTGAGTCCCAGCGATAAAAGGAAATTCCCACATCAGAAGATAGGGGAAAAATTTGTCTGCATATAAGGAAATAAGTTACTACCAATAGTACCTTCAATTCATGACCTTTTGGGTGAGCCTGTGGTGGGCTAAGATGACCCAAGAAGATACTATTGGGTCAGTAGTTTGAGGCCTTATTTTAATGGATTTGATTCGATTCGGACTTGGGATTTAACCCAAGATTTGTTTCGGACTCGGGATTTGACCCGAGTTATTATAGTTTAGGTGAAGACAGATGATGAAAGTTCTCTTTATCTTGAGTATAACAAAGAACTGTTAATGGGTATTACAGGGATAAAATTGATGATAAACTTTTAAATCATAGAAGATAGTAGATATCATGCTCTACTTGACTCTTCTAATGGATTGCTTGTTCCGTTGTAGTTGTTGATCTAAAACTTGTTGTCTATTATATTCTATCAGTTGTTATACTGTTGAAGGCTAAGGATAATTTATTCTGCATTATCTTAGTCATAATATTTCTTACTGGGCTAGTTGAGCTCACCCTTGCTTTCACTATTCTCTTCAGGAAATGAGAATATAGATGGGACGAGTCGGGGAACGGATTAACGGTCCAGATGGTTCTTTTAGTAGTCCTCACTATTCTGTGAAATAGTGTGATAATAATTGTAATGAGGACTCCATTGTGTGTGGATATTGTCTAGATGACAATATTCTTATTAAAACTTTTATATTATGTTTTGTCGTATTTTACACTGACTGTTGTATAATTAAGTTATATTTGAATTTTGTACCATGTTTCTGACCCAAGATGGGTGATGTATACCTATTTTGGGGGCGTCACAGACATAATGCGGTCCATAATGATTTTACCGACATTCTAGTATCTTAATGGGGTCATGCTCTAGAAATCGCTGCATATCTACGAAAAAGGTAACCTCCAAATCCGGCCCCAAGACTCTATAAGAGTTATGGACAGGGAGGATTCCTAATCTTAAGTATGTTAAGATAAGGGGTTGTCCAACTTATGTAAAAGAGGTTTCAAATGATAAACTTGGGACAAGATTTGATAAGTGTAGATTTGTGGGACATCCTAAAGTAAGTTTAGAGTATATGTTCTATAATCCTACTTAGCAAAAGGTGTTTATTGCGAAACACGTTGCCTTTTAAGATAAAGGTGTTTATCATTGAAGGGGATAGTGGAAGGATAATATAATCTTGAAGAGTTCAAGAACCACAAAGCACTATAAGTCAAATCTGAAATAGTACCGATAGACCTATTGTATTACAACCGAATTGTAAATCTGAAATAGTACCGAAGATACCTGGGAGGTATGGATTCATCATAGATGATGATGATGAGGTACACATCATAAAAAATGATGATCCAGTTACATACGATGAGGTAAGAGTTGTAGACACTCAGAGAACTGGATTGAAACAAGTTTCTCAAAATTGGAACATTCGTTTTCATGAGACAATAAAAAGAGTTTGATTTTATCAAAAATGACAATGAACCTAGTGTGTACAAAAGGGTCAGTAGGAGCACCGTGACATTCTTATTACAGATAAGGAATGACATACTAATGCTACAATCAGTAAAGATAAAATTTTTTGAACATTCCTCCATTATTGATTTGGGAAGAGTATCTTAATTGGGGATAAAAATCTATGTAGATAGATTTAAAAGGATGATCGGCTTAACCCAAGAAATATATATTTATTTGATGCTAAAGCCGTTTAGCATGGAAAACTCCAAGAGATGTCTTATGTTGATGAGTCATGGAGTGAATCTCTCTTAGTAGTCCCCATAGACTCTTGAAAAGAGAGACCACATGAGTAAATATAATGTATGCAATGAAATGTATGAGACCTGATGTTGATTAATCATATTCTGGAGAAGATCACTGTAAGATAGTAAAAAACATCTTAAAGTACTAAACCAGTACTAAGGATGTGATTAAAATTTATGGTGAGTCTGAATTAAACTAGAGGGCTTAACATACTCAAGTTTTTCAAACTTACCAAGACTACATAAATCCACTTTAGGGTAAAGCGTTATCTTGAACGGTGGTGCAGCGAATTGGAAAGGTTCCAAACCGCAAAGAGTTACTTGTTTAGTGACAAAGACAAAATATATAGATGTAAATGAAGCTGAAAGTTAATTATTTGGATGAAAAGTTCATTACAAAACTAGGAATAGTTCCTAAGTCTCATCTTCGATCTAAATATGTTTTGCGGCACTTTCATTTGATTAAAGAATCATTGAAAGAGGAGAAGTCACTATAAAGATAGTGGACTCTCAAGAATAACATTACATATTTATTAACTGAAGCTTATCCAACAGCAGGATGATCGTCACTTATAGAATAAGGGTATGAGATACCATGACGATTAGCTTTAGTGCAAGTGAAAGATTGAAAGTAGTATGCACAATAAAACATATACTTTATAACAATCTTATTCGTTTATTAATAAAAGTATTCATTTACTAAAGGCTTTAATTTATCTACATGGTGTTGTTTTATAATATATGATAAACTCATAGTTTTAATTATGTTTTTAGAATCATGATGAGATCGTGCTAATGAGATCAAAATTCTTAGATAGTTTAAAAACTAAAATGTTCCCAATCGATGGATTACTAAAAAAGGATTAGTGAATCCGGATATATTGGTACATACATTATTTGCTCATTGGATGAGAATGATTCATCTCATGATCATTTGTGTGGAGACACTAAAGCAAGTATGTTGGTGCTTATTAGAAAATAAGTTCACTGAACATAGCTTGTTAAAAATACCTAATGGAGTTTTACTTGACAATCAATAGGAATTCCTATAAGTGATAGTAGTACAAGTGATCCTTAGACTTGAGATCATCATAGTATCTTTTGTATGATAAATTATACTTTGAAGTATTCCTTAAGACCCTTAGGGTATATCAAAGGGTATGCTTGGGTGTAATAAATTATACATGGAGGTAATGTATGATCAAAAAAGAATCTACTACTTCTAGTAAAAGAAGAGAAATGTCCTATGTGATTCAATAAATGACAACCCAGTAGTCCTTGGCCAAGGCAGAATGAAATTAAAAAGGAATTTATAATTTGAATTATTTGGAGTTGTGCATTTAAAAATCGAAATACATATAATTAAATAAAATTAGAGTTGATAGTAATTCCATGTCTTATATTTAATTGGGATATTGTATGGTGGAAGGATTGAATTGTACGATAACTATTTACTCAAAGTTTCTTTTATGATTAATGTTGAAATCTATATTATCTGGAAAGTCGTTGATCACTAAGGAGATTTATCCTTATTGTAGAATAAACATTATTTATTTAAATAAATTAATAGATTAATTTATTTATTTAAATAAGATTAGAATTATTCTAATTGATTTATTCACAACCGATTTAATATGGAGAACCTAAAGGGTCACACCATAAAAGGAAGAATATTTATTTAAGAAGCAAATGGCATAATCGTAATAATAAGTTAAGTGTATTTAATTTAATCTATGATGATTGAATAAATTAAATAGCTTAATATTTATTATTTAATATTTTAGAAATATTAAATAAAAATTAATAAGAGGAGTGTTATTATTATTATTATTTAATTCCTAAAGGAGTTTAGTGAATTAATTAATAAAAGTACTCTTATATATTCCTAATAAGATTATGAGGCTAATTAATTAAAAGAATTTAATTAATTATTCCTAGTAAGATTGGAAGCCTAATTAATTAAAGGAGTTTAATTAATTAAAATAAAATTCAATTCCTTAATTGTTAAGGAGGGTTGCTTACATCTACAAATAAGAGGAGTCGTATTATGGGTGAGGGTTGATGATTTCACAAAACACGTGAATGACAATTTCAAGAGTTGGGAGAGTACACCTTTTCTATAGAGATAGAAAAATTAGGGTTTTTTCAAACACTCATCTTCTTGAATATTTGTTCTTCCTTGGTAGACCATCTCTAGAGCTAGGCCAAACACTTGGATGGCTAAGGTTAATCAAAGGAAGGAATCAAACCCGGTGGATTCAAGTTGAACGTGAAAAGGAATTGGAGGTGAACTCGTACCTGAAAAAACTAGTTCCATCAAGGGTATGAATCTGATCTCCTTGTCTTTTTTATTGATTGATAATTATGCACAAAGTATGATCATGGTGATGGGTTTTATGAAAATTTTAGATTCCTTTTTTTTGCCGCTTTCGCACCTTTTATGCAATTTGATTGCATGATCGCACTATATACAAACCCAACACTAAGAATGTATTTACGTGTATGAATTGTCGAATTAAGGTTTCGAATGCAAAAATAAAATTTTCAGGGAAAGACGTAAAAGCACTATTCATGCTAAAAATGCCTTTACGTTTTTTTTCAATTTTTCGAAGACGCCATAGCGTTTTTATAGCGTCATGAAACGTATATCCTATAAAATTCAAAAACAAAAAGCTCGCTTTTTTGGCTTGTGACTTGAGTTTCAGAAGTCGACGAAAGTCAATTTAATTATAAAACCTTCAGACTTTATTATTGCAAGCCCAAGAGAAAATGTTAGGAGGCCCAAGAATTAATTAATTCAAGGCCCAAAGAAAATGTAATGGAGGCTCAAGTGTTAGCCCAAACCAATGTCAAACCAAGCCCAAAACTAAGGAAAGTCAAAGGCTTGGTCAATTTATCAACTTAATTAAAAGAAAAAGGAATTGAAAAACCAAGTGGGGGCCCCTAATGGGGGTTCGGTCAAAGGAGGAATGAGTAGCTTCTTGGAGAAGCTTGGCAAAGCTTCCCCAAGAAGCTAGCCAACCATTAATGCAAATATCTCCTAAAATCTTGATTCGACTGATTATAACTTAACCATGGTTAGTCTAGGGTTGGTTAAAGGGGGGATGGTTTGTAGTTTGATAAAAGTTGAGGGTGATGACTTCAGAAGACTCTAAGAAAAGTGACTAAGTAATGAAACCTAGCAAAGTTGTAACACCCCCAAATCTAGGTACTTCATTCCCACAAGATTTGGTGCTCACTATCCATACATTCATACTATCTACCCAAAAAAATAATATTTAAACCATAATCCTCCCTTTAAATAGGGATACATCACTATCTTCAAAAACATCCCAGGTTGTCTAATCTTTAAACATTATTCAAGTGCAGAAAAAAAATATTACAATATATCATTATTAAAAAGTCTATGACCATCTCAATAAACAAAATTACAAGTCTGCATCACTTGTACATTTTTCCCTTTCCTTTGCTAGTTGAAGGCTCATCTATCTTCTCAACTTTAGCTGCAATGAGTATATAAATATGCAAGAGTGAGCAAAACAATTGCTCACTGGATATAACAATGAATCAACAGAAGAATAACAATAATTTCCAATAACAAGCTCATCAAAACTGAATAGTACTCTAACGATGATAATCAAAACTGGAATCCAAAATATGGAATATATCTAACTGAGGGTCATAAGACCATGAACTATGTCCACAATTGCGAGTAATCTTTCAACTCCAACTTTAACAGTCATAAGACTATAAGGACTCGTCATACTTAGGGGGATCAACCCTTCGTACAATGTATTGTGCACAAACATTTCAACGCTAAGCGTAAATTATCCCCTAATAATAGGGTTTTTTCGTCTCAGTATTTAAAGTACAAGTCCGCACCAAAGAAAATTTGGTTTGAATAAGCTTTCAAGGGTAATTTTAAGTTTAATGAACATCAACTAGAGGACTAGTTGAATCAATAGTATTTGATAACACAATAGTTGATCAATAATAACATAATATGAAACAATGAATAAGTGTAAGCGAACTAACTATATCTTGAACACATGCTTAGAAACAACTACAAAGCATAAGTATTGAATGACAATAAACCTTGCTTGAATAAAATTAAGCTAGGACTACGAATTATTGAATAAACATTAAGTAATAGCAACCTAAAAATAAAGCTCACTAATTATGAGAATGACTTGTGTTAAGTAAATGAACTAAGATAGTTCAACATTGGAATTTTAGAATTCAATAAAACTGCATTCATAATATTCGAATGACAATAAAGAAACTTGTCTAACAATAAACAAGTTAGAATGAATCACTAAATATTGGAATTCAAACTTGTTCGAATAAAGTTAAAGTCATAGCTAGCTTGCTCAAATAATGATTAGAAATACAAAAGTTCGCTTAATGAAACTTTAAAGTAAGAACTTGCTCAATCAAATGAATGAAGTTACACCATGTAATAATAAAACTAGCTCAACGAAAGTGTAGAGTTAGAAAACTTGCTCAATGTAAAAAGAAAGTTTAGAAACTTGCCTCGAGTGTAAGCTACAATATTAAACTCACGTTCACCTACACATTGGTTTGGAACCACATTATCTATTAGATATGCTAACATACCACAACATGTACATTTCTAGCTAAACTTATCATCTTAGCACAAGTCTTATGCTACCATTTATATTTCATAATTACCAAGTGTCAGCATCACAACACTTATCTAACATTCATTGTATAAACTAATTTATCACATAAAGTGTTCATAACCTACTAACAACTTTTACAACTTTGAATTCATAATCCATATAACACAACTCTGTTTTAGCCTTGTTGTTACATGATTCTCACATTAACCTAACATTAGGCTAAGTTAAATTGAACGCCCAAAGTCTGCTTAATTAGCAGAATTCACTGTCTGTGGCAGGGTACTGGTACGGCCGTGCCAGTTTTATACTGGCTTACTGCGCGCCCGCGCGGCAGCTGCGCGCCCGTGCTACGCACAGATTACAGTTGCAGAACATGGCTACGACACTTTTCTTAAGCCAACTAACACTAATTTCACCCACCAAACAGTGATAATAACATGTAAAAATGGTATAAAACTATCACAAACATATTTGTGAACATATTCCACCAATTAAAACAATTTAACATTAACTAAAACTAGTTTAATTTCTCAAATTCCATGATTTTTCATATAAAACTCAAATTTTTGATATTCATCCAAAAATCATCACTGTGAATTCAATACTTGGCCAAATCACCTCATTCAAATTACACTATGCTTGTTTCTTAATGAACTACCATATACAAGCGTCAATTTACAGTTTCACTTAAGAATTGGCCACTAAAATTGACAATTACTCAAGCCATATGAAGAACACAAATACTGTCATTATTTCTTCTTACTGTAAAACGAATTTAGCATGCAATTTCCTTGTTTGAACATAAACTCTAGCATTATAAACATGTATAACCACAATTACCAACTATATATGTCCATAATTCTTAAATTTTGATTTCAACGAACACAAACAACTATGCCGTGGATTCATATATGCATATATATATATATATATATATATATATATGAAATATCAAGGTTAGATAAATTACCTTAAACTAGCTTGTATTCCTTGCTAATTCTTGTAATCCTTGATAAAATCGTTGGAAATTGCTTTAAGTTTTCTCACAATTCTCTCAACTCTCTGTAATCTCTAGGCTAGCAAATAGAGTGCGTAAACCAACTGATAAACAACGTAAGAAATATAACTGATAACCCTTAATAATAGTAATTGTTATATCAGTTACTAACGTATATAATATAAATATATTATATTTATTATTTAATTTAATTTATTTATTTTATTTATTTATTTTCAAAAATTAGAAATTCCAAAAGCCATAAGGCTTGTTTGGCAAAACCCTTTAATTTTTAAAGAATTAATACATTAAGCCTTGTTTGGCAAAAAAACTAAATTAAACCCATTTTAATTTAGTTTAATAAACACTTTAGTTTATAATTATAATCACATATTATTTATTTGGATTTTCATATCCAATATTAACCCATTACATTGATCACATACTATATTTTAATTAAATATAGCATTTTAACAAATACCCCAAAATTATAATTTTCATTATAACTTTATTTAATAATCTAATATACCATCTAAATTACTAAATCACAACAACAATATAACATCTCATGTTATACTACAATTCTCTAAATTATAAATTAATTTAATTTAGAATATTATCTAATAAAATATTTATTTCATCAATTCAAAAATAGACACATCAAATAAATATTTATATTATTCAATAAATATTTAATAATACAATTTGAAATTTTGAATTGTTACATCATTCCCTCCTTACAAGGATTCTGTCCCCAGAATCACAATTCAAACAATCAAATCGTCACATTCTCCCATACTTACAAAGATTCTGTCCCCAGAATTGAAGACACCGACTACACAAATAACTCAGGATAATTCTTCATCATATCAGCTTCGAGTTCCCACGTAGCCTCTTCGACATTGTGGTTCCTCCATATCACCTTCACAGAATGTATCACTTTATTCTTGAGCACTTGTTCTTTCCTGTCGACTATTTGGATAGGAATCTCTTCATAAGACAAATCTTTACTGAATTACAATGGTTCATACTTGATCACATGTTTGTAATCGGGTTTATACGGTCGCAACATCGACACATGAAAAACATTGTGCACATGCTCTAATTCTGGAGGTAAAGCTACCTCATAAGCTACTTCTCCCACTCTGAGTAGAATCTCGAAAGGTCCAATAAACCTTGGGCTGAGCTTTCTTTTCTTGCCAAAATGAATTTTGCCCTTCCAAGGAGAAACTTTCAGGAACATGAAACTTCCTGCTTCAAATTCACGACTCTACCTGTGTTGATCAGCATACTTTTTTTGTCGATCTTGAGCAGCTACCAGTCTTTCTCTGATGAGTTTGACAACTTCAACGGTTTACTGAACCAGTTCTGGGCCTAACAGTTGATGTTCACCAACTTCATCCCAACACAGTGGAGTTCTTCATTTCCTGCCGTATAACGCCTCGTATGGAGGCATACCAATGCTTGCGTGGTAACTGTTGTTGTATGCAAATTCCACCAACGGTAGATGATCATCCCATTTTCCTTTAAAATCTATGATGCACGCTCTAAGCATATCCTTTAACGTCTGGATCGTTCGTTCGCTTTGCCCATCAGTTTGCAGATGATATGTTGTACTCATCTTCAATTGCATTCCCATGCATTCTTGGAGTCTCTTCCAGAAGTTTGATGTGAACCTCGGATCTCTGTCTGATATAATTGACATTGGAACTTCATGTCTTGAGACGATCTCTTTAATGTATAGCTTCGCCAGCTGATCAAGATTAAATCTAATCTTTATTGGCAAAAAGTGTGCAGATTTCGTCAATCTGTCCACTATCACCCATATTGCATCGTATCCTTTCTGAGTCGTTGGAAGACATACCACAAAATATATTGTAATATGCTCCCATTTCCATTCCGGTATCTCCAACGGTCGAACTAACCTGCTTGGTCGTTGATGCTCAACCTTCACTTTCTGACATGTCAAGCACTTAACAACGCATTCTGCAACATCTCTTTTCATGTTCGGCCACCAGAAATGACGCCGCAAATCTTGATACATCTTCGTACTTCCCGGATGAATCGAATATCTTGAGCTATGAGCTTCCGTCAAGATGTCTTCTTTAATATCCTGTACTGCTGGAACCCAAATTCATCCCTCGAATCTTAGCATTCCTTCAGTATCGACCTTGTACTTCACTTCTTTACCCTCGACCATACTTTGCTTTATTTTTCTGCATTCTTCATCTTGTAGTTGTGCGTTCTTCACCTTGTCTACCAAAGTTGGACTAGCTTCTATCTGGAACTATTTTTCATAGGATTCTTTTGGAAATTTGATTTCCAGCTCTAACCTTGCCATTGCTGTAATAAGCTCCTCCTTCTCTGTTAACAACATCAACTTTTCTCTGCCTTTCCTACTTAAGGCATCTTCAACCACATTAGCTTTGCCCGGATGATAAAAGATCTCACAATCATAATCCTTTATCAATTCCATCCACCACCTTTGCCGTATGTTCAGGTCTTTTTGTGTGAAAATATACTTCAGACTTTTATGGTCTGTATAGATCTCACATTTCTCTCCGTAGAGATAGTGTCTCCATATCTTCAGTGCAAACACAATCACCGCCAACTCTAAATCATGATTCAGATACCCTTTCTCGTAGTCTTTCAGTTGCCTTGATGCATACGCAATAACCTTGTCGTTCTGCATAAGGACACAACCCAATCCTTTGTGTGAAGCATCACTATACACCACAAAGTTTCCTGTATTATCTAGTACTACAACACAGGTGCCACACTTCACTTCTTTTTCAGTTCTTAAAAACTTTCCTTACACTTTTCGTCCAAACAAATTTTACAGATTTTCTCGTCAAATTTGTCAACGGAGTGGCAATCTTGGAGAAATCTTGAATAAATCGTCTATAATAATCGGCCAGTCCCAAGAAACTAACCTGCGAAGGTGTTCTTGGTTGTTCCCAATTTATCACAGCTTTGACTTTTGATAGATCCACTTAAATCCCATCCTTATCAATTACATGACCAAGAAATTGTACACGTTCCAGCCAAAATTCACATTTAGAAAATTTCGCGTGCAACTTTTCTTTTCTTAACGTTTCCAACGTCAGACGTAAGTGTTCCTCGTGTTCCTTTTGAGTTTTAAAGTACACCAGAATATCATCGATAAATACCACCACAAACTTGTCTAAAAATGGTTTAAACACCCTGTTCATCAAATCCATGAATGTTGCAGGGGCGTTTGTCAAACCAAATGACATCACTAAAAATTCGTAATGTCCATAGCGAGTTCGGAATGCTGCCTTTGGTACATCCTCCTTCCTTACTTTCAGCTGGTGATACCCACTTCTCAAATCTATTTTCGAGAAATATCTAACACCCTTCAATTGATCAAACAAGTCATCTATTCTTGGCAATTGATATTTGTTTTTAATAGTGACTTTATTGAATTCTCTATAATCAATGCAAAGACGCATTGACCCATCCTCCTTCTTCACGAACAACACTGGTGCTCCCCACGGTGACACACTTGGCTGAATGTACTTCTTATCTAGCAGCTTTTGCAGTTGAACCATTAGTTCTTTCATCTCCACCGGAGCCATTCTATACGGGGCCTTCGATAAAAGACGGTTCCTAGCGCTATACATTACTTTCCTGAACTATAAAAGTTGCAGGATAACATCATCGTCATCTATCCCATTGGTTATATCATACCCGGGATTTACATCTTATTTACTCACTAATCACATAATAATTACATATCACTACGATGTCCTACTAAGATACTGTGTAGCCTTACGACGGTCTTCTTCCATAATTCGGAACATTGTTCGGCGATCTAATATGTATGATGGTAGCGTCTTGAACTGAATTGGATAACACATGTGATGCCCCCAAAAAAATTCCAATCCACCCAACCTATTCTGAGTCGCCAAATACATGGTACAGAGAACAACTACAACTTTATTAATACAATTGTCGTGCAAAATACGACAACACAAATACTGTGAGTTTAAATACAAATATTGTCTTTTAAACAATATCCACACTCAGATAAAATCCTCATTACAATTATTGATACACTATTTTACAAAATAGTGAGGACTGCTAAAACAACTTTCTAGAACCATCACTCCATACCCCGGCTAGATCTTGCTATATTCTCACCTCCTGAAGAAAAATGGAACAAAAAGGAAAAGGGTGAGCTCAACTAGCCCAGTAAAGAATATTATAACTAAGATAATATACAACAAATTATCCTTAGTCTTCAACAGGGAAAAATCCGATAGAATATAATAGACAACAAATTTTAGATCAACAACTGCAGCGGAAATAATAATTCATTAGAAAAATTAAGTAGAGAATGAAATCTACTATCATCTATGAATTAAAAGTTCATCATCAATATTTTATCCCTGTAACATCAATCAATATACATCTTGAATCAAATATTCATCTTTGCACTACGGGCCAAAGATATTCATTTGTATCACCAGTTGGTCATGTTCATCTCAACACCTATTTATCTTTGCACTACGGGCCAAAGATATTCATCAGGTAATCATTCATCTTTGCACTATAGGCCAAAGATATTCATCAAGTATCACCATTAAGAACTGAGGATGATGAAAACAGTTTAGAGAACGAATCCAGTGAGACAGAATGATAAATATTAGGGATTCGTATTTCGGTTTATTCAAATTCAATAATATTCCATAATAACTAAGTGTGAAGTAGAATAAAGATCAAAATATGGATGCAATCAAAGATAGTAACCATAACAGACATCTGGGACGAAAAAGAGAAAATTTTATTTTTCGGTGAATAGTGTCGTATACGTGAATAGTAACCCCGACACAAAAATGTATAAATTCCACAATGAAATTCATAACAATATCTCAGCATAATGATATTGAAGAAAATAATATCATTTAAGAAGAAAATAACATCCCTTACCTCAAAGAAACAGTACTTTGAAATGAAATATCGGATATGATGCTGAATGAAACTTGTACTGAATAGCAACTCTCAAATATCTAAATACTCACAAAATACGCTCGATAATAAAGAGAGAGAAAGAGAGAAAGCTTATATTTCTTGTGTTATTTTCAATTCTAACTTAGCCCTCTATTTATAGGAAAATATTAGCACGCCGAAGCAGACTTGACCTGCTACCTGATGGCTTTACCTGCTACTATTGCCGCCCACCACATTTGAAATAAAATTCTAGCACATTTCTCATCAACCAAAAGTGGGGCCCACTCAATTCTAGAATTTTCCACCAAAAATCATTTATAACATAATTTTCGAATCAGTCACCTCTTAAAATTTATAACAAATCATACATTCACTTTTAACGGTTCAAAATTTTTGGACATATACTCAACTTATATATGTATAACATATCCAAAAATCACAACGATTCAACGCTCGGATTAAAAATTATAACTCACGCAATATACCTCAAGAACATTGGTTTGATTTTTAATCCCTCAATTTCGACAAAAATAATGATAAAATACCTCAACATTAGTTCCTTCATTTATAACCACATAAATAAATCCATCATGAATATCCACATAAAATAAATATTTCCTTATCATATAATAAATAATTATTCATAAATAATATTACAAAATCACAATAATGACAACCAGGCCGTTCCCAGAAAAGAGGGGGCTTTCCAATAAAGATTTCTCCTTACTGGCGCACAATTAGGTGACTAAACCTCTCATTGACAGAACTTTCTAGACATTGTCAATAATGCTATATAATAATATTATTCAAATAATATGAATTATTGATCTGATAATGGGAAATACTGTGCCGTGACAATTATTGAAACAACAATAATATAAAATATCAACGCAGCAATTATTGAATCAATAAAATAAAATATTGAACAGTAATTACTTTAACAATTATTGAGTAGTGCCTTCTTACGTAAGAATCAATAATTCAAAAATACTGTGCAATACCGTGTGCTACTGTGCAATCACGCGTATTACTATATTTTAACAACCAGGTATTTCAACAGTGTTAACGGTAATAATTACGCCGTTATTTATAAAAACTCATACTTGTCGTTTTTACATCCGACCATTATCCGTTATGGGGCCCACAAATGGTTGCGCCGACGTACGAATATTCCCCGACAACAAGAATATTTCACGACCAAACGAATATTCCCTGACAAAAATGAATATTTTGGTACCACTTGTTTATTTTGGAAATTTTGCACATTTCACCCATAACTAAAGTATTATATCAAATTAACTCCTTATTATTTCAAGATAATAAATAGAGAAAGTTTAATTTTATTCATAATAAGTTGGGGTCTTACAACCTCCCCTCCTTATGAAATTTCATCCTCGAAATTGACGTACGTACCTGGTATTTCGAAAAGGTGAGGGTACCTCTCTTTCATTTCCGATTCTAACCCCCAGGTCATTTCTTCAATAACATGCTTCCTCCACAAAACCTTAACTTGTGATATAACCTTTGTACGTAGGACATGCTCTTTCCTATCTAAGATCTTGATATGTACCTCCTCGTACGTTAAATCTTCGGCTATCTCGTCTGGTTCTAACGCAATAATATGGTTTGGGTCGTCCACATATTTACGTAACATCGATACGTGAAAAACATTATGAACACACGACATACTTAGCGTTAAGGCGAGTCTATAATCCACAGTTCCTACTCGATCGAGGATTTGTAATAAATAGAAGGTTTGAGCTTTCTTCTCTTCATCGACTCTTACTTCTAAAATAACGCCTTTTTGCACCTTCTTCTTTATATTCATCAGCTCCGGTGTGTAGCTTGAGCGGTTTTAAATTTATCGATTAAAGTTGATTCTACTCGTATATTTAACATCATCACGTGGGTCCCTAGAGTCTTTAACTCTATCTTTATCGTTTGTAAATCATATAAAATGGGTCTTTGTGTCAACAACATCGCACTCGTACCCGCATACGATCTTCAACGCGTCAGCTACTACGTTCACTTTTCCATGATGGTAGGGTCAGAACATGTGCCGAAATGAGTCGCCTCTTGAGCTCTTGGAAAATATTCTCGCATACCTCGCTCCATACTAATTTTGTATCTTTCTGAGTCAGCTAAGTTAACGGAGTAGCGATTCGAGAAAATCCTTCCACTAATCTCTGATATTAACCAGCTAAGCCTAAAAAGCTAGATATTTTGATTACTAACTTAGGATGCTCTCAACTATGACTCTTATCCCACTCTTGGATAGCACGTCACAATGGCACCTATCGTTTAACACCGCAAGAATATGACGTCCCCTACGGAGAGTCTGGCTTTGGTGTATTCCACAAAGGAAGTCACCAGATAGAGGCTCGGGTACCAACTCTTGTACTTAGGTTTTTAACTCCTGAAGTGCAATAGGAGCCATTCGATATGAGATTTTAGAAACTGGTTTTGTACCGGGTTCAATGTCGATACAAAATTCAATATCACGCTCAGGAAATTCACTGACAACAAGAATATCATTCAAATATGATGTATTTTTGTTTAAATCCATGAAATGGGCTAAGAAAGCTTGACATCCGTTTTTCAATAAATGAATGGCTTTATGGCTTGATATAAAAGTGTTTGACCTCAATGGTTTGGTTTCTTTGAATATACATAACAGGTTAGTTAGGAATATAAAAACTAACAACCATACAAAAACAATCAATTTTGGCATTATGAGTAGTTAACCTATCAATCCCTAAAATCACGTCAAATGCAAGTATCTTTAAAGAGATTGTATCAACAGGTAATGTGATTGTGCCCACTTGGATCAAACAAGATTTATAAATAGTGGATGTAATGAAAGTTTCTCCTAACGGAGTCTCCACAGATAAGTCAAAGTCTAATTTCTCCAGGGTCAAGTTTAAACGTTGAGCACAAGTAGGATAGATGAATGAATTGGTAGAACCGGTATCTAGTAAGGTATAAAGTTCGCAAAAATTTATGATTAACTAACACGTGATAACTTCGTTCGGTTCCTCCCTTTTTGGAAAGTTACGAAAGGCGCTCTCACTTGAACCACCGATTTTGACTTGTCTGGGACAGCCTTTGGTGTCATCATTACCGCTAGAATTGACTTTTGCTATAGGGCATATTCTACCCTCAACTGCTTCGTCATACTCCTGTTTCATGATCTGAATCATTAATCTTCGATCCATATCGAATTGGGGTTGACCGAAATGTACAGGGTAATTCAAAACTCGATGTTGGGTTCTCTCAATTGATGTCCAAAAAGAGAAATACATATAATCTATTTTAGCCTTCTTAGATCGGACATCTCTTTCCACAATATCAACACGTCGTGCGGCTTTTACACATGCATCACTCATTCTCACTCGTTTAGTTGTTTCTTCTTTTAGCTCAGATTCCATCTTTATCATCTTATACTCTGCCAAAGAGTTCTTTTGTTCAAGCATCACATATCGGGTAACACAAGCTTGAATTGTTGCATCCTTTTACTCCACGACCGCCTGCCGTTCTTCAGCCTGCTCTTCTAACTCATGAATACGATTTTGTAATTCTAAATTTCGATCATAAAATTCTTCTAATAAATTCTCCTCACGTACCTCTTCTTCCTCACTTTTAACTGCTACTATCTCAGGTGAAACTATCAATTCTTCACTCACCACATGGATATCTCTAATTCCTTCTTCGCCTAACATCACATTATCCTGGTTGGTGATTAGAGGTGTCTCCACGATCTCATACACTCCATTGTTAACGTTCTCAGCTACCATTCTTAAATACTGCCATAAAACAAGGGTTAATTAAATAAATTAACATATCACATAATATCCCTATATTATGACCAGCCAACAAATAAGCTTAGCTAACACAAACTAGCGAAGGATTTACCCGTCTCTCCCCTCCTAGTTCTAGTCTCTCATCTTAACCAGGGATCATATCCCTAAGCTTTGATACCAACTGTGACGCCCCCAAAATAGGTCCAATCCACCCAACCTATTTTGAGTCGCCAAATACATGGTACAGAGAACAACTACAACTTTATTAATACAATTGTCGTGCAAAATACGATAACACAAATACTGTGAGTTTAAATACAAATATTGTCTTCTAGAAAATATCCACACTCAGATAAAATTCTCATTACAATTATTGATACGCAATTTTAAAAAATAGTGAGGACTACTAAAACAACTTTCTAGAACCATCACTCCATTCCCCGGCTATATCCTGCTATATTCTCACCTCTTGAAGAAAAATGGAACAAAAAAGAAAAGGGTGAGCTCAACTAGCCCAGTAAAGAATATTATGACTAATATAATATACAACAAGTTATCCTTAGTCTTCAACAGGGAAAAATCTGATAGAATATAATAGACAACAAGTTTTAGATCAACAACTGCAGCGGAAACAATAATTCATTAGAAGAATTAAGTAGAGAATGAAATCTACTATCATCTATGAATTTAAAAGTTCATCATCAATATTTTATCACTGTAACATCAATCAATATACATCTTGAATCAAATATTCATCTTTGCACTACGGGCCAAAGATATTCATTTGTATCACCAGTTGGTCATATTCATCTCAACACCTATTTATCTTTGCACTACGGGCCAAAGATATTCATCAGGTAATCATTCATCTTTGCACTACAGGCCAAAGATATTCATCAAGTATCACCATTTAGGACTGAGGATGATGAAAACATTTTAAAGAACGAATCCAGTGAGACATAAGGACAAATATTAGGGATTCGTATTTCGGTTTATTCAAATTCAATAATATTCCATAATAACCAAGTGTGAAGTAGAATAAAGATCAAAACATGGATGCAATCAAAGATGGTAACCATAAAAGACATCTGGGACGAAAAAGATAAAATTTCATTTTTCGGTGAACAGTGTCTTATACGTGAATAGTGCCGTATACGTGAATAGTAACCCCGACATAAAAAGGTATAAATTCCACAATAAAATTCATAACAATATCTCAGCATAATGATATTGAAGAAAATAATATCATTCAAGAAGAAAATAACATCATTTACCTCAAAGAAACAGTACTTTGAAATGAAATATCGGATATGATGCTGAATGAAACTTGTACTGAATAGAAACTCTCAAAGTATCTAAATACTCACAAAATACGCTCGATAATATATAGAGAGAAAGAGAGAATGCTTATGTTTCTTGTGTGATTTTCAATTCTAACTTAGCCCTCTATTTATAGGAAAATGTTAGCACGTCGAAGAAGACTTGACCTGCCTGATGGCTTTACCTGCTACTATTGCCACTCACCGCATTTGAAATAAAATTCTAGCACATTTCTCATCAACCAAAAGTGGGGCCCACTCAATTCTAGAATTTTCTACCAAAAAACATTTATAACATAATTTCCGAATCAGTCACCTCTTAAAATTCATAACAAATCATACATTTATTTTTAACGGTTCAAAATTTGTGGACATATAATCAACTTATATATGTATAACATATCCAAAAATTACAACGATCCAACGGTCGGATTAAAAATTATAACTAACTTAATATACCTCAAGAACACTGATTTGATTTTTAATACCTCCATTCTGATAAAAACACTGATAAAACATCTCAATATTAATTCCTTCATTTATAACCATATAAATAAATCCATCATTTATATCCACATAAAATAAATATTTCCTTATCATATAATAAATAATTATTCACAAATAATATTATAGAATCACAATAATGACAATCAGGCCGTTGGCAGGAAAGAGGTGGTTTTCCAATAAAAATTTCTCCTTACTGGCGCGCAATTAGTTGACCAAACCTCTCATTGACAGAACTTTCTAGACATTGCCAATAATGCTATCTAATAATATTATTCAAATAATATGAATTATTGATCTGATAATGGGAAATACTGTTCCGTGACAATTATTGAAACAACAATAATATAAAATATCAACACAACAATTATTGAAACAATAAAATAAAATATTGAACAGTAATTACTGTAACAATTATTGAGTAGTGCCTTCTTACGTAAGAATCAATAATTCAAAAATACTGTGCAATACCGTGTGCTACTGTGTAACTACGTGTATTACTATATTTTAACAACCAGGTATTTCAACAGTGTTAACGGTAATAATTATGTCGTTATTTATAAAAACTCATGCTTCTCATTTTCTACATCCGACCATTATCTGTTATGGGGCCTACAAATGGTTGCGTCGTCGTACGAATATTCCCCGACAACTAGAATATTCCACGACCAAATGAATATTTCCCGACAAAAATGAATACTTTGTAACCACTTGTTTATTTTGTAAATTTGCACATTTCACCCATAACCAAAGTATTATATCAAATTAACTCCTTATTATTTCAAGATAATAAATAGAGAAAGTTTAATTTTATTCATAATAAGTTGGGGTCTTACAACCTCCCCTCCTTATGAAATTTCATCCTCGAAATTGACGTACGTACCTGGTGTTTCGAAAAGGTGAGGGTACCTCGCTTTCATTTCCGATTCCAACTCTCAGGTCATTTCTTCAAAAGCATGGTTCATCCATAAAACCTTAACTTGTGATATAACCTTTGTACGTAGGACATGCTCTTTCCTATCCAAGTTCTTGACAGGTACCTCCTCGTACGTTAAATCTTCGGCTATCTCGTCTGGTTCTAACGCAATAATATGGTTTGGGTCGTCCACATATTTACGTAACATCGATACGTGAAAAACATTATGAATACGCGAAATACTTAGCGTTAAGGCGAGTCTATAGGCCACAGTTCCTACTCGATCGAGGATTTCAAATAAATAGAAGGTTTGAGCTTTCTTCTCTTCATCGACTCTTACTTCTAGAATAACGCCTTCTTACACCTTCTTCTTTATATTCATCAGCTCCGGTGTGTAACTTGAGCAGTTTTAAATTTATCGATTAAAGTTGATTCTACTCATATATTTAACATCATCACGTGGATCCCTAGATTCTTTAACTCTATCTTTATCATTTGTAATTCGTATAAAATGGGTCTTTGTGTTAACAACATCGCACTCGTACCCGCATACTATCTTCAACGTGTCAGCTACTACGTTTACTTTTCCATGATGGTATGGTCAGAACATGTGCCGAAATGAGTCGCCTCTTGAGCTCTTGGAAAATCTTCTCGTATTCCTCGCTCCATACGAATTTTGTATCTTTTCGAGTCAGCTAAGTTAACGGAGTAGCGATTCGAGAAAATCCTTTCACGAATCTCTGATAGTAACCAGCTAAGCCTAAAAAGCTAGATATTTTGATTACTAATGTGACGCCCCCAAAATAGGTATACATCACCCATCCTGAGTCGACAAATATCACTCTATAAAAATCAAATACAAACTTCATTTATACAACTGTTGAATTGTCGTGCAGAGTACGACAACAGATAAGCTGTGTGTTTCAATACAAAATCTATATAACTCTCATGGTACCTCGACCACAACACCTTACAACGGTACGTTACATAAAATTACAGTCAATAACTGTTTTAGAAATTAAAATCTTTGGGAAATGTTCAAGGAAACATTCGTACATAGGAGGCCATGATCTAAGTTATGATAGATATCATATGCCCAGAGAATTATCCTTTGTTGATCCAATAGACCCCACAGAAAAATGAGAAGATTACTATCATGTTCCTTCCAATGATGAGTCTTCTCTTGACATATAATTATCTCAGTTATCTCTAAGTGAGAATTATATTTCAAATATACTCCAAGATCATATAGGTAGTGCTCGTAGATATACTTAGCAAGTGGATGTGTACAACCCTGTCTTATGATAACACGAGATTGTATGTCATTAGACATCTTGTATGATAGTGGCAAAACACCCTTCCAAAGTTGGGTTCACATCAACCTATTGTTGTTAACCAAAATTAATTATTAAGTGACGTATAACATGCGACACTCACATCTTAGGTCCTCAATGCAATTATATATTGCATGTCATGCCGTTTTATAATGTAAGGAGAAATTTCAACAGTCTCGGACCATCTCACTATTTCCCTGTTATCCCCGCTCGACCCAGTTACACTCTTATTACCTGAAAGGAATTGTGAAACAAAAGGGTGAGCACAACTAGCCCAGTAAAGAATATCATAACTAAAGATAATTAATTATCAATAGCATTCATCAGTAATAAATCAAAGATTTAGAACATATGGTAGATGACAAAACTTTTCAACCATAGTTGTAGCGGAACGAGCAATCCATTAAAAGAGTCAAATAGACTATCAGGTTTATTATCTTTTCCAAGTTAAAAATTCACCAATAATGTTTTATCCCTGTAACATCAATCAACAATTTCTGTCCACAATCATATGAATAACTCATAATCAAAATTATGATTTGAATTCCTTTTTGCACCTAGGACGAAGATAATTTTCATCACCTATCTTCACCTGAAACATCAAAAATTATGGTTATACCAAATCACAATTTCTACTCATAATCATACTAATAAATTCATCTTTGCACTACGGCCAAAGATATACAACTGTATAACCAGTAACCAACAGTTCATCTTTGCACTACATGCCAAAGATATACAACTGTAAAACCAATAATGCTGAGACTCAGTTTAATAGTATCACGACCACGAATTATCCATGCACTACGGGCCAAGGATATTCGTGTTTTCAATTACGGTCATGATTATACCGAAAAATCCCTGGTCATAATCATACCAAGTCCATCTATGCACTACGGCCAAAGATGACTTTTACCAAATCATTTGTAACATTACGGTCATGACTATACCGAATAATCCTTGGTCATAATCATACCAAGTCCATCTACGCACGTAAGCCACAGATGACTTTCAACACAATATAAGAATGAGGATCATGACAATGATATAAAGAATCAATCAAATGAGATAAAGGATAAATATTTAAACATTTATAATAAAATTTATCCAAGGTTCAAGAATATCCCAATGTTATCAATCACTTAATAGTCTCATAATCTAATATCATTAATATTATAACAATATTTTAATCACTTCTTAAACTTATAAACAATTTATTTCAATTGTTTACACTTTACCACATAATGCATTTAATCATTCAACAATGTCATACTCATAAGATATCATCACCAATGATCAAATTCCTCATCAAAAATATGCATATACCCTATATAGGATTCTTAAGCCATAAAATCCTATTTTCCAATTTTGTTACTTCACATAACATATTTAACTCATTTACTCATAACTAGATCATTTTTATGAAAAATACCAAATCAGTTCCAAAAATATTTATTTTCTGGGATTTAGCATAATATAGTCCCATAATGAAAATATATTTTTCTTGGAAATTTTTAAAATTCATTTACTATTTTTAAAAAATCAATTTCTAATTAATTCCTTAAGAAATTAGCTACCTCAAGTTTAACTCCATAAATCCCAAAATCTTGGCAGGATCTTACATATGTTAACGTGAGCTCCCAGTTTAAATTTTATAGTCATCGGAGTTATAGAACTCAGGTTATATCGTTTTTCGTCAGAAAAACCTAAATATTGAAATGGTCATAACTTGCTCATTTTAAATCGGAATGAGCTCATTTTTGGACAGGATGTTCTTTATACCAAATAATTTCATGTCCCAAAAGGCCGGAATTTTTATCACTAATTAAGTGGTCGAAACAGTCCTTTTAAAATTCTGGGCAGTAGCATTTTGGTAATTTTCAGCTTTTGACTTCTTTCTTAAAATCAGTCCACACGAAAATCTATAATACATTTTTCAGTGATTCCACTTGGAGATACTACAAAACTCATAGATCTAACACTAGAACTTGACCACACTCAAAAATTTAAAATATAATAGGAGATATGGTCAATTGAATTTCATGTTCCATTTTCACCAAAATCTGATTTTCAACCCTTTGTGATTTCTAAGAAACATTCATGTTTTCACATAATAACCAACATAACTCATCATAACACATACTAATACTTCATATACCCGTGATTTTCATCAGTCCAATGCTTTTATTATGACTCTCATTATAATCAAAGTAACCAGATCATTTCCACATTTTAATAAGGAATGAATAGAAAGGATCATTCACCATGCATGTGGTAATCCACATAGACAGGTTATTTCAACAGAATAATAAAGAATGGAATAACATAAGGATTCACCATGCATGCGATAGAGAACGCACAGACAGGTTATTCCAAACAGAATAATAAATGCAGAATAATAAATATGGAACCAGGTCAGGTGAAATTCACATCGACAGGATAGTCCGACAGAATAATAAAGAACGGAATAATAAAAGAATTTCACCAAGTATGCGGTACTTCGCATAAACAGGTTATTTCAACATAATAATAAAGAATGGAACTACATAGAGATTTCACCAAGTATAGGGTATGCAACTTATACAGGTTATGTATAGGGTATACCGCGTATACAAGTTATTCCAACAGAATAATAAAGAATGGAATAACAGAAGGATTTCACCAAGTATAGGGTATGCCGTGTATACAGGTTATTCCAACAGAATAATAAAGAATGGAATAACATAAGGATTTCACCAAGTATATGGTATGCCACTTATACAAGTTATGTACAGGGTATGCCGTGTATACATGTTATTCCAATAGAATGATAAAGAATGGAATAACATAAGTTCTCTTCATGAATAAGAAAGAATCACATCCCTTACCGTAAAAGAAATTGGATATAGAAGTAGTGAAGTAGCAGAATACTCTTCTTCTTTCTCTCTATAGATTTTCTCTCTATAGCTTCTATCTATAATTTCTCTCTCAAGAGTTTCAGTGAATTTGTAAGAAATAACGAAGGAATGAGCTTCTATTTATAGAAGAATGGATTGAATAGTAACTAATTCATGAACGGTCCAGATCGATTTACTTTTAAACGAATGGTCCAGATCGATTTACTATTAAAACTTAAAACAACGGTCCATACTGATTTACTATTAAAACTTTAAACCAGCGATCCATATTGATTCACTATTATAACTTTCCACCAGCGGTCCATAATGATTCACTAATATAACTTCAACCAACGGTCTGAAAAATTAGCACATCTACACATGGAATAATATTGTACCCAAATACCCGAATGCACAATATTAGAGTGAATTGTAACCAGGTGAATAGTAACTCATGAATAGTAACTCGTGAATAGTAACTCTGACACAAAAGTGTCCCGAATACCCGATTGTATAACATATCCTCCAGACATCAATTACTATTGAAATAAATGTTTAACACAATTAATTTCAACATAATGGAACTATCAATTCATCTTTAATCAACACGAACTTATCCATCATTAATATCACAACTCATAATATTTAACAACCAGGTTGTTCCCAGGAAAGAGGGGGCTTTTCGATAAGGATTTCTCCCTATTGGCGCGCAATTAGATTATCTAACCTCTCCTTGACAGAACTTCTAGGCATTGTAAATATTGCAATTTAATAATATGAATAACTTTGTCGTCTCAATTATTGATTTAATAAAATAACATATAATGCAGATGATACTGACAATAATCGAATCAATAATATGAGAGATATGATGCAACAATTACTATGACAATAATTGAGTATAACTGAGTGACTTATAACGTAAGCATCAATAATCGATACCGTGTGCTACTATGCAACCACGCGTATTTTACCACCGATTATTTTATAACAACTTGCTTACTTTGAAAAATTTTCAAATATGACCCTTAACTTTAAATTTTTATCAATTTAACTATTTACCAAAATAGAAAAATTGAAAATTTTATTTCATAAAATTCGGGGTCTCACAACTAACTTAGGTTGCTCTCAACTATGACTCATATCCCAATCTTGGATAGCACGTCACAATGGCACCTATCGTTTACCACTGTACAAATATGACTTTGGTGTATTCCACAAAGGAAGTCACCAGATTGAGGCTCGGGTACCAACTCTTGTACTTGGGTTTTTAACTCCTGAAGTCAATAGGAGCCATTCGATATGAGATTTTAGAAACGGGTTTTGTACCGAGTTCAAAGTCGATACAAAATTCAATATCACGCTCAGGAAATTCTTTAGGAAATACGTCAGGAAATTCACTAACAACAAGAATATCATTTAAATCTGACGTATTTTTTTAAATCCATGAAATGGGCTAAGAAAGCTTGACATCCGTTTTTTAATAAACGAATGGCTTTATGGCTTGATATGAAAGTTTTTGACCTCAATGGTTTGGTTGCTTTGAATATGCATAACAGGTTAGTTAGGAATATGAAACCTAACAACCTTACGAAAACAATCAATTTTGGCATGATGAGTAGTTAACATAGCAATCCTTAAAATCACGTCAAATGCAAGTATCTTTAAAGAGATAGTATCAACAGGTAATGTGATTGTGCCCACTTGGATCAAACAAGATTTATAAACAGTGGATGTAACGAAAGTTTCTCCTAACGGAGTCTCCACAGATAAGTCAAAGTCTAATTTCTCCAGAGTCAAGTTTAAACGTTGAGCACAAGTAGGATAGATGAATGAATTGGTAGAACCGGTATCTAGTAAGGTATAAACTTCGCAAAAATTTATGATTAACTAACACGTGATAACTTCGTTCGGTTCCTCCCTTTTTGGAAAGTTACGAAAGGCGCTCTCACTTGAACCACCGATTTTGACTTGTCTGGGACAGCCTTTGGTGTCATCATTGCCGCTAGAATTAACTTTTTCTATAGGGCATATTCTACCCTCAACTGCTTCGTCATACTCATGTTTCATGATCTGAATCATTAATCTTCGATCCATATCGAATTGGGGTTGACCGCAATGTACAGGGTAATTCAAAACTCAATGTTGGGTTCTCTCAATTGATGTCCAAAAAGAGAAATACATATAATCTATTTTAGCCTTCTTAGATCGAACATCTCTTTCCACAATATCAACACGTCGTGCGGCTTTTACACATGCATCACTCATTCTCACTCGTTTAGTTGTTTCTTCTTTCAGCTCAGATTCCATCTTTATCATCTTATACTCTGCCAAAGAGTGCTTCTGTTCAAGCATCACATATCGAGTAACACAAGCTTGAATTGTTGCATCCTTTTACTCCACGACCGCCTGCCGTTCTTCAGCCTGCTCTTCTAACTCATTAATACGATTTTGCAATTCTAAATTTCGATCATAAAATTCTTCTAATAAATTCTCCTCAGGTACCTCTTTTTCCTCACTTTCAACTGCTACCTCTGCGACTATCTCAGGTGCAACTATCAATTCTTCACTCACCACATGGATATATCTAATTCCTTCTTCGCCTGACATCACATTATCCTGGTTGGTGATTAGAGGTGTCTCCACGATCTCATACACTCCATTGTTAACGTTCCCAGCTGTCATTCTTAAATACTGTCATAAAACAAGGGTTAATTAAATAAATTAACATATCACATAATATCCCTATATTATGACCGGCCAACAAATAAGCTTGGGTAACACACACTAGCGAAGGATTTACCCGTCTCTCCCCTCCTAGTTCTAGTATCTCATCTTAGCCAGGGATCATATCCCTAAGCTTTGATACCAACTGTGACGCCCCCAAAATAGGTTCAATCCACCCAACCTATCCTGAGTCGCCAAATACATGGTACAGAGAACAACTACAACTTTATTAATACAATTGTCGTGCAAAATACGACAACATAAATACTGTGAGTTTAAATACAAATATTTCCTTCTAGACAATATCCATACTCAGATAAAATCCTCATTACAATTATTGATACACTATTTTACAAAATAGTGAGGACTGCTAAAACAACTTTCTCGAACCATCACTCCATACCCCTGCTAGATCCTGCTATATTCTCACCTCCTTAAGAAAAATGGAACAAAAAGGAAAAGGGTGAGCTCAATTAGCCCAGTAAAGAATATTGTGACTAAGATAATATATAACAAATTATCCTTAGTCTTCAACAGTGAAAAATCTGATAGAATATAATAGACAACAAGTTTTAGATCAACAACTGCAGCGGAAACAATAATTCATTAGAAGAATTAAGTAGAGAATGAAATCTATTATCATCTATGAATTTAAAAGTTCATCATCAATATTTTATCCCTGTAACATCAATCAATATACATCTTGAATCAAATATTCATCTTTGCACTACGGGCCAAAGATATTCATTTATATCACCAGTTGGTCATGTTCATCTCAACACCTGTTTATCTTTGCACTATAGGCAAAAGATATTCTTCAGGTAATCATTCATCTTTGCACTACAGGCCAAAGATATTCATCAAGTATCACTATTAAGGACTGAGGATGATGAAAACATTTTAGAGAACGAATCCAGTGAGACAGAAAGACAAATATTAGGGATTCGTATTTCAGTTTATCCAAATTCAATAATATTCCATAATAACCAAGTGTGAAGTAGAATAAAGATCAAAACACGGATGCATTCAAAGATAGTAACCATAAAAGACATCTGGGACGAAAAAGAGAGAATTTTATTTTTTGATGAATAGTGTCGTATACGTGAATAGTAATCCCGACACAAAAAGGTATAAATTCCATAATAAAATTCATAACAATATCTCAACATAATGATATTGAAGAAAATAATATCATTTAAGAAGAAAATAACATCCCTTACCTCAAAAAAACAGTACTTCGAAATGAAATATCGGATATGATGCTGAATGAAACTTGTACTGAATAGCAACTCTCAAAGTATCTAAATACTCACAAAATACGCTCGATAATATAGAGAGAGAAAGCTTATGTTTCTTGTGTGATTTTCAATTTTAACTTAGTCCTCTATTTATAGGAAAATATTAGCACGCCGAAGCAGACTTGACCTGTTATGTAAGACCCCAAATAATTAATAAATGAAATTTAATTTTCTCTAAATATTATTTTGAAATAGTAAGGGTTGATGTAATTAATGTGGATAGTTATGGGTAAAATACGCAAATATTTCAAAATAAGTAAGTGGTTATAAAATATTCATTGTTGTCGGGGAATATTCATTTGGTCGTGGAATATTCGTACTGTCGGGGAATATTCGTACGACGGCGCAGACATGTGTGGGCCCCATAATGGAAAGCGATTGGATGAAGAAAACGACAAATATAAGTTGTTTAAAAATAACGGCGTAGTTGTTACTGTTTACACTGTTGGAATACCTGGTGGTTAAAACACAGTAATACGCTTTGTTGCACAGTAGCACACGGTATTGCACCAATTATTGATTCTTACGTAAGAAGGCACTACTCAATAATGGTTACATTAATTACTGTTCAGTATTTTATTTTATTGATTTAATAACTGCTGCGTTGATATTTATATTGCTGTTATTTCAATAATTGTCATTACACAGTATTTTTCATTATCGAAGCAATAATTCATATTATCTGAATAATATTATTAGATAACATTATTGGCAATGTCTAGAAAGTTATGTCTAAGGAGAGGTTTGGTCACCTAATTGCGCACCAGTAAGAAGAAATTCTTATTGGAAAGCCCCCTCTTTCCTGGGAACTGCCTGATAGTCAATAATGTGATTCTGTAATATTATTTGTGAATAATTAATTATTGATTTATATGATGAGGAAAATATTTATTTTATGTGGATATAGATGGAGAAAATTTTTAATGTGACAATTGTTGAAAATTAATATTTTATCTTTTTCTGATAAAATAATTCATTTAAATATATTATTATATTTTAATAATATAATAATGATGATATTTTTACAATGAATGTGGGATATATGAGTATACGAGGAGAAAGGGTATTTTTGTTGCAATAAATGTTTAAAACATGTTAAACATGTCGGTGGACCCCATTTATTGACTGAGATTTGATTATAGCCTCTAAAATCACCCGTTTGTGAATTTCGGTCAATTTCTGTTTAGAATTTGAAAATTTTTCTTCTGCAAAGTTGTAGAGAATTTAATTTTCTATAAAAACTCGCGAGATTTGAATTTTCTGATAAAAGGGCTATTTAATATGAATTATTGAAGTTCCGAAGCTCCGAAATAATTGATTTTTGGAAGTTTTAAACATTTATATTAATAAAAATGTTTTTTTTGTTGTGTGGCCAGCTCTAGAATGTGTTTAATGATCTGAGATCAGTTGTCAAAGTGGGTGTAGAAGATTATTAAATATATTAATATTATAATAAATTTTCTGCTTTGGTGTTCTAAGCATTTTCCTATAAATAGGGTGCTTAGGTTAGAATTGAAAATCACACCAGAAATTGAAGTTTTCTCTCTCTATATTATCGAGCGTATTCTTGTGAGTATTTTGAGTATACTTTGAGTATTGCTATACGGTGAAAGTTCAAGTTATAGCCTATATCCAGTATTCCAGTTAGAAGTATTGTCTTTCCGAGGTAAGGGATATTATTTTTTTTATAATGATATTATTTCTTCAATATCATTATGCTGAAATATTGATCTGAAGTTTTTATCAAATTTGGAACTTTTGGTTTCGGAGTTACTATTTACGTATACGGCACTATTCACGTATACGGTATTATTCACAAATACGGCACCATTCATTGAAAAATGAAAACTTTCCTTTTCGTCCAAAATATCTATTGTGGATACTAGCTTTGATTGTATCCATGTTTTGATCATTCTTAAATTTTACACCACTATAATTATTTTTGAGATATTTTTGGACATGGATAAAACAAAGTACGAATCCTTAATCCTTAATCCTTGTCATTTTGTTTCACTGGATTCGTTTCTTTAAAAATATTTTTCATCATCCTCAGTCTTAAATGATGATATTATTGAATATCTTTGGCCTGTAGTGCAAAGATGAATAATTTCTGATGAATATCTTTGGCCCGTAGTGCAAAGATAAACAGGTGTTTAGATGAACATGACCAACTGATGAATATCCTTGGCCTGTAGTGCAAGGATGAATATATGATTCCAGATATATATTGATTGATGTTACAGGGATAAAAATATTGATGATGGACTGCTAAATTCATAGATATTAGTAGATTTCATCCTCTACGTAACTCTTCTATGAATTAATATTTTTCGCTGCGAGTATTGATTTAAAACTTGTTGTCTATTGTATTCTATTAGATTTTTTCCCTGTTGAAGACTAACGATAATTTGTTCTGTATTATCTTAGTCATAATATTCTTTACTGGGCTAGTTGAGCTCACCCTTTTCCTTTTTGTTCCATTTTTCTTCTCAGGAGGCGAGAATGTAGCGAGTACGAGTCGGGGTATGGAATGATGGTTTTAGAGAGTTGTTTAGTAGTCCTCACCATTTTTGTAAAATAATATATCAATAAATGTGATGAGGATTTATTTGGGTATAAATATTGTCTAGAAGATAATATTTGTATTCAAACTCACAGTTTTACTATTGTAATAATAAAGTTGTAGTTATTTTTGTACCATGTATTGACAACTCAGAATGGGTGATGTATACCTATTTTGGGGGCGTCACGTGTTACCTGATGGCTTTACCTGCTACTATTGCCACCCACCACATTTGAAATAAAATTCTAGCACATTTCTCATCAACCAAAAGTGGGGCCCGCTCAATTCTAGAATTTTCCACCAAAATCATTTATAACATAATTTTCGAATCAATCACCTCTTAAAATTCATAACAAATCATACATTCATTTTTAACGGTTCAAAATTTGTGGACATATACTCAACTTATATATGTATAACATATAATAAATAATTATTCACAAATAATATTACAGAATTACAATAATGACAACCAGGCCGTTCCCAGGAAAGAGGTGGCTTTCTAATAAAGATTTCTCCTTACTGGCGCGCAATTAGGTGACTAAACCTCTCCTTGACATAACTTTCTAGACATTGCCAATAATGCTATCTAATAATATTATTAAAATAATATGAATTATTGATCTGATAATGGGAAATATTGTGCCGTGACAATTATTGAAACAACAATAATATAAAATATCAACGCAGCAATTATTGAATCAATAAAATAAAATATTGAACAGTAATTACTATAACAATTATTGAGTAGTGCCTTCTTAAATAAGAATCAATAATTCAAAAATAATGTGCAATACCGTGTGCTACTGTGCAACCACGCGTATTACTATATTTTAACAACCATGTATTTTAACAGTGTTAATGGTAATAATTACGCCGTTATTTATAAAAACTCATGCTTGTCGTTTTCTACATCCGACTATTATCTGTTATGGGGCCCACAAAGGACTGCGTCGTCGTACGAATATTCCCCGACAACAAGAATATTCCATGACCAAACGAATATTCCCCGACTAAAAATGAATATTTTGTAACCACTTATTTATTTTGTAAAATTTGCACATTTCATCCATAACCAAAGTATTATATCAAATTAGACTCCTTATTATTTCAAGATAATAAATAGAGAAAGTTTAATTTTATTCATAATAAGTTGGGGTCTTATAACCTCCCCTCCTTATGAAATTTCATCCTCAAAATTGACGTACGTACCTGGTGTTTCAAAAAGGTGAGGGTACCTCGTTTTTATTTCCGATTCCAACTCTCAGGTCATTTCTTCAATAGCATGGTTCCTCCACAAAACCTTATCTTGTGATATAACCTTTGTACGTAGGACATGCTCTTTCCTATCCAAGATCTTGATAGGTACCTCCTCGTACGTTAAATTTTCGGCTAACTCGTCTGGTTCTAACGCAATAATATGGTTTGGGTCGTCCACATATTTACGTAACATTGATACGTGAAAAACATTATGAACACGCGATATACTTAGTGTTAAGGCGAGTCTATAGGCCACAGTTCCTACTCGATCGAGGATTTTAAATAAATCGAAGGTTTGAGCTTTCTTCTCTTCATCGACTCTTACTTCTAAAATAATGCCTTCTTGCACCTTCTTCTTTATATTCATCAGCTCCGGTGTGTAGCTTGAGCAGTTTTAAATTTATCGATTAAATTTGATTCTACTCGTATATTTAACTTCATCACGTAAGTCCCTAGAGTCTTTAACTCTATCTTTATCGTTTGTAAATCGTATAAAATGGGTCTTTGTGTTAATAACGTCGCACTCGTACCCCGCATATGATCTTCAACGCATCAGCTACTACGTTCACTTTTCCATGATTGTATGGTCAGAACATGTGCCGAAATGAGTCACCTCTTGAGCTCTTGGAAAATCTTCTTGCATTCCTCGCTCCATACTAATTTTATATCTTTCTGAGTCAGCTAAGTTAACGGAGTAGCGATTCGAGAAAATCCTTCCACGAATCTCTGATAGTAACCAGCTAAGCCTAAAAAGCTAGATATTTTGATTACTAACTTAGGTTGCTCTCAACTATAACTCATATCCCAATCTTGGATAGCACGTCACAATGGCACCTATTGTTTACCACCGTACAAATATGACGTCCCCTACGGAGAGTCTGACTTTGGTGTATTCCACAAAGGAAGTCACCAGATAGAGGCTCGGGTACCAACTCTTGTACTTGGGTTTTTAACTCCTGAAGTTCAATAGGAGCCATTCGATATGAGATTTTAGAAACGGGTTTTGTACTGGGTTCAAAGTCGATACAAAATTCAATATCACGCTCAGGAAATTCTTTAGGAAATACGTCAGGAAATTCATTAACAACAAGAATATCATTCAAATCTTACGTATTTTTGTATAAATCCATGAAATGGGCTAAGAAAGCTTGACATCTATTTTTCAATAAACGAATGACTTTATGGCTTGATATGAAAGTGTTTGACCTCAATGGTTTGGTTGCTTTGAATATGCATAATAGGTTAGTTAGGAATATGAAAACTGACAACCATACGAAAACAATCAATTTTGGCATTATGAGTAGTTAACCTATCAATCCCTAAAATCACGTCAAATGCAAGTATCTTTAAAGAGATAGTACCAACAGGTAATGTGATTGTGCCCACTTGGATCAAACAAGATTTATAAACAGTGGATGTAACGAAAGTTTCTCCTAACGGAGTCTCCACAGATAAGTCAAAGTCTAATTTCTCCAGAGTCAAGTTTAAACGTTAAGCACAAGTAGGAGAGATGAATGAATGGGTAGAACCGGTATCTAGTAAGGTATAAACTTCGCAAAAATTTATGATTAACTAACACGTGATAACTTCGTTCGGTTCCTCCCTTTTTGGAAAGTTACGAAAGGCGCTCTCACTTGAACCACTGATTTTGACTTGTCTGGGACAGCCATTGGTGTCATCATTATCGCTAGAATTGACTTTTGCTATAGGGCATATTCTACCCTCAACTGCTTCGGCATACTCCTGTTTCATGATCTGAATCATTAATCTTCGATCCATATCGAATTGGGGTTGACCGAAATGTACAGGGTAATTCAAAACTCGATGTTGGGTTCTCTCAATTGATGTCCAAAAAGAGAAATACATATAATCTATTTTAGCCTTCTTAGATCGGACATCTCTTTCCACAATATCAACACGTCGTGCGGCTTTTACACATGCATCACTCATTCTCACTCGTTTAGTTGTTTCTTCTTTCAGCTCAGATTCCATCTTTATCATCTTATACTCTGCCAAAGAGTGCTTCTGTTCAAGCATCACATATCGGGTAACACAAGCTTGAATTGTTGCATCCTTTTGCTACACGACCGCCTGCCGTTCTTCAGCCTGCTCTTCTAACTCATGAATACGATTTTGCAATTCTAAATTTCGAACTTAAAATTCTTCTAATAAATTCTCCTCAGGTACCTCTTTTTCCTCACTTTCAACTGCTACCTCTGCAACTATCTCAGGTGCAACTATCAATTCTCCACTCACCACATGGATATCTCTAATTCCTTCTTCGCCTGACATCACATTATCCTGGTTGGTGATTAGAGGTGTCTCCACGATCTCATACACTCCATTGTTAACGTTCTCAGCTGTCATTCTTAAATACTGTTATAAAACAAGGGTTAATTAAATAAATTAACATGTCACATAATATCCCTATATTATGACCGGCCAACAAATAAGCTTAGGTAATACACACTAGCGAAGGATTTACCCGTCTCTCCCCTCCTAGTTCTAGTCTCTCATCTCAGCCAGGGATCATATCCCTAAGCTTTGATACCAACTGTGACGCCCCCAAAATAGGTCCAATCCACCCACCCTATTCTGAGTCGCTAAATACATGGTACAGAGAACAACTACAACTTTATTAATACAATTGTCGTGCAAAATACGATAACAAATACTGTGAGTTTAAATACAAATATTGTCTTCTAGACAATATCCACACTCAGATAAAATCCTCATTACAATTATTGATACACTATTTTACAAAATAGTGAGGACTGTTAAAACAACTTTCTAGAACCATCACTCCATTCCGACGGTCGGATTAAAAATTATAACTCTCGCAATATACCTCAAGAACACTGGTTTGATATTTAATACCTCCATTCCGACAAAAATACTAATAAAACACCTCAACATTAATTCTTTCATTTATAACCACATAAATAAATCCATCATGTATATCCACATAAAATAAATATTTCCTTATCGTATAAATCAATAAATAATTATTCACAAATAATATTATAGAATCACAATAATGACAACCAGGTCGTTCCTAGGAAAGAGGTGGCTTTCCAATAAAGATTTCTCCTTACTGGCGCGCAATTAGGTGACCAAACCTCTCCTTGACAGAACTTTCTAGACGTTGTCAATAATGCTATCTAATAATATTATTCAAATAATATGAATTATTGATCTGATAATGGGAAATATTGTGCCGTGATAATTATTGAAACAACAATAATATAAAATATCAACGCAACAATTATTGAATCAATAAAATAAAATATTGAACAGTAATTACTGTAACAATTATTGAGTAGTGCCTTCTTACGTAAGAATCAATAATTCAAAAATACTGTGCAATACCGTGTGCTACTGTGCAACCACACGTATTACTATATTTTAACAACCAGGTATTTCAACAGTGTTAACGGTAATAATTACGCTGTTATTTATAAAAACTTATACTTGTCGTTTTCTACATCCGACCATTATCCGTTATGGGGCCCACAAATGGCTGCGCCGTCGTACGAATATTCCCTAACAACAATTATATTCCATGACCAAACGAATATTCCCCGACAAAAATGAATATTTTGTAACCACTTGTTTATTTTGTAAAATTTTCACATTTCACCCATAACCAAAGTATTATATCAAATTAACTCCTTATTATTTCAAGATAATAAATAGAGAAAGTTTAATTTTATTCATAATAAGTTGGGGTCTTACAACACATGACCCGATCCTGAGCACGATTAATCACGGTGTTGAATACGTTATTCATTTCTTCCATCTTCATCATCTTTGCTTGTGTGTCTCTCTCTCTGCCATTCCAGCTCGTTAATAAGCTTCCTCATACGCGTCTTCGGCTCTTGCCCTCTTCGTAGATTCTCATTTCAACTTGTTCTTTAACTCTGCAATCTCTGCTATCATTCGCTCGTTCTCTGCCTCAGTGTGAACCAGTTTTTCTTCAATGTTATTCTGAGGTTCCTCTCGATCCTGGATCTCATCGTCTTTCTGCACCATCGAGGTCTGTTGTTCAGCTACTATCTCCTGTAACTCCTCGACAACATCTTGAAGTTCCACATTGCAGTCATACACCTCGTCGTACATACGGGCAGCTATCGAGTTAAGTGGAATCTCCTCCTCCTCGTCCTCCTCATCCCCCTATTGTGGCAGCTCAACAGGGTTTTCCTCGTCCGTCTCTATCTCATCCTCCCCACCGGGTACTCTTTCCTGCTCAACTACTGTGACCAATGGAACTATTTCCCGTGGCAGTAGTTGTTCCCAAATCACCTAAATATCTCGAGGCTCCTCCTCTCTAGCCTAACTAGATCCTCCTACATTAGTTATCCTGTCAACCAAATTTTAAGTTTTAATTACTAATCATTACTACTCGACACTCACGAGCACATAAGTTGTAATCACATAAGCACATAAGTATTTTATTACTTCTTTCTTAACAACTCGATAAGAGTTTATCATCACTATCTTTTCAAAGGTTACTTCGTAAGGCTTTTCCCCACCTAAGATCATAACCTAAGGCTTTGATACCAACTGTGACACCCCTAAAATTAGGTACTTCATTCCCACAAGATTTGGTGCTCACTATCTGTGAGATCCCGAATTTTATGAAATAAAATTATTCAATTTTTCTATTTTAATAAATAGTTAAATTGATAAAAGGTTAAAGTTAAGGGTGATATTTGAAATTTTTTTTAAAGTAAGAATGTTTTCATAAAATAATCGGTGATAAAAGTACAGTAATACGCTTGGTTGCATAGTAGCACACAGTATTGATTATTGATGCTTACGTAAGAAGTCACTCAGTTATACTCAATTATTGCTACAGTAATTACTGCATCATATCTCTCATATTATTGATTCAATTATTGTCACAGTATCATCTGTATAATATGTTATATTATTAAACCAATAATTGAGATGACAAAGTTATTCATATTATTATTTGCAATATTGACAATGTCTTGAAGTTCTGTCAAGGAGAGGTTTGGTATCCTAATTGTGCGCCAATAATGAGAAATGCTTATCGGAGAGCCCACTTTTTCCTGGGAACGACCTGGTTGTTAAATATTATGAATTATAATATTAATGATGAATAAGTTCGTGTTGATTAAAGATGAAATTGATAGTTCCATTGTGTTAGAATTATTAGTGTTAGTGAAAATTGATATTTATTTCGATAATAATTGATGTCTGGAGGTTATATTGACTAATCGGTTAATTAACCGGATAAATGAGCAATTAATTACTATTGATTCATATGATTATAACTATTTGTTCACATGTGTGTACTATTAGGGGAGTTATTGCAAGATTGATAATACTTGCATGACTAAGTTAAAAATAGTGGTATAGATAGAGGTACTATACTATAATTCGTATTTTTACATGTTTAGAACTATTGATTCACATGATTTACTATTAGGGAAGGTGGTGCAAATTTGATAATGCTTGCAGGACTAAATTAAAAATGAAAGAAAAGAGGAAGGTATTATACCGTAATATTTCGAGCCCCAAAACGTGCAATTATCGAAACTATATTTTTCTATAAATAGAAGCTCATTCCTTCATTATTTTTCACCAACTCACTAAAGCTCTAGAGCAATTATTATAGAGAGAAATTATAGATAGAAAGAAGAAGAGAAGTCTGCTACCTTACTATTCCAGTATCCAGTTTTCTTCTGAGGTAAGGGGTATTATTTCTTTCGTATTTATGAAGAGAGATATTGTTATTCCATTCCTTATTATTATGTTGGAATAACCTGTCTATGCGAAGTACCGCATACATGGTGAAATTCTTCTGTTATTCCATTCTTTATTATTCTGTTGGAATAACCTGTCTATGCAGTCTATCGCATGCCTGGTGAATTCTGTTGCTATTCCATTCTTTATTATTCTGTTGGAATATCCTGTTTGTGCGGATTACGCATGACCTGGTTCAATTCTTTATTATTCCGTTGGAATAACCTGTCTGTACGGATAACGCATGACCTGGTTCCATTTTTTTATTATTCTATTGGAATAACCTGTCTGTGCGGATTACGCATGACCTGGTTCCATTATTTATTATTTTGTTGGAATAACCTGTCTGTGCGGTCTATCGCATGCCTGGGGAATTCTTCTGTTACTCTATTCTTTATTATTATATTGGAATAACTTGTCTATGTGGATTACCACATGCATGGTGAAACATCCTTCGTATTCATTCTTTATTAAATTATGGAAATGATTTGTCTATGTGGATTACCGCATGGCGAGTGAAAATCAATGTGCAGTTTCGTATATTCTATTATACTAGTATGAGATATCATTTCTTTTGTACTCGTCATGGAATATCATTTTCTTTGGTATGTTTTTATGAGTTACTATTCACCCAGTTACTATTCACTCTTGTGACAACCCCAAAATAGGTCCATTCCACCCAACCCATTCTGAGTTGTCAAATACATGGTACAGAAACAACTACAACTTTTACAACCCATAAGCTGTGAGTTTGAATACAAACATTGTCATCTAGACAATATCCACATGCAAATAAATCCCCATCATAATTATTGATACATAATTTTACAAAAAAAATGGTGAGGACTACTAAACAACTCTCTCTAGAACCTTCATTCCATACCCCGACTAGTACTCGCTACATTCTCGCCTCCTGAGAAAAAATGGAACAACAAGGAAAAGGGTGAGCTCAACTAGCCCAGTAAAGAATATTATGACTAAGATAATGTACAACAAATTATCCTTAGTCTTCAACAGGGAAAAATCTGATAGAATACAATAGACAACAAGTTTTAGATCAACAACTGCAGCGGAAACAACAATTCATTAGAAGAGTTAAGTAGAGAATAAAATCTACTAACATCTATGAATTTAAATGTTCATCATCAATATTTTATCCCTGTAACATCAATCAATATATATCTCAAATCAAATCAAATATTCATCTTTGCACTACAGGCCAAAGATATTCATCAGTTGGTCATGTTCATCTAAACACCTGTTCATCTTTGCACTACGGGCCAAAGATATTCATCAATTGTTCATGTTCATCTCAACACCTGTTCATCTTTGCACTACGGGCCAAAGATATTCATAATAAAATCAACCATCTTTGCACTACAGGCCAAAGATATTCAGTAACACCATCATTTAGGACTGAGGATGATGAAAAATATTTTAAAGAAAACGAATCCAGTGAAACAAAATAACAAGTATTAAGGATTCGTACTTTAAACAATCTGAGTTCAACAATACTTCATAAATAATCATACTGAAGTAAAATTCAAGAATGATCAAAACATAGATCCAATCAAAACTAGTATCCAGGATAGATATTTTGGACAAAAAGAAGAAATTTCATTTTTTTGGTGAATAGTGCCGTATTTGTGAATAGTGCCGTATACGTGAATAGTGTCGTATACGTGAATAATAATTCCGACACCAAAAGATAGTAATTTCACAAAAAAAACATTTTCACGCTTCGTGAATAGTACTCGTGAATAGTAACTCGTGAATAGTAACTCATGAATAGTAACTCATGAATAGTAACTCCGACATGAAAAAGTTCCAAATTTGATAAAAAGTTCAGATCAATACTTCGGCATAATGATATTAGAAGAAATAATATCATTTTTAAAAAAAATAATATCCCTTACCTCGAAAGACAGTACTTCTAGTTGAAACACCGGATATAGGCTATGACTTGAACTTGCACCGTATAGCAATACCCAAAGTATACTCAAAATACTCACAAAAATACGCTCGATAATATAGAGAGAGAAAACTTCAGTTTCTGGTGTGATTTTCAATTCTAACCTAAGCACATATTTATAGGAAATTGCTTAGAACACCAAAGCAGAAAATTTATATAATAATAATATATATATATAAAAATTTTCTACGCATTCTTAGAATCTGCAAATTTGAATACAAACCACATGCTCCCTTCTAGAAGAAGTACAAAAAACATTTTTATTATTAAAAATATTTTAAACTTTCAAAAATCAATTATTTCGGAACTCCGGAACTTCAATAATTCACAATAAATAGCCCTTTTGCCAGAAAATTCGAATCTCGCGACTTTTAATAGGAAATTCAATTCTCTACAACTTTTCAGAAGGAAGTTTTTCCAAATTCCAAACAGAAATTGACCAAAATCCATAAACGGACGATTTTACAGGCTATAGTCAAATTTCAGTCAATAATTGTGTCCACCAACACACAAAATATGCTTTAAATATTTTTGGTAACAAAAATACTCTTTCTCCTCATAAACTCATATATCCCACATTCATTATAAAAATATCACCGTTAATATATTATTAAAATAATATATTTAAATGAATTATTTTATCAGAAAAAGATAAAATATTAATTTTCAACAATTGTCACATTAAAAATTTTCTCCATTTATATCCACATAAAATTAATATTTTCCTCATCATATCAATAATTAATTATTCACAAATAATATTACAGAATCACAATACTAGCAACCAGGCCGTTCCCAGGAAAGAGGGGGCTTTCCAATAAGAATTTCTCCTTACTGGCGCGCAATTAGGTGACCAAACCTCTCCTTAGACAGAACTTTCTAGACATTACCAATAATGTTATCTAATAATATTATTCAGATAATATGAATTATTGCTTCAATAATGAAAAATACTGTGTAATGACAATTATTGAAACAACAGTAATACAAAATATCAATGCAGCAATTATTGAATCAATAACATAAAATACTGAACAGTAATTACTGTAACCATTATTGAGTAGTGTCTTCTTACGTAAGAATCAATAATTGGTGCAATACCGTGTGCTACTGTGCAACAACGCGTATTACTGTGTTTTAACCACCGAGTATTCCAACAGTATTAACGGTAACAACTACGCCGTTTTTTTATAAACAACTTATATTTGTCGTTTTCTTCATCCAATCGCTTTCCGTTATGGGACCCACAAAAGACTGCGCCGTCGTACGAATATTCCCCGACAGCAAGAATATTCCACGACCAAACAAATATTCCCCGACAACAATGAATATTTTATAACCACCTGCTTATTCGAAATATTTGCGCATTTTACCCATAACTAACCACATTAATCAAATCAACCCTTACTATTTCAAAATAACAAATAAAGGAAAATAAATTTCATTTATTAATAATTTGGGGTCTTACAACTCTAGTATTATTCACTTGGGTATTTGGGGCACTTTTCGTGTCAGAGTACTATTCACGAGTTACTATTCACGGGTTACTATTCACCCAAATTACTATTCACCCAAATATTATTCACTTGGGTATTTGGGGTACATTTCATGTCGGGGTACTATTCACGAGGTACTATTCCTGAAGTACTATTCACAGGGTACTTGTGAGACCCCAAATTTTATGAATAAAGATTTAAATTTCTCAAAATATTTTTTTGAATATTATGGTGTGGATATAAAATAATGTTATAGTTGTGGGTAATATTTATAAATTTTGCAAAGTAAGCAAGTGGTTATATAATATTCTTTTTGTCGGGGAATATCCGTACGACGGCACAATCATTGGTGGACCTCACAACAGAAGTATTGTCGTAGTTAGAAAACGACATAATTATCATTTTATAAAAATAACGGCGAAAGTGTTACCGTTAAAACTGTTAAACTACCCGGTAGTAAAAGTACAGTAATACGCGTGGTTGCATAGTAGCACACGGTATTGATTATTGATGCTTACGTAAGAAGTCACTCAGTTATACTCAATTATTGATATAGTAATTGTTGCATCATATCTCTCATATTATTGATTCGATTATTGTCACAGTATCATCTGCATAATATTTTATATATTATTAAATCAATAATTGAAACGACAAAGTTATTCATATTATTAAATTAAAATATTTACAATGTCTAGAAGATCTGTCAAGGAGAGGTTTGGTCATCTAATTGTGCGCCAATAAGGAGAAATCCTTACCGGAAAGCCCCCTCTTTCCTGGGAACGACCTGGTTGTTAAATATTGTGAGTTATAATATTAATGATGAATAAGTACGTGTTGATTAAAGTTGAATTTGATAGTTCTATTGTGTTGGGATTATTAGTGCTAGTAGAAATCGATATCTATTCTGATGATAATTGATGTTTGGGGGTTATATTGATAAATCGGGTAATTGATCAGATAAATGAGTAATTAATTGCTACTAATTCACATGCTTATATAACTTTTTGTTCGCATGTGTGTACTATTGATTCACATTCTTGTACTATTAGGGGAGTTGGTGCAAGATTGATAATACTTGCATGACTAAGTTAAAAATGGAGGTATAGATGGAGGTACTATACTGTAATTCATATTTTCACATGATTATAACTATTGATTCACATTATTTACTATTAGGGGAGGTGATGCAAGTTTGATAATACTTGCATGACTAAATTAAAAATGAAAGAAAAGTTAAAGGTATTGTACTGTAATATTTCGAGTCCCAAAACGTGCAATTATCGAAACTTTATTTTCCTATAAATAGAAGCTCATGCTTCCTTCATTTCTCACCAATTCACTAAAGCTATGGAGCAATTATTAAAGAGAGAAATTATAGAGAGAAAGAAGAAGAGAAATCTGCTACCTCTCTACTCTAGTATCCAGTTTCTTTTTAAGGTAAGGGATATTATTTCTTTCATATTCATGAAGAGAGTTATTGTTATTCCATTCCTTATTATTCTGTTGGAATAACCTATATACACGGACTACCGTATACATGGTGAAATTCTTCTGTTATTTCATTCTTTATTATTAAGTTGGAATAACCTGTTTATGCGAAGTACCGTATACATGGTGAAATTCTTCAGTTATTCCATTCTTTATTATTCTGTTGGAATAACCTGTCTGTGCGATCTATCGCATGCCTGGTGAATTCTGTTGTTATTCCATTCTTTATTATTCTGTTAGAATATCTTGTCTGTGCAATTTACGCATGACCTGGTTCCATTCTTTATTATTCTGTTGGAATATCTTGTCTGTGCGGTTTACGCATGACCTGATTCCATTCTTTATTATTCTATTGGAATATCCTGTATGTGCGGTTTACGCATGACCTGGTTTCATTCTGTATTATTCTGTTGAGAATAACCTGTCTGTGCGGTCTATCGCATGCATGGTGAATTCTTCTGTTATTCCATTCTTTATTATTCTGTTGGAATAACCTATCTATGTGGATTACCGCATGTATGGTGAATGATCATTTGTATTCATATGAATAGTATTTTCACTCAAAAGGGATTTTTGCCAAGGGCAGTTTCGTAATTTTTCTGACCCTCAAAAATTCTGAAAAATTTTGAAATGATAATTTGATGCGTTTTCTATATTGTGTCCAAAAATAGCGATTTTTGGATGTATAGATCATATTATGAATTTTATGTGAAAAGACTATTTTAAAAGTAAACCCTTATAACACCTTGTGGTTAATTCCAAAATTGGTGAAATTTTTATTGGGAGTACATGTATATAACAAAAGTATACCCTATAAATTTCAGAGTTTTTGGACAAAAGTACAATTTATGATAAATGTCTAAATATTCAGCAGTTTTGGCCATATGAAAAATAGTAAATAAATTTTAAAAATTGCGAAAAAAATATATGTTCAATGTGGGACTATATTGTGCTAAATCCCAGAAAAAAAATATTTTTGAGACTGATTTGGTATTTTTCATGAAAATAAACTAGTTATGAGTAAATAAATTAAATATGTTATGTGAAGTAACAAAATTGGAAAATAGGATTTTATCACTTGGGAATCCTATATAGGGTATATGCAGATTTTTGATGAGGGATTTGATCATTGGTGATGAAATCTTAGGAGTATGGCATTTTTTAGTGATTAAAATGCATTAATTGATAAAGTATAAACAATTGAAATAAATTGTTTATAAGTTTAAGAAGTGATTAAATATTATTATAATATTAATAATATTAGATTATGAGTTTATTAAGTGATTGATAATATTTGGATAAATTTAAAGTCTTTAATATTTATCCTTAATTTCGTTTGATTTGATTTCGTTTGATTATTACTTATATCATTGTCATTTTCCTCATGCTTATATTGTGATGAAAGTCATCTTTGGCTTACGTGCATAGATGGACTTGGTATGATTATGACCATGGATTATTCGGTATAATCATGACCGTAATGTAACTAATGATGTGGTAAAAGTCCTCATTTGCCGGTAGTGCATTGATAGACAGTTTTTGGTATGATTATGACCAGGGATTATTCGGTATAGTCATGACCATTGATGATTTAATGAATATCCTTGGCCCGTAGTGCAGGGATAACTCGATGAAGTCAAGGTATCCTCACCTCTTCGACATACCAGGTACGTACGTAAATTTCGATGGCGAAATTTCATAAAGAGGAGAGATTGTGAGACTACAAATTTTATGAATAAAGATTTAAATTTCTCGAAATATTTTTTTTGAATATTATGGTGTGGATATAATATAATGTTATAGTTGTGGGTAATATTTACAAATTTTACAAAGTAAGCAAGTGTTTATATAATATTCTTTTTATTGGGGAATATCCGTACGACGGCACAATCATTGGTGGACCCCACAACAGAAGTATTGCCGTAGTTAGAAAACGACAGAATTATCATTTTATAAAAATAACGGCGAAAGTGTTACCGTTAAAACTGTTGAACTACCCGGTAGTAAAAGTACAGTAATACGCGTGGTTGCATAATAGCACACGGTATTGATTACTGATGCTTACGTAAGAAGTCACTCAGTTATACTCAATTATTGCTACAGTAATTGCTGCATCATATCTCTCATATTATTGATTCGATTATTGTCACAGTATCATCTGCATAATATTTTATATATTATTAAATCAATAATTGAGACGACAAAGTTATTCATATTATTAAATTGCAATATTTACAATGCCTAGAAGTTCTATCAAGGAGAGGTTTGGTCATCTAATTATTGTACTCGTCATGGAATATCATTTTCTTTGGTATTTTTTTACGAGTTATTATTCACCCAGTTACTATTCATTCTAGTATTATTCACTCGGGTATTCGAGGAACTTTTCGTGTCGGAGTACTATTCATGAGTCACTATTCATGGGTTACAATTCACCCAAATTACTATTCACCCAAATATTATTCACTCGGGTATTTGGGGTACTTTTTATGTCGGGGTACTATTCATGAGGCACTATTCTCGAAGTACTATTCACAGGGTACTATTCTTAGGGTACTATTCACGGGGTATTATTCATGGGGTACTATTCACAGGGCCAAGGATATTAGTTATTATCATCAATGGTCATGATCATGCCAAACAACTGTCCATCAATGCATTACGGGCCAATGAGGACTTTTACCACATCATTTGTAACATTACAGGTCATGATTATACCGATACATAATTCCTGGTCATAATCATACCAATCAATAGTCCATTTATGCACTATGGGCTAAAGATAACTTTCACCACAATATAAGCATAAGGATGATGACAATGATATTAGAATTCAATCAGGTGAGATCAAGGATAAATATTAAAGATTTTTAATTTAATTTATCTTGAGTTTAAGAATGTCCAAATTGTCAACATGATAACTAATTTGTGGAGTAAAATTCAAGAATAATATTCATGTATCAAAAATAATTTGGACAGAAAAGAAACTATTTTTTATCGCGAATAGTACCTCGTGAATAGTACTTTATGAATAGTACCCCGTGAATAATACCGTATGTATGAATAGTTCCGTATGTATGAATAGTGCCCATGAATAGTACTCCGTCATGAAAAGATTAAAATTTAACAAGGAAGTTCAGAAAAATATTTTCGTGAAACGATATTAGATGAAGTGCAAAATTCAAGGATATTCTACTAATTTCAAGGAGTATAGAAGCAATACTTATCAAAATAAGTATAGAATTAGTAATGTGAAGCGAAATAATATTACTTATTGGAAGAAAATTGTGACGCCCCCAAAATAGGTATACATCACCCATCTTGAGTCGCAATATACATGGTACATAAATTCAAATACAACTTATTTATACAACAGTAGTGTAAAATACGACAAAACATAGCTTAGAATTTAAACAAGAATATTGTCATCTAGACAATACACACACTCAATGGAGTCCTCATTACAATTATTATCACACTATCTCACAGAATAGTGAGGACTACTAAAACAACCATATGGAACGTCAATCCGTTCCCCAACTCGTCTCAGCTATATTCTCATTTTCTGAAGAGAACATTGAAAGAAAGGGTGAGCTCAACTAGCCTAGTAAGAAATATTATGACTAAGATAATACAGAATAAATTATCCTTAGCCTTCAACAGTATAACAACTGATAGAATACAATAGACAACAAGTTTTAAATCAATAACTGCAGCAGAATAAGCAATCCATTAGAAGAGTCAAGTAGAGCATAAAATCTATTATCTTCTATGATTTAAAAAGATTTTCATCAACTTTATCGCTGAGACTCAGCCTAATAAATAAAATTGAATCATCCCTGCACCACGGCCAAGGATATTCATGTAATCATCAATGGTCATGATTATACCGAACAATCTCTGGTCATAATCATACCAACAACTGTCCATCAACTAACTACAGGCCAATGAGGACTTTTACCACATCATTCGTCACATTACGGTCATGATTATACCGAATAATCCCTAGTCATAATCATACCAAGTCCATCTATGCACGTAAGCCAAAGATGACTTTCATCATAATATAAGCATGAGGATGATGACAATGACATAATAATTCAATAACACAAGTTCAAGGATAAATTTTAAAGATTTATAATTTAATTTATCCAGAAATCAATAACGTCCAAATTGTCAACATGATACTTCTTTGTAGAGTAAAATTCAAGAATGCTCAGAAGAATATTTTCATGAAAAGATACTTGATGAATCATGTGAATCAATAGTTCTAGACATGTGAAAATACGAATTACAGTATAGTACATCCATCAATACCTCCATTTTTAACTTAGTCATGCAAGTATTATCAATCTTGCATCAACTACCCTAATAGTAAATGAATGTGAATCAATAGTACACACATGTGAATAAATAGTTATAATCATGTGAATCAATAGCAATTAATTGCTCATTTTTCTGTTAATTACATGATTGATCAATATAACCTCCAGACATCAATTATTATCAAAATAAATGTCGATTTTCACTAACACTAATAATTTCAACACAATAGAACTATCAATTTCATCTTTAATCAACACAAACTTATTCATCATTAATATTATAATTCACAATATTTAACAACCAGGTCGTTCCTATAAAAGAGGGGGCTTTCCGATAAGGATTTCTCTTTATTGGCGCACAATTAGGTGACCAAATCTCTCCTTGACAAAACTTCTAGACATTGTCAATATTACAAATAATAATATGAATAACTTTGTCATCTCAATTATTGATTTAATAATATAACATATTATGCAGATGATACTGTGACAATAATTGAATCAATAATATGAGAGATATGATGCAACAACTACTGCAGCAATAATTGAGTATAACTGAGTGACTTCTTACGTAAGCATCAATAATCAATACAGTGTGCTACTATGCAACCACGTGTATTATTATACTTTTACTATCTGGAAGTTCAACAGTTTTAACGGTAACACTTTCGTCGTTATAAAAAGATAATTCTGTAGTTTTCTTACTACGACAATACTTCCATTGTGGTGTCCACCAATGATTGTGTCGTCGTACGGATATTCTTCGACCAATCGAATATTCCCCAGCACAACGAATATTTTATAAAAACTTGCATACTTTGCAAAATTTATAAATACTACCCACAACTATAACATTATATCAAATCCACACCATAATATTCAAAAAAAATATTTCGAGAAATTTAAATATTTATTCATAAAATCTGGAGTCTCACAATCTCCCCTCCTTATGAAATTTTGCCTTCGAAATTTACATATGTACGTGGTATGCCGAAGAGGTGAGGATACATTGAATACCTTTATCGTTGAAAATATTACACGTTGCATACGTGCATGCCCGATGTCCTCCGATTGCCTCTGAATGCATATCAGTCCCTAAAATACCCATTTTAGGCCTTAATACTGACCTCAAATCTCAAAACATAAAGAATGAAAGTTTTAGGTCTACTCGTTATCTTTCCGAATCATCTTGAATCACCTCAATCGGAGTTTGTATGAAAACGTTATGCCCAATTTACTAAAGGAAGTCCAGACAGATTTTGGCTTAACACTTGACTAGCGCCTAGGCGCCCAAATTTGGCCTTGGGCAAGCACCTAGGCGCCCAAGAACAGATTCTAAGCACCGAGCCTAGTGCCTAGGTGCTCGACCTGTGACATTTAACTATAATTTTCCAGATTTTGCAATTTTTAACACATATACTTCAAATCTTCAAAACTTCTTCATCCGTTATCAGAATTAGTCTGTTTTTGAGGCTATGGAAAGCTTGTAACATACTCTACAAAACCCCCATGATTTCATAATTTTTTAGATTTATTAATTATTCCAAAATTTGGCTCCAAAGTTCCCCAAGACTAAGTTTTTACTAACAACGATACGTGAAAAACGCTACGAACACGCGACATACTTGGCAGTAAAACGAGTCTATAGGCCACAGTTTCTACTCGATCAAGTATTTCAAATGGGCCAATTAAATCGATGGTTGAGATTTCTTTTCTTCATCGATTCTTGCTTCTAGAATAACGTCATCTTGAACCTTCTTCTTTACATTCATCAGCTTCGGGTGTGTAGCTTGAGCGGCTTTAACTTTATCGATTAAAGTCGATTCTAATTGCATATTTGTCATCTTCACGTGGGTTCCTAGAGTATTTAACTCAGTCTTCATCATTTGTAAGTTATACGAAATGGGTCTTTGTGTTAACAACATCGCACTCGTAAACACATACGATCTTCTACTCAACACGTCAACTACCACGTTTGCTCTTCCACAATGATATTGAATGGTACGATTGTAATCTTCAACAGCTCGAGCCAACATCTTTGGCGTATGTTACGTTCATTTTAGTTGAAGGAATATTTGAGGGTTTGAGAAATGGGTTTTGTACTGGGGTCAATACAAAATTCGATTTCACGCTCTAGGGGTAGGCTAAGAAGTCTTCAAAAATACGTCAGGAAATTTATTAACGATAGAAATATTATTCAAAACTGTGACTCTCATCCAAGACTTGGATAGCACGTTACATTGATACGTATCAACTTGCCACCGTTACTCATGGCGTCCCCTAACGAAAGTCTGGCTTCGGTTCATCCCAAGACTTGGAAGTCACCAGATAAAGGCTCGGGGTTCTTTACTTATGGCTTGATATGACAATGATTGACTTTAGTGGTTTGGTTACTTGAATTCTCATAATAGGTTGGTTAGGAATATGAAAACTAACAACCTTACAAAAAGCATGATAAGTAGTTAACCAATTGATTCCTAAAATCACATCAAAGGCAAGTATTTTCAAAGAGATAAGATCGACAGGTAACGTGAAAGTGTCGATTTGAATTAATAAGATTTATAAACAGTGGAGGTAACGAAGGTTATTACTAACGAAGTTTCAACAGATAAATCAAAGTCTAATTTCTCTGGAGTCAAATTTAAACATTGAGCGCAATTAGGAGAAATAAAAGAGTGGGTAGAACTAGTATCGAATAAGGTATAGACTTCGCAAGAGTTTATAATTAACTTACCCATAATAACTTTGTTCGGGTTTCTCGACAAACCCTCTCACTTAAACTACCGGATTTGACTTTTCTATAGTGTATATTCCACTCTTAATTGCTTCGTCACATTCCTTATCCATGATTCAAATCATTACTCTCTGATCCATATCGAATTGGGGTTAACCGTTCTGCACAGGGTAATTCCGAATTCGATGTTGGATTCTCCCAATTATTGTCCAAAAAGCAAAATCCATTTCATCCATTTTGGCCTTATTGGATCGGACGTCTTTTTCTACAATATCTACGTGTCGTGCGGCTTTTACCCATGCATCATCTATTCTCCTTGCTCCTCGACCGCCTGCCGTTCTTCAGCCTGCTCTTCTAACTCATGAATACGATTTTGTAATTCTAAATTTCGATCATAAAATTCTTCTAATAAATTCTCCTCAGATTCCTCTTCTTCCTCGCTCTCAACTGCTACCTCCGCAACTAGCTCGAGTGCAACTATTAGTTCTTCACTCACCACGTAAATATCTCTAATTCCTTCTTCGTCTGACATCACATTAACCTGATTAGTGATTAAAGGTGTCTCAACGGTCTCATGTGCTTCATTGCTTATCTCAACATTTTCAGATGCCATTTTCAAATACTTCCACAAAACAAGGGTTAATTAACATATCACATATTATCCCTATACTCTGACCGACCAATTAAATACCAAATAAACTTAGGTAGGTCATACTAGCGAAGGAATTCCCCGTCTCTCCCCTCCTAGTTCTTGTCTCATATCTCAGCCAGGGATCATATCCCTAAGCTTTGATACCAACTATGATGCCCCAAAAATAGGTGTACATCACCCATCTTGAGTCTCCAGATACATGGTATATAAATTCAAATACAACTTTTTTATACAACAGTCGTGTAAAATACGACAAAACATAATTGAGAGTTTAAAAAAGAATATTGTCATCTAGACAATATCCACACTTAATGGAGTCCTCATTATAATTATTATCACACTATTTCACATAATAGTGAGGACTACTAAAACAATCATCTGGACCGTCAATCCGTTCTCCGACTCGTCCCAGCTATATTCTCATTTCCTGAATAGAACAGTGAAAGAAAGGGTGAGCTCAACTAGCCCAGTAAGAAATATTATGACTAAGATAATACATAATAAATTATCCTTAACCTTCAACAGTATAACAACTAATAGAATATAATAGACAACAAGTTTTAGATCAACAACTGCAGTGGAATAAGCAATCCATTAGAAGAGTCAAGTAGAGCATAAAATCTACTATCTTCTATTATTTAAAAAGATTTTCATCAACTTTATCGCTGAGACTCAGCTTAATAAATAAAATTGAATCATCCATGCACCACGACCAAGGATATTCATGTAATCATCAATGGTCATGATTATACCGAACAATCCCTGGTTATAATCATACCAACAACTGTCTATCAATGAATTACAGGCCAATGAGGATTTTTACCATATCATTCGTCATATTACGGTCATGATTATACCGAATAATCCCTGGTCATAATCATACCAAGTCCATCTATGCACGTAAGCCAAAGATGACTTTCATCACAATATAAGCATGAGGATGATGACAATGACAATGACAACGACATAATAATTCAATAACACAAGTTCAAGGATAAATTTTAAAGATTTATAATTTATATTATCCAGAAATTAATAATGTCCAATTTGTCAACATGATACTTCTTTGTAGAGTAAAATTCAAGAATACTCAGAAGAATATTTCCATGAAAAGATACTAGATGAAGCGCAAATATCAAGGATATTCCACTAATATCATGAAGTATAGAAGCCAAAACTTTAATTAACTAAGTATCATAGAATATATGAAACTGCAAATGGATTTTCACCCGCCATGCGATAATCCACGTAGACAGATCATTTCCACAATTTAATAAGAAATGAATACGAAGGGTCATTCACCATGCATGTTATAGACCGCACAGACAGGTTATTCCAACAGAATAATAAAGAATGGAACCAGGTCATGCGTAATCCGCACAGACAGGATATTCCAACAGAATAATAAAGAATGGAATAACAACAGAATTCACCATGCATGCGATAGACTGCACAGACAGATTATTCCAACAGAATAATAAAGAATGGAATAACAACAGAATTCACCATGCATGCGATAGACCGCACAGACATGTTATTCCAACAGAATAATAAAGAATGGAACCAGGTCATGCGTAATCCGCACAGACAGGATATTCCAACAAAATAATAAAGAATAAAATAACAACAAAATTTCATCATATATGCGGTACTTCGCATAGATAGGTTATTCCAACGGAATAATAAAGAATGGAATAACAGAAGAATTTCACTATGTATGCAGTACTTCGCATAGACAGGTTATTCTAACATAATAATAAAGAATGGAATAACAGAAGAATTTCACCTTGTAGACGGTAGTCCGCGTATATAGGTTATTCCAACAGAATAATAAGGAATTGAATAACAATAACTCTCTTCATGAATACAAAAGAAATAATACCCTTACCTCAAAAGAAGATTGGATACTAGAATAGTGAGGTAGCAAACTTCTCTTCTTCTTTCTCTCTATAATTTCTCTCAATAATAATTGCTCTTATAGCTTTAGTGAATTGGTGAGAAATGAAGGAATAATGAGCTTCTATTTATAAAAAAATATAGTTTCGATAATTGCACGTTTTGGGGCTCGAAATATTACAGTATAATACCTTCATCTTTTTTTCATTTTTAATTTAGTCCTACAAGTATTATCAAACTTTCACCACCTCTCCTAATAGTAAATCATGTGAATTAATAGTTCTAGACATGTGAAAATATGAATTACAGTATAGTACATCCATCTATACCTCTATTTTTAACTTAGTCATGCAAGTATTATCAATATTACACCAATTCTCCTAATAGTAAATGAATGTAAATTAATAGTACACACATGTGAACAAATAGTTATAATCATGTGAATCAATAGCAATTAATTGCTCATTTATCTAGTTAATTACCCGATTGGTCAATATAACCTCTAGACATCAATTATTATCGAAATAAATGTCGATTTTCACTAACACTAATAATTCCAACACAATGGAACTATCAATTTCATCTTTAATCAACACGAACTTATTCATCATTAATATTATAATTCACAATATTTAATAATCAGGTCGTTCCTAGGAAAGAGGGGGCTTTCCAATAAGGATTTCTCTTTATTAGCGCGCAATTAGGTGACCAAACCTCTCCTTGACAGAACTTCTAGACATTGTCAATATTACAAATAATAATATGAATAACTTTGTCGTCTCAATTATTGATTTAATAATATAACATATTGATACTGTGACAATAATTGAATCAAAAATATGAGAGATATGATGCAACAACTACTACAACAATAATTTAGTATAACTGAGTGACTTCTTACGTAAGCATCAATAATCAATACCGTGTGCAACCACGCGTATTACTGTACTTTTACTACCGGGTAATTCAACAGTTTTAATGGTAACACTTTCGCCGTTATAAAAAGATAATTCTGTCGTTTTCTTACTATGACAATACTTCCGCTGTGGTGTCCACCAATGATTGTGTCGTCGTACGGATATTCCCCGACCAATCGAATATTCTCCGGCACAACGAATATTTTATAACAACTTGCATACTTTGCAAAACATATAAATATTACTCACAACTATAACATTATATCAACCATAATATTAAAAAAAATATTTCGAGAAATTTAAATCTTTATTCATAAAATCTGGGGTCTCACAAAAATATTATTTCTTACGAATATTGAATGAAAATAATATCTCTTACCTTAAAAGGAGAGTACTTCCGACTGGTATAGCGGGGATATTCTGGAAGAAAACTTGCACTATTTGCTACACTCAAAGTTTTCTTAAACTCAAAAGAAATACCCTCAATATTATAGAAGAATTCTCTGATTCTGGTGTGATTTTAATTTCTAAACTAAGCATCCTATTTATAAGAGAATGGCAGGGAACTATTTAAAAAGAAAAATCACAGACTGCACAGTAAACATTCACGGGTGAAGTTCACGGATTTTTCGACGAAAATTTTGATTTTACTATGCAATATAAAACAAAAACTGAGATAACTTTCTACCGACGATTTTGAAAAATAAGTGGGGGTCCATGTAATAAGCCAAATTTATAATAAATACTTTATGACAAACCCCTTTATTTTTCACAAATCACTTGTCTTCAATAAACACATTTTTAATCTTCAACAATTATTAATCATTAATATTATAACTCACAAAATTAACAATAAAATCATTCTCTGGAAAAAATGGGCTTTCTGATAAGGACTTCTTCTTATTGGCGCGCAATTAAATGACCTAACCACTTTCCTCGACAGAACATTCTAGATATTGTCAATAATACAAATAATAATATGAATAACTCTATTTTCTCATTTATTGATTTAATAATATAAAATATTGTGCAGATGATACTATGACAATAATTGAATCAATAATATGAGATATTATACAACAACTCTGTGACAATAATTGAATGAACTGAGTGACTTCTCACGTATGAATCAATAATAAGAGATACTGTACAATACCGCTTGTTACTGTGCAACCACGTGTATTACTGTACTTTTATCACCATGTATTTCAATAGTTAACGATAAAAGTTTTGCCATTATTTTTATAAAAAAGGTTATTTTTGTCGCTTTCTATATCCGACAGTAATTTCGTTATTGGGTCCACCAATTATTGTGTCGTCGTACGGATATTCCCTGATAAAACGAATATTCCCCGACCAAACGAATATTTTATGAAAACTTGTTTACTTTGTAAAATTTATAAATATTACCCATAACTATAACATTATATCAAATCCACACCTTATTATTCAAAATAACATTTAGAGAAAATTAAATCTTTATTCATAAAAGTTGGGGTCTTACACTGTCAATGGAGGATTTTTTCGGAAGTAAGCCTAATAAGGACTTTTTTCTCCTCAAAAAATATGTTGGAGTAAAGTCTCTCATGTAAACTTGTTCCTCTCCTTCTCCCAATGGTATATAGGAGGAAAATGCATTTTAATGCCACAAATGTGCTTAGTTACACCAAAATCTACCATCCAATTATTATCATATACCATCATGTTAACCTCAGAAACGACTGCAACAATAACATATGCCTCAACCAAATTTGCATATGGTGAGACAGGTTTGTTGGTCCTCTTCTTATGTCTACATTACATAGCATGATGACCAAGGTCATCACAAATAAGACAATTATCTTCTTTTGGTTTTTCTAGTTTTGGTTTTGTAAGAACAAAATCATCTTTTGAAATATCCAAGAATAATAAAATTTTAGTTTGCCATCTCTTAAAATAGAAACAGAAAGAGCCTCAATTTTTGTGATATCGGGAATGACATTAGTAAAGGTTAACATAGTAGAATCCAAATTTTATCATTAAATTGTAATAAAATAAATGAAAACTGTTATGAAAATTAAAAGAGAATGAAAAAGATATAACCAAGATTGAATTGAGACGTGTGTAAAGCATTGTCCTTAAGGATAACTCCCGCACCTCCGATATTGTGTATCACCGGTGCAAAAGGTCACAACGGATACTCTTTAGGATTCAACAATTCCATCTTCTCTAATGTGTACTCAAATAGAGAATGTGATATGAACAACCCATTGTTTTTTCTTAAATTAAAAAAGATGATTCAAGAGAAAATATTGTAATGCAATATTTTATATAAAGTAGAAAACATACATAATGAATAACACTCTTACTAAGAGTAGAAGCCTAACAATATATATATATATATATATATATATATATATATATATATATATATATATATATATACGTTTCGGATCAAGTGCATACCCCTTATCTTACTCTCACCCATGCTCACCCCCCTTTAGCGACGGACTCGATGACGGTTCGGTCATACAACCGTCGTCTATACTTTTAGCGACGCTATATATTTTGTCTGTCACTAAAAATATAGACGACGGTTGTATGATCGAAACTGTCGTCGGGTCCGTCGCTAAAGGGGGGTGAGTACGGGTATGTACTTGATCCTTGTTCTATATATATAAATATGATTAAGTTTTTAAAATGAAAAACTTTAACAGAAGAAAGAAAAGATTAAGAAGATGACTGGTGAATCGGTAAAGTAATCTCTTTCTTTTATTTATAAACATTTGAGGAAGGGATTACATTAATTCCTAGACTAAATGTTTAAGGGAAGAGAGAAGTATTGAGGATTTCTTCTTCATCTTTAACTAAGAAGATCGAAGCTAAAAGCTTCGTCTCCGGCTAACTAAGAGAGAAGGGAGAGAGGACCTCGGAAGAGCTTTCTAGAGAGAGAAGCTCTGAGGCTACATTGAATTAAGCCTAAAGAAACTCTAACACTTGAGTTTCTTTAAATAGAAAACTGAAAAGTAAATTACTATTTGATTCACGCAGGAATCACTATTACATTAACTGAAGTAAAAGTAATTTACTAAAGTAAAAGTAAAACGTAAGAAACATTTTACTTTTACTTTTACATTGGTAAATGTAACAAACATTTAACTAAAGTTAAAAACATTTAACTTAAGTAAAAGCAAAAGTCATTCTTTTACTTTTACTTTTACATTTACTAAAGTAAAAGAGATGATGGCGTGAGCCATCACCTGTCGGTGACTGAAGACTCCTCTGGCGTCTTCTTGGTTGACTGGTTCATCTCCTGTGGATGCCGGAAGGTGTTGTTGATCTTCTTCTCAGATGAGTCACCATCCCCATACATTTTCACCCTAAAATTTTTATCCAGGAAATAACCCTTTCACCCCCAAAAATTTGGTTTATAAAGGAGGAAAAAAAAATTCTACCGAAAATTGGTCAAAATCTTCGAAATTTCTAAGAATTTGTAAAAAGTTTTTGTTTAAAAACAAATCAGACTGAAATCTGAAACAAAAGATCACTCGATTGGTCCTGATCTATAAGTGAAATCGATCTAAACAGACAAAATGTTTAATTATAGTAAATATTATGGTATTAACTCCATCAGGAAGACCAATACCAGCATCTTCATTGAAGATGGGATTGCCTTCATTACCTCTTTGAATAGCATGAACTATGGATATTCTAATGTCTTCTGTGAGATGTTTTTCCCACCAAGACCTGAGAATACCAGTAAATCCACTAACTAATAATTCAACTATATCTGGTTGAGATAAAGTGTTGAATTTGGTAATATAACTGTTGGCTACCATAGACATATGATTAAGTTTATTAAGAATTTCTTGTTCACTAAATCCATCTATATTCCATTCATAAATTTTATTAGAAGACACAGAAAACTGTTTATCTAGATTTCTCTCTTCGAACTGTAGGTCCGGAGGAGTTGGTCTAGAGTACCAATTTCTGGTAATATTTGTGTTATTGACAGTTAATTTATTTAGCTGTTCATTAAGGTTTGAAATAGTCGAGTGATTAAAGTGATCAGAAGAACTTTCGTTATCAACTTCAGATTCTACTTGATCGATAACAGTAATAGTTCCACTTGAATTGGGTTCTGTTTTAAGTTTTTTAAATAACTTTTCAATAGATTGGACCAATTCACTTTCTTCTTTAGGTAAACTTAAATTATATATGTTTTAAGGTAATTTGATTAAAGTTTGTTCAATCTTTGGATCAAGTTTCTTAATAATACTTTCTTCAAATTTTTCTTCAATCCTATCTAGTTGTTTTCCTACTGTTGCTAGATATTGATTATTAAAGTTTAATTGTTCAATTATTTTTTTATTATCATTAGTTCCATCAGGTATTTTGAAGGGACTAGCAATAACTAAAGTGTTCTTAACTGGAATAAGAACTGTCTCTAAAGGAGGAAGACTAGACGATACTTTAGATTTGTCTTCTTTAATCCATTGAGTTTTACTAATAACATTACATTTACTTTGATATTGTTCATACCAGTCATAAAAGGTAATATTAATTTCTTCATTTTTAATAAATATTTTCCATCTATTAACTATCTTATCTCTTTCCTTTTCACTGGGGTGATTAGATCTGAATAGATGTCTTTTTTCTTTGTTAAATTTTGAATTAAAATCTTTTACTAAGTTATCCCAATCTAAAATGAAATTCTTTTTAATGACTCTTAATTGATTATGAGTTGGAGCATTAATATCAGACTGGGTAGGGTATACTGAGGATGCCGGAGAAGAAGAATCATCATCTTCTGCGGTATCATTCTGAGTATAGTAAGGATGACTAACTTGTCCTTGATTAAGAATACCTTTAAGTTTGATATCTCTAACCGAAGGATTACTAAGGATTTCAGTATCTCTTCTAGTGTGGATAACTGAAGGGGCTGAAGAACTGGAAATGTCTTCTATGATAACTGGTGTTTTAGTACGTTCAAAACTAATTTTAACAGTTCCATCAGAAAACTGCGGGATGTTTTCAATATTTAACAAATTGTTAACTACAGGTTGTTGTGGTAATTCATTCGGTAAAGTCCATTGATTAGGTAAGGTAATATCCTTCCAAAGAATTGTTCTTGGGATTTGGATATTAGCATCACTAGTTGAACTTTGAATTAAAATTGTTTGATCTTTTGGACTCTTATTAAGAGCATGAACGTTTAAGTTTGATTTCATCGTCTTATAATAAATTCTGTAAATTAAAGAAATGGGTTGAGATCCCTCAATCATCTGAGTAATCTCTCCATCAGTTTTAATGTTTAATGATAAAGCTTTAAATAAGTTTTGATCACTAAGACTCAAGGTGAAATCAGGAAAGCAATTGAAATAGATAGGTCCATTATGCAAACTTGCTTCCATGGCACCAATAATACTTGGATAATAATTTAAAAATCTAGCATCTCTAAGGCAGAGATAGATAGATGAATTAATTCCTTTTCAGTTGAGTGGCTTAACTGTAACTTGAACAAGACCTATATGAATAAAATTGTAACCCTTTTTCCTGTGTTTTTTAATAACTTTAGGTGATAAAAGGCTACACTTTTCGTATTCCTTGTTAATTGCATAAACTCTTTCAACTATTTTGACATTATAGTCTGTTTTGAATTTATCTGCAAATGTTGACTGATAAATATCTTTTGGAGATACTCTAGGTATGTTCCAATTATGTAAAACTTGATTAAGGTTTTCATAACTATGTTCTTCTTGGTTTACTATGTCTAGGACTGGAGGCAAAGCTGACCTGTTACTAACTGAAGAGCTGGATCTGAATAATCTACTCATCTTTACTGTTTCAAAATAAAATCTCACTCAAGGTTCATTCATACATACCCCGTTTACCCAAAGTAGACTCATACTTATGTTCAATAACCCGACACTGCTCACACCCTGGAGACTTACAAAGGTTAGACACGAACTAGGTGGACTACAGGCAAGTAAGGTGACTGCAGAACACTAAGGAAGAAGAAGCTTTTGAAAAGAGAAGAAGAGTTTGATTAAAAAGATCTGACTAAACAGTTAGTAACAGGAGACGGACCAGTCAACGAAGAAGACGCCAGAGGAGTCTTCAGTCACCGACAGGTGATGGCCCACGCCATCATCTCTTTTACTTTAGTAAATGTAAAAGTAAAAGTAAAAGAATAACTTTTGCTTTTACTTAAGTTAAATGTTTTTAACTTTAGTTAAATGTTTTTTACATTTACCAATGTAAAAGTAAATATAAAATATTTCTTACGTTTTACTTTTACTTTAGTAAATTACTTTTACTTCAGTTAATGTAATAGTGATTCCTGCGAGAATCAAATAGTAATTTACTTTTCAGTTTTCTATTTAAAGAAACTAAAGTGTTAGAGTTTCTTTAGGCTTAATTCAATATAGCCTCAGAGCTTCTTTCTCTAGAAAGCTCTTCCGAGGTCCTCTCTCCCTTCTCTCTTAGTTAGCCGGAGATGAAGCTTTCAGCTACGATCTTCTTAGTTAAAGATGAAGAAGAAGTCCTCAATACTTCTCTCTTCCCTTAAACATTTAGTCTAGGAATTAATGTAATCCCTTCCTCAAATGTTTATAAATAAAAGAAAGAGATTACTTTACCGATTTACCGGTCATCTTCTTAATCTTTTCTTTCTTCTGTTAAAGTTTTTCATTTTCAAAACTTAATCGTCGTTGTTATATGGTATCAAAGCCACACGGTTGGTTCTTGATGTTATCGGTGGTTTCGATTAAAAACAGTTTGATTTGTTTACTTAAATGTTTTTTCAAACTTTTATTTTTCTTGCTCCGCTTTTAATCGCCTTAAGTCCCGAATAATGCCGTTTGTAAGTCTCAATTGGGAGCAGTGTAAGGCTAAAGGATATCTTTTGATCTACGGCTATGTGATCAAGGCAAGTAAGGTTCGAGTCTAAGTGGACCTTCAAGAGAAAGAATTTTTGTTTAAACAGTTAACAAATATGTCTTCTGTTTAGATCGATTTCACTGATAGATCAGGACCAATCGAGTGATCCTTTGTTTCAGATTTCAGTCTGATTTGTTTTTAAACAAAAGTTTTTTTTATAAAATCTAAGAAATTTTGACAGCGATTGAAGCTAAAGATTTATCAGATAAGGAACTCTGAGTCTTTCTAAGTCTGCCTAAACCAAACATTTAGTCTAGGAATTAATGTAATCCCTTCCTCAAATGTTTATAAATAAAAGAAAGAGATTACTTTACCGATTCACCTGTCATCTTCTTAATCTTTTCTTTCTTTTGTTAAAGTTTTTCATTTTAAAAACTTAATCGCCGTTGTTATATGGTATCAGAGCCACACGGTTGGTTCTTGATGCTATCGGTGGTTTCGATTAAAAACAGTTTGATTTGTTTACTTAAATATTTTTTTCAAACTTTTATTTTTCTTGCTCTGCTTTTAATCGCCCGACCTTCGCCGTGAACCACCCAAGATCGCCTTAAGTCCCGAATAATGTCGTTTGTAAGTCTCAATTGGGAGCAGTGTAAGGCTAAAGGGAATCTTTAGACCTACGGGTATGTGATCAAGGCAAGTAAGGTTTGAGTCTAAGTGGACCTTCAAGAGAAAGAATTTTTGTTTAAATGGTTAACAAATATGTCTTCTGTTTAGATCGATTTCACTGATAGATCAGGACCAATCGAGTGATCATTTGTTTCAGATTTCAGTCTGATTTGTTTTTAAACAAATTTTTTTTACAAAATTTAAGAAATTTTGAAGATTTTGACCAATTTTCGATAGAATTTTTTTTTCCTCCTTCTTTATAAACCAAATTTTTGGGGGTGAAAGGGTTATTTCCTGGATAAAAATTTTAAGGTGGAAATGTATGGGGATGGTGACTCATCTGAGAAGATGATCAACAGCACCTTCCGGCATCCACAAGAGACGGACCAGTCAACCAAGAAGAAGCCAGAGGAGTCTTCAGTCACCGACAGGTGATGGCCCACGTCATCATCTCTTTTACTTTAGTAAATGTAAAAGTAAAAGTAAAAGAATAACTTTTGCTTTTACTTAAGTTAAATGTTTTTAACTTTAGTTAAATGTTTTTTACATTTACCAATGTAAAAGTAAATGTAAAATGTTTCTTACGTTTTACTTTTACTTTAGTAAATTACTTTTACTTCAGTTAATGTAATAGTGATTCCTGCGTGAATCAAATAGTAATTTACTTTTCAGTTTTCTATTTAAAGAAACTCAAGTGTTAGAGTTTCTTTAGGCTTAATTCAATGTAGCCTCAGAGCTTCTCTCTCTAGAAAGCTCTTCTGAGGTCCTCTCTTCCTTCTCTCTTAGTTAGCCGGAGACGAAGCTTTCAGCTCTAAACAAGCTTTAAATAAGTTTTGATCACTAAGACTCAAGGTGAAATTAGGAAAGCAATTGAAATGGATAGGTCCATTATGCAAACTTGCTTCCATGACACCAATAATACTTGGATAATAATTAACAGATTCAATGATTTAGAAATCGATTCTTCCTGAATAAATTTTAAATCTCTTTCTTTTGGCTTAATTAGGAATTTAAATGTAATTTTCTTTCCAAAATGTTCATAACTCAGACCTTTATTACTAGTGATAATTGGATATAATAAATATATAAACGGTAAACCCAAAATAATTTTGTCAGTAAGATTGCGAACTAAGACAAATGAGGTCTTAAAACACATACTGTCTTGACAAATATGTACATTAGGTAATTTATATTTTATTTTCATTTGACTACCGTTGGCTGATTTTAGTTTTTCACTAGTTTTCTTATAATATCTTGTTGGGATAATACCTTCTTGGATACAGTTTAAGTCTGCACCGGTATCAACCAAAGCAGGGAGCTGTACTGAGAAAGTTTTATCGATAACTAAATTAATAGAGATATACCATTTTTGAATAGTAATATCTTTAATTCTTTTAAGTGAAAGACCTTGAATAAAGAGATCAGAATCTTTAGCACCTGATGATTTTGGTTCATCGTGACTTTCATCACTAGACGACGAATCATGAACTTGAAGATCTAATTTTTTATCATCAATCTCTTTTCTTAAGTTGGAAATATCTAATTTTAAGTTAGAAATTTCTTTCTTAAGTTTATTAACTTCTTGATTTAATTCAGGGAGGTAATTTCTTTTACCGGAGCCTTAAATCTTTCAAGAGTTTTATTGAGACTGAAAATAGGTTTTTCTTTGGCTCTAAGAACCTTATCAGTAACTTTCTTATCTTTAGTTAACAAATCTTTTAATTGTTTTAAATACTGAGTTTTTAATTCAGGGTCTGTGATTTTACTGATTAAATCTATTAATAAAGAACTTTCTTCTTCTTCTTTTATAATTACATTAATTTTTTTACAACAGTTTTTATTGCAATTTTTTATATATATATGTATATGTATATATATATATATATATATATATATATATATATATATATATATATATATATATATATTATGCATGATTAAGCTAAAAGTGTAAAGGAGGCTCTCAATTTAGAATAAATGAGATTTTCAATTTAAAATAGAAATAGTATACATATAAACAACAATAAAATATTAATTGTATATTTGTATGGTAGGTTCTCTGTTTTGTTTTACTTCTCCTAAAGGGTTCCTATATTATTTTGTTTTTATTTTTAGAATATGCTAAAGTGATATTATTTGGACGTGCAGAAATAGTTTTATTATATTTTATATCCTCCATATGTTAATGAAATGATACAATCACTGAAAATTAAATTTTTTTAAAATTCACAGCCGTTGATAGTACTCAACAATGCGAATCAACGGACGTCCTTGAAAGTTAATAATCAACTAATTATAATCAGGTATATAAACTGTTAAACTATTATTAAATCCACAATACTTTTTGTTATTTTCTTAACAAAAGTGTCATTATATATATATATAGTAACGGTGAAAACAGTATATATAGCGACACTTTTGATATGAAAATAATAATTTTTGTTGTGGATTTAATAATTTTTTAACTTAAAATAACTCGTGAAACTCAGCAAAAATTAAAAATAAAATAAAATTGGCTCAAACAACTCAACCTTGTTATATATTTGTATTGATTTGACTATATGAAAATAAAAATCCTAGTGGAATAATCCAAAAAGGAGAACTATATAAATATTTACTAGTGAATTCATAAACAAGAGAAAAAGACTATATTTTTTAATTTATTGAAGATTTTTTAAATGGTAGAAGTAACACTTAAAAGAAAAGATACACACGTTGTGCATGATTATGTGGGGTAAAATAATTTTTTTATAAAATATAAAAGAGTAAATAGAAAGATATATAAAAATAATAATAAATAAATAAATACCGAAAGCTTTTGGCCCGAGTGGTATGAGTATAACCAAACTCATATTAACCATGAGGTTCGGAGTTCAATCCTTTTCTCTTAAAATAGTGTAGAATGATTTTTTATTTTGAAAATAGGTGAGAAAAATATTTTTAAAAAAGTATAAATACATTTTCTCTTAAAATAGTGTAGAATGATTTTTTATTTTGAAAATAGGTGAGAAAAATATTTTTTTAAAAGTATAAATACATAAGAGTGATTCATTTATTAAGTGAATAAAGTAATTTTTTTTAATTAGTTATCCTTATATTTTGAAACATAATAAGTATGTAGAAAATATATGTATATGGAATATGACTCAAATCTCAAATTTATTATCCTGCCAATATCATTGGGTCATCCTGACTTAAAAATATATTTTTTAATGAAATAAATAGTTGTTGAGTTAATCTTAAAATATTCACCTTGACAACAACCCTCATTTTATTAGGAAGGAAAAGTCACCAACTTTTTTGTAATAATCTAGTCAAATTCTCAATCCGAAACAAATTTCGAGTTCAGATAATCAAATTAATTCATCTAAACAATTAACTTAAATCGCTAGTTTAATAATATAATTTTTTTGAGTTATTTTAGTCTATTACATACTCACTTAAAAAGTTACAGTAAAAAATATTATTGTTAATAACTTAATTCAGACAAATATATTTTTCTTCAAAAATATATATTAAACTACACAATTACGACAATTGTAAATTATCTAAAAAATACTACTAATTACTAGTATTATTATTTTTAAAAGTTAAATAAATCACTTTAATTTAAAATATATCATATTAATTTTTTTAAAAAATTAATCTTATTTTTCAAAATAAAGAAAGTATTATTATATTTATTTATTAAATAAAAGGTAATGTAGGGCTATATTTCAGTTGTAAAACTCGCATCTATGGTCGATAGACTATACAAAAGGTCAAAGGACGAATTCAAACAAATGATAGAGTTGGAGAGCCAAAATGATAGTTTTGCCCCTCCGTGTCTAAGAAGCTAATAAAATTTAACAAAAAAGTATATAAATGTGAAATAAGAATCGCGGGTTTTAGAGCCAAAACCCAAAACCCCTCAATCCCTCATTTCTCCCTCCTCCTTCTCTCTATTGTGTTCAATAAACAAGTAGTTTGCTCTCAGTGATGGAATTGGACCCTGATGAGGTCTTTCGAGACGATGAAGATGACCCTGAAAATGATTTCTATCTGGTTCCTTCTCTTTCATAATCTTTTAAGTTTATATGTATATAATAAATTTGTCGTTTTGATTTCTAGGTTTATTTATGTATAAATTAATGGTAATAATAGGATAGAGAATCAAGCAAAGAACTGGCGGTTTATCTGGTGGATGCTTCCCCCAAAATGTTCAGCACTACAACTCCCGGGGTTAGACTTTTGCTTTACTTCTCTCTCTCTATATATATGTATATTTATGTATGTATGTATTTCTCCACATGTGTATTGAATAATTAGTTTAAAATTACCAGAAAGTAATTAGTTAAAGAATAACTATTAAATTCACCAGTACCCAATTTGATTTGAAGAGCATTATGCACATTACAGTATAAAATGCACTCATCATTATGAACATGTTATATCAGCCCAGTATTTCATTAATATTTGAAGGGTTGTTCTTTCGATTTACCAAAAAAGTTTGTGTTCATTCATTACTGTTTCTTTTCTTTGTTATTCATCAATTTACTGTTGTTCAACATTATACCCGTATTGCTAATTTGAGCATAAAATGGTTGATGTTGTTTTTTGTGCCAACAATTGCAGGAAGATCAAAACGATGAAACCCCTTTTCATGTTGCTGTGAATTGTATTGCGCAGTCTCTGAAGACTCAAATCATTAATAGGTCTTACGATGAAATTGCTATATGCTTCTTCAATACTGTAAGAGCTTGAATCTAGTAAACTGGAGCTTTATTTAACTAGAGATATGTACTTTACGGAGATTTCTGAAGTATACCTTTATATTCGTTTATGTTGTGTTATGTGTTTCCTTTTCCTGAATCTTATAATGATATGTTTGTTGTAATTTCAGTAGTGAAGAGTACCTTTATATTTGTTTATGTTGTGTTATGTGTTACATTTTCCTGAATTTTATAATGATAATGTTTTCTGTAATCACGGTAGCTTTCTAAATATTTCTTGCCAACCTTAACAATGTGTTGTGAGTTTGGACAGAGAACAAAAGAAAATAATCTAAAACTTATGAGATAAAAAAGAGGGAGAGAAAATAAATTTACTTTCTTTCCTTGTGTTTTTGAGTTCTGGAAGGACGTTTAACTTCAAAGAGTACATTACTATTTTACCTTTGTGAGATTACGTCTGAGAAATCATAAGGATATTTTTGGTATCCGGATATAGTAATATACTAATATGTCATATAAGCATTGATAAATTTCTACCCCAATCTTCCAAGGAAATTTGCTTCAAATTTCTCTCCTCTTTTCTTTTCTCTTCTCAAAAAACTCACAAACCAAATACTTATAATCTCTCCTCTAAATTTGTCTTCTCTTTAAAACTCGCAAACATTGTGTATGTTTGGATGGGAATTGATCTTTTGATTTTAAAGAACGAATATTTCCTCACTCAAGATGATATAACTTGAGATGTGTTTAAAGAAAGGATATTGCCTCACTGGAGATGATATAACTTGAGACGTGGTCTAATCATTGTATGCTTCTTCTACACTATATGATTTTTATTATTATTACTTTGGAGGGATATTAGTGCAAGTACAATGAATGAAATAATTAATCTTAGCAATCTCTCAAGTACAACATTATGTAAACTATACTCTCTATAGGTGAAGATACAAGCCTAAAATAAGGAGGAAATAAAGTTCCACAATAAAGGGGAAAGAAAGTCCGACAACAAACATAGGCTTATTACTCATATAACAAGAATTGAACCTGACCTTTATGGTTCTAGGGTCTCAATCTTAATCATCAGGCTAACACATCATTGACACACTGTAAGAATTCCGATAAACCAACATAAACATTTGTTCTTCTAGATCATTTCAAATTGAGTATTTGCTTTACCTCATACTATGTAGTTTATACAGCTTCCTAAATTGCAAGTTTGCCTTTATCTTTATATTTATATTTGTTTATGATTTTTTTGTTCTTGTAGACATACATGTGCTATTTCTTAAATTTTATAATGTTGTGTTAGTTGTGATTGCGGTTCTTAGAGATTGTAGGACAATTTCCTGTAACATTAATGATTTTTTATGAAATGGGTGTGGAATTTAATAGTCACTTTTTATTGATAAGCTTGGATATGCCTTAAGAAGAAAATTATATATTGTTCATTCCCGCCTAATTTTATCCTATGTTTATTTCGTATTTCTATGTAGAGAGAAAAGAAGAATTTGCAAGATTTAAACGGTGTTTATGTATTTAATGTTGCTGAACGAGAGTACTTAGACAGGCCAACAGCGAGGCTTATAAAAGAATTTGACTGCATAGAAGGTAAGCCCCCCACTATGGCCTTGGATAGTTTGTAACCACATATGGTGACATTCGCATATATCTTAGAACTCCCAAGTTTCGGACTGTTTTAATATTATGACATTGTTGCAAAATTATATTCTAGAGTTACACCAGTATTGATCTTCTATATTTGTTTTTAAATTGTTATCATAACTAGTTTTTTAACTCTCTGGTCATGATTTTGTTTACTCATGCTTTGTGTTTTCTTCCATGGATGAGTTCCTTCAACTATGACAGTTTGTAACAATATGTGCAGCATTACGACTTCATATATGTAATCTATTTTCACATGTTAAAAATTCAAGCAGTTCTTACCCTACTTCTCCCCCATCCCTCTCCCAGGGGAATAGAGAAAGACTAAAGCACTTGACTCCCTCCTTCCACCTCACATTCCTATTTTTCAGAGCATACTTGCAATGACCTCTAATAGAGTTTCCAGCAAATGGAGGAGACACACACACACAAACACACTATATAGCTCGATGTCCGATTTTTATTTCTAATTTTTGTGTAACTGCCCTGTGTGTCCATAGATGGTGCTTAGGAATATAGCAAGTTCATTTACAACCTACAATTATCTTTTTTATAAGCCTCACAATTATTAACTTCCATAGAAAATACATTGTAAAAGTTTATACAGCTTGATAAAGGAATTTTGTGATTCCAATTAGATTCTACTGCAATCTAAGGTTCCTCAAACATTTTGCAACACTATCATGTTTCCATTGGTTGATTTGTTTTATTTAATGCTCCCCCTAGGGAGGTGTCAGGTCTTTTAGAGCACTCATGTACTCAACTATTTTTTCGAGGATGTGTAATCATCTGTTGTATCATGTATGCTTTGAGCCAGGTGATTAGCTTTACAAGAACTTGGGGTGGCACTTTGTACTCATTTACCCCATTCTTAAAACCGTCTTTAACCTTGTCCCGCATTACTATACATCTTGAAAGAACTTGTTTTCTGTAGCTATATTTGTATATTTGTCTGCGACGTTTGAAGCATACTTATCGACGTGCATGATTCTGATAATAGCTAGATATTTCCTTTCATCCTTTTATGTGTATACATTTGTATTTTCTTTGCAATTTGTAAGGATTAAACCATAGTTGTTAAGGCGCTAAGTCGAGGCGACTCGGTGGCCGACCGCTTAAGCGACTAGTCGACTAGGCGCCCGACTAGTCGTCATAAAGCGATGAATTATTTACAATGTGCATTTTATAAATAAATATTATATATATAGCTCAATTCATATGTACACTAAACATAAAAAAAATTACTTACGAATATATTATATATAACTAACATTACATTACAACTCATAGACTCAAAACATATACTTGAACAAATATAACAAGTAAATACATTGGTAAATTTAACTTCAATAGTAAAATAAAACACTAAAAAATTAAATCACTTATAAAAAAATTAAAATTGAAAGTTAAAATATTTATTGATTATGTTAAATTTAATCTTCATAAATAATAAATAAATATGTTTATTGATTATATTAAATTTATATTTCATGAATATAAATAAATTAGCAGCAGCAGTCAACAAAGTAGAACAGACGTTACCAGATTTAAAAATAATCTATTTTCTCTAAATTTATTGTAAGATTTTAAATTTGGGTCCCTCTAATGTATCTTAAATCTAATCATTTATTCAGCAACAAAGCATACCAATTACCATAAAAAAATTATCATCAATAGTCAACAAAGCAAATTGACTGGAAATAAAAGAAAGAAAAAAAATTGACTAGCAGCCAAAAGAGCAAAATAAACCGGAAATAAAAAAAGAAGAAAAATTGGGCAGCATGTCTGCAGAGCAAAGCATAATACCCAAAAAGAGGATAAAAGAAAGAAAGAAAAAGGTCGGAGGAGAAGAAGAAGAGTAGAAGTAGAAGTAGAAGTAGAAGAAGAAGCATACCTGTAGATTGCGAGCTGTCGGAGTAGATCGCTTCCTGTTGTAGTCGACGACTCGACACCGGTAAGCCTGCTTTCTCCCTCCCTTTGCTGGTTTGCTACTCTTGTTCTCCCTCTTTGTTGCTCTCCCCTTTCACCTTCTCTGTAGTCTGAATACTTGTTCGCTTGTTGCGATCGATCGATCTAGGTTTTAGCAGCTGCTCTTTTTTTTTCTTTTTTTTTCTAGTTAAGTTCGGGTCATACCAAACCCACAATAACAAAGTCGACCGCTTTGAACTCCAGTCGTCCAAGTCGCTGCTAAGTCGTTGCTTTTGTTAGCTAGGCGCTCGCCTTTCTGACCTCCAACCAAGTCGTCCAAACGCCTTCATATTTTCCACCGCTTGGACGCCTAAGCGACGCCTAGTCGTCTCCTAGGCGACGACTTGATAAGCATGGATTAAACTGGAATTGCTTTATTCAGGTTTTTGTTTCACAATTAACCTTCGGGGTGCTCTGGGTTACTTGTGATGTTCATAGTTTGTTCTTGATAAACTAGACTTTTTGTACAGAAGTTGGACCTAATTCTACGAGTTATATGGATGCAGAATCATTCATCAAACAAATTGGGAGTCAGTATGGTATCTTAACCGGGTCTAGGGACAATTCTCTTTACAATGCTATCTGGGTTGCTCAGGCACTGCTGCGTAAAGGGTAATGCTCCATTGCTTTATCTACATTGATGTGTATGCACTATCGTAAAAAATGTTGGTATACCAATTCACTAAAAATTTTGATTCAAATATTTCAGATCCACAAAAACAGCTGATAAACGTATTCTCTTGTTTACAAATGAAGACGATCCTTTTGGGAGTATCAAGGGAGCTACGAAAACAGATATGATGAGGACAACATTGCAGCGAGCTAAAGTAACTACTGGATTTTTATGAGTAATGCATCTCCAATGTTATGATCAGGACTTAAAATCGAGACATTGTTGTAACTTTTCAGGATGCTCGAGATCTTGGTATCTCAATTGAACTTCTCCCCTTCAGTAGGCCAAATGAAGAATTCAATGCATCCCTCTTTTACGCTGTAAGTTGATGTGATGCATTTGCTTCCCTTTTAACTTGTACAGGTTGGTATTATCATGAGCATCATTATTATGTCAACCTCTTGTGTACCAGGAATTACTTGGATTAGAGGGTGATGATCTTACTCACTTTATGCCCTCAGCTGTAGAGAGGTATGCTTCTATCAGAATTCTTCTCTTCCAACATTCCCTACCCTTGATTGAGATTGAAAGAACTAAGTATGTTATGTCAAGTTGAAATTATTATTTGCATCTTCTGGGAAGATTTGGAGAACCACTCAAGTGACATTTAATGTTCCTATGTCTTTAAGCTCAATACATTTTGACTGACATGGATCAAAAGAGATGGACGGATTAGAAAACGTCTAAATCCTGAAAAATAAGCCTAAATCCACTAGGTAACCTTTAATCCACAAGTAGAAAAAGAGATGCAATCTCAAAAATAATTTTATTGATCAAAAGCTGTTATGTGGGTACACTGGATCCTATATATAAAACTTAAAAAACTAGAGATAATCTTACACAATTTTACCCTAACTTGCATGGTGACATAATAGGACTAGATCAATGGTATTGAATGTCTCGAGTTTACAATTTGATTGTCGAGGTTGTCCTTTCCTTCCCAAATGAAAAACACACTTGAAACATTGCAATTTTGGTAAAATCTTCTTGTGCCAACTCCTCCAAAAATAGATGTTTCCCACATCCTTCAAAAAATATGAAGATCAATTAAATAAGGCGGAGCAAAGAAATTGTATCTTTCAAAGACAGTAAATAAATTTCTCTAACCGAGTCCAAAAATACAATTGCCTTGGTTGATGGTTCCGTGTTATCAATTGATTTTTCTAAATTCTTTTCTTTTCCTCAAGCAATAGATCACATTTAACCGAATTGTCAAGTGAAGAATCTTTCTGGTTGATTAATTTGAACCAATTGCATTGCACCTCTATCTCGTGAAAAGTATACTACTTATCAACTTCTTTTTGAGTAGTCATGACTGTTTAGAATATGGGAGGTAATGCAGTTCTTTCTGATGCAGTTTGAACAACATATAAAAGTATAAAAAATTATAGCATCTGCGGAAAATCATTATTCAAAACCAAATTGGAAGCAACTGAGATGCAAGATGTACATAATGGGCCCTATAAAATAATTTTTAGAAGAGGGAAACGAAGAGGAGAGTTTCTGAAGCCACATACACATTGTTGCACTATCACATTAAGTTTTTGGACAAGTTGGAAACTTAAGGAGGCACTGCGATATGTAAGCATGAATATGGACTTGATACATACATGAAATAACAGGGGCACGTGAACGTAATAAACTATAAAGAGAAGGACATGTTAATTTTTTGTCAAGTTTATAAAAGTGAATTTAATTTAATACAATTGCCTTTTTTTAATAATAATACTCCCTCCGTCTTCAAAAGGATGATTAAAGGTACACTTATTTTTTGTCTCCAAAAGGATGAGATAAAATACATAAAGTGAAGGGCAATTAAGTCATTTAGTGGGGTCCATTAGTATAAAAAATGAATAAAGTTCAGATCAGCACCTGGGGTTTGAGGTCTTTCCCACTTAACCACCTGTAGTCAGTAAAGTTACATTTAAACTCCCGACTTTTTGAGTTGAAGTGAATAAATGTTTTCCGTCTTAACTCCGTTACTTGAGTTGGCTAAAGACTTAATTACCCTCCATATATATATTGAAAGCTTCCATCTTCCTTCTCATCATCCCCAGTCTCAGTTTCTTCAATTTCTCTGTCCAACTCCTCAGCATCGACTGAATCACTCCCATCATAATGTCCGAAATACTCGGTCATCATTCTCTCTCTATTACAAAGACTTTCTCTCTCTAAAATCATATTGATATTGTTATCATCCAAATATATACATCCAAGGGTTTGTTAATAAATCAAAAACAAAAAATAAGAGCTCATATAAATTCCCAAAAGGCAAATGGGAATATCAAAATCACCCCCTTAACATCATCAAAACAAGTGAAACATACCCACCATTTCAATTCATAAAATCAAAGTACCACAACCAAGCCTGAATATGAAAAAACATTATTCCTCAAAAATGAATGATACCCAATTTGCCGACATCCACTATATAGCATCAAAAGGCGGCTAAGCCTCAGAAATGTACATAAACTCACATAAATCGATTAAAAAATATGAGAGGAGTACCGTATTTTTTGAAGAGAAATCGGGGAAAAGACTGCTCTTTGGAGTAGCACATCGTCTCAAAGAGTAAAAAGAAGAGGAGAGAGAATGGAAATTGAAGAAGGAACTACAACTAATAGATTTAGCTGAAACTGCAAAGGGAAGATGCAACACAATTAATAGCTTCGAAGAGATTGTTATTGCCATTCTTTTTTCATGTAATTCCTACTGCTACTACCAAGTAGCAGTAGAATTTTGCTTTCTTCCCAATAGCAGCGGGAGCCAAACAGCAGCTTATGAAAAATTCACTGCTGATTTATTTTTTAGGCAGCCCTTTTTCTTTCTACAGTATTTGAGAGAGAGAAGATGTGGGTGGAAATTGAAGAAAAGGGATCAGCAACAACACCAACCACAAAATCAAGTAAAACAACCAAATAAAAAAAACAAGAGAAAGAATCTCATCAAAATGACCCACAACAGCCCAAATTAGCTAGATCAAATTCTGCTATTGAGCATCTCAAATTTATCACTCTCTATAACTTCAGATCCCAAGAATCAAAACCCACTACGGAGACCCAATTCGTTTTTGGCCATTTTCATGAAGAAAACCCCACAAAATCTCAAACCCATTTCGTTGTTGAACAAATTCATGAAGAAAAAGCCTCCGAATCACAGACCCAATTCGATTTTGAGCAAATCCATGAAGCAAAAATCACAAATACATAGACCCATGAAACTAATGAAGAAATTAGTGAAGAAGAAGAAGAAGAAGATGAAGAGCCACAAAGTCTATATGAAGCTAATGAAGAAATTAGTGAAGAAGATGAAGAGCCACAAAGCCTAGATGAAGCTAATGAAGAAATTAGTTTGGGCATTTTGAGGAGAGGGACATTGTGGAGAGCCGTCGACCAGCAACGGCGGTGAGGGAGAGGAGTGCTAGAGTAACCGAGGATGATGAGGGTGTTGATGCAAAAGCTGATGATTTCATCAACAAATTCAAGAACCAGTTGAAGCTGCAGAGGATGTTAAAGTTGTGATTTATTTATTTTAAAAGCCAAGAGGAAGAAGAAGGGGGTATTTCGGACATTTACCAATCTTTTTTGACCGGTACAGCCCCTTCTCACGCGCTTTTGGCGTCTGACATACACGCACGGTTAAATTGGATGAAAAATGTGACGTTTTCACTTCAACTCAAAAAGTCAGGAGTTTAAATGTAGCTTTACTGACTACAGGTGGTTAAGTGGGAAAGACCCCAAACCCCAGGTGGTGATCTGAACTTTACTCATAAAAAAATAAAAGTACTCATCACTTTATATAATCTTGTGGGTCCACTAAGGATAAATTTGAAACTTTTTTACTCTCTTTCTTTACTTTTCTCAATATGTGTGCAAATTGTATTTTGCTCATCCTTTTGGGGACGGAGGGTGTACACAATTACCATATATGCAAATAGGAAGGAATATTTTTTTTCATGGAGTATAAACGATGTGTACATATTTGATTTTGTACTTTTAATTAGTTTTTCTCTTATCTTACGTTCTTATGATAAAACATTTATTTTGTTTCTTATAACAATTATAATTTCTTGGCATACTGAAATAATATTGTGTCTCAAGGATTTTAGACCCATCAAGACTAAATTCGAACAATTGTTGGACATGAAAAATTTCTATTTAAATAATAGAGTAATAGACACATAAATAGAAAAGCAATAGACACGTAAACATTAGTGTCGGGTTTGTGTTTGAGAATGTCCATGAAATAAGGGTTTAATATGTGTTGGATATAAACATGTTCATGGTGTAAAAGTTTTGGTGCTTCCTAGCCAGAAGGTTGTTTATTCATTTTAGTCAATTGTCATCCACAGTCTTGTTACTAAGGTTTCTCCTTCCATAATGTCAGTCAGTCTTTTCACTATTGCTAGAAACCAAATTAACAAAAATATAAAATTGCAAGTCATTGTCTTTGGTGTTCTCTTTTGCATGGTTACTAGTTTATTAACCATTCTGTGCTTACTGCTTAAACAGCAAATTTTCTTCTCTTATATCTAAGTAACATATACATATATTATACTTTGTGAAACCTTTGATCATATTGGTAATACAGCATGATCATCTTATGTGTTAAGTAGTAACTACATGCCAAAGTAATCTTAGAGGTCTTTGTCAAGCCTTCTGTTGCAACATGGCTGAGCCTAGTGTTTTGACCAGCTAATTTCGAAGAAGGAGATTCACTTGCCATGCATCTTTGTACGACCTAGTTCTGCGATATATGAAGTATTGATTTTTAAAATGCCAGATTTGAAGATATGAAAAATCAGCTGAGGAAGCGTATGTTCAAGAAACGCAAAGTCCGAAGAATAACATTCATAATTGCCAATGCCTTGTCCATAGAACTGAATACATATGCTTTAATCCGACCAACTGTTCCAGGTAAGCATGTTGCTTTTCCTACATTCAGCACTGAGGATTTACATGTCTCATCATAGTCGAGGTAGTTGGGATCTAATTCTTCCATGTTTTTTCATAGGGAAAATTACCTGGCTTGATTCTGTTACTAATCTTCCTTTACAGGTATAACTTGTCAATCTCGTTTCTTCCTTCATACTCATACGTATTGTTAAACTTAATTGAATAATTATCTTTTAATTAGAATGACATTATCTTATACAAATCATTTGTTTGGGGCTCATTCAAGTTGATTCGAAAGTTTTTATATTTCTTTGAGTCTCACTTTGATGTTTATAGTTATCATAGCGTGTCCTATGATAACTCATAGTCATTAATTACATAATTTACAACAAACATCTCCTCCAGAAAAAAGATTTTTAGGAATATTTTTAAGTGTATGTGTACCATTTCCATGATATGGAATACATTTAGAAAATGCCATTGTATACTAAAAGCTTGAGCCTTTTCCACTTCTTTATGCCTTATTTTTCCATTTCGCTTCTTTATGCCTAATTTTCCACCTTGTTGTATATTTTACCTAGATTTAGCGAAATTAAGGAAGAAATGGCTCGCTTTTTCCGCTTCCAAGTGCAATTTCATCTGGAGAGAGCCGACATTGTAGGTTTATGATGTTAAGTGACTACAGTTATTACAGCGTCTAACTAATGTAATCACTTGAAACATATTGGAAGGTTTAGGTTTTGTGATGATGGTTGAGATGTGCTAAGAATCAAAGGGACAAAAGCTTAATATTACCCTTTACTAATCGAATGTATGTAACGTTCCAATGTTAACCTTTATTAAACCCTATCCAAAATTTTCTATTAAAAAGGGGACAAAACTGTATTGTTGCCTTGTTGGTACAAGTTAGAAGTAAGGTGACAAGGTTTTGTGATAATCAAAAATTAAAGGGGATAATATTAATTGGGTGGAGGAAGTATTTTTGTCATTCAATTAGCTAGTCTCAAGATAACTTTTTAAAAGATGACGTAGTTACACATATAGAGAGACTTCATCTTAGTTTCCAGTAAAATAATACAACACTTCAACTTTTAGTGTCTAATCTCTAGCCATCAAATAGAACTCGAGTATGGAGAATCTTTCTGTTTAATGTAGGACTTAGTATGATAGCTTTAATTACATGCACTCAAACAATTCGGATAGTAAATGTACTTATCCAACAATAACTTAAATGTACACGAAGCTTCATTAACTGCCAAACTTTGAATAGATTTTTAGGCAGGATAGATGCGTCTATATGAAAGAAGGTATAAGAGTTTAGTTTAGATAACTTTTTAGGTATTAAACAAGTTATACAATTGTTTAGTGGCTCGTTAAACTCACATGCTTGTTTGATATGAATATGGTTTGTGCTTCTTTTGGCATTCTTTAGTGGATTTTTTCTTATTACAAAAATGGGAAAAAATGGTTGCAACTAGTGTTGACACTTACATTTGCAGAATGAGAGATCATTTTTCTGTACGGATACTGGGGAACAAGTGCAAGAGCCTCCAAAACGTACTCAATCTTACAAGAAGTGAGTTTGTCGTGTATTGTTTCAGATCAACTTTGTTATAGTCGTTTTCTGATCAAATTATAAATTAATAGACTTCTGTTTAGTAATTAGTCAAATGCAAATAGTAATAGAAAGGATACCTTTTAACATCAGAAATCTTTTACTGCTATCACCAAGTGATCTTATGGAACTATTGCACGCATTTGTTAGTTTTCCCTTCAGTTTTTACACATGCTACTACAATTCCAATGTAATTATCTCTCCTGCTCTATTGTGACCAGAAATGACATGACTCCTTACGCATGAACTCTGTCGACTAGAGTACCCTTTCTCTTGTACTTTTAGCAGCGGATTTTTGTTCATGATTGGTTGGACCCACCATCAATTGAGAATTTACCTCACTCATTTCTCGAGGTCAATTTGAATATATATTAGTGTATTGGGTTGAAATTCATCCTACTTATTATTTAAAGAAATGATGAGCGTGTTGTCTTTGTGCTCTAAATTATTAGTTTCTTGCTTCTTTATAATAATATTAGTCATTGCCAAATTAAGGCTTTTTGTACCAAAAGAAGATACAAATTTTGTGTGCCTGTATATTATTTTCTGATCATTTAAAAAAGTGGAATCTGCAAAACTTTCCTCTCATGTTTATCCACTTCTGTAGTGTGCTCCATTAAGTTTTAATTTTGCTATGTCCTTGCCCATCTCTCTTATTTTTGCAAATTTGGCACATATTAAATTGGGGAAATCAACCAACTTGACAAAAAATGTGACCCAATTTATGATCTTTTTTTCCAAACGTGACTCAATTTGCCTTTATAATTGGAGGCAAGCATTTGTCTTTATAATTTGTCATGTGAATTATAACATCAGGTATCACAATAAAATTTTGGAGAACATCATGAGAGGATAGTTTGACTCCTGTAATCTGGATGACATTTGTGCATTTAGAGATAGTTCTAGAATATTATTGAATGACCTCAGATCTTCAAGTCAAATAGGTATCCCCTCAAAAAAGTTGGTGGTCCTCAAATTCACCTTTGAAGTTGCTTTGGCTTTCTAGTGTGATGTATTCTTACTTCCATTTGTCATTTGTACTTGAATCATTTACATTCGCTATGTATAGAAAATGAAGGTAGAATTATTTAGATCGCAAAACTAGTATTATAAAATAAGGAAATTTGTGACATTGAAGAAGCGCAAGTCATTTACGCTGGCTAAATACTTCATTCATCACAATGTTTTATCTGTGTTTACAATCTGCCTCATTTAGTATCAAAACTTTCAGTTATTAAATGGACATTTTTGTATACTTTTCAGTGAGGAAATTAAATTCTCAGTGGACGAGCTTTCAGAAATCAGGAGAGTTTCTACTGGACACCTTCGTCTTATAGGGTTCAAGCCTTTGAGTTGCTTAAAGGATTATCACAATTTGAGGCCATCAACATTTCTTTTTCCTAGTGATGAGGTCTCTATTTACTCATTATTTAAATATCATTGTGCTCCATCTTCTGGTTTACTTGCTTCCACAGAACTCTGGTTTTCTCTCATGTTCTGTCCATCTGTTGCTAGGTTATTGATAGTCATGTTTCTCGAGTAGTATTCTTATTTTATTTTATTTTATGTTACTTTTGTGATGCCTGCTACTTCTTTAATTGTTGTCTACTTAAAAATAAGATGGTATATTTGATATCTCTCAATATCACATTAATCAGCCATACTCATGGTTGTCAAATCGTGAATCGAACCCTGTATGGAAATACTTGGCGCATGAATTGTTATCATATTGTAAGATTCATAAATAAATGCACACCACAATAGTTACATATCTAAGCATTTTGAGAACCAGATTATTTGATAATAAATAATATTCTTATTGATTGAAAATTATATCAAAATCATAATTACTGATGCCAACTCTGCTTAAGCTAGATGGTTATTATAAATTTATGCAGGTAGTGGTAGGCAGCACTTGCATTTTCATTGCTCTCCACAGGTCTATGTTACAGCTCAAGCGGTTAGTACAACACATTTCTTCATAAAGCTCCAGTAGCATTCTCAGACTTGGTTGCTAATAATGTACCACTTCATCAAATATTTATCAAAGTAAATTGAAAATCAAAAGTTTTGAACTTATGAAACGTCATGCAATATTGCAATCTTTTTCACACCATCTTACATGGACTATTTACGATGGATCAAATACCTGTATTGGATTCTTAGTCCAAGGCATATCCAGTAATTTCATTTTGTCTTGAAATCTTAAAAGTCGAATTTTGTTCCCTTTACTGTTACTTGATGTAAATGAATGTAAGTACTCCTTTTGAACGCTCTATACATAGACAACTTAAAGTATGAAAAGAAATAAAAATTATTATTATTTTGAATGTCCCCCTATAGAATACCTGTACAATATTCATATTGTTTAAGATTTGGAATGAAAAGAGTATAAATGTATATTTCCATTTACATGTGAGCCTTTTGCTTCAGTTTTGCAGTTGCATTTTATGGGAGTTCAACACATCCTCAGTTGGTTGCCCTCATCGCACAAGTAAGATTTTATTATCTGCAATCATGTCAGTACGAGTGATTTTTATTGATGTGTACAATCAGCAAAAGTTGGACACTGGCATGCCTTTGAAACGCTGTTTTATGCTAGATTGCAGTCTCATCCTCCTGCATTCATGGTATCAGAATTAACCTATAATTTTACACAGCTGATAAGCAGCTTTAAGACCTAATGTTTTGCTAAGAGGCCAGGGGGTTCCCTAGTGCAAACCAAAAGAAGGTAGTGGCTGCAGGTGTCTTCGCAATAATAATAATAAAAAAAGAAAAGAGAAAAAGTTAAAAAATTGATATTCTAATGCATGCTTGTTGTGTCTGTTTCATGTTCTATGTCATTTTAGCATATAGTTGGCTGCTTCTCGAGCAATCTCACTTCTCATTTGTTGAGTTGCGGTGTTATATGCTTGTAATTCATGGAGAATATGCCCAAATCTGGGTTGTAATCTCGTAAAGATCATGTTGTAATTTTACTTGGCTTCAGTTGAATCATCTTTCAGCTGAATCAGATCAGTGCTTAAACTATGATTCCCTACCCAGCTAAATTGAACCGGTTACTGAGACAACCTATGAACCAAAAAAAAGATCACATAAGAGGGGGGGGGGGGGGGGGGAGAGAGAGAGAGAAGCTGAATGACAAATCTGGAAAATTCTTTCGAGTGTTCTTTTTTTGATTTATTATTTGGTATCATTTCTTCCTTTACTGTCATAAGCTCGGTAATTATATCAAGCGTAAAGTTGTAAACTCTGAATTAGAAACAGGGCACTATGTTCTCCATGGAAGAAAATTTCCGATTGCATCTGTTTAACCATCTCTCTATATATTCTACTCTTGATGTTCTCATTAATCTTTGTGCAAATGCAGGATGAGATACTTACTGCTGGTGGTCAAGTTGAGCCGCCAGGAATGCACATGATATACCTTCCTTATTCTTGTGACATTAGACAAATCGATGAGGCAAGAGTGATATTGATTTGTTCTTTTAAACAGGTTTCTATCCTGACAGATTATTTTATTTATAAGATTGACAGTAAGGAACTTTGTTCAATCTTGCAGATTCATACAGATACAAATAGCACGACGCCTCGAGCAACTGATGATCAAATTAAACGAGCCACTGCTTTAATGAAACGTATAGACCTAAAAGATTTTTCAGTATGCCAATTTGCTAATCCAGGTAACTCTCCATATTATCCAAGACCAATTTTGTAACTTTGGTCATGTTCTTTTGAAAACAGTGATGGTTCTGTTTTTTAATGCATCTTTCATTCACATCTCCAGTGAAATTGTACTTCTGGACTTGCAGAAGTGTTGAATATGATTTACTTTAACAATTTACATGAGTAGCCATCTTTGTCCTGTGATTTATTTTTGACATGTATAAATCTAATTCAGACATTAGCATGAGAATGAATAGCTGTGAATGTGTTTGACGCCATCCTTTTTCTATTATTTCATTACCGTCCTTGTGTGATTATTATTAATATGTTGGGTTCTTCGAGAAGTTACAATGAAAAAAGTGGACGTTGATTATGATTATTCTGTCTGCATGTTTGGTGATTGTGTATTGACCAAAAACTTTTTTCCAGCCTTGCAGAGACACTATGCAGTGGTCCAGGCTCTGGCACTGGATGAAGATGAAATGCCTGAAATTAAAGATGAAACTGTTCCAGATGAGGAAGGCATGGCTAGGTACTGGGCTGCCAGCAAAATTTTGTTCTTTCTTTGTTATCCCTTGCGCTTTCAGTTCCCGTGTTCAGTTAGTCGATAATATTCAGTTTGGCGTTTGTTTATTGATGGCAGGCCAGGAGTTGTTAAAGCATTGGAAGAATTCAAGCTTTCTGTATATGGAGAGAACTACAACGAGGAGAATGACTTGGCAGCTAATGAAAAAGGAAATGCAACCTCCAGAAAAAGGAAAGTGGTTTCTGAAGATGCAGCTAAGGAGTCCTCTAACTACGACTGGGCTGACCTAGCAGACAATGGAAAGGTGAGTCTTCACTGTTTTGTTTTGTTTTGTTTGTCCAGAAATAGCGCATTGTGTCAGAGAGGTTTTGCAATTTAAAATTAGGTGACATTTGTAAAAATGATATGGACCTTCTCTTTTTGAGGTTACTAACCCTTCTATTTTGCGAGTGTTCCTTAAATATATTTTTTAGCACAAGTCTCATAGATACATTAGTCATGCAAAATTATTCCTCCATCCTTTTTCATTCATAATAAAGTAATTTCTGTTAATTGAATTTGCAAAAAAATGCTAACGTATTATTCCATTACATAAATTAAGGTTATTATAGTGCTAACAGGCATGTCATCATGTTCCCAACATGGCAATTGAATTATCCGCTCCATTTGCATCACTAATTTAAACCCTAACGACTACTTGTAACTTTAATTTCACAAAATACGATTTGGTTGAAATTTTAGCCCTAATTTTAAACTCATGGTTTGATTAAGATAAATTCAAACTTTAATTTGAGACCTCTTAGCTCACATTTGTCCTTTCTCGATCGTAAATGTGAATTTTGTTGCTCTCAAATGCATTTCAAATAGGTCTAACTACCATAATGACTATAATAACCTTACTTTAGGCTTGAATAATATGTTAGCACTTTTTGTCAAACTTAAATTTGATAAAATTCAGTTTTTATTGGCAAAAGGGGTTGGAGGAACAATTTTGCACAACTAATGTATTTATGAGGGAGACTTGCGCTAAGAAAAAAGTTTAGGGAACACTTTTGCAAAAACATAACAAATATGAGGGTTAAATTTGCAATTTAGTCTATATGTGTGTGTGTGTTTGTTAACTGAAGAAATTGGAAAAAAAAATGTTGGAATATTTTACTTTCTGCTGATTGATAAAAAACGTTTGAATCTTTTACTTTCTGATGATGTTTGTAAAGGAATTGCTACGAATGTTAAAGACGCAAATATTTAAAAAATTAAAAAGTTTTAAATTTCGGAGGACCTAACTAATTTGATTGTACGATACATGTTTTGTAGTTGAAGGATTTAACTGTGGTGGAGCTGAAGTTCTACCTGACAGCTCACGGTCTTCCAGTTGCTGGGAAAAAGGAAGTTCTGATCAGTAGGATCTTAACTCACATGGGAAAATGAGTTAAGAGGACATCAGGGGTTTGTACTGCACATATACCCTTTTACTACCAGCCGTGCCTTGTGCATTCAATATTTTCCTCTTCATTTTGTATTCTACCATGTTTTCTTTTTATTTATTATTTCAATCAGTTGCGTTTACTGCTCCATAACTTTCACCAAGATTTGCTCTTTTGCTTTCTCATCATGCTTCTTCTGTGGCTTAAAAGCTACTAATCCAAGTATCCAATATTACACGAATCATAGATTTCTTGAAGAGACCATATCTTTTTTCCTGCATTGTTTCAACTTTTTTTTTGTTGAAGGAAACTGATATTTTTACATGTGTTTTTAATATTTTTATATAGTTCGAGAACTGAATTAAGAATTCTCTTTCTGTTACATGAGAATAAAGTGGGTTTCAGGGGAATATGTGAAAATATCAAAAACTCATGTGCTTCTTTTTAAAATGTTCTTGGTACACCTCAGTCTATGTTACAAGCGACTGATATTGGCTGTGTTTTTTTTAGAAGTTGAGGGGAAAGATGTTATATTTGTTTTTTGGGCGGGCGGTTGATTCATATGAACTCTTTTGAAATTGACCAAAATCTTTATATTACTTTGGTAATAACACAAGATAGAGTGAATATCCTTGAATGAATTTAGCAACAAAAAAAAAAGAACAAAGAAAATCCCTCTATGCACCTTAAATGTCACGTGACCATAGTCAGGATAATAATTATACAACTGATTACAAGACTAATTATGTATTATCACAGCAAATTCCTTGTACTAGTTGTAAACTAGATCAATTAATAAATTTTACGTGGTTGTGGAGGAAGAAATTTACTTAAAATTCCTCTTGCAGTAAAAAGAAAATATTTATATCAAATTATTAAAACAGAAACTTTTACAAAACAAAACAAAGATGCGAGTCTTTTTTCACTAATTAACTTGATATTTACTTCATCACACGGTAAACATATTCCAAAAGCATGTTAATAATTAGCCAACAATTACCCAAAGGCATGTCAAAGTTATCTGCTAGAAATTATTATAAGCATGCCAGTTCTGTCGAGTTGTAAAAATAAATGACTACATGTAAACATTTGGCTAGTATGAGATGAAGTGAAGCATAAGCACAAAGTGAATCAGTGGTATATAAATCAAATTCAATGTTAAACAAGACAAGTGGCATATACAACGTCCAATAAGAATAAAGATTCGACTGCAGAAGCAGAAACTGTACAGTAGTACTACAAGTTGTCATCAGGTAATTGGTATCCCGCAGTAACAAATTATGCATACAAACAGCCCAATCACCTAACAAAGAATATTCACCCCGAAGAGCTCCCAGAATCTCAGCAGGCATGAAAATAATACAGTTTGGAATGGATGCAATTCAATCGTTATTAGAAGTGGAAGAAACGATCTGTAAAGGGCAGAAAGCAAGTTCACATTAAGGATTTAATAAGCTAGAAACCATAGAAGGGATGGAAAAACAAAACTTGAACGATGTAACCGTAGTTACTATACATATAAGGTGTTGAATTTTTCTCAAAATTGAACTATTGAATATTATATTAGGGTTTAACTAATCTCCAAAAAAGATGATAAAAGGGTAACAATAACTTACAGGCTTACATTGTGGTGATACATTGACCAGAAGCTAGCAAGGTAAGAGAGATCATGATCTTTCAACTCTCAGCAGGAAATAGGTAATCATGTCCATGAAAGAAGCACCCTCAAACATAAATCATAGCCAACGTTATGATTTGATTCACGTAGCTTATACATAGCCCATCTGGTCAAATGAAAAAAATACCCATTGTTAAGTATATTACTCAACTCATTAATTCTACGAAGTTGTATTAACAAGTTTCGATGAAACCAAACACCAAAGAGAGGGATTTATAAGAAGCATTTTCATTCATCAAAAGTAATAAATTAGTGACAGTTCAACAAAAAAGTAGGTAACACATAATAAAGAAAAGCAGGAAGTCCATTTTTAATTTGTAGTACTCTAGCAACTATTTGAGATCTGCTCAAAAGCTAAAACCTCCCAAATTTCATAGATGGACCAAAACCAAGAGCCTTGGTAATTTAGAATAATAGGACTTCAACTAACAAAGGATTTGTGATTCCTACAAAGCCAAAAAAAATGCGAAGAATTCTTAAACTACTAGATTTTATGTAATATTTTATCATTAAAATTGATATGAAAACACTATTTTAACAGGAAAGTGTACATCTATATTGGTTAAAAATTGAGCTAAACAAGTGCATCAAACAACAAGATGGAAAGCCAAGGTCCCGTCCAAAGTGAAGGTGATACACATTTTCCATATATTTATTATCCCTATTTTTGTCCTTTTCCATTTGTATTTAATATAATTAATATATGCCATTTTATCTTGTAGGATTTAATGTTTTTTTTAATCATAAAGTAAAAATGTTGGTGATCTAGCAGAATTTAGTGCTCCAATTCATACAAAAAATAGCTAAGAAGATTCTTACAAAAGAAAGTTGAAATGTACAAGGAAAATGAAAGGAGGTGGAACAATTTTGGTGTGTAAGTCAATTTAATTGGTCAAATCCAATAAAAAAAATGAAAGCTTATATATAAGATCTCTTAGAAAGAAATCGATTGTCATTAGGAAAGAGGAAAGGTTGAAATCTACAACGAAAATAATTCAATCCTAGAAATCTATAAACAAGGGAGGGCCAAGAGAGATTGGAATGTTTTTGATTGCAGTAGAGTTGAAATAATATGAATCTTCTTCCATCTTTCAAATTTATTTAGTTGTTTGATTTTTGTTATTTAATCTCATGCAACTTCTCTTCGCATAGATTTTCATGGCTTGCTAAATTGTATGATCTATGATGATGATGAAGCCAAGTAATATCTGATGGTGAATATTCTCCATCTTTTCTATTATTAGTGTTTGAATGTTTAATGGTTTCGCTTTCATATTTCATTAGTGAATACCTCCCTCCATAATTTTTATGTAGTTTTCAAATTAATAAAGGGGTTTAGATAAATTATTATTAAAATATAAGTTTTTCATAATCCATACTTGAACTTTTGATGGGTTATTGTTAATTCTTAAATTTTCATAGTCTATACCTACCCAAGTTAATTATAAAACTTACTAAATTAAATGGAATAGAGATCAAATGTATAATTAATTTAATTTGGACTTTCATTTATTTTCCTAACTTTGCACACTAAACAAGTGATCTGTGTTACTCGGACTAGCCATTTTTGGTGGAGTGCCCGTGTCAACACGACACGGGTACGGGTGCGGGATCCGTACGGGATCCAGCCACAGAAATCGGATACGGCTGTTTTTGAAGGTCATCGGAGAAGAAGAGACGAGGAAGGACGAGAAAGAAGAAAGAGCAAAGACTGAAGAAAAACTTACCATGTCGCCTTTTTCTTCTCAACGAGCTTTTTTCTTCTTTTTTCTCCGACGATCTGAGTGAAACCGATCAAACCTGTGATTTAAAATATCCTTGAAAAATTACAGTTAAGTACCCTATAATTTTTATAATTTTTTAATTTAGTCCCCAAGTTTTTCTGAAAGTTCAAAATAGCCCTTGAAAAATTACATATCAATCCCTATAGTTTTGTTTTCTTCTATTTTAGCCCCTGAAGTTTCAATAGTTTCATTTCTGTCCCTATTTCTTTATATCTTTGCACTTCAGCCACTGAAGTTTAATGCATGTCTATATGAATTTGGACAGTATAAGCATTATTGTTAAAAAATTATAACATACCGAATCCCTGCACCCGTGTCCAAATTTGGATCCATATCCGCGTATACTCTATTTTTTGACTTCACGCATCCGACATCTAGATTCGTACCCGCACCCGAGTCCGAGTAACACAACAAGTGATATAGTTTAAATTATAGAAAGAAGAGAGATTATTTGGTATTCATATTGGATTCAGATTCCTAAATTATTTTTTCATTATTATTTTATATTTTTAATTAGTTTAATTATTATTTTACTTATCATTTGATCTTAGGTAATTATCTTCTCCATTTGAAATATAAACTAAAGATCTTAAAAATGACAAACTTCTGTGAGTTAGACCTATACTCGCTAGTTCTTTAAATTGATATTGTACACTAGCAGTCATTAAAATTTTCATATTACGAACATTGAATACTAATGAGATCAAGATTGTGAGCCTTACAAAGCTCTATCTATGGACATTTGTTTATATGTAAACAGAGTGGTGAGACACATGTTCATTTATTTATGCATTGTCCTGTTACTTTTTGTATTACTTGGACTCACGTGCAGGAGTCGAGTGCGGTGCGGATACGAATCTAGGTGTCGGACAAGTAAAGTCAAAAAATAGATGATACACGGATATGGATACAAATTTAAACACGAGTGCAAGGATACTGTATGTTATGATTTTTTAACAATAATGTTTCTAATTGTATCACCAAGTTTTTTTTGCTCTAGGGACTGAAATGCAAAAATATAAAGAAACATGGGCAGAATTGAAACTTCAGGGGCTAAAATGGAAGAAAAAAATTATAAGAACTGATATGTAATTTTCCAAGGGCTATTTTGAACTTTTAAAAAATCTGGGGGACTAAATTAAAAAACTATAAAAACTTTGGAGTACCTAACAATAATTTTCCAGGTCGGATATCTATTCTACTTTGATTGTTCTACTCTATTTCCATTTTTCACGTCATGCGGGAGCAAGGGGCAGCAACTTGGGGATGAAAAGATTTCAAAATTCTGCAAGCAGCAAGGAATGGTGGCACTGCTGTTTTACTTCTTTTATCTTCCCTTGATTTCGTTTCCTCTTCTTCTACCTTTTTTTTTGTTGGACTCTTTTGAAACACAAAAAGTGGGCTGCAATCTAGGGCTATTTGGTTTGAATGGGGGGCTGAAATTTGGGGTTATCAGAGCCGTATCCTGATTGAAAGTACCGCACTCGACACAAATCTCGCACCCGTATCGGATCGTGTCGACGCGGGTACTCCATCAGAAACAAACGAGTCCTAGTAACACAGGTTACTTGGGGGTTGTGGAGCTCTCTTTAAAGTGTTAGAAGAGGAGTGTACTATGCTCCGATAGAAGATATGTTGTTGATTTGTTTCCAAAGATTTAAAAGCAAGAGGATGCCAAAGTAATATGGAACTGTCTTCTTTTCTGTTTCATGGAGAATTCGGTATGAGCGTAATACTAGGCTTTTTAAATGATTATCTTTTAAGTAGTTGAGTGATGAAATTATTTTCCTTACTTCTGTTTCAGCTTATAGATTAGAGGGCTGCACTTCATTTAGTGCTCTTTTGTTTATGTTTTCTTTATTCTGCTGCTGAGGGTGGGACTTCTTCCCCCATTTATCATATCATATCATATCATTTCTTTTCTATTACTATTTTTTTTATCAAAAAAATTCTGAAGTGGAGTTAATTCCATGACCACAACTGCCACACAGGATTTTCAGCTCTAGCTTCTTCTCATCGGCCTCATAAGCAACACTGGTCCACAATATCCTATGTTGTGATAACACATATTATAGAAGAAAAAGAGACGATTCAAGGCACCTAGCCTTTAAACAAGGGGAATCACACTTGTTGACTCCGGAAGCCCAACTTAATGATACACGGGGAAGACAACATAACAAATGCATCCTTCTTTGGTAATTATTAAGTATTAGGAAATGACATGGTATAGTTACCCAGAAAATGAGAATGGATGAATGTAAAGTAGATAAGTAATTGATTCCCGTATAATTAGTATCAACATCTATGACTGGAACAAGTAAACTCCACATGACAATGCCCATAGGGCTAAGGCTTCACTACAACCCAAAGTTATAATACCAATAAATCCTATAATAAGTAACTAAGTTTTAGCCTAAACCAGACCAAAAGTGCCATAACATAGGGCAGCAGAGAAAAAAAAACTTTAAAATACCATATAACAACCTGCTAAAAAATTGTTGTTGGGCAACAAATATAGACAATGTCCTGAACTGGTCAAAGTCTAATCAAAAAGTTTTCAAGATCTGCTTTCTTCAAAATTGCTCTTGCTTGGGCTTCTTGGTTATGTACCTCCTAACAGTCCTTTATAATTTATGAGAATGTGACGAGCTTATTCAATCTCACTTTTCAACAGTTACCACTTAGCCGACAATCTGAATTGCATAAAAGATGATTAGAGTTATTGAGAATTGGTAAATGACCACATTATCTAGTTTTAACAGATTTCATTGTTGATTAGATGGGGAATTGGGGTTTAACAAAGGAAATAGAAAAGAACATTCTTCTTGAGCAATTGACAAATTTTTCAGCTTGAAAAATAAAGTGATACAATTGCTTCTGAAAGATCTAAAAGTATGCTAACCTCTCATTCTTCTCTCCAATCTATCAAATCACTGCGTGGAACATATAGCCTAGCAATTTGTTCCTCTGCATCAATATCATTGACAACACCCCGACATCTTGGGAAGCCACAGTAACAAGCAAGTCGTTCATCAATTGATAAGAATCTGTAAAAGAGATTGGATAAAAATTAATACGCAGAAGTAAAGAATGAAAATGCATATTAGTCTTAGAGGATAACCTGTAGTCATATGTTAGTTCTTCCCATTGTTTAATATCTCTTTTGGCAAATATAATTATGTGCTCATCTCCATTCACACTAATAACTCTTGAATAGCAATTTGGCTGCAAGACACAGTAAAGAAAATCCTTAAAAAATTGGCAATGCAACAAACGTTAGTAACACTAACACATGGATCTAACAAAACTATAATTATGTCTGTAGGGAATAGGGATACTTTGTTTATTATATTATTTTATTTTATCTTGATAAAAGAAGAATATTTTATTGCTTAGAAGAGAAATTACAACGCATGACCAGAACAAGAAGTCCTCTCAAAAGAAATAAAAGAAAACTTAATATTAATGAAGCACCGCCCGCCAATCTCTTTGAAGATCGGACAAAGAAATTCCTCTAAAAACTCCCATTCAATGAGCCCAAAGAGAAGTAAAACAAGCACATATCCAAATAATCTTCCCCCTGAATATGCACAGTAAAAAATCTTCCACCGAAGAGGGAAATTCAACTTTCACCCATCACACTAAACAAACAACACCACAACCGCCAAGCTATCGAACAATGAAGAAATAAATGAGAATGATTTCAAACACAATACACACAACAGGGGATAAAGATTTGTAACGCCTGCGCCTATGACGTATGTCATTATTGTTAAACCAGCCCAAAGATAAGGACGGCAAATAAACCTTAATATTTTAGGAAGCCTTTGCTTTCCAAGTATAAGATGCTAGAGGAAAACGATGAACGGGACGATGAATCTCCCTCCCGAATTTAGAATTGGGAGAATTATGCTCAGACGAGGTAAAAAAAGAGGAAAACCTAAAGAAAGAGAAACATCTCCTATCCAAATATCCTCCCAAAACCGAATATTCATGCCATTACCAACTTGGAAACAAACAAGAAAATGAAAGGAAGTGTAACCTTGATAAATTTTCAAGGACTAGAATAAGTAACACAAGAAAGACAAGGATTTGCATCCCACCCATTATGCTGAATTCCATACTTCTTCTAATCACCTGATGCCAAAGAGAGTCAGATTCCAAATGCGCCATAGCCATTTGCCCACTAGAGATCGGTTCTTAGACACCAGGTTTCCAAGACCTAAACCCCCTTCCTCTCTAAGACAACACACAAAATCTCAATCAACCAAATGGTCCTTCCTATCCTCACTATCCCCAGCCCATAAAAACTTGCACATAATACGTTCAAGTGATTTGGCTACCCTTACCAAGACCTTAAACTACGATATTGAAGAGAAATACTAGCTAAACAAGCCTAATAAGAATAATCCTCCCACCCAAAAAGCACCTTTCCAACAATCAAGCCTCCTACCCACTTGCTCTACTACAAGATTTTAAAAAGACTGAGATCTCGGGTTACCACCTAAAGGAACACCTAAATAACTCATAAGACTCAACTTCACACCCAATTAAAGAAGCATAAAAAACACGAACATCCTCATCCATATTAATACCAATAAAACTACATTTTGAAAGATTAATTTTCATCCCCGATATAGCCTTGAAAAAAATCTGAAGGAGCAACAAGACATTCTTAAAACTTGCAACTTCTTCAACAAGAAAAAGAATAGTATCTTCTGCAAACTGTAGATGAGAAACTCTAACTTCATCTTGACCAACTACACAACCATTAACAAGACCCTTTAACTCACTTTTCCGAACCATCCTACTCAAAACATCCACCATCCACCATAAGAGTGAATCCCCTATCTAAGACCTCTAGATGCCTTGAACCAAGATTTAGGCTATCCAATAACAATCACAGAAAGATGAGAAGAAGAAAAATAACCCTTAGTAGTGATATTGAGGGCTACTGAAGGAATTGTCCTTTAAATGTATAGGTTAATAAAAAGAGGAAGTTATCCCAACTTTTCTTAATTTATCTGCAAGCAAGCCTCTCGCTCTTCTCTTTACTTTTATCTTTTTCTCTAATAGAAAATTATTTGAACGTCAAAATTCACACAAAAAGAAGGGGAAAAGTGAAGACATAATATATATATGTAATGCTCAAGATGCCTAACATACCTGTTATAGCTATTTAGAAGTATTACACTAAACAGTCGTCTAAAATCAGTCTGCATATTTACAGAACATACATACGAGCACTCTCTCTCTCCCTCTCTCTCTCTACATTTACAAATTATGAATACAACAATAGGCTAATTCCAATAAAATTTGGAATAAAAAATCCTACATTTCTTAAGAAGCATAACACCAAGAAGTCTCTTTTCCTTTAAGATAAAAACAAACAAAAAAAAACAAAAACAGAAGGAGAGGGTAATATCTTTTATATAAGTAAAAGCACCAGCTAAAGATTATTCACAAGTAACACAGCAGAACGCTATACATACATCACAAGAATGATTAATCAAATGTGCTATGCTTCCTGCCCTTGTGGCGTCAATGACACGCTCATCATCAATTCGGAACATATAAGTACCTGCACCCTGCATTTAGAAAACTGTTAAACAGGCTTTAGAATCAAATTAGCATTTTGACTTTCAGCAAGAAAAGATCCACATATTCAAAATTTGCAAGGACAAATCCATCCTTATTTTGTTTTTTAATAAATCAAGCACATGCTTAATTATGCCATTGATACACCAACTTAAATGCTAAATGGACCATCAAATATCACAAACATTGTGAAAAATATCAGTACAGTGAGGAACCTGATTGATCCATCTGATTTTCATTTCTTTACATACGAGGAAATGTATATTTCTAAAAGCAGATGCCACTAAATAAAAACTTATACGCAGATCTAGCTTTATTATTTTTCTTCTTCTTCTTTTGTTTTTTGTTTTTGTTTATGTTTTTTTTTGTGCGTGTGACAAGTCAAATCGACCTTTTATTGTTCTCAATGGCTAAAAACAATTCCAACTATACCGCATTGTACTATTAAATTTCTACGGTGAATTTCAGATAGAACTTCGCAAACATAACAACAAGCATATGCAATAAGTTGAAAATTGTTTTTAAAAATAAGACAGTAAGTTGATCTTACTTACCACAAATGAATTGTAAATTAAGTGCTCTCTTCTGTCAGCTATTGGAGGTCGAACAAGCTCACCAGTATATTCAATCACCTATAACAAAACAAAATAACTATCCCAGCTCTTGCACGTTTTGAGAAAGTAAAATAAAATCATGGTTGTAATCAAATTAGATCTACCATGTCTCCTGCTTTGTGTGGTTGTTTCGCAAAGATCCCATATCCATGTATTCCAGATTTCCCTGACTCCAATAAAAATCCTAATCAGCAATAAGTATAAATGAATAGTAAAACACTCGGATACTCGATTTGTCTTTTCTTTTCTTTTCTCTTTGTTTTTTTTGGGAGGTGGTGGTGGAGGGGTTGGGTAGAAAAAGAAAAGGTAAATATGTCTACATATTGTTAAATTGAGCCTTTTGTTATTTTTAATAAAAGAGATTTTATTAATAGAAAATAGCTAGTACAATAAACTGACTGGACAAGAAGTCCACCCTGACCAAACTAAAAACAAAAACAAGACGTAAAGAACACTTAAAAAGTACAGCCCTCCAATCTCCACACAATTGCTACATTGAAGTTACAGAATATGGAAACTAAAGATTCATAAATTTAAAAATAGACTTAAAGTAGTAAATAGGCTAAGAGATAGAGAGTTCAAAGGTTTAAATTTAGACATGGTACCAAAGGAGGTTAAGATGCAGTATATCTCACATATCCACAGGGAACACAACAACGATAAGGAGGATACAAATTAGGAGAAAGGATTCAACTAAAAAAAATTGCCCTAAAAAAGTGTAACTATTGGAAGAAAAGGTTAGAAGAGCCTACTAGGTAGCAACAGAAAGATGATTACCAAATGCCAGTCTCTTTCTAAAGGTTTTCATCATGTCTATGTATTTCTCAGCCACAGAAAAGATGCTTTTAGAAGCATCAAAATGAGAAGTTTTTAGCTTTTCAAGACCCAAAGGTAACTTCGGACGATCAACTGTTCCGGAAGAGAGCATGTTGCTCAAGGAATCGTGTTGGCTATAGCCACCAACCAAGTATGGCCTGTTTTCTACAAATGCACGCTTCAAAGATACAGCAGCAGGGGCTTCAGGTTCTTTCCTTCCTCTTCTCCCAAAATAGTTGTAAGCCTCTACACACAGATAAGTAAAAGAAGAGGTTATAAAAAAAATAGTCATATAGATATACTACAATTAATGTTAAGAGGTCACAAACTGGAACCCAATTAAGAAATCAAAGTAACACCCATCATCTAGATGTAAGTAATACTTGGATATACACTAAAACCAAAAGCAAAAGAAAAGAAAATAATGACAAAAACCAAAAGAGAAGCAAAACATAATCCAGACAATTGTCAAAAACTACTAGAGCACCATTGAGATAATTGACAACAGTTAGACCTGCCATGGGGTTTCTAAGTCGGAATCCCTGGGAGAGAATGGGAATTACTACTCTTTAAGCATATTTAAACTTATTAAAATGTCAATGCAACCTAACTAAAGCAATAACGAGTTTAAAATAATTGTTCAATAAAAAGAAGAGTAGAGGCAGAATATCACTTTAAGATAAAAATATCATTCTCTCACGAAAGAGGTAAAGTTTTTTCTACTCTTTTTCATGATAAAGTAGACAATCGAGACTTGAATCTGACAAATCTTCTAACCTGGTAAAGCTTAATGTAGATCATATCCACTGCTTACTGCTATGCAACCGAGCATGGTAGCAGAGGAAGAAAGGATAAAAGAGATGCTACACTAGTCATCAATATACAACCAGATTCAATGATACCAAAATCTGGCATTTGCCTCAAATGCACAAGCAAGCTCAACCACTCACTAAATTGAAAACCAACTCCCCTACTTAATTCTCATAGTTGACAATGGGATAGAGAATCCAGAGACAACCATGACTCGGGTTTGCATAACAGGGTAATAATATAAAACTCTACCAACAATTTTACAATATTCATATATAATCTCAACAATTATGATATCAATATCCCCATCTCTATCTCGATAGTCTTATTGTTACAAAAAATCTCACACGAGACTTCCATTTCCACTTATTGTCATCAGCTATTAAGATTTGTCCTAACAAGAAATATCATAATGGGTGTCAGGGTGCTCAAGTAAGGATATCATGGATTTTGAGCTGTAAATTGAGTGCTTCACTTTGTCTCTAGAGTCTATACTGATCCTAAAAAAGGTGAAACGTTGCTGATAGCAAGTACATGAAAGAGTTGACCAGCAAACAGGAATAGTTGTCCAGTGTACCCAATTGAGGGAATTTTTGCCGTTTGATTAAAGTGTACTTTTTAGATTGAGGTGAGAGCATGCATGCATGCATGCCTTTGAATATAATGTTGTAAAATAAATATACGTTTGAGCAACAAGTAAATCAGATGACCCCAATTGGTTGTCAACACTCACATGGAACAATTACGGTTATATAAACATCATGTTAGGTTAATCCCTGGATTTATTTTTCTTGTTTGCTGGTCATAGAAAGATAGTGCATAAATCAGGTGATAAAACAAATAATAATAATAACAATATAATAAAAAGTAAAAAATTAACCAAGGAACACCTAAAGGCTGAAGTACCTACTCCAAGTACAAAGAAATTCATGCTCACCCTATCTATTCACCGCACACATATGAAAGGTAAGCATAACACCTATGGGAAGCACTCCATAACATAATAGAAGAAATGCAGAATTTATGGAAAACAAACCAGTGCGAGCACAGCCAGATGGATTTGGTGGAGGAATGTAGTCTGAATATTGACAAGAACTTTGACCAATCAGATCATCAGTCACAAAACGATCATTAGATAGTGGCCTATGCCTCTTGCAGAAGGAAAGCAAACGAATGCACTGGTTGGCCTCATCCTCATCTCCAGGAATCAGAAGCAGTCCGTCCTCGTCATCAGGCTATGTTGATATATAACAGTAATACACAAAGAGACAGTCTTATTAGCTACTTGTAAGTTAATAAAATTAGAACAATAATTTTAGTCAAATTTTAAAGAGCACTCATGTATATATAAACAGAGAACAGGAGTTCATTTATAGTTGAAAAGGAATAAAAAATACCTCAATACAAAATCCAGCTGCCCGTGCGCAAAGAGGATGATATGCTACATAACAAGTGCTGTTTGAACACTGTAATTACCAATAAGAAATAAGTCTCTGTCAAATAAATCAAGATACTTGTTCAAAAAAACAATCATAATTTATAACACACACGGACCATGGGAGAGATAATACTGCAAAAAATTATAATAAAAAGAATTGAATTTAGGAACGTTCCTACCAGGATGCAATTGTGGAAATGAATCGTATAGACTTATTCTGTTGGTGAGGGCAGTCATAGCAGGCAGATAGGGAAGTTTAGATTCCCTGAATTTGTATAGATTGGTAAGGGATAAAGGAGCTCCTCTTGTGACTCATGTGTGATGTGTCGACTGTTGATGGGAGGACAGTCTGAATCCAATTTTTTTTGCAAGTTAAAAACCAAATTTTTAGAAGACCATTTTAAACTACCGAGCTAGGTCCATTTGCTGCTACAATAGTCTCAATTTAGCAGAAAGTTATTATAATTTTTAATCACCAACGGGATCAACTTCCAAAGGTCAGTGGAAAGTTGGCAACATAATTAAGGGAAGTTAAGGTTTTTTTGGATAAAATAATTAAGGAAAGAAAGTTTGATGCTAAAAATAGTTATGGGACAGATGATGAAGTTTTCAGAAAATTACAAGCCTATGATTCTATAAGGGAAGGAGAATGCCACAAAAGCAGAAGTATATGAGGGAGGAAAATACACACCAATAACAACCTAAACAAGGTTTTCTTTTTATTCTTTTCTTTTTTTTATAACTAAACTAAACAAGGTGTAATTGAGTTAAGCTGAATTTAATTTGGGATAATCGTTGAATGGCAGATTGTATTAAGTAAAGGAAAATATACTCCAAAATATAAATTACCAAAAACTACATTCATTGTAATAAAACATCAATGAAAAGCTTGCCTGGATACAAGCTCCATATGAAACCCCACATATGCTGCATAAGAGCTTCCAGCGATCCTACATAAAACAGGAAACAGAAGGATTAAAATAAGCGTACATATATGCATAAATTTTAGACAATGGAACAATCTGAATATCTAGTGAAGGTCTTGTCCTTATTTTTTTAAACAATTTTCCTACCTTTTGTTTTCATTTTTTCTTTACTAGTAGCAAAAGTGCAAAACAACAGTTCATAAAACATACAAACAAGAACTAAGGGACACCTTTCCTGATAAATGCAGAGAGGGAGAATCCTCGTGGTGAAAAGTAAATTTCTGACAAAATAATAAGAATAAATAAAAGAAAAGATACCTTGTTGATTCTACTCAACCCATCAATGGGTTCCATTTTCTTGACATCAGATAAGCAAGTTTCTGAAGAATAGTGGATAGTTAATGAAACAGAATAAATTATTTTAAAAAACAAAACATCAGCAAAAGTGAAAACCTGGTATCCAAATGGCACATGCAAGATGAGCCCAGCGTCCATCTGTTGTAGGCTTCATAGCGCCTCCTAGAAAAAAAAATCATTGTGATAGATATAATTTGTCCATGCTTTCACATAAAAATTGCAAAACCTTGCAACATATAGTTATGTAAACTTTAAAACTCAAATACCTATAACAGGACAAAGACAACAGGGTGGGGGGAAATTAGGAGCCCCTGGACGGCATAGGTTGCACAACCAAAGTACACCATCAACAGGCTCCAGTTCTCCGTAGCATCTAGCATGAACCTGAGCAAGTAATGCTACTAATGAAACCAAAATGACTGAAAAGAACTACAAACAATTGAAATCTTAAGAAAATCTAAAATGCAGATTAAATATTGATATTAAAATCAGTAACGATATTTTAAGTTCACTTCTAATAGCAAATGATCACAAATATTTTGATGACTTCAAAGAAACCTGCAATAGGATTCAAGATTGATTTAATCTAATTTCAAGACAATTATTTATGTTATAAACATAGCTGATGGCTGATGCTTTAACCAAACATGACTATATAGCTGTAAGATACCAAAAATAATTGGTGAGATCTGTTACTTTCTAGCCACTGTAATTTTAAGTTCTTCCTTGATAAAAGGATCTTTTTTAATTTTGCTGGTTCCAGATAAAAGGACCTGGACTCTAGAGAAAACCTAGTTGTTTTTGTCTGCAAGCCACTTTTGCTTTTATTTTTGCATTCCAAGGATTCTCGTTCCATCCCTCTTTCAAAATTCCTCTCGAAAGCAAAATCCCTCTAAGATTAAGGATATTGGATGGTACGTCTCTTTGATCCTCAATAGATTGAATACCAAGATTTACTGCAGAGGCAACACCCTTAGTAAGACTCTTCCTCAAAACAGACATTTATTAAGTAAATCATACAAGTTATATACTCAGATTTTCTTGCACTGTTTGGTTATGGAGGGATTGTCAAATTGGCTTTTGGAATATATTAGGAGAAGCTTGGGTTTGCATTTCAATCTTTGGAGAGTTTATTGGGAGTATTAGGTATAGAGACTTTGGTAGACGGAAAGACAACAAGCTTCTGTGGTCTTGTGTCCATTTGCAATTATCAGGTTCGTTTGAGGAGACTAAATACTAGAACCATCAAGCATAATGGTTTCCGTAACATCTACTCTAGGACTGGTAGTTCACTTACATGTAGCTTTTATTTGGTTTATAAACTTTCAGTGTTTTATCTATTATTTCTTTCAGAGAGGACTCCCTAATTCATATATAAGTATTCTTTTATTACCAAAAATAAATAAGCAATAGGTGAGATCAGTCGCATAATTAGTAATTATTAATTACATTTCACATCTCAACTCAACAACGGCTTCTATCCCAAATAACAAGTTGGGGTAGGCTAAAATGCATCCAATGTGTGAGCGCAAAAGAGTTATTTTTCACATTGTACAGGCCTTAAATTAATATAGCACCATCATGGACCTGATGCTTACTTTTACCATAAGAAACAAGCTGTTACAAACATTTTCCTAGAATTTGAATATAAATATATTTTAAAAAACACTGAAAAATTAAATTAAAACATTACTACAGAAAACCACAATTTCAGTAAAGATATATAATAGTGAAACATCAGGGGGGGTAAAGAAAATTAGATTCTCTATTCTTTGGGTAAAAAGGGAAAATTGTGCAACAGAAATAAAGAACTTACCATCATTCTGCATTTATCGCACTGCAGAAACAGATTATTCACATACTCCTGAAAAATATATTTATTAATTATCAATCTTTGTTAAATTTCACAGTCAAAGTAGAACAATACATGACAGAGTAAACAAAATTACAATCAGAAAGAGGAACCAATGCAGGAACAAGCATAAATATACCATAGCATCTATAAATTAATATATATATATATATATAACAATACTTTGTGAATGCACTTCTCAGTATTTGGGGACCAATGCAATATAGTAACATGCAAATGAAGACAAGTAGAAAGTAAAAGATTGGTAAGTTAAATAACTGTTAAACCTCATCCATATGGCAAACATTGCACTTGTCAAGGTCTTTCCATTTTACATGAACAGGTCTGTAACCAACTGGCAGATCTTGATACCTATCGGATGTCCGCGTAGAGGAGTTTGAGAGTAGCTTTGAAGTTGACAGCTGACAATACCATGAACAAAACAAATTCAGGCTAGAAAAAGCATTAGATATCTAGAAAGAAAGTAAATGTAAAAATTTGCATGATTAAAAATGTCATGAAATGTTTCAGACGTTCAAACATTTCCATAAAAGTGAAAGAAGAATAGCTATAAAATTGAATTGATGAGGCTAAGAAATTAATTAACTTCTTATTTAATACTTCTAAAGACCTCGTAATAGGATGCAGAAAAGGTGGAACTACTCAACTCTATCTTTTTCTCCTTTTTTTTGGAGGGGGGTGGGGGGGAGAGAGGGGTTGGGTGTGGTTTATGCAAATTAAGGAAAACAGATAGCTAATGTACCTGTATACGTTTCAAGATTTCAGGGTGAGAAAAACCAAACATGCCAGGACCAGATTTAACGATCTTTTTGTATCCAGCAGAAGCTTTTAAAGCATCAGAACCACGGATTTGCCTCTTCCTTAATCTTCTACAAATTTTATCCCAACAAGAAGATGAAGTGGATCCTTCAAACTGCCAAAAAAGAGCACACCTTATAGAAAATACAGCACTTGGTGAATGTAAAGAAGACGCATAACACTTGAAAAAGGAAAATTAACAAAAATAAAAGCAAATTGATAATGGGTTTGTATTAGACAATTTTACCATATTAGAGTTGTTGAATTGAAGGTTACGAGACAGTAATTATTCTAACATATAAAGCAATTGAAACCTAGATTTAAGCTAGTTTGTAGTACAATTGGCAGATCGCAGTGGATTTTGATTAATACAAATATCATCAATTCAAATTGTAAATCAAGGCAATGCTGAGTTTTGTACATATTTATTTTATTAGTAATAACATATGGATTCATTTTCATAAGAGATGGGACCATAGTAACAAATACTGTTTCAGAGAGTGTACTGTTTTCTTATTGGAAAGGTACATACAGGTAATGATACCATTTACGGTTTCAGATTTACAATTTTTTAAAAGATGTAGGTTCGGCCCATGATTGAGACATTTATTTATACACTATATGTTATACATATATCAAAATAAAATCACATATTTCCTAAAGTATCAAATATCTTGAGGGCCGTGCTTGGTGCAATGGTTAAGTGCTCACTTGTTGGATGCTTGGTCACAGGTTCAACTCCAAGAAACAGCATCTATTTAAATAGAGATACGGCTGCATATACCTAATCCTCCCCAGACCCTCATATTTACTGGAGACGTGCACTCTTTACGAACCTTGTTTTTGCCTAATATCAAATATTTTAGCACACCCTTTTTTCTTCATAATATAAAATATTTATCACGCACGATATTTATAATGCCTCTCCAAAAGAATATAAGCTATCTTATGTGATATTGATTGTAATACAAAAATAAGATTCCAAAAGTTTTTTTCATAAAATATCAATATAAAAAAAATGGCATAAGATTTAAAACAAAAACAGAAGGTATAATAAAAGAAATATTGATACTATACCAAAGGACAAGATCAAAACTACTTTTGGAAATTTTATAAAACTAAAAATCTTTTTTAAAAAAAAATAGAAAAAACTTTATTTTTTTCGTCCTTTACTTTACGGTTGGACTAAGGAGCAAGAATTGGCTTTGACTTTTAAGCGGCAAGGTACCTAACCAAATTAGTCCTGTTTCAACAACTAAACAAAAGGAATTATATTTATAACTACATATTTGGATTTGAACATTAGTAACAAAACTTGAGGAGCAGATATAGTTTTCCTTCTTGGTTGGTTTTACTCGGTGATATTCCACATCATACACTTGTTTTTTTGAAATTTTTTATTGAAGTTAACAAATACATGAAGTTAATTCTCAATTTTCATTTGCCTTTCTCTCCTGTTAGGCTAAACTTTTATCATTTTCTCCTTTAATTTATAAAGCTTAAATTCTTCTCTTGTTACTTAGATAGAATTAAAGACTAAGATTAAATAGCATTTTACATTCTTTTTAAATTCTGGCAGATTTATAGGATATATGTGATTCCTATAACTTTTTGTCTTACTCCTTTATTATAGAACTGGCTAATCATTTTTATACTTTTTGGCTGACTATTAATTTGAAATATTTCGCTTCATATGAGTGAAAATATATATTTATAATTTTACATAGGCTCTCTGAAGACACTGTTATTGATAGAAAAATCTTCAATTAGCCCTCTCGCACTCTACTATGATGCCTAAATTGAAATAGCAGGGTAAAATAGAAAAATATTGAAACCATTTTCATAATTATACAGACATATTAATAGATTATCAATGTTCTTTACCTTGTTTAGCACAAGTTTGTGAATGTACTTTCCACCCATTAGAGATTGATAATGAAATTTTGATGGAGGAAGATATTGTGATAATTTGTATTTAATCTTTGGAATTCATAATTTTCATATTTTAGTTATTAGAAGATTTCATGTGCATGATTCTAGCAATTACTATATCAATTAAGATGATTTATGCTTTACTTTAGGCTCTAATAAGATATTTTAAATTAGTATCAATTAGGAATATTCTAGGTGTAATTTTAGGGATTTTGATTGTGCATTTAATTTTAGTTTTGACTTTCCTTTTCAATTGTAACTAATATGTAACAGATGAAAACTTTTGATTAAATAAAAATTCTTTGGGTTGTTTTCCCTCCCTCTGGTGAATTCTATAATTCAATTTTCCTTGAGGATTTATCACCAGATGTGTATGTAATGTGTTTGAAGGATAGTGAGACTCATTCTTAATTATTTCTTCGTTGTTCGATGGCTTAGCAGTTGTGGTGCTGTTTTTTTAGTGTGATGGTTGAAAGTTTGATATGTCGCTCTTCAATGGAAAATCTTTTACTAAGCAAATTTAGTGGTTTTGGTCTTACAAGTGATTGGACAATTATTTGGATATGTGCTTGTTTTGCTATTTTGTGGAGAATTTGAATTGGGAGGAATGCTAGAATTTTTTACGATTGGACTACAAATCTTGAGTTGTTTTGGAATAAAATTTCTTTCTTTGCTTCTCTTTGGGCTCATGCAATGGGGAGAGAGATTGGCCAACGATGCTTAGTAAATAAAGTTTTTCTCATTTTGTTTTATCTAATTTCTTTTGGGAGGACTTCTTGTCGTCGTCGTGCATTGTTAATTTTCTCTTCTAATTAATATTATATTCTTCTTTTATCCCCCAAAAAAAAATCTTGTGAATTTAAGGGCCTCTAATGGATTCTAGGGTTATTTCACCTAGTGGATTCTAGGTAATATTGGTTATAGCCACACTAGAACGATATCTAGCCCCCATTGCTTCCGTCACACTTCCGTCACACGTCAAGTTTTAATGCTGTTGGAAGAATCAAGTAATTGTTGCATTATTCTTTCTTCTTTTGGAAACTGAATTAATTCTACAAAACTGCCTATCTCTTTAAGGACACAATACTTGTAGCTATTTGCAAAAGAAACCAACAAAAGGATGGAGATGGATCCACTTAATGGCTCCATTAAACTGTGAACACTTGTTCAACAATTATATGGCTTCCATTTATGCCAAGTACGTGGTATATTTTGCTTTGTGGTGGCAACCATAAATTACTTATAGAGAAATAGTGAAACAAGCAACTGCAAATAAAAGGAGTATGTTATGTAAATGAGAAATAAAGTAGTACAATTATAAGATCGCAATTTATCTTAAGAAATAAAATGAAACTGGTACTGGAAAAGGAAATTCAAAGGGCAATATATTTGAAGTTTCAGTTTCCAACATTGCATTACAAGATACCTTCTCTCCATTGCCAGATGTAACTCTAAATAGAGGCCTGCTCGTTGCATCAGCATCTCTCAGCACTTCCATCTTATATGAGGTACATACACTCGGATCTGAAACACTCAAATTGGAAAGAAAAATAAAAGAATTGTAACGAAACCATCCAACATAATCAAAAATTAGAAAAATAACGAAGTTCTTGCAAAGAATGATCTACCTAATATTGAAGGAAACTTTCTCACAGCAGTATACCCTTCTGGACAGATGTATTTATCATCGTAAAAACAATCAAAGCCTTTGACAATCTTTCCTGTAAGAGATATGGTGAACCCATGAATATAAACATGTTATCATAGAGAAAAGAAGGAACGATCTCATTTAAATATTCCAATGGAATATGAAATTCAAAACATGTATTTGTTTATTTTGCTTGATACCATCAAATCAATCAAGTACTAAAGAAGCCGTGTCCTAATGCAGTTAGGCTACATAAAAATGGGCTCTCAAAGCAAATCAGACAATACAGACAACTTACAAAAACAATGCAAAGCATAGAGACACAACAAACAAATTCCACATTTTGCCTATCCATGTGGAAGCAGTTCAAAACAGGCGATAATTACCGAGGCTTTGTACTTGCAAATCCCCAATTTCAAACGGGCAACTCCCAAGGCCCTCCAAGTTTCTCTGTATCCCTTCATCTCTCATACCCTCGTCACCTGAATTATCACTGCCTTCTTCCTCCCCACTTGCTCTGTTATAATCCGTGCTTCTCTTTCGCAACAGTAACATTCTTTTTGGAAGCTTTTGATTGCTAAGATACCTGATGGGAAGAATTAGAACCTTTATTTAATTTTTAACTCTATTTTTTCTTGAAATGCATAACTAAAATAGCGGTTTTAGATAATATGACAATTTATTAATCCTTATCTAACTTTTCAGCATAAAGCTATTCAAAGTACATGAATGTTTAACTGAACAACAAGATTAGCAGTCAAGGAACCTAAAATTTGGTTCAAATTTGCTCGAAGTCAAATTACTATGATTATAATTTTTAAAATTCACTGTAACTGCAAATATAATAGGCAATCAATTCTCCGGATAAAACATTTCCAAAAAATTGAGGTAAAGAAAAAATATAGAAGATAATCGACATAAAATCAGGAAGAAGAGAATTAAATTAAAGTGAGAAGCTGGGAATGCAACCAACTAAAGTAGCTAAAATATCATCAAAGGTGAGAAGTTATGCAGAATTATTGCTGCAAAATGTCAAGCTTAAAAGGCAAAGCAGAACTTTACGTAAACATGGGGTACAAAAAGTAAATTGGGATAGCAATTACTCCATCAATGGACATGAGAGACAATCAAATCATCAAACTTTATTACTCTGCTGGATATATCCATGCATGTTCAAACTGATAAATTAGAGTTTAGGACTAAAGATTTAATACAAGAAGGCTCTATCAATGACACCTGAAGAAGGAGAACTATAAATGTCTACCCCAGTTGGTAGATATGAAATATAATTCAAACACCAAAAAAAATTGATTAAATAAGCAACCGTAGTTCTGCCCTGTTATTATGATTAGATTAGGTATCTCCTAAAAATATTTTATGAAAGAACTCAAAATAAGCTCACGTCTTTGCTTCCTTCATGCTTCGAGCAAAATCTGATTTCCTGCACTTCAGATGGAAAGCAGAAAGAAGTCCTTCAAGAAATGGGATAGCTTGTTTCGTTCTAAGCCTGGATATCACAAGATAAACAGGACTCATTGGTAGGTAAGTAAGATTAGCTAAGTACATTAATTTATCCAATGACAATATACTACATAGAAGCAAAGTATACTTGAAACATGTACAGGATTGCATACCTAGCAAAATCATGGGTACCAAAGAATTGAACCACTACTGACTTTTCTCCAGAAATTTTGTTTAAACCTTTACGATCACCAGCAACAGATTCATCCAGAACAATTGCTGGCCACATAGCATGACCTGCATCAAAAAAAATACCAAAGGAAGTATATATAATAATCAAACAATGAAACTGATGGAAATCATACAGAGAAGTAGAAAATAAATAATTGTCACAAAACTAAACATCTATTAACAGTTCAAACTTAAAATCCATAAGAAAAGGGTCCTTATCAGTTGGCATTATTGGTTGATAGATGTTACACACCTGCATTGGGAATGAATCAAATGGGAAGAAAAAAATGTAAATTAAAATGGGCCAGAAATTTTAGAAACTGGATTGCTTTTAAGGTGGAACCCATAAGGGAGCTTGTATAGTTAAATTTAATCATAGTTGTCTTCTACTGTGTCTGTCCATAAGTTGATTTCTGTTGATCAGAGAATCAGAGATGCACATAACTTCTATCTTTCAGGATTAGGCATGGCAATTCCCCCCTGCCCGTCCTCTTCCCACCCCCAACTCTAACCGAATGTGTTTGGGACAAAATGAGACCCTATAGGGTTAGAGTAGGGTTAGATATTTAAGTAAATTACCGAAATCCGCCTCGATTAGATGTTATATTACTCAAATACCCCTTACATAGACTCAATCTTATTTGAAGTTGGGTCAACTTGAAATATTACTATATGATATGCAATAAAAAGTTCCTTTACATTTTTGGTTCTTTATGTAATTTGTTAATTGTTTCATGAGAAAATTTATGTTTGCTTCACTTGAGGGGGTCAGGGCGGGGGTTATTGTTGGTAGCGCGGGTGGGGCTTTTTTTAGCAGGGGAGCCGGGTCAGAGGGAAGGTACCATACTCACCCTCATTGCCATGCATATAAGGATCAAGAAAATTGCCAAACATAAGTCATATTTGTGAAGCATGGGGGTTATATTTTGCTAAAATATGATTATTATGTGTTTATGCATGAGGTTAGCAAGTCTTCTTGTTCTACATGTTTCTTAGTAAGTCAGCTAGCATAACAAGCCCAAGCCCTAGTAGAATCAAGATCTCTTAAAATCTCAAGCCATGTAAAGCTTTCAACTAATGATCAAGTAATCAAACAAACAAACAAAAACAAAAAAAATCCGATGGCAGATGATACTTTTGAACACATCTGATGTATCATAGATTTTAAGTTTAGAGTTTTGCATAAACACAATCACAGACAATACTAGTGAAAGTATTCTATAATTCATAAAATATGGGTACACAAGATATGTGTCAAAGTTGAAGAGTTGAAAGCAGATGCCTGAGCATGTAATGTAGAATACTACTTCTGATGTTGATAATCTATATAGATGCATTCAAAGTTCAATGAAGAAATAATATATATTTCAGATGCACATACCACTAATCTTGGCCCATATGATATCCCCAGGATCAAGGTCATGACCGTCATCCAAACTAGCAGCCAAAACGACCATCTCATCAATACCAAGACTATCTGTATCCGAACTATGAACACCATAACTCAATTTTAAGCACTTAATCTCCTCGGGAGAAATAAAAAATTTAGTTCTTTCATTCGCTAGAATCAGATCTTCTTCATCGCCATCCTTGTATCTAACCTACATCACATTGGTATATCAGAGCATATCTTTCCTCGTACATTTGGTAACAAAATAATGTGCAAGTATAGATAAATAGAATAGTCATTACATGATGCCGGTAAGTCTCCAGATTGTACCCGACAATAAAACCAGAATACCAAGCATCGTCCATAGGCCAGTACACCTGTTCACATTAATCTTAAAGTTTACCAACAGAAATATATGCACAAAAGCTGTGACACAGTCTAATAACATAAAAGTACTTGCCTTGCATTGTAATCCAACAAATCTCTTGGGATCGCCATCAAATTTCAACCTGTGTTCCATAGCTCAAATTTAAAATTTTGCATAGACGCAAAACCCCCCAAATTTAGAAGAAATACATGCTCCATTTAGTTTCCCTTACATTGAATAGTTATTAACTTTTCATAATTTAAAATAAAATCGAGCTCAGAACTTGTATTAGACCACTTCCTTTATATACCTTCCCACCAAAATCCATGATTCATAACTAGAAAAATAAGATGCATTGGATTCAGTATCAATGGGTGAAAACAGTATTTTCTACTGAACACTTCATAAATGTACATAAAAATATAAAAATATTTGAATAATCAATGGGAGCTGCAGTAAACGTAGTAACTAATCAACAGTTTCATTCCATTCCCGGAACAAATCTGTACTCCAATTTAACTATCCAAGTATAGCTCAATTGGTGAAAACCGCAGTGTATTACAAATACAAAAATTTATAAATATAACAGTAAATTGATTTCTTATTAGGGATTGCCAAACATTACTCATGTAAATTAACAGAGAAAAGAACATACTGGGCCCATTTTTTTGTGCGGATTGAACCGGAATTAGTAACCATTTTGCTAGCAGCATTCTCCCCCAAACTACCGTTGCTCTGCTGCTGCGGCTTAATCTCATTGCCAACATTACTGCTTTTACTCTTCTTCCGGCTGCTTCGTGATTCTCGAGGCGAGCATAGACTTCGCAAAACACTCGAATCAACCCCTAAATTAATCAGCTCACTACACCCCATTTTCCTCCTCTTCCTCTTCCTCTTCCTCCAATCCCCACCTCCCCCTCCTTCTTCAACCTCCGTCTTCACCACCACGGATTTCACCGTCAAATCATCGAAAATAGACGGCTTTTGGGGCGAATACCGATTCCGGCGACGGGAGTAAACGTGGGTTACCGGGGGCTTGCCCATTACATCACCTGAGGGTTTTCCATCATCCTGGTTATCAAAATTGGGGAGTTTTCGAGCTGTCACCTTTTTGGACATGGAGGATCCACTGGCGCTAACGCATGGAGCTGTGGCCGAGTACACCTCGCAGAGCGGAACGTACTTCACTGGAGTTTTCGAGATTTCGCCTTCTTCTTCGTCTGTATTCAATGCAAACGGCATTGAATTAGCCGAAATTGAGCGGATAGAGAAGAATTTTTAGGGTTTTAACGGGTGAATTTGAGGGAGATAAATAATCTGTTTCCCGCCGTGTGCAAAACCGAGATTGGGGAAAAGATTGGTCGGTGTTTTTATATATAAACAACACACTATTTTATTTTATTACAAAAAATGTGATCCGGTCACTAGTAAGTGGTTAATTGACAAATAGAACTAGAACGGTAGAACCTTCGGACCTACATGTCGACCATGTGAACGTCTCAAAATTAGTTAACACGATTCATTTTGAATAGTCAAATATATGAAATTAAATTTAAATATAATTTTTTCTTTTTATTCAAATATATGAAATTAAATTTAAATATAATTTTTTCTTTTTATAATTATTAAATTGTCGTTCAAGTACGACAAAATATAAATTGTAAATTTTAATACAAATATTTTTTTGTAGATAATATTTAAATTTAAATAAAATTCTCATTACAATTAGTGTCATACTATTTTACAAAATACCGAGAACTACTATAATTACTATCTTGTACACTCCACTCTCCGACTAGTCTCAACTAATTCTCGCATCTTGATAAGAACAATGGAACCAAAAGTAAAAGGGTGAGCTCAACTAGCCCAATAAAGAATATTATGACTAGATAATGAAGAACAAATTATCTTTAGTCCTCAACAGTAAAAAATCTGATTGAATACAATAGACAATAAATTTTAGATCAACAACTGTAGCAGAATAAACAATCTATTAGAAGAGTCAAGTAGAGTATGATTTTTATTATCTTCTATGATTTAAAATTTCATCATCAATATTTTATTTATGTAACACCAATCAATAGTTATTTTCAATCAACGAATTATCTATGCACTACGGGCCAAATATAATCATTTGTATCGTCAGTGTCATGATCATGTCAAACACCTGTCCATTTATGCACTGCGGGCCAAAGAGAATTTTTATCATAAGCCTTTATCTGTAACATTAAAAGTCATGATTATACCAATACACAATTTTTGGTCATAATCATACCAATCAATAGTCCATATTTGCACTACGGACCAAAGATGACTTTCAGCACAATATAAGTATGAGGATGATGATAATGATAATGATATAAAGAATCAATCAAGTGAGATCAAGGATAAATATTAAAAAATTTATAATTCAATTTATCCAGAGTTCAAAAATGTCCAAATTGTCGACATGATAATTAATTGTGAAGTAAAATTCAAGAATGATAGTAATGTATCAAAAATAATTTGAACAGAAAAGAAATCAATTTTGTCGTGAATAGTACCCCAAATGAATAGTAATTAAATGAAAAGTACCCAAATGAATAGTATCCCAAATGAATAGTACTCTAACATGAATAGTATCCCACTATAAAAAGATTAAAATTTCAATAAGAAAATTCATACCAATAATGAAATAATACTAGATGAATCACATACTATTAAGAATATTCCACTAATTTTAAGAGTTTTCACCATTTAATAATAAGGTTATGGAAACAAACAATAAATTCGTACCATAAATAGAGAAATATGAAAGAAGATGATATCCCTTGATGAGTACAAAAGAAATGATATATCATACGAGTATGAAATAATATACGAAACTACAAATAGATTTTCACCTGTCATGCGGTAATCCGCATAGACGTATTATTTCTACAAATCAAGAATGAATACGAAGGGTTATTCACCATGCATGCGGTAATCCGCTTAGACAGGTTATTCCACAGATTAATAAAAAATGAATACTAGTGGTTATTCACCAGGCATATGGTAATCCGCGTAGACAAGTTATTCTCGCATATTAATAAGGAATAGAATGACAACCCTTACGATTATTGAAAGAAAATAACATCCTTTATGAATATAAAATAAACAATACACCTTACGAAGAATAAATAATACCCTGACGAAAAAGAAATAAATAATACCCCTTACTTTAGTAGGAAATTGGATACTGCAATAGTGTAGTAGCAGAATACTCTTATTCTTTCTCTTTTATTATTCCTATAGTTTCTCTCTCTATAGTTTTAGTGAATTGGTGAGAAAGAATGAAGTTATGAGCTTCTATTTATAGGAGATGGACTAAATAGCAACTGATTCACGGACGATCCAGATTGATTTACTACTAAAACAGACGGTCTATATTGATTTACTATTAAAACTTCACCTGACGGTCTATATTAATTTACTATTAAAATTTCAACCAACAGTCCATATTGATTTACTATTAAAAATTCAATCGACGGTCTGAAAAATTAGCACATCTTCCCGTAGAATAATAAGTCAAACTTATAACAAACACCTCATGATAAACCCCTCTATTTATATCAAAAATTGAATAAATGTTTACCACAAATCACTTCTCTTCAATCAACACATTTTTAATCTTTCAACAATGATTCATCATTTAATATTATAACTCACAATATTGACAACCAGATCATTCCCAGGAAAGAAGGAGTTTTCTGATAAGGATTGCTTCTTACTAGTGCGCAATTAAATAACTAAACCCCTTTCCACGACAGAACTTTTTAGACATTGCCAATGATGCAAATAATAATAAGAATAATTGTGTCGTCTCAATTATTAATTTAATAATATAAAATATTGTGCAGATGAAACTGTGACTAAGGCTGTAAATGAGCCAACACAGTTTGGGCTCGACTCGAAAATATACGAGCGAGACTCGAATTCGTTAACAATATGATCAAAATCTGAGCATTAAAAATAGTTCGAATAAAAATATGAGTAGAATCAGAGCAAGGTTATACTCGACTCGTTTAAGATTCAAACTACTCGAATTTTTGATTGTGATTCGATACGTACTCAGTTAATACATATTCGATTAGATGTTCGATACATCCTCTTATAATATATACAAAAATTTAAATCAAATTAAGATAATTAGTTATTATTTTGTTTTGTTTTTAATTTTAATTGTGATTTTATATTTGTAAAGTGTAATAATAAATAAATTTTCTCATTTTTAAGTAAAATAACAAATTTAATTTATAATTATATTTATTATAAAACTACTTATTATGTGGAGATTCGAATTCGAGCTTGAATTTGAAGCTCGCGAGTAGTTTAAATAAATATTTGAGTCGAGTTGGATCGAATTCGAGTAATAAATATTCGAGTCGAGTCAAATCTGAGTAGGAATTTTTAAATATAATTCGAATTCAAGCCGAATTCGAGTATGAATTTATCATTTCGAGTCGAATTCAAGTAGCTTTCTGTTCGCTCTAGTTTGACTCGTTTACACCCTTAACTGTGACAATAATTGAGTCAATAATATGAGATACTATACAGCAACTACTATGACAATTATTAAATAAAACTGAGTGACTTCTTACGTAATCATCAATAATCAGAGATACTGTGCAATACCGTGTTCTACAATGTAATAACGCGTATTACAATACTTTTATCATCGGGTATTTCAACAGTTTAACGGTAAAAAAACTTGTTATTATTTTATGAAAATGTTAATTTTGTCGCTTTCTATATCCGAAAGTTATTTTGTTGTGGGGTCCACCAATGATTGCGATGTCGTATGAATATTTCCCGACAAAAATAATATTCCCCGACTGATGAGTGAGTTTCATACCTATGAATCGGATGCCTTTTCAGACTTATATGGTTGCTAATCCGTTTATTTTAGTATTGTTTTATGTGTTTGTGTTGTGTGCAAGGTTAGTACATTTTATCTAAGGCAAAGGTTAAGTGGCATGGTGGCAAGTGAGGTAAGCAAAGCAGAAGAAATCAGTATAGTGCAGAGCATAGCCCACTGAGGCAGTTATCCATAGGCTAAAACACCCCGCTGGGGCAGGGGTGCACATTCTCAGAAAGCTTGATACAACGCCGGGGCAGGGGTGCGCGATAGAAAATAATGAGTTCTGATGTGTTTCTACTACTTTTGTGGCGTGACTTGGTGGACTTTGAACGCGATTGAGACTTGACAAAGAACGTATTCAATTACAAAAATTGAGACTTCATTAACTATAATCATTCGTTCAACATTCAATCAATCAAAACAACTTTCAAGCCCTAAGTTTTAAAGATTTTGGAGGAACAGAAACAAGGAGCGAGGAACACAAAAAATTGTAGATTGAAGTGAAGAAAAGGGTGGTTCTATTTACTGTTCTTATTCTTTAATTTAAGTTCTGTAATTGGGATGTTTAAATCTTTGATCTATTCAGTTTTTATTTCATTAGATATGAACTAAATTAACTTATTAAGCCTATAATGGATATTTATGTGTAATGAGGATTATTATGTTTCAAGTTTAATTCAATGATGCTATTTTTAGTTCATCTATTATGATTTGTATATAATCTATGAGTTGCTTGATCACCAATTCTATGTGAACTTGTATGAATTCGAGATATGAAGTATGGGTTTAGACTTAGTCATAATAGCATGTATTTGTGATTTCTGCGTTTTGATGGAATTTATAATTTATGTTTAGGATAGAGATATACATATGCATCGCATGTAATCGTATGAGAACTTGAGATTAAAATTCTTTAATTGTAATTCACATAGAGATATAATGAATTAGTTAATTAGGGTGATTGGCTTAATTCTATCATCTGTAGATTTAAGTTAATAAGGGTATAGTGCATTGAGATATTATATCTACTTTCGTGTTTTTGATTAATGAAGTGGAATAGTTAATTTTGAATTAAAAAGAAGTATAATAATCTTAATGAAGCATAAAGTGAAGTTATAGGCTTAATTCTTCATCATCTGAGTAAAATTTGCGGTAGTTAGTTGATTTATATTTAATTTATTAGTTTTTCATTAATTTCATTCTTAAATCATTTAGTTTAATAAAATTGAGATAATAAAAAGCTGGTAATTATTAGATTAAAATTGATATTTGTCTTTGTGAGAACGATACTTAACTTATCATTATATTACTTGTTGACCACGTATACTTGTGTGCTATGCGTAATCAGACTTTACCTAACAAGTTTTTTGTGCCGTTGCCGGGGAAAGATTAATGATTTTATTACTTTCAATATCAGTTTAATTAGATCAGTTTTATTTAAACATTTTCCTTTTTGTTTTCGTTTATTTCTTATTTTAGGTTCTCGTGATTAGTGCATGCAAACTCGGTCAAAAAAACCAGATTTACTTTTTTACGAGAACGACATCGGAAGAAGGTTTCAAAGGTTGAGTAAGTGGATTAAAGAGACTAGGGAGAACTTTGAGAAGTAAGAAAATATGGCTGCAGAGGATCAAAAAGCACTTAGGGAGTATGCCACACCCAGGGTTACTGAAATTCAGTCAAGCATTACCAAGCTTGCAATAGCTACTAACCATTTTGAGATAAAGCCTGACACAATTCAGATGATACAGAATTTGGTACAGCTTGGGGGATTGGATAATGATGATCCGAACGAGCATCTGGTGAGCTTTCTGGAGATATGTGATACCTTCAAGTACAATGTGGTATCTGGTAATGCAATACGACTGCGTCTGTTTCCATTCACACTGCGAGATAAGGCAAAGAGCTGGTTACATTCACTACTACCAGGATCAATCACTACTTGAGATGACCTAGCTCAAAAATTTATAGCCAAAATTTTCCCACTAGCGAAGACTGCGAAGATGAGGAATGAGATTACAACATTTGAACAGCAACATGGGGAGTCTCTATATGAATCTTGGGAGAGATATAAAGAGTTACCGAGGAAGTGTCCGCATCACGGATTACCCAAGTGGTTGCAGATGAATACCTTCTCTAATGGGCCGAATAGTAATCTTCGGACTAGTATAGATGCAACGTCGGGAGGAGCTTTTATGGCTAAGAGATTTGAGGAGGCTTATGACTTGATTGAAACAATGGCAGTTAACAACTACCAGTGGCCAACAGCAAGAATGACATAACCTAAGGTAACTGGAGTGTTAGAGATGGATGGAGTGACGGCTCTAGCGGCTCAGATTTCAGCACTATTGAAGAAAATGGATGCCTTCACGGGAGTACAGGTTCAGCAGGTGGCGTATGTGTGTGAATTGTGTATGGGGGAACATCCGACGGAGCAGTGTTCTATCAATCCAGTAGCAGTTCAGTTTGTAGGTAGCTATAATAGACCTCCTAATCCATATTAGAATACCTACAACCGGGGGGCAACGAATCATCCAAACTTCTCGTGGAGCAACAATCAAAATCAACAACAAGCTCCACGACCATTTTATCCCCTCGGTTTCCAAAATCAGCATCAACAGCTAGCTCCGCAACATGAGAAAAAGTCAGATTTGGAGGAGCTATTGTTAAAGTATATATCCAGTAATGAGGCAACTATGAATACATAAGCGGTAGCGATTAAGAACTTGGAAAATCAGATGGGACAGCTTGCGATGACATTGAACAATAGTGTGACGCCCTCATAATAGGTATCCATCACCCATTCTGAGTCGCCAAATACATGGTACAGAACTCAAATACAAACTTAACTAATACAACTGTCGTGCAAAATACGACAACACAATAGCTGAGTTTTAACACGAATATTGTCTTCTACACAATATCCAAACTCAAATTCAATCCTCATTACAATTATTATCACAATATTTCACAGAATAGTGATGACTACTAAAGCAACCATTTGGACCGTCACTCCATTCCCTGACTAGTCCCAGCTATATTCTCATTTTCTGAAGAGAACAGTGAAAGAAAAGGGTGAGCTCAACTAGCCTAGTAAGAAATATTATGACTAAAATAATGTAGAATAAATTATCGTTAGCCTTCAACAGTGTTAAACAGATAGAATACAATAGATAACAAGTTTAACTTCAGAGGAACAAACAATTCATTAGAAGAGTCAAGTAGAGAATGATATCTACTATTTTCTATGATTTAAAAGTTTATCATTAATTTTATCTCTGAGACTCAGCTTAATAAATAATCCACATCACTGAATTATTTATGCACTACAGGCTAAAGATATTCATTAGCATCACGTCCACGAATTATCCATGCACTACAGGCCAAGGATATTCGTGTTATCATCAATGGTCATGATCATGCTAAACAACAATTCATCTTTACACCCTTGGCCGAAGAGAATCCATGGTCATGATCAAACCAACAACTGTCCATCAATGCACTACGTGTGAGACCCCAAAATTTATGAATAAAGATTTAAATTTCTCGATTTTTTTTAATATTATGGTGTGGATTTGACATAATGTTATAGTTGTGGGTAATATTTACAAATTTTGCAAAGTAAGCAAGTGGTTATATAATAATTGATTGGTCTGAGAATATTCATTTTAACAGGGAATATTCGTATGACGGCACAATCATTGGTGGACCCCACAACGAAAGTATTGTCGTAGTAAGAAAATGACAAAGTTATCTTTTATTAAAAATAACGACGAAAAAGTTACCGTTAAAACTGTTGAACTACCCGGTAGTAAAAGTACAGTAATACGCGTGGTTGCATAGTAGCACACGGTATTGATTATTGATGCTTACGTTAGAAGTCACTCAGTTATACTCAATTATTGCTACAGTAATTGATGCATCATATCTCTCATATTATTGATTCGATTATTGTCACAATATCATTTGCATAATATTTTATATATTATTAAATCAATAATTGAGACGACAAAGTTATTCATATTATTAAATTACAATATTTATAATGTCTAGAAGTTCTGTCAATGAGAGGTTTGGTCATCTAATTGCGCGCCAATAAGGAGAAATCCTTATCGGAAAGCCCCCTCTTACCTGGAATCGACCCGGCTGTTAAATATTGTGAGTTATAATATTAATGATGAATAAGTTCGTGTTGATTAAAGATGAATTTAATAGTTCTATTGTGTTGGGATTATTAGTGTTAGTGGAAATCGACATCTATTCCGATGATAATTGATGTCTAGGGGTTATATTGATAAATCGGGTAATTAATCAGATAAATGAGTAATTAATTGCTACTAATTCACATACTTATATAACTATTTGTTCACATGTGTGTACTATTGAATCACATTCTTGTACTATTAGGGGAGTTGGTGCAAGATTGATGATACTTGCATGACTAAGTTAAAAATGGAGGTATAGATGGAGGTACTATACTGTAATTCGTATTTTCACATGATTATAACTATTGATTCACATGATTGAATTATTGATTAACATTATTTACTATTAGGGGAGGTAGTGCAAGTTTGATAATACTTGCAGGACTAAATTAAAAATGAAAGAAAATTTGGAGGTATTGTACTGTAATATTTTGAGCCCCAAAACGTGCAATTATCGAAACTATATTTTTCTATAAATAGAAGCTCATTCTTCCTTCATTTCTCACCAATTCACTAAAGCTATAGAGCAATTATTATAGATAAAAATTATAGAGAGAAAGAAGAAGAGAAGTCTGATACCTCACTATTCCAGTATCCGGTTTTCTTCTAAGGTAAGGGGTATTATTTCTTTCGTATTCATGAAGAGAGCTATTATTATTCCATTCCTTATTATTATGTTGGAATAACATGTCTATGCGAAATACCGCATACATGGTGAAATTCTTCTGTTATTTCATTCTTTATTATTCTGTTGGAATAACCTGTCTGTGCGGTCAATCGCATGCCTGGTGAATTCTGTTGTTATTCCATTCTATATTATTCTGTTAGAATATCTTGTCTGTGCGATTTACGCATGACCTGGTTCCATTTTTTATTATTCTATTGGAATATCCTGTCTGTGCGGTTTACGCATGACCTGGTTCCATTCTTTATTATTCTGTTGAGAATAACCTGTCTATGCGGTCTATCGCATGCATGGTGAATTCTTCTGTTATTCCATTCTTTATTATTCTGTTGGAATAACCTGTCTATATAGATTATCGCATGCATGGTGAATGATTCTTTGTATTCATATGAATAGTATTTTCATTCAAAAGGGGTTTCTGCCAGGGGCAGTTCATAATTTTTCTGACCCTCAAAAATTCTGGAAAAATTTGAAATGAAACTTTGATGAGTTTTCTAGATTGTATCCAAAAATAACGATTTTTGGATGTATAGATTAAGAGTTATGGATTTTATGGAAAAAGACTATTTTAAAAGTAAACCATTATATAACAGGAGTATACCCTGTAAATTTTAGAATTTTTGGACAAAAGTACAATTTATGATAAATGTCTAAATATTCGGCAGTTTTGGCCATATAAAAAATAGTAAATGAATTTTAAAAATTTCGAGAAAAATATATGTTTAATATGGGACTATATTCTGCTAAATCCCAGAAAAAAATATTTTTGGGACTGATTTGGTATTTTTATAAAAATAAACTAGTTATGAGTAAATGAATTAAATATGTTATGTGAAGTAACAAAATTGAAAAATAGGACTTTATGGCTTGGGAATCCTAAATAGGGTATATGCAGATTTTTTATGAGGGATTTGATCATTGGTGATGAAATCTTATGAGTATAGCATTTTTGAATGATTAAATGCATTATTTGGTAAAATATAAACAATTGAAATAAATTGTTTATAAGTTTAAGAAGTGATTAAAATATTGTTATAATATTAATAATATTAGATGATGAGTTTATTAACTGATTGATAATATTTGGATAGATTTAAAGTCTTTAATGCTTATCCTTATTTTTATTTGATTAATGTTTATATCATTGTCATCATCCTCATACTTATATTATGATGAAAGTCATCTTTGGCTTACGTGCATAGATGGACTTGATATGATTATGACCAGGGATCATTTGGTATAATCATGACCTGTAATGTTATAAATGATGTGGTAAAAGTCCTCAGTGACCTGTAATGCATTGATGGACAATTTTTAGTATGATTATGACCAGTGATTATTCGGTATAGTCATGACCATTGATGATATTATGAATATCCTTGGCCCGTAATATAAGGATGATTCGATGATGTAGTTTATTTATTAAGCTGAGTCTCGGCGATAAAAATTGATGAAAACATTTTAAAACATAGAAGATAGTAGATATCATGCTCTACTTGATTCTTCTAATGGATTGCTTATTCCGTTGCAGTTAAACTTGATGTCTATTGTATTTTATTAGTTTAACATTGTTGAAGACTAATGACAATTTATTCTGCATTATCTTAGTCATAATATTTCTTACTGGGCTAGTTGAGCTCACCCTTTCTTTCACTGTTCTCTTCAGGAAATGAGAACGTAGCCGGGACTAGTCGGGGAAAGGAGTGACGGTCCAGATGATAGCATTAGTAGTCCTCACTATTCTATTAAATAGTGTGATAATAAATGTAATGAGGACTTCATTGAGTGTGGATATTGTCTAGATAACAATATTCTTATTAAAACTCTTAGATTATGTTTTGTCGTATTTTACACGACTGTTGTATAATTAAGTTGTATTTGAATTTTGTACCATGTATTTGACGACTCAAAATGGGTGATGTATACTTATTTTGGGGGCGTCACACTACGGGCCAATGTGGACTTTTACCACATCATTTGTAACATTACAGGTCATGATTATACCGATATATAATTCCTGGTCATAATCATACCAATCAACAGTCCATCTATGCACTACGGGCCAAAGATGACTTTTATCACAATATAAGCACGAGAATGATGACAATGATATAAGAATTCAATTAAACGAAATCAAGGATAAATATTAAAGACTTTAAATTTGTCTAGAGTTTAAAAATATCCAAATTGTCAATATGATAACTGCTTTGTGGAGTAAAATTCAAGAATAATATTCACGTATCAAAAATAATTTGGACAGAAAAGAATCAATTTTTCGTCGTGAATAGTACCCCGGGTGAATAGTACCCAAGTGAATAGTACCTTATGAATAGTACTTCATGAATAGTAACCTGTGAATAGTACTCCATGAATAGTGTCGTACGTATGAATAGTGCCGTATAAATAAATAGTTCCCATGAATAGTACTCTGACATGAAAAGATTAAAATTTAATAAGAATGTTCAGAAAAATATCCTTGTGAAACGATACTAGATGAAGCGCAAATTTCAAGGATATTCTACTAATTTCAAGGAATATAGAAGCAATACTTATCAAACAGAGTGTAGAATTCAAAATCTGAAACAAAATAATATTACTTACAAACTACAGAGTATGGAAGAAAATATTATTTCTTACGAATATTGAACAAAAATAATATCTCCGACGACGGTTGAACGAAAATAATATTCCTACGAATATTGAATGAAGATAATATTCCTTACGAATACTGAACAAAAATAATATTCCTTACGAATATTGAACGAAAATAAAAAAATTTATGAATACGAAAAATAATATCGTAAGCGAATATGAAATAACTAATATCCCTTACCTCAAAAAGAGAGCAATTCCGACTGGTATAGCGGAGATATTCTTGAAGAAAACTTATACTATTTTCCACACTCAAAGCTTCCTTAAACTCTAAAGAAATACGCTCAATATTATAGAAGAAGAATTCTCTGATTCTGGTGTGATTTTCAATTCTAAACTAAGCATCCTATTTATAGGAGAATGACATGATAATATTTGGATGCACAGTAAGGGAAGAATCACGGACTGCATAGTAAGTTCACGGACGAATTTTCTGAATTCACATGATTTTACTATGTAAATACTATGTAGACACTATTCAAATACTATGCATAATAAAATATAATATATTCTATTTTTTATAAAAAACAAAACTTATTATATATAATATATAATTATATATATAATTAATTCACGGGTGGAATGGTGGTTATATATATATATATAACAAAACTGAGATAACTTTCTACCGACACTTTTGAAAAATGGGTAAGTGGGGGTTCAAATAATACGCTAAACTTACAACAAATACTTCATAAAAATCCCTTCTATTTATCTCAATTCACTTGGCTTCACAAAACATATTTTTAATAACATTTTTTCATCATTATTATAACTCGTAATATTAACAATCAGATCATTCCCAGGAAAGAGGGGGCTTTTCGATAAGGATTTCTCCCTATTTGTGCGCAATTAGGTGACCAAACCCCTTTTCTCGACAGAACTTTCAAGACATTGTCAATAATGCAAATAATAATATGAATAAATTTGTCGTCTCAATTATTGGTTTAATAATATAAAATATTGTGACAATAATTGAATCAATAACGTGAGATACTATGCAACAATTATTGTTGCAATAATTAAACAAAATTGAGTGATTTCTCACGTAAGCATCAATAATCAATACCGTGTGCTATTATGCAACCACACATATTACTGTACTTTTATCACCGGGTAATTCAACAGTTAACGGTAAAACTTTTGCCGTTATTTTCATAAAAAGATATTTTTGTCGTTTTTTAACTCCGATAATAATTCTGTTGTGGGATCCACCAATGATTGCGCTATCGTATGAATATTCCCTGTTAAAACGATTATTCTCCTACCAATTGAATATTTTATGACAACTTACTTACTTTGCAAAATTTATAAATATCACCCACAACTATAACATTATATCAAATCCACACCTTATTACTCAAAATAAAATTTTTAGAAAATTAATCTTTATTCATAAAAGTTGGGGTCTTACAAATAGACCTCAAAGGTCTTTACTGAATGATACTGAAAAGAACCCTAGAGGTAGTCATGAGCAGTGTAATGCTATCACACTTAGGAGTGGTAAAACATTGGTTTCTATTTTTGATAGGAAAACAAGCAATGATGAGGATTGTGAGAATGAAGGGAGAGATTCGGCAAGGAAAACTAAGGAAAAAGTTGTGGAAAAGCCGAAGGAAGACAAATAGAATATAGTCACACTACCTGTGCCTTCCCCTCAACGTTTGGAAAGTCAGAAGCTCAAGAATTAGTTTTCTAAGTTCATGGACATCTTCAAACAGTTGCACATTATTATTCCGTTTGCCAAAGCACTAGAGCAGATGCCACGCTATGTCAAGTTAATGCTTTCAATGAAACACAAGTTTAATGAATTCGAAACAGTGACGTTAACGGAAGAGTGTAGTGCAATTCTGCAGAAAAAGCTCCCTCCTAAGTTGAAAGATCTGGGGAGTTTTACTATTCCATGTGCAATTTGTAATCAAGACATGGGAAGAGCCCTATGTGATCTAGGAGCAAGTATAAACCTTATGCCACTGTCCATATACAGAAAGTTGGGCTTAAAGGAAACAAAGCCAAAAAATATCAATCTACAACTAACAGATAAATCAATAACTTATCCATTGGGGATAGTAGAAGACGTGCTGGTAAAGGTTGACACATTAATATTTCCAGCTGATTTTGTGGTGTTGGACTTTGAAGAAGATAATAATATCCTGATCATTTTGGGACGATCATTCCTTGCAACACGACAAACACTAATCGACGTGCCTAATGGAGAATTGACTATGAAAGTGATCGATCAGGTAGTGAAAGTTAAAGTATTCAAGGAAATTTCAATTCCTAATGATAATGAAGAGAGCGATTTGATTGAGGCATCTACACATGTCAAACACAAGGATTGTAAAGAGGTTGATGGTCTAAAAGCGCTTATTGGAGATATGAAGTCAATTTTGCCCCCAACAATGTAGTTGAATAGGTATGCAATAAAGCAGTGTTGGTTGTGTGCGGTACACAAACAACATGCTAAAAATATCCCGACCGGTCCAAATTAAAAACAGGGAGTAGTCAGGCTAAAAGACTTAAAAATAAGCGCTCATTGGGAGGCAACCCAAATTTCTTGTTATTTACAGTATTTAGTTTCACATTGTATAATTCAGTAGCTTAGTTATTAGTTTTAGTATTTAGTAGTTCAAATTTTTGCAAATCATAGGCTAGTAGTTAGTTAGCTTATTATTTAGTCATTGTGTGGTTAATCACAACATTCTTGCTCAATCTCCATGTGATTAACTTAAATAGTGGGTTTTAATGGATTTTAGGAACTGAGGATGAAGTTTTACATGCGTGCAAGACAAAAACAATAGAAAAACAAAAGTGGTGCAGGACATAGTAGCCTGCCCCGACGGTCCCAATCAGAGCTTGACATGCCCGCCTCAGGTGGGGGGTCCTTTGTCCATGCCCACCTCGGCGGGGGTTTACAGTTCAAAGGACCCCTCCCTGGCGGGGGTACGGGAGTTCAGTTTTTAAAACATTATGTAGATCGTGCACATCCAAGTTATCTCTATCATAACCGAACATAGCAACCACAATCCCATGAATCCTCTCCAAATCGCCCACTTCCCATAGAAATTGGTCATCACTTGCACTCCCATATAAATCCAACTCCAATCTCTTCCATTCTACACCAAATCCACATCAAACTTCAAATTTCCATCACAAACCTAGGGTTTCTCATCATTATAGGTTTTCAGGCAAAGAAGAAGGGGAAAGCTCTGCAATTGGAAGTAAATCACTACTTTATCATCAAAGAGTAACGCAATCCAGTGTGGGTAAGCATCCTTAGTCATTCTTCATTATAGTTAGAAATTGTTCTACAATTTGGGATATTGTGGTTCTCTATGACATTATACGCATGCCAAGTGCTTGACAAATTGCACAAGTGAAAAGTTTGGGGGAGTTCTGACTTGTATTGATACACCATGGAACCAAAGACACCAGTAAAATGTCAAAGGGGTAAAGGGTCATCACCACCCAATCGCAGCTTCGATAAAAAGAAATTTGTCAGTGCCTTAGCGGCAGATAAATTTGAGTACTTTGCACCTAAGGCATTGACACCAGAGCGTGGGTTGAGGCCTGATTCTTTCGTCGGGCAGATGAGGAGGCAAATTCATGAACAAGGTTCGGACACGTTCGCGGATTAACTGGACCCTGCAGTGGTAATAATTATGAAGGAATTCTATGCAAATGTAGAGGACAAAGCACCATTCGTTGCATTTGTCCGCAGAAAACAAGTCTCATTTGGTCCCGAGGCTATAAATGAATTCTATAATGTGCGAGCCCCGACTTTATGCCAATATGCCCAGTTTCGTGATAGCAACCCCGACTACGACCAAATATTGATTGAGATCTCAAAGCAGGGCACAACATGGGTTAAAGGAAAGAAAGGAGGGACTCTGTTTATGAGCAAGGATTTTAGCCGGTATGGAAAGATTTGGCACGCCTTCCTTTGCGTGAAGTTGTTCCCATCCACACATACGAGCGAGGTGACCAAAGAGAAGGTGTTGCTCCTTTATGCTATTGTGAAAGACTTTGACATTGATGTTGGTGCTATCATCAATTTCTCTATCAGACGCTGCCTGCGAGGCCCATTTTTTGTGGGGGGGGGGGGTTGCCACACCCATCCCTTATATGTGGACTATGTCGACAGTCGGGAGTGAGATGGTCAGCGGATGAGCCAGTGTAGCATCCCCTTCAATTGCTAGACTCGCGTCTCATTGCTCGATATTCAGTCTGTCTTGGGGGAGAGTCACATCCTCGTGGGTTAGGTTTTATATTTCTTGATGCTCCTGAGGAGGAGGAATCTGACGATAGCTCAGAGGATGATGAGTTTAAAGATGATGAAATGTCTGAGGGTGCTGAGGAGACATCTAGGGGTTATCAATCAACAAAATATATGTTTAGCACTCAGTTCCGAAGCCTCCAGTGCCATATTGATGAAATGGTCAGACTTGAGGATAAAAAGCTGAAAAGAATAGCAGCGCGTCAAGACCATGCTTTTGCCACTCAAAATGCCTTCAATGCTTCTTTAGTAGTGGCCTTTGATAGACTGAACCCCACTACTGCTGATCAGTTCCAGTTTCCAAGTCCACAGCCACTACCAGCCTATCCTCTTTCAGATTTAGATGTTGAGTATGTGCCACCTCCGGCTTAGCCGATATAGGGAAGTCATCTTATGCTTTATTGTTATATTTTAATAATGAGGACATTGTTAGATTTAAGTTTGGGGGAGTATGTGCTTATGTTTAGTTCTGTTTATGTGCATATGTCATTTTAATGTGTTAGTTAGTTAGTTTTGCATTTGTTAGTTCATGATAGTTCATGTTTGCATTTCATATTAGTTGCATTATTAGTATATTGTAGTTTTTATGTTTTTGTAGTTTAGTTTGTAAATAATAATCTTTGTTTTTCGTGTTGAGTTATATAGAAAAAATAGAAAATGGAAAATCACAAAAATAGTAGTTAGTTTAAAGTTTATGTTTTGTATTTGCATGATTCCAGCTTTAAGATGGTTGAAGTTTATTTGGGCCAATGATGAGTTTAGAATTGAGTAGACAAGAATTGGTATTGATAATCATGACTTAGATGTATTTTCATATCATGACCTAAATCTTTGTCTATTTGAAACTGGTATAGTTAGGATAGCACAATAAAAATGTCTATGTTGACTAATTGGGTTTAAATTTACACATAATTAACTTCTTAAGGAAATTTGAGATTTAATGAAAGAAAGTCATAAATAAGTGGTGATGGTTAAGATTAGGCAGAAACCTAAATTTGGGGGAATATTTGGGATATATCTGGAAAAAAGAAAAAAAAGGTAAAAAGAATGAAAAATTGAAAGAAAAAAAGTATGAATAAACATCGTGGCTAGTTTAGTTATGTGGCCTTTGTTATTTGAGTAAGTATGCCCGAGGGGATGTCTCTACACCCAACTTCCTAAAGCCATCTGGTTTGGGAGTAGTTGGTCGAAAGCTCGCTAATGGGTAGCATTGAAAAGCCTAAGAGGACTAGACATTACACAGTCATGAGTAAAAATAAAAAATGAAAAATGGGAAAAAGAGCGAAAAGCCCCCGTACGTGAATAAGAAAGCAAAAATATCCCTTATTGACTTCTAAATATGGTATCTGTTGTTTTAGCCGGATCTTGCTTGTTTATAGATTTCTTGACTTTAAACCGTTTAACTCTTTAAAGAGGCTTATGATGTGTCTTATTTAAGCTACTATCAGTTAACATGGTTGTTGAGCACACACGCACTATATCAGTCATAACAAGTATTGATTTGGTGATTGATATGAGGTTATTGACTCGTCTTGGAAATATTTACTGTTCATGTCTATTGTGATTTCTCTAAGGCAATTTGAATAGACTCTGTTTTGTCTGATAGCTGGATTCGTAGGCATTATTTAGTTGCATTGCATTGCCTTCTATTGTGCTTGAGGACAATCATAGTTTAAGTTTGGGGGAATTTGATGAGTGAGTTTCATACATACAAATTGGATGCTTTTTTGGACTTAAATGGTTGCTAATCCGAATATTTTAGTATTATTTTATATTTTTGTGTTGTGTGCAAGGTTAGTACATTTTGGCTAAGGCAAGGGTTAAGTGGCATGGTGGCAAGTAAGGCAAGCAAAGTAGAAGAAATCAATAGAGTGCAGAGCATAGCTCGTCGGGGCGGGCATCCATAGGCTAAAACACCCTGCTGAGGTGGGGGGGAGGTGGGGGGGAGGGGGGTTGCACATTTTTAGAAAGCTTGATACCCCGTCGGGGTGAGGGTGCGCGGTAGAGAAAAATGAGTTTTGATGTGTTTCTATTACTATTGTGGCGTGGCTTGGTGAACTTTGGACGCGATTGGGACTTGACAAAGAACGTATTCAGTTACAAAAATTGAGACTTCATTAACTCTAATCATTCATTCAACATTCAATCAATCAAAATAACTTTCAAGCCCCAAGTTTTGAAGATTTTGAAGGAATAGAAGCAAAGAGCGAGGAACACAAAGATTGCAGATTGAAGTGAAGAAAAGGGTGGTTCTATTTACTGTTCTTATTCTTTAATTTTAGTTCTATAATTGAAATGTTTAAATCTTTGAACTATTAAGTTTTTATTTCATTAGTTAAGAACTAAATTAACTTATTAAGCCTATAATGGATCTTTATGTGTAATGAGGATTATTATGTTTCAATTTTAATTCAATGATGCTATTTTTAGTTCATCTATTATGATTTGTGCGTAATCTATGAGTTGCTTGATCACCAATTCTATGTGAACTTGTATGAATTCAAGAGATGAAGTAAGGGTTTAGACTTAGTCACAATAGCATGTGTTTGTGATTTCTGCGTTTTGATGGAATTCATAATTTATGTTTAGGATAGAGATATACCTATGCATTGCATGTAATCGTATGAGAACTTGAGATTAAAATTCTTTAATTGTAATTCACATAGAGATATAGTGAATTAGTTAATTAGGGTGATTCACTTAATTTTATCATCTGTGGATTTAAGTTAATATGGGTATAGTGCACCGAGAGATGGTTATATCTACTTTCGTGTTCTTGATTAATGAACTGAAATAGTTAATTTTGAATTAAAAAGAAGTATAATAATTTAAGTGAAGCATAAAGTGAAGTTGTAGGATTAATTCTCCATTATCTGAGTAAAATTTGCGGTAGTTAGTTGATTTATATTTAATTTATTAGTTTTTCATTAATTTCATTCTTAAATCATTTAGTTTAATAAATTTGAGATAATACAAAGCTGGTAATTGTTAGATTAAAATTGATTTTTGTCTCTGTGGGAACGATACTTAACTTATCATTATATTACTTCTTGACAACGTATACTTGCGTGCTGTGCATAATTAGAATTTACCCAACATCGACCAAACGAATATTTTATGACAACTTGCTTACTTTGCAAAATTTGCACATATCACCCATAACTATAACATTATATCAAATCAACACCTTACTATTCAAAATAATATTTAGAGAAAATTAAATCTTTATTCATAAAAGTTGGGGTCTTACAACCTCCTTTTTTTATGAAATTTCTTCATCGAAATTGATATACATTCCTAGTATCTTGAAGAGGTGAGGATACCTTGTTTTCATTTCAGATTCTAACTCCCAGGTCATTTTTCCTCAATATCATGGTTTCTCCATAAAACTTTGACTTGAGGTATAACCTTTGAGCATAGAATATGCTCCTTCTTATCCAAGATCTTGACAAGTACCTCCTCATACGTTAAAACTTCGGCTATCTCGTCTGGTTCTAATTCAATAATGTGGTTTGGGTCTTCAACATATTTATGTAACATAGATATATGAAAAACGTTATGAACACGAGACATACTTGGCCGTAAGGCGAGTCTATAGGCCACAGTTCCTACTCAATCGAGGATTTCAAATGGACTAATAAATTGAGGGTTGAGATTTCTTTTCTTCATCGATTCTTGCTTTTAGAATAACACCTTCTTGCACCTTCTTATTCATATTAATCAGCTCTGGGTCTGTAGCTTGAGTAGCTTTAATTTATCGATTAAAGTCAATTTTACTCGTATATTTGTCATCTTCACGTGGATCTCTGGAGTTTTTAACTCCATCTCCATCCTTTGTAAGTCATACAAAATGGGCATTTGTGTGACAATATCGCACTTGTACCTGCATACGATCTTCTACTCAACGTGTTAGCTACCACGATCGCTTTTTCAGGATGGTATTGAATGGTATGATCATAATCTTTCAATAGCTCGAGCCAACGTCTTTGGCACATATTAAGTTCCTTTTGGGTGAAAAAATATTTGAGGCTTTTGGGAGTATATTAGGATGTTATCAATAAAGACAACCACGAAATAATCCAAATATTTCTTAAATATTTGGTTCACCATGTCCATGAAGGCAATATGGACATTGATCAATCCGAAAGACATAACTAGAAATTCGTAATGCCCATATTGAGTTTTAAAAGCAGTCTTTGGAATGTCATCAGTTTTAATCTTTAACTGATGATATCCAGAACAAAGATCGATCTTTAAGAAGAATTTAGCACCTTGCAATTGGTCAAACAGTTCATCAATGCAAGGTAACAGATACCTGTTTTTGATGGTGACGTGGTTTAACTCCCGATAGTCAATGCAGAGTCGCATACTCTCATCTTTCTTCTTTACGAATAAAATAGGAGCACCTCAAGGCGATGTACTAGGACGAATGAAACCAATGTCTAACAGTTCATGTAGTTGGGTTTTTAACTCCTGAAGTTCAATAAGAGCCATTCGATATGGGGTTTTAGAAATGGATTTTGTACCAGGTTTAAGGTTAATACAAAATTCAATTTTACGTTCTTTAGGTAGGTTAGGAAGTTCTTTGGGAAATACATTAGGAAATTTATTAACAATAGAAATATCATTCAAATCTGACGTATTTTTGTTTAAATCTGTGATATGGGCTAAGAAAGCTTGACATCCATTTTTCAATAAACGAATGACTTTATGGCTTGATATGACAGTAATTGACCTTAGTAGTTTGGTTGCTTGAATTCGCATAACAGGTTGGTTAGGAATATGAAAACTAACGACCTTACGAAAATAATCAATTTTAGCATGATGAGTAGTTAACTAGTCGATTCCTAAAATCACATCAAATGCAAATATTTTCAAAGAGATGAGATCAACAGGTAATGTGAGGGTGCTGATTTGAATCAAACAAAATTTATAAACAGTGGATGTAACAAAGGTTTCTCCCATCGAAGTTTCAACCGATAAGTCAAAGTCTAATTTCTCAGGAGTCAAGTTCAAACGTTGAACATAATTAGGTGAAATAAAAGAGTGGGTAGAACTGGTATCGAATAAGGTATAAACTTCGCAACAGTTTAGGATTAGCTTACCCGTGATAACTTCGCTCGGGTTCCTCACTTTTTGGGAAGTCACAACAAACGCTCTCCCTTGAACCACCGACTTTGACTTGTCCGGGACAACCTTTGGTGTCACTGTTCTAGCTGGACTTGGCTTCACTATAGGGCACATTCCACCCTCAGCTACTTCGTCGTACTCCTGATCCATGATCTGAATCATTAATCTTTGATCCATATCGAATTAGGGTTGATCGCTATGTACAGGGTAATTCCAAACTCGATGTTGGGTTTTCCCAATTGCTGTCCAAAAAGCAAAATTTATATCATCTATTTTGGCTTTCTTGGATTGGACGTCTCGTTCCACAATATGAACGCGTCGTGCGACTTTTATCCATGCATCCTCCATTCTCACTCGTTTAGTTGTTTCTTCTTTCAGTTGATCTTTGACATTTGCATTCTCAAATTCCAACTCTATTAGTATATACTTTGCCAAAGAGAGATTTTGTTCATGCTTTGCATATCGGGTAGCAATATCTTGAATTGCAACATCCTTTTGTTCTATGACCACTTGCCATTCTGCATCCTGCTCTTCTAACTCATGAATACGATCTTGCAGTTCTATATTTTGATCATAAAATTCTCCTAATAAATCCTCCTCAGGGTCCTCTTCTTCCTCACTCTTAGCTGCTACCTCTGAAACTAGCTCGGGTGTAACTATTAATTCTTCACTCACCACATGAATATATCTAATTTCTTCATCGACTGACATCCTACAATCAATTTCAATAACTTAATTAGTACTCCCAATAAAAATCTTTGTTATAACAAGATATTATACTCCAATATTTATTCTTTAAATAAATCTCCTAAATTCATCACTTAAAACTCTATATGAGTCCATCTCTTGATTTTCAGATGTCATTCTTAAATACTGCCACTAAATAAAGGTTATTAAAGAAATTGACATGCCACATACCCTTATATTCCGATTGACCAATTAAATAACAAATAAGCTTATGCAGGACACACTAGCGAAGGTTGTACTCGTTTCTCCCCTCCTAGTTCTAACCTCAGATCTCCACCAGAGATCATATCCTTAAGCTTTGATGCCAACTGTGACGCCCCCAAAATAGGTCCACACGACCCATTCTGGGTCACAGAATACACAAGACTAAATCCAAATAAATATCTACCTTTTTACAACTATTAAACTGTCGTGCAAATACGACAAAACATAAGTTGTGAGTTTTAATAGAAATATTATCTCGTAGACAATATCTAAACTCAAATAAAGTTCTCATTACAATTATTGTCACACTATTTTACAAAATAGTGAGAACTACTATAATAACCATCTTGGACCATTACTCCACTCCCCGATTAATTCCAGCTACATTCTTGCCTCCTGAGAAGAACAATGGAACCAAGAGGAAAAGGGCGAGCTCAACTAGCCTAATAAAGAATATTATGACTAAGATAATGAAGAAAAAATTATCCTTAGTCCTCAACAACTGCAGCGGAACAAGAAATACATTAGACACGTCAAGTAGAGTATGATGTCTACTATCTTCTATGATTTAAAAGTCCATCATAGATATTTTATTCCTGTAATACCAATCAATAATTATTTCCAATTAACGAATTATCAATGCACTACGGACTAAAGATAATCGTTTGTATCACCAATGGTCATGATCATGTCAAACACCTGTCCATCTATGCACTACGGGCCAAAGAGAACTTTCACCACAAACCTTATCTGTAACATTAAATGTCATTACTATACCAATACACAATTCCTGGTTATAATCATACCAATCAACAGTCCATTTTTGCATTACGGGCCAAAGATGACTTTTAGCACAATATAAGCATGAGTATGATGACAATGATATAAAGAATCAATCAAGTGAGATCAATGATAAATATTATAGATTTATATTTCAATTTATTCAGAATTTAAGAATGTCTAAATTGTTAACATGATAACTAATTATGGAGTAAAATTCAAGAATGATATTCATGTATCAAAAATAATTTTGACAGAAAAGAAATCAATTTTGTCGTGAATAGTACCCCGTGAATAGTACCCCGAATGAATAGTACCCCATCATAAATAGTATCACACCATAAAAAGATTAAAATTTCAATAAGAAAGTTCAGACCAATAGTGAACTGATACAAGATGAATCACAAACTATTAAGAATATTCCACTAATTTTAAGGGTTTTCACCTTTTAATAATAAGGTTATGGAAACAAACAATAAATTTGTACCATAAATTGAGAAATATGAAAGAAGATGATATCCCTTAATGAGTAAAAAAGAAATGATATTTCATACGAGAATGAAAGAATATACGAAATTGCAAATGGATTTTCACCCGTCATGCAGTAATCCGCATAGACATATCATTTCCACAAATAAAGAATGAGTACGAAGGGTTATTCACCATGCATGCGGTAATCCGCGTAGACAGGTTATTCCACAGATTAATAAAAAATGAATACAATGGGTTATTCACCAGGCATGCGGTAATCCGCGTAGACAGGTTATTCCCGCGGATTAATAAGGAATAGAATGATAACCCTTACGAGTATTGAAAGAAAATAACAACCTTTACGAATATGAAATAAATAATACCCCTTACGAATAATAAATAATACCCTTGATGAATAAGAAATAAATAATACCCCTTATTTTAGTAGGAGATTGAATACTGCAACTGTGTAGTAGCATAATACTCTTGTTCTTTCTCTCTTATTATCTTTCTATAGTTATTTTTCTCTCTATAGTTTTAGTGAATTGGTGAGAAAGAAGAAAGTAATGAGCTTCTATTTATAGGAGAATGAACTAAATAGTAACTGATTCACGGAAGGTCCATATTGATTTACAATTAAAACGGACGTTCCATATTGATTTACTATTAAAATTTCACCTAACGGTCCATATTGATTTACTATTAAAACTTCAACCGATGGTCTATATTTATTTACTATTAAAACTTCAACTGACGGTCCATATTGATTTACTATTAAAACTTCAACCGACGGTCTGAAAAATTAGCACATCTCCCAATGGAATAATAAGCCAAACTTACAACAAATGCCTTAGGACAAACCCTTCTATTTATATCAAAAATTAAATAAATATTTACCAAAAATCACTTATCTTTAATCAACACATTTTTAATCTTTCAACAATTATTCATCATTTAATATTATAACTCACAATATTGACAACCAGATCGTTCCCAAAAAATAGGGAGCTTTTCGATAAGGATTTCTTCTTACTGGCGCGCAATTAAATAACCAAACCCTTTCCTTGACCGAACTTTTTAGACATTGTCAATAATACAAATAATAATATGAATAATTGTGTCGTCTCAATTATTGATTTAATAATATAAAATATTGTGCAGATGAAACTGTGACAATAATTGAGTCAATAATATAAGATACTATGCAACAACTATTATGACAGTTATTGAATGAAACTGAGTGACTTCTTACGTAATCATCAATAATTAGAGATACTATGCAATACCGTGTGCTACTATGCAACAATGCGTATTACTGTACTTTTAACACCGGGTATTTCAACAGTTTAACCGTAAAAAAACTTATCATTATTTTATGAAAATGTTATTTTTGTCGCTTTCTATATCCGAAAGTTATTCTGTTATGGGGTCCACCAATGATTGCGTCGTCGTACGAATATTTTTTGACAAAAAGAATATTCCCCGACCAAACGAATATTTTATGATAACTGTCATACTTTGTAAAATTTACAAATATCACCCATAACTATAGCATTATATCAAATCAACACCTTACTATTCAAAATAATATTTAGAAAAAATTAAATCTTTATTCATAAAAGTTGGGGTCTTACAGACACTATATTAGTCAATTTTAATTTCACGTTAATCACTTCCTAAAAATAGTTTATGGTTTGGAGAAATGACTAACATGGCCCTGTTTTATGTTATATGGACGAAAATGCCCTTAATAAAAATGATGAAAAGTCAAAAATGTTGGTAATAAATGAGATACCTCCCCTCTAATTCTATCTAATAAGCCAATTATTTGACCTTATTAATTTTGTTAATAATGATCAAAATATGTTAATAGATAATTAATAATTACCCCAAAATAATATGTTTCCCACCATGTGCAAAACCGAGATTGGGGAAAAGATTGGTCGGTGTTTTTTATGTATAAACATCACATTATTTGATGAGTGAGTTTTATACCCATGAATTGAGTGCGTTTGAGCTTAATCTTTTAGAAGTTTTTAAGTGTTTGTGTCTATTCATGCATGTTTTATATTTTTTTTGTAGGAATTAGGACAAAAGTTACTTGGATCAATGTTTGGAGTTGCTAGATTCGCATTTTCGGCTTTCCATTTACATAGCAGCCAATTCAGGGCCAATTTCACCATTGTTCCAACCCTTATTTCGAAAAAAATCAAAGAATGAAAGTTGTATATCTACGTCTCATCTTTTCTGGAACATCTTGAATCATCAAAATCAGAGTTCAGACGAAGAATTTATGGCCATTTTCCCAAAGAACGTTAGGGCAGATAATTTTCAAAAAGAACCTAGCACCGGGGCGCCATTTCTAGGCTATTCCCAGCGCTGGGGTTCCTAGAGGCAGATTTCTAGCGCCGTGAGCAGCGCCGGGGTGCTGGGGTCAGGCCAGATCAAGTTGGGATGCATTTTGGGGCGAATTTTGATACTTTTTTGACTCCAAATTGGATTGAGTTTCCTCCTAAGCTAGAAATTGGACTTGTAACCTATAAATACACGATGTGAGACATAAAAAAGGGAGGGATTAGATAGATTATATTAGATAAAATACTCCAATAGATTAGAACATAAATTCTAGTTTATATTGGATTGTTGGAGATTGAAGCGACTTGGAGATCGTTAAATATCAAGAGCAAGAGCAAGAGGGGAGCACCAGATTTGCAGACACCATATTTTATTCTCTACTCTACTTCTATTCTTATTTTTTAATGTTTATTAAATTATGGATTCTAGACTTTAATTTAATAACAATGGACTAAATTTTTGTTTAAGAATGCAACGGATCTTATTGCATAACTTATTTTAGTATGCTTCTCTGTTAATTACTGTGATCTATTCTATGGATTGTCTATTATGATTACGTTTAATTTTCTAGCTAACAATTACCATGATAATTTATATGAATTTGGGAAATGAAATATAAATTTAGATCTAATCATAATAGTATGTGATTGTGTATTCTGCAAGGTGATGTAATTCATGATTTGTGTTTAGGATAGGGATATACCTTTATGCCGCGTGTAATCTGATAAGGAACCTGTACTTTAAATTCTTTTTAATTGTAATTCACATATGAATATAGTGAATTAGTTAATTAGGGTGTTTGATTCAATTCTATCAACTGTGGATTTGGATTAATAAGTTTGTGATGCATCAGAAGGTGGTTATAAATACTAATAAGTTCTTGATTAACAATCCAGAATAATGAGCATAATTAATAAGAAGTATTTTAATATAAGTAAAGCAATAAGTGAAGTTATGATCTTAAATCTCCATAACCTGATTATCAAATTGTGGTAGCAATAATAGTTTAATTATATATTTTAACTCACAACATTAAATTGATTGTTTAAATAAAATTAGTTTGGTTAAGAACTAGTACTTGGTAATTTTTATTAAATAATTCCTCGTGGGAATGATACTCTACTTTCACTTTATTACTTGTTGATCGTGTATACTTGCTCGTATGTTTTGATTGTGAAATCGATCAACACTATTTTATTACAAAAAGTGGGATCCGATTACGATCACTTGACGGTAAGTTGGTTAATTGACAAATACAACTAATATGCAGAACCTTCCGACTTGCTTATCGACACTAGAAAATTAATTTCATGTTAACCACTCCCTAAAAAGAGTGTATGGTTTGGAGAAATGACTAACATAGCCCTATTTTATGTTATTTGGACGAAAATGCCCTTAATAAAAATTATGAAAAGTCAAAAATGTTGGTAATAAATGAGATACCTCCCCTCTAATTCTATCTAATAAGCCAATTATTTGACCTTAATAATTTTGTTAGTAATGATCAAAATATGTTAATAAATAATTAATAATATTAAGATCAATCTTACAAAAAATTATAATCATAAAAAATATTTTCATCATTACAAATATTTAAAAAATTATAACCTTTAAAATTTTGATAAAAATTTAGATGTTTATTAAATGGTGAAAAAGTATTTGATTACTTTCATTTTGCGAATAATAATGTAATAAATTAGGTTGTCGATGTTGATTTTAAAAATATAGTGTATTATATGAAATTAGAGGAAAATGTAATAGAGGCCAGACCCGAGGGATCCAAGTTTGCAAGCCAAATATGTTCTTGCCCTTTTTTTTGGGGTAAAATGTAAAGTTGACCACTGAAATTTAGGAGTTTTTGGGTATTGAGCTCTTTTCTATTGGTTAATGCAAATTGAGTCCCTTTCTATTAAAAAATTTGGACTTTGAGCCCCCAACCGCCATATATACGTTGACTTGCCTACGTGGCACACGTGACACCTGTGTGAGACACGTGGCAGATCTGAAGTGGGCAATTTTTATTTAAATTTACATGTGGACGAGCTGACTTGGCCATTTTCCAATTTTATCCCAAAAATATGTCACTTCACCGATTCGAACTCAAAACCACTAGTTTGAAACGTTGATCCTATGATCACCCGAGCACCACGGGCCTAGCTGTTAATATTTTGCAAGTATTAATCTTTATAACGAAACAATTCATTTGCCCCAGAAAAATTAAAAGACAAAATAGATCCTTTAGATTAGCTAAGTTTCATTTCGTTCTTTCTCTTTCTCTTTCTCTAAACCTCCCTCTCACATGCACATAGAAAAGCTAGGGTTACTAACTTTCGTCAAATTGGGGGTTTTTACTGGTCGTTCTTAAGCTAATCGAAGGATCTGAAAGTGCTTTGTGGCGGGGAGATGATGTAAGTGTCTCAAAATCCCCCTTTATTCCCATTTATCTTTTTATTGTGGCCCTTTTATTTACCTTCACATGTTTATTGTCGTTGATTTAATCTCATTCCCTTGTCAATTGTCGCCCCTTTAATGAAATATCAACTTGTTTGGGTATTATGTTGTGGTTCTAATGTTGTCTGGTCATAATTATATATTGTCTCATTTGTATTTGTGGTATGTCTTTTTGTTCCATAGTTAAACATGTTATTTTACTATAGATTATTGGTAGTGGAACTCCACCATAAATTATTGTCTGTCTTTTGCTTCCATAGATAAGCTTTTAATATTCTGCTAGAGGGAAATCAATTATTACCTATCTTGTTATTATAATAATAAATATATTTTTTAATTCGTGTTTATGGTATTTTTATTGTAGAACCTTGGAAGTAGAACTCCACCATGGGGGTTTATTTGGGTTACATCCTATTATCTATTATGATTATGGTAGAATCAATAAGTTTCAAATTCCTTATTTTGAATTGAATTTTGAGAAGATGAAGACAATGCGTGAGGGTTGGGTACAATGATGTAATTGGTTTATAATACATATTTCCTAAAACTATATTTTGTGGGCATTTTACAAAGCTTGCAAACGATGATGACCTAAATATAATGTTAGATGGTGTTGTAGATTATAATTATTTTCAAATTTATCTTGAGCATGATTGTGAAGGAGGTAAGCAGGTTATACAAGCTAAATATAAAACCCCAACTTTTATGAATAAAGATTAATTTTTCTCTAAATGTTATTTTGAATAATAAGGTGTGGATTTGATATAATGTTATAGTTGTGGGTAATATTTACAAATTTTGCAAAGTAAGCAAGTTGTCATAAAATATTCGTTTGGTCGGGTAATATTCGTTTTATCAGGGAATATTCGTACGATGGCACAATCATTGGTGAACCACACAACGGAATTACTGTCTGAGTTAGAAAACGTCAAAAATAATTTTTTATTAAAATAACAACAAAAGTTTTTCCGTTAAACTATTGAAATACCCGATGATAGAAGTACAGTAATGCGCGTGGTTGCATATTAGCACACGGTATTGCACAATATATTTGATTATTGATGCTTACGTGAGAAGTCACTCAGTTTTATTTAATTATTGCCACAGTAATTGCTGCATAGTATATCACATTATTGATTCAATTATTGTCACAATATTTTAAATTATTAAATCAATAATTGAGATGACAAAGTTATTCATATTATTATTTACATTATTGACAATGTCTAGAAAGTTCCGTCGAGGAAAGGGGTTTGATCACCTAATTGCGCGCCAATAAGGAGAAATCCTTATCGAAACCCCTCTTCTTTCCTGGGAATGATCTGGTTGTTAATATTGTGAGTTATAATATTAATGATGAATAAATGTTATTCAAAATGTGTTTAGTGAAGTCAAGTGAATTGAGATAAATAGAGAGATTTTTTATGAAGTATTTGTTGTAAATTTGGCTTATTACATAGACCCCCACTTATTCATTTTTCAAAATTGCCGGTAGAAAGTTATCTCAGTTTTATTTTATTACTTATATATATATATATATATATATATATATATATATATGTGTGTGTGTGTGTGTGTGTGTGCCGTGGGTGGCGGGTATATATATATATATATATATATATATATATATATATATATATATATTATATAAGTTTTGTTTTATTAGATTATAAATAGAATATATTATATTTTATTTAATATTTTCACTTTTATTAGAGTATTTTATTGCATAGTGTTGCATAGTAAATAAGAAAATTAGAAAATTTCGCCCGCGAAAAATTCGTCCGTGATTTTTACTGTGCACCCGTGATTTTTAATTCAAATAGTTCCCTGCCATTCTCTTATAAATTAGATGCTTAGTTTAGAAATGAAAATCACACCAGAATCGGAGAATTCTTCTTCTATAATATTGAGCGTATTTCTTTTGAGTTTAAGGAAGTTTTGAATGTAGAAAATAGTATAAGTTTTATTCAAGAATATCCCCGCTATACCATTCAGAAGTACTCTCTTTTTTAAGGTAAGAGATATTATTTTTGTTCAATATTCGTATGAAATAATATTTTCTTCCATACTCTGTAGTATATAAATAATATTATTTCGTTTCATATTCATAATTCTACACTTATGTTGATAAGTATTTCTTCTATACTCCTTGAAATTAGTAAAATATCCTTGAAATTTAAGCTTCATCTAGTATCGTTTCACAAGAATATTTTTCTGAATATTCTTGTTAAATTTTAATTTTTTCATGTCGGAGTACTATTCACGAAGTACTATTCACGGAGTACTATTCACTCAGGTACTATTCACCTGGGGTACTATTTGTGACTCCCTCAAAATAGGTATACATCACCCATTCTGAGTCGCCAAATACATGGTACAGAACTCAAATACAAACTTAATTATACAACCGTTGTGTAAAATACAACGAAACATAGCTGAGAGTTTTAACACGAATATTGTCTTCTAGACAGTATCCAAACTCAAATGGAGTTCTCATTACAATTATTATCACACTATTTCACAGAATAGTGAGGACTACTAAAGCAACCATCTGGACCGTCACTCCATTCCCTGACTAGTCCCAACTATATTCTCATTTCCTGAAGAGAACAGTGAAAAAAAAGGGTGAGCTCAACTAGCCCAGTAAGAAATATTATGACTATGATAATGCAGGATAAATTATCGTTAGCCTTCAACAGTGTTAAACTGTTAGAATACAATAGACAACAAGTTTAACTGTAACGGAACAAATAATTCATTAGAAGAGTCAAGTAGAGCATGATATTTACTATCTTCTATGATTTAAAAGTTTATCATCAATTTTATCGCTGAAACTCAGTTTAATAAATAATCCACATAACTGAATTATCCATGCACTACGGGCCAAGGATATTCATTAGTATCACGTCCACGAATTATCTATGTACTACGGGCCAAGGATATTCGTGTTATCATCAATGGTCATGATCTTGCCAAATAATAATTCATCTTTGCACCCTTGGCCGAAGAGAACCAATGGTCATGATCATACCAACAACTGTCCATCAATGCACTACGGGCCAATGAGGACTTTTACGACATAATTTGTAATATTACAGGTCATGATTATACCAAATAATTCCTGGTTATAATCATACCAGTCAACAGTCCATCAATGCACTACGGGCCAAAGATGACTTTTATCACAATATAAGCATGAGGAAGATGACAATTATATAAGAATTCAATCAAACGAGATCAAGGATAAATATTAAAGACTTTAAATTTATCCAGAGTTTAAAAATGTCCAAATTGTCAACATGATATTGCTTTGTGGAGTAAAATTTAAGAATAATATTCACATATAAAAAAATAATTTGGACAGAAAAGAATCAATTTTTCGTTGTGAATAGTACCCAGGTGAATAGTACCCGAGTGAATAGTACCCCGTGAATAGTATCCCATGAATAATACTTTGTGAATAGTGTCGTACGTATGAATAGTACCGTACGTATAAATGAATAGTACCCATGAATAGTACTCCGGCATGAAAATCTTAAAATTTAACAAGAATTTTCAGAAAAATATCCTTGTGAAACGATACTAGATGAAGCGCAAATTTCAAGAATATTCTACTAATTTCAAGGAGTATAAAAGGAATACTTTTAAAAAATGATTGTATAATTTTGAATCTGAAACGAAATAATATTACTTACATATTAAAGAGTATGGAAGAAAATATTATTTCTTATGAATATTGAACAAAAATAATATCCCATACAAATATTGAACGAAAATAATATTCCTTACGAATATTAAACGAAGACAATATCCCTACGAATATTGAACGAAAATAATATTCTTTACGAAAATTTAACGAAAATAAAATTACTTACGAATACGAAAAATAATATCGTAAGCGAATATGAAATAAATAATACCCCTTACCTCAAAAAGAGAGCAATTCTGACTGGTATAGTGGAGATATTCTTGAAGAAAACTTTCATTATTTTCTACACTCAAAACTTCCTTAAACTCTAAAGAAATATGCTCAATATTATAGAAGAAGAATTCTCAGATTCTGGTATGATTTTCATTTCTAAACTGAGCATCCTATTTATAGGAGAATGATAGGATACTATTTGGAATTTTTTTCTCACAGGTGAACAGAAGAAAAGATTCACGGACGATCGGCTCAAATTTTCTAAAAAAAATTTGATTTTACTATGCCGCACTATGAAGTACTATGCAGTACTATGCAAATAAAATAAAATATATTATATTTTACATATAAAACAAAACTAATGTAATATATATATATATATATATATATATTGTGATGCCCCTAAAACAGGTATACATCACCCATCTTGGGTAGCCAAATACATGGTACAAAATTCAAATACAACTTAATTATACAACAGTTGTGTAAAATACGATAAAACATCGCTAAAAGTTTAAACAAGAATATTGTCATCTAGACAATATCCACACTGAATGGAGTCCTCATTACAATTATTATCACATTATTTTGTAGAATAGTGAGGACTACCAAAGCCATTTATCCTGGACCATCACTCCATTCCCCGACTCGTCCCAGCTATATTCTCATTTCCTGAAGAGAACAATGAAAGAAAGGGTGAGCTCAACTAGCCCAATAAGAAATATTATGACTAAGATAATGCAGAATAAATTATCCTTAGCCTTCAACAATGTTAAACTGATAAAATACAATAGACATCAAGTTTAACTACAGCGGAATAAGCAATCCATTAGAAGAGTCAAGTAGATCATGATATCTACTATCTTCTATGATTTAAAATATTTTTATCAATTTTTATCGCTGAGACTCAGCTTAATAAATAAACCACATCATCGAATCATCCCAGTATTACGGGCCAAGGATATTCATTAAATCATCAATAGTCATGACTATACCGAATAATCCCTGGTCATAATCATACCAAAAACTGTCCATCAATGCACTACAGGCAACTGAGGACTTTTACCACATCATTTATAACATTACAGGTCATGATTATACCGAATGATCCCTGGTCATAATTATACCAAGTCCATCTACGCACGTAAGCCAAAGATAACTTTCATCACAATATAAGCATGAGGTTGATGACAATGACATAAGTTCAAGAATAAATTTTAAAGATTTATAAGCTAATTTATCCTGAAATCAATTACGTCCAAATTGTCAACATGATAATGCTTTGTGGAGTAAAATTCAAGAATGCTGAGAAGAATATTTCCATGAAAAGATACTGGATGAATCACAAATATACATGATATTCTATTAATTTCATGGAGTATAGAAGCCAAAACTTTAACCAACTGAGTATAATAGAATATATGAAACTGCAAATGGATTTTTGCCCGCCAAGCGGTAATCCACGTAGACAGATCATTTCCATAATTTAATAAGAAATGAATACGAAGGATCATTCACCATGCATGCGGTAATCCACATAGACAGGTTATTCCAACAGAATAATAAAGAATGGAATAACAGAAGAATTCACCAGGCATGCGATAGACCGTACATACATGTTATTCCCAACAGAATAATAAAGAATGAAACCAGGTCATGCGTAATCCGCACAGACAGAATATTCCAACAAAATAATAAAGAATGGAACTAGGTTATGCGTAATCCACACAAACAGGATATTCCAACAGAATAATAAAGAACGGAACCAGGTCATGCGAAATCCGCACAGACAGGATGTTCCAACACAATAATAAAGAATAAAATAACAACAAATTCACCTGGCATACGATAGATCGCACAGACAGGTTATTCCAACAAAATAATAAAGAATGGAATAACTGAAGAATTTCATCATGTATGCGGTACTTCGCATAGACAGGTTATTCCAACATAATAATAAAGAATGGAATAACAACTCTTACGAGTATTGAAAGAAAATAACTCTCTTCATGAATACGAAAGAATAATACCCCTTACCTTAGAAGAAAACTGGATACTAAAATAGTGAGGTAACAAACTTCTCTTCTTCTTTCTCTCTATAATTTTTCTCTATAATAATTGCTCTATAACTTTAGTAAATTAGTGAGAAATGAAGGAAGAATGAGCTTCTATTTATAGGAAAATATAGTTTCAATAATTGCACATTTTAGGGATCAAAATATTACAATATAATACCTTCATCTTTCTCTTCATTTTTAATTTAGTCCTGCAAGTATTATCAAACTTGCACCACCTCCCCTAATAGTAAATCATGTGAATCAATAGTAAATCATGTGACTCAATAGTTCTAAACATGTGAAAAAAATAATTACAGTATAATACCTTTATCTATACCTCCATTTTTAATTTAGTCATACAAGTATTATCAATCTTGCACCAACTCCCCTAATAGTAAATCATGTGAATCAATAGTACACACATGTGAACACATAGTTATAAGCATGTGAATTAATAGCAATTAATTGCTCATTTATTCGGTTAATTACCCGATTGGTCAATATAACCTCCAGACATCAATTATTATCGAAATAAATATCGATTTTCACTAACATTAATAATTCCAACACAATGGAACTATCAATTTCATCTTTAATCAACACGAACTTATTCATAATTAATATTATAATTCACAATATTTAACAACTAAGTCCTTCCCAGGAAAGAGGGGGCTTTCCGATAAGGATTTCTCCTTATTAGCGCGCAATTAGGTGACCAAACCTCTCATTGACAGAACTTCTAGACATTGTCAATATTGCAAATAATAATATGAATAACTTTGCCATCTCAATTATTGATTTAATAATATAACATATTATACAGATGATACCGTGATAATAATTGAATCAATAATATGAGAGATATGATGCAACAATTACTGTAGCAATAATTAAGTATAACTGAGTGACTTCTTACGTAAGCATCAATAATCAATACCGTGTGTTACTATGTAATCACGGGTATTACTATACTTTTACTACTGAGTAGTTCAACAGTTTTAACGGTAACACATTCGCCGTTATTTTTATAAAAAGATAATTCTGTCGTTTTCAAACTAGGACAATACTTCCGTTGTGGGGTCCACCAATGATTGTGCCGTCGTACGGATATTCCCCGACAAAAAGAATATTCCCCGACCAAACGAATATTTTATAACAACTTGCATACTTTGCAAAATTTATAAATATTACCCACAACTTTAACATTATATCAAATCCACACCATATTATTAAAAAAAATATTTCGAGAAATTTAAATCTTTATTCATAAAATTTGGGGTCTCACATATATTACCTTAACCATACGTAATGTGTATATATATATATATATATATAAGTAATAAAATAAAACTGAGATAACTTTCTATCGACACTTTTAAAAAATGGGTAAGTGGGGGTTCAAATAATACGCTAAACTTACAACAAATACTTCATAAAAATCCCCTCTATTTATCTCAATTCATTTGGCTTCACAAACCATATTTTTAATAACATTTTTTCATTATTATTATAACTCGTAATATTAACAACCAGATCATTCCCAGGAAATAGGGGGCTTTCCGATAAGGATTTCTCCTTAATTTCGCGCAATTAGGTGACCAAACCCCTTTCCTCGACAGAACTTTCAAGACATTGTCAATAATGCAAATAATAATATGAATAACTTTGTCATCTCAATTATTGATTTAATAATATAAAATATTGTGACAATAATTGAATCAATAACGTGAGATACTATGCAACAATTATTGTTGCAATAATTGAACAAAATTGAGTAATTTCTCACGTATGCATCAATAATCAATACCGTGTGCTACTATGCAACCACACATATTATTGTACTTTTATCACCGGGTAATTCAACAATTAACGGTTAAACTTTTCCCGTTATTTTCATAAAAAGTTATTTCTGTCATTTTTTAACTCCGACAATAATTCTGTTGTGGGGTCCACCAATGATTGCGTCATCGTACGAATATTTCCTGATAAAACGAATATTCTCCTACTAATCGAATATTTTATGACAACTTGCTTACTTTGAAAAATTTATAAATATCATCCACAACTATAACATTATATCAAATCCACACCATAATATTCAAAAATATATTTCGAGAAATTAAATCTTTATTCATAAAAGTTGGGGTCTTACAACTTCACCTTCTTATGAAATTTTGTCCTCAAAATTGGTGTACATACATGGTATGTCAAAGAGGTGAGGATACCTCGTTTTCATTTCAGATTCTAACTCTTGAGGTATAACCTTTGAGCGTAGAATATGATCCTTCTTATCCAAGATTTTAACAAGCACCTCTTCATACGTTAAATCTTCCGCTATCTCGTCTAGTTCTAATTCAATAATGTGGTTCGGGTCGTCCATCTATTTACTATGAACACACAACATACTTGATGGTAAAGCGAGTCTATAAGCCATAATTCCTACTCGATCGATTATTTTAAATAGACCAATAAAATCGAGGGATGAAATTTTCTCTCTTCGTCGATTCTTGCTTCTAGAATAACGTATTCTTGTACCTTCTTCTTCACATTCATTAGCTCTGAGTCTGTAGCTTGAACGACTTTCACTTTATCGATTAAAGTCGGTTCTAATCGTATATTCGCTATCTTCACATAGGTTTTTGGAGTCTTTAACTCTATCTCTATCTTTTGTAAGTCGTACAAAATGGGTCTTTGGGTTAACAACATCGCACTCGTAAACGCATACGATCTTCTACTCAACGTGTGACGCCCCCAAAATAAGTATATATCACCTATTCTGAGTCGCCAAATACATGGTACAAAATACAAATACAATATTAAATATACAACATGAGCTGTGAGTTTTAATAGAAATATTGTCTTTTAGACAGTATTCAAAATCAAAATAAGTCCTTAATACATTTATTATCACACTATTTCATAGAATAGTGAGGACTACTAATGCTATCATCTGGACCGTCACGCCATTCCCCGACTAGTCCCTGCTACGTTCTCATTTCCTGAAGAGAACAATGAAAGCAAAAAGGGTGAGATCAACTAGCCCAATAAGAAATATTATGGCTAAGATAATGCAAAATAAATTATCGTTAGCCTTCAACACTGTTAAACTGATATAATATAACAAACATCAAGTTTAACTGCAGCGGAACAAGCAATTCATTAGAAGAGTCAAGTAGAGAATAAAATCTACTATCTTCTGTGATTTAAAAGGTTTTTTCATCACTTTTATTGCTGAGACTCAGCTTATTAAATAAACCACGTCATCCCTGAACTACGGCCAAGGATATTCATTAGTATCACGACCACAAATTATCCATGCACTACGGGCCAAGGATATTCGTGTTTTCATCAATGGTCATGATCATGCCAACAACTGTCCATCAATGCACTACGGGCCAATGAGGACTTTTACCACATCATTTGTAACATTACGGTTTTGACTATACCGAATAATCCCTGGTCATAATCATACCAAGTCCATCTATGCACTACATGCCACAGATAACTTTCAACATAATATAAACATGAGGATGATGACAATGACATAATAATTCAATAAAACAAGTTCAAGAATAAATTTTAAAGATTTATAAGTTAATTTATTCTGAACTCAAAAACGTCCAAATTGTCAACATTATACTGCTTTGTGGAGTAAAATTCAAGAATGCTCAGAAGAATATTTCCATGAAAAGATACTGGATGAAGCGCAAATATCCAGGATATTCTACTAATTTCATGGAGTATAGAAGTCAAAACTTTAACCAACTGAGTATAATAGAATATATGAAACTGCAAATGGATTTTCGCCCGCAAACTGCAAATGAATAAAGCTGGATACTGGAATAGAGAGGTAGCAGACTTCTCTTCTTCTTTCTCTCTATAATAATTGCTCTATAGCTTTAGTGAATTGGTGAGAAATGAAGGAAGAATGAGCTTCTATTTATAGAAAAATATAGTTTCGATAATTGCACGTTTTGGAGCTCAAAATATTATAGTACAATACCTCTAACTTTTCTTTCGTTTTTAATTTAGTCCTGCAAGTATTATCAAACTTGCACCACCTCCCCTAATAGTAAATAATGTGAATCAATAGTTCAATCATGTGATTCAATAGTTATAATCATGTGGAAATACGAATAACAGTATAATACCTCCATCAATACCTCCATCTTTAACTTAGTCATGCAAGTATTATCAATCTTGCACCAACTCCCCTAATAGTACATGAATGTGAATCAATAGTACACACATGTGAACAAATAGTTATAATCATGTGAATTAATGGCAATTAATTCCTCATTTATCCGATTAATTACCCGATAACTTTCAGACATAAATTATTATCGAAATAAATGTCGATTTTCACTAACACTAATAATTTCAACACCATGGAACTATCAATTTCATCTTTAATCAACACGAACTTATTCATCATTAATATTATAAATCACAATATTTAACAACCAGGTCGTTCCCAGGAAAGAGGGGGCTTTCCGATAAGGATTTCTCCTTATTGGTGCGCAATTAGATGACCAAACCTCTCCTTGATAGAACTTCTAGACATTGTAAATATTGCAATTTAATAATATGAATAACTTTATCGTCTCAATTATTGATTTAATAATATAACATATTATGCAGATGATACTGTGACAATAATTGAATCAATAATATGAGAGATATGATGCAGTAATTACTGTAGCAATAATTGAGTATAACTAAGTAACTTCTCACGTAAGCATCAATAACCAATACCATGTTCTACTATGCAACCACGCGTATTACTGTACTTTTACTACCGGGTAGTTCAACAGTTTTAACGGTAACACTTCCGCCGTTATTTTTATAAAAAGATAACTATGTCGTTTTCTTATTACGACAATACTTCCGTTGTGGAGTCCACCAATGATTGTGCCGTCGTACGAATATTCCCTGTTAAAACGAATATTTCTCGACTAATCGAATATTATATAACCAGTTGCTTACTTTTCAAAATTTGTAAATATTATCCATACCTATAACATTATATTATATCCACACCATAATATTAAAAAATATATTTCGAGAGAAATTAATCTTTATTCATAAAAGTTGGGGTTTTACAACCTCCCCTTCTTATGAAATTTCTTCCTCGAAATTAGGGTGCGTACCTGGTATGTCGAAGATGTGAGGATACCTTGATTTCATTTTAAATTCTAACTCTTGAGGTATAACCTTTGAGTGTCGAATATGATCCTTCTTATCCAAGATTTTAGCACGTATCTCATCATATGTTAAATCTTCTGCTATCTCGTCTAATTCCAATTCAATAATGTGGTTCGGGTCGTCCACATATTTACGTAACATTAATACGTGAAAAATGTTATGAACACGTGACATACTTGGCGGTAAAACGAGTCTATAGGTCACAGTTCCTACTCGATCGAGGATTTCAAATAGACCAATAAAATCAAGGGTTGAGATTTCCTCTCTTCATCGAGTCATGCTTCTAGAATAACGCCCTCTTGAACCTTCTTCTTCACATTCATCAGCTCCGGGTGTGTAGCTTGAGCGACTTTAACTTTATCGATTAAAGTCGATTCTACTCGTATATTCGTTTTCTTCACGTGGGTCCCTAGAGTCTTTAACTCTATCATCATCATTTGTAAGTTATACGAAATGGGTTTTTGTGTTAATAACATCGCACTCGTAAACGCATACGTTCTTTTACTCAATGATTTAGCTACCACGTTCGCTCTTCCACGATGATATTGAATGGTATAGTCGTAATCTTCAACAGCTCGAGCCAACGTCCTTGGCGCATGATACGTTCGTTTTAGTCGAAGAAATATTTAAGGGTTTTAGAAATGGATTTTGTACTGGGGTCAATACAAAATTCGATTTCATGCTCTAGGGTAGGCTAAGAAGTCTTCAAGAATACGCCAGGAAATTTATAAACAATAGAAATATCATTCAAAATTGTGACTCTAATTCAAGACTTGGATAGTACGTCACATTGATATCTATCAACTCGCCACCGTTAATTCACAGCTTCCCCTATAGAAAGTTCGGCTTTGGTGCATTCCACACAAGGAAGTCACCAGCGAAAGGCTCGGGGCGCTTTACTTATGGCTAGATATAACAGTGATTGAATTTTGTGGTTTGGTTGCTTGAATTCGCATAACAGGTTGGTTAGGAATATGAAAGCTAACAACCTTACGAAAAGCATGATGAGTAGTTAACCAATCAATCCCTAAAATCACATCAAATGCAAGTATTTTCAAGGAAATAAGATCAACAGGTAACGTGTGGTTACCGATTTGAATTAAGCAAGACTTATAAATAGTGTGACGCCCCCAAAATAGGTATACATCACCCATCTTGAGTCGCCAAATACATGGTATAAAATCCAAATACAACTTAATTATACAACAGTCGTGTAAAATACGACAAAACAAAATCTAAGAGTTTTAATAAGAATATTGTCATCTAGACAATATCCACACTCAATGGAGTCCTCATTACATTTATTGTCACACTATTTAATAGAATAGTGAGGACTACTAATGCTATCATCTGGACCGTCACTTCGTTCCCCGACTAGTCCCGGCTACGTTCTCATTTCCTGAAGAGAACAATGAAAGAAAGGGTGAGCTCAACTAGCCCAGTAAGAAATATTATGACTAAGATAATGCAGAATAAATTATCATTAGTCTTCAACAATGTTAAACTGATAAAATATAATAGACATCAAGTTTAACTGCAATGGAATAAGCAACCCATTAGAAGAGTCAAGTAGAGCATGATATCTACTATCTTCTATGATTTAAAATGTTTTCATCAATTTTTATCGCTGAGACTCAGCTTAATAAATAAACCACATCATCAAGTCATCCCTACACTACGGGCCAAAGATATTCATTAAATCATCCATGGTCATGACTATACCGAATAATCCTTGGTCATAATCATACCAAAAACTGTTCATCAATGCACTACAGGCTACTGAGGACTTTTACCACATCATTTATAACATTATAAGTCATGATTATACCGAATAATCTCTGGTCATAATCATACCAAGTCAATCTATGCACGTAAGCCAAAGATAACTTTCATCACAATATAAACATGAGGATGATAACAATGACATAATAATTCAATAAAACAAGTTCAAAAATAAATTTTAAAGATTTATAAGTTAATTTATCTTGAAATCAATTACGTCCAAATTGTCAACATGATACTGCTTTGTGGAGTAAAATTCAAGAATGCTCAGAAGAATATTTCCATGAAAAGATACCGGATGAAGCGCAAATATCCAGGATATTCTACTAATTTCATGGAGTATAGAAGCCAAAACTTTAACTAAATGAGTATCATAGAATATATGAAACTGCAAATGGATTTTCACCCGCTATGCGGTAATCCACGTAGACAAATCATTTCCACAATTTAATAAGGAATGAATACGAAGGATCATTCACCATACATGTGATAATCCACATAGACAGGTTATTCCAACAAAATAATAAAGAATGAAACCAGGTCATGCCTAATCCGCACACACAGAATATTCCAACAGAATAATAAAGAATGAAATAACAGAAGAATTCACCATGCACGCGATAGACCGCGCAGACAGGTTATTCCAACAGAATAATAAAGAATGGAACCAGGTCTAGCGTAATACACACAGACAAGATATTCCAATAGAATAATAACGAATGGAATAACAAAAAAATTCACCATGCATGCGATAGACCGCACAGACAGGTTATTACAACAGAATAATAAAGAATGAACCAGGTCTAGCGTAATCCGCACAAACATGATATTCTAACAGAATAATAAAGAATGGAATAACAAAGAATTCACCATGCATGCGATAGACCACACAGACAGGTTATTCCAACAGAATAATAAAGAATGGAACTAGGTCTAGCGTAATCCGCACAGATAGGATTTTCCAATAGAATAATAAAGAATAGAACCAAGTCTAGCGTAATCCCCACAGACAGGATATTCCAACAGAATAATAAAGAATGGAATAATAGAAGAATTTCACCATATATGTGGTACTTCGCATAGACAGGTTATTCCAACATAATAATAAAAAATGGAATAACAGAAGAATTTCACCATGTATGCGGTTCTTTACATAGACAGGTTATTCCAACATAATAATAAAGAATGGAATAACAAAAGCTCTCTTCATGAATACAAAAGAAATAATACCCCAGACCTTAGAAAGAAACTGGATACTGGAGTAGAAAGGTAGCAGACTTCTCTTCTTCTTTCTCTCTATAATTTCTCTCTATAATAATTACTCTATAGCTTTAGTGAATTGGTGAGAAATGAAGGAAGAATGAGCTTCTATTTATAGGAAAATATAGTTTTGATAATTGCACGTTTTGTGGCTCGAAATATTACACTACAATACCTTCAACTTTTCTGTGATACCCCCAAAATAGGTATACATCACCTATATCTTGAGTCGCCAAATACATGGTACAAAATTCAAATACAACTTAATTATACTACAGTCGTGTAAATACGACAAAACATATGCTGTGAGTTTTAATACAAATATTGTCATCTAGACAATATCAACACTCAATTGAGTCCTCATTACCTTTATTATCACACTATTTAACATAATAGTGAGGACTACTAATGCTATCATCTGGACCATCACTCCGTTCCCCGACTAGTCCCTGTTACGTTCTCATTTCCTGAAGAGAATACTGAAAGTAAAAAGGATGAGCTCAACTAGCCCAGTCAGATATATTATGACTAAGATTATACAGAATAAATTATCGTTAGCCTTCAACAGTGTTAAAACTGATACAATATAACAAACATTAAGTTTAACTAAAGCGAAACAAGCAATCCATTAAAAGAGTCAAGTAGAGAATAAAATCTACTATCTTTTATGATTTAAATGGTTTTTCATCACTTTTATCGCTGGGACTCAGCTTAATAAATAATCCACATCATCCCTTCACTACGGCCAAGGATATTCATTAGTATCACAACCACAAATTATCCATACGCTACGGGCCAAGGATATTCGTGTATTCATCAATGGTCATGATCATACCAACAACTGTCCATCAATGCACTACGGGCCAATGAGGACTTTTACTACATCATTTGTAACATTACGGTCATGATTATACCGATTAATCCTTGTTCATAATCATACCATGTCCATCTATGCACTACATGCCACAGATGACTTTCAACATAATATAAACATGAGGATGATGACAATGATATAAAAATTTAATAAAACAAGTTCAAAAATTAATTTATCCAGGAACTAATAACGTCTAAATTGTCAACATGATACTTCTTTGTAGAGTAAAATTCAAGAATGCTCAGAAGAATATTTCCATGAAAAGATACTAGATGAAGCGCAAATATCAAGGATATTCCACTAATTTCATGGAGTATAGAAGTCAAAACTTTAACCAACTGAGTATAATAAAGAATGGAATAACAAAAGAAATCACCATGCATGCGATAGACCACACATGCAGGTTATTCCAACAGAATAATAAATAACGGAACCAGGTCAGGCGAAATTCGCACCGACAAGATATTCCAACAGAATAATAATTAATGGAACCAGGTCAGGCGTAATACGCACCGACAGGAAATTTCAACAGAATAATAAATAACGGAACCAGGTCATGCGTAAACGCACAGACAGGATGTTCCAACAGAATAATAAAGAATGCAATAACAGAAGAATTTCACCATGTATGCGGTATTTCGCATAGATAGGTTATTCCAACATAATAATAAAGAATGGAATAACAGAAGAATTTTACCAAGTATAGGGTATCCCACGTATACAGGTTATTCCAACAGAATAATAAAGAATGGAATAACAGAAGTTCTCTTCATGAATACGAAAGAAATAATACCCCTTACCTTAGAGCAACTGGATATAGGAGTAGTGAAGTAGCAGAATACTTTTCTTCTTTCTCTCTATAGTTTCTCTCTCTAGAGTTTCAGTGAATTTGTAAGAAATAATAAAGGGACGAGCTTCTATTTATAAGAGAATGGATTGAATAGTAACTAATTCCTGAACTGTCCAGATTGATTTACTTTTAAATGGACGGTCCAGATTGGTTTACTATAAAATATTCTAATAAAATAAAATTTTTTAAATAAAATATAATATATATATATATATATATATATATATATATATATATATATATATATATATATATATATAGTCAGGTTTGGTTGAAAGTTTGCCAAGGGAATGATCACGGGAATACATCCCGTGAATATACATATATACACACGATCCTTTTAAATTCACGGGATGTATTCCCGTGATCATTCCCTTGGCAAACTTTCAACCAAACCTGACTATATATATATATATATATATATATATATATATATATATATATATATATATATATATATATATATAATAGTACACTTTCCCACCAAACTTTATTCCACCAAATCAATATAAACAACCATCATTAATCAATCAACATTCCACCACCACCCGACCACATGTTACATATATAAATAAAATATATATATAAACCACATTTGACACCACACACCCACAAGTCAAATATATATATACTTTATAACTTCCTTCCGATAATTTTGAAAAATGAGTAAGTAGAAATAAGTAAAATTTATAACAAAATACTTCATAAAAATCACCTCAATATTTTTAACAATATTTATCATCATTATTATAATTCACAATATTAATCGACCAGGTTATTCCCAGGAAAGAGGGGGCTTTCCAATAAGGATTTCTTCCTATTGGCGCGTAATTAGGTGACCAAACCTCTCATTGGCAGAACTTTTAGACATTATTAATATTGCAAATAATAATATTAATAACTTCGTCGTCTCAATTATTGATTTAAAAATATATAAAATATCGACAATAATTGAATCAATTAACGTGAGATACTATGCAACAATTAATGAAGCAATAATTGAACAAAACTGAGTGATTTCTCACGTAAGCATCAATAATCAATACCGTGTGCTACTATGCAACCACGCGTATTCCTGTACTTTTAATACTGAGTGTTTCAACAGTTAATGATAAAACTTCCGCCGTTATTTTCATAAAATATTATTGTCATTTTCTCAATCCGACAATAATTCCGTTGTGGGTCCACCAATGATTGTGCTGTCATACGAATATTCCCTGTTAAAACGAATATTCCCCGACCAATCGAATATTATATAACAACTTGCGTACTTTACAAAATTTATAACTATTACCCACAACTATAACATTATATCAAATTCATTCCATAATATTCAAAAATAATAATTATAGAAAATTCATCTTTATTCATAAAAGTTGGGGTCTTACATTTTCTTTCATTTTTAATTTAGTCCTGCAAGTATTATCAAACTTTCACCACCTCCCCTAATAGTAAATAATGTGAATCAATAGTTCAATCATGTGAATCAATAGTTATAATCATGTGAAAATACGAATTACAATATAGTACCTCCATCTATACCTCCATTTTTAACTTAGTCATGGAAGTATTATCAATCTTGCACCAACTCCCCTAATAGTACAAGAATGTGAATCAATAGTACACACATGTGAACAAATAGTTATAATCATGTGAATTAATAACAATTAATTGCTCATTCATCCGATTAATTACCCGGCTGGTCAGTAAAACTTCCAGACATCAATTAATATCAAAATAAATATCAATTTCCACTAACACTAATAATTCTAACATAATGGAACTATCAATTTCATCTTTAATTAACACGAACTTATTCATCATTAATATTATAACTCACAATATTTAACAACCACGTCGTTCTCATGAAAGAGGGGGCTTTCTGATAAGGATTTCTCCTTATTAGCGCGCAATTAGATGACCAAACCTCTCATTGATAGAACTTCTAAACATTATAAATATTGCAATTTAATAATATGAATAACTTTGTCGTCTCAATTATTGATTTAATAATATAACATATTATGCAGATGATACTATGACAATAATCGAATCAATAATATGAGAGATATGATGCAGCAATTACTGTAGCAATAATTGAGTATAACTGAATGACTTCTCACGTAAGCATCAATAATCAATGCCGTGTGCTACTATGCAACCACCCGTATTACTGTACTTTTAACTACCGGGTAGTTCAACAGTTTAACGGTAAAACTTCCGCCGTTATTTTTATAAAAAGATAATAATGTCGTTTTCTAACTACGGCTATACATCCATTGTGGGGTCCACCAATGATTGTGTCATCGTACGAATATTCTCTGTTAAAATGAATATTCCCCGACCAATCGAATATTATATAACCAGTTGCTTACTTTGCAAAATTTGTAAATATTATCCACAATTATAACATTATATCAAATCCACACCATAATATTCAAAAATATATTTCGAGAAAATTATTCTTTATTCAAAAAAGTTGGGGTATTACAACCTCCCCTTCTTATGAAATTTTGTCCTCGAAATTAGGGTGCGTACCTGGTATGTCAAAGAGGTGATGATACCTTGATTTCATCACAGATTCTAACTCCAAGGTTATTTCTTCCACATCGTGGTTTCTCAACAAAACTTTGACTTGAGGTATAACCTTGGAGCGTAGAATATGATCCTTCTTATCCAAGATTTTAACAAGTAACTCTTCATACGTTAAAATCTTCCTCTATCTCGTCTGGTTCTAATTCAATAATGTGGTTTGGGTCTTTCACATATTTACGTAACATAGATATGTAGAAAGCGTTATGAACACGAGACATACTTGACAGTAAGGAGATTCTATAGGTTCGAGGATTATAAATGGGCCAATGAATCGAGGATTGAGCTTTCCTCTTTTTCCAAATCTCGTAACTCCTTTCCATGGAGCAACACGTAAAAACATATGATCTCCAATATTGAATTCCACGTCTTTTCGATGAATATACACATAACTCTTTTGTCGATCTTGTGAGATTTTTATACGTTGTCAGATCGTTTGAATCTTTTTCGTAGTCATACGTACCAACTCCGGTCCCAACAACTTTGCTTCACCCACCTCATCCCAGCATACTGGAGAACGACACTTTCTTCCATACAACGCCTCAAATGAAGCCATGCCAATACTTGCTTGATAACTGTTGTTGTAGGAAAACTCCACTAATGGTAAGAACTTGTCCCAACTTCCCCTGAAGTCAAGGACACAGAGTCTTAATAAATCTTCAAGAGTTTGAATAGTCCTTTCCTATTGTCCATCCGTTTGAGGATGATATGCCGAACTAAATCATAAATCCGTGCCCATAGCTTTTTGCAAACTAACCCAAAATCTTAAAGTGAATCTTGGGTCTCGATCAGAAATAATGGATACTGGCATACCATGCAATCTTACAATCTCATTTATATACATACTAGCAAGATGTTCAAGTGTAAAAATTTCTCGTATCGGTAAGAAATGACCAGACTTGGTCAATCTATTAACAATGACCCAAATCGCATCTATGCCTTGAGAAACCTTGGGAAGACTAGTAACGAAATCCATGGTAATGTGCTCCCACTTCCATTCTGGAATTTCAAGTTATTGCAATGGACCTTTTGGCACTTGATGCTCCGCCTTGACTCGTTGACAAGTTAGACACCTTGAGATAAACCCCGCTATCTCTCTCTTCATATTGCTCCACCAAAATATATGTCGAAGATCACGATACATTTTGGTACTCCCAAGATGGATTGTAAACGGTGTGTTGTGCACCTCCATCATGATTTTATACTTTAAGTCAGAGTCGTTAGGAACAAAAAGTCTGGAGTTGACTCAAATTATTCCTTCTTCATTGATTTTTGCTTCCGGAATAGCACCTTCTTGCACTTTCTTCCTCATACGCATCAGCTCCAGGTCTGTAGCTTGAGCAACTTTAACTTTATCAATTAAAGTCGGTTCTACTCGTATATTCGCCATCATCATATTGGTCCCTGGAGTCTTTAACTCTATCTCTATCCTTTATAAGTCATACAAAATGGGTCTTTGCATTGACAATATTGCACTCGTACCCGTATATGATCTTCTACTCAATGCGTCAGCTACTACGTTCGCTTTTCCAGGATGGTATTGGATGGTATGATCATAATCTTTCAACAACTCAAGCCATCGTCGTTGCCGCATGTTGAGTTCCTTTTGAGTGAAGAAATATTTGAGGCTTTTATGATCCGTATAGATCTCTACCTTTTCTCCATATAGGTAATGCCTCCAAATCTTAAGCGCAAAAATAACTGCTGCCAACTCTAAATCATGAGTAGGATAATTCCTCTCATATTCTTTGAGTTGTCGAGAGGCATAGGCTATGACATTCCCATGTTGCATGAGAACACATCCTAACCCTTTGCCTAAAGCATCACTGTAGATGACAAATCCCTCCAAGCCATATGGTATTGTCAGAACAGGTGCTGAAATGAGTCTCCTCTTGAGTTCTTGAAAACTCTTTTAACATTCCTCGCTCCAACCGAATTTTGTATCTTTTTGAGTTATCTGAGTTAATGGAGTTAGCCGAGAAAGCTACGTACTTCGGTCACTGACTTAGGTTTCTCCCAGCTTTGAATTGCTTCAATCTTTGTCAGGTCAACAGATATTCCATGATTTGATATCACGTGCCCAAGGAATGCAACTTCCTCAAGCCAGAACTTACATTTCTTTAACTTGGCATACAACTTATTTTCACGAAGCTTTTGGAGTATCAGCCTCAAGTGTTGCTCATGGTCTTCACGGGTTTTGGAGTATATGAGGATGTCATCAATAAAGACAACCACAAAGTGATCCAAATATTCCTTGAATACTCGGTTCATCATGTCCATGAAGGCAGCAGGAGCATTAGTCAATCCAAAAGATATGACTAGGAATTCATAATGCCCGTACCGAGTTCTGAAAGTAGTCTTTGGAATGTCATCAGTTTTAATCTTCAATTGATGATATCCGAAACAAAGATCAATTTTTGAAAAGAATTTGGCTCCTTGTAACTGGTCAAACAGGTCATCAATGCGAGGCAACAGGTACCTAGTTTTGATTGTGACATGATTTAACTCCCAATAATCAATACCAAGTCGCATACTTCCATCTTTCTTCTTTACGAATAGAACAAGAGCACCCCAAGGAGACGTACTAGGACGAATGGAACCGATGTCTAACAATTCTTGTAGTTGGGTTTTTAACTCCTGAAGTTTAATAGGAGCCATTCGATATTGGGCTTCGGAAATGGGTTTTGTACCGGATTCAAGGTCGATACAAAATTCAATTTCACGCTCTGGGGGTAGGCCAAGAAGTTCATCAGGGAATACGTCAGGAAATTTATTAACAATAGAAATATCATTCAAATTTGACGTATTTTTATTTAAATCCGTGACATGGGCTAAGAAAGCTTGACATCCATTTTTCAATAAACGAATAGCTTTATGACTTGATATGCAAATGATTAATTTTAGTGGTTTGGTTGGTTGAATTCGCATAATAGGTTGATTAAGTATATGAAAGCTAACAACCTTACGAAAATAATTAATTTTAGCATGATGAGTAGTTAACCAATAAACCCCTAAAATCACATCAAATGCAAGTATTTTCAAAGAAATAAGACCGACAGGTAACGTGCGGTTACCGATCTGAATCAAACAAGACTTATAAATCGTGGATGTAATGAAGGTTTCTCCCAACGGAGTTTCAACAGATAAGTCAAAGTCTAATTTCTCTGGAGTCAAATTTAAACATTGAGCGCAAGTAGGAGAAATAAAGGAATGGGTAGAACCGGTATCAAATAAAGTATAAACTTCGCTAGAGTTTATGATTAGTTTACCCGTGATCACCTTGTTCGGATTTCTCACTTTTGGGAGGTTACAACAAACGCTCTCCCTTGAACTATAGGTTTTATCTTGTCTTGGACACCCTTTGATGTCTCCATCCTAGCTGGACTTGACTTTGGTGCACAACAAAATTGGGCTAGGTGACCTTCTTTTCCACAATTATAACACATTTTGGACTGCATCGTGCAGTTTGGACTTATGTGTCCTTCCCCTCCACATTTGTAACATACGACCGGTGGTCGTTCTCCTTCCTTAACAACAGGTGCTGGTGCTGACGTCTTTCCATCCTTGTTGAATCTCCTTTTCTTGAAATGTCCACTCTTATTGTCATAGCCATGATTACCACCGAAGTGATTATCATTTCTGGCATGTTGATTCCCTCCACGTTTGTTGTCACTGCTTCGATGACTGCTACCACTGGTATTATCGACTTGTCGGTTGCTCTCTCTTGGTTGAGTTGACTCATTATCGCACTCCAATAACTGAGCCCTATTCACAACATCTGAATACAAACACAGTTTATGAGAAATTAGGTATTGACATATCTCGGGTTTCAAACCTCTTAGAAACATCCGCGTCATTCTCTCCTTATTATCAACCAAGTGGGATGCAAACAGAGACAACTCGGCAAACTTAGCTTTATACTGCGCCACGGTCATATTGTTTTGCTCAAGCTTGATGAACTCTACCTCCTTCATGTGATGAATACTTTCAGGAAAAGTACTTGTCATTGAACAACTCTTGGAACTTCTCCCAAGACATTTTGAGTGTGGCAGGTTGAGTACGCTTTATAGATTCCCACCAATAATCTGCCTCTGCTTGCAACATGAAGGTGGCAAAGGCAACTTTTTACTCCTCGAAGTATCCCAAGACATCAAATATCTTGTTGATCTGCTTTATCCATGTCTCTGCCTTAAGTGGTTTTGGCTCTCCAAAAAACTCCGGTGGTCCCAGCTCCTTGAACTGCTTAGCGGTGACCGTCCGAGAGTTGTTAGTGTTTCCACCTGCATTTTGGACAAGAGCCGCTTTCACCTGATGTTGCATGAATTGCATAAAGCCTCTGAACATCCCATCGTTCACCATTTCATCAGTGTTATTATTTACATGAGAATTATTGTCTTCCTGTTGCACATTATCCTGGGCATTAATCTGTGGTGACTCAACGGTCTCATGTGCTTCATTGTTTATCTCAACATTTTCGGATGCCATTTTCAAATACTGCCACAAAACAAGGGTTAATTAACATATCACATATTATCTCTATACTCTGACCGACCAATTAAATACCAAATAAACTTAGGTAGGTCATACTAGCGAAGGAATTCCCCGTCTCTCCCCTCCTAGTTCTTGTCTCACATCTCAGCTAGGGATCATATCCCAAAACTTTGATACCAACTGTGACGTCCCCAAAATAGGTATACATCACCCATCTTGAATCGCCAAATACATGGTACAAAATTTAAATACAACTTAATTATACAACAGTCGTGTAAAATATGACAAAACATAATCTAAGAGTTTTAATAAGAATATTATCATCTAGACAATATCCACACTCAATGGAGTCCTCATTACATTTATTGTCACACTATTTAACAGAATAATGAGGACTACTAATGCTATCATCTGGACCGTCACACCGTTCCCCAACTAGTCCCGGCTACATTCTCATTTCCTGAAGAGAACAGTGAAAGAAAGGGTGAGCTCAACTAGCCTAGTAAGAAATATTATGACTAAGATAATGCAAAATAAATTATCATTAGTCTTTAACAATGTTAAACTGATAAAATACAATAGACATCAAGTTTAACTGCAGCGGAATAAGCAATCTATTAGAATAGTCAAGTAGAGCATGATATCTACTATCTTCTATGATTTAAAATGTTTTCATCAATTTTTATCGCTGTGACTCAGCTTAATAAATAATCGACAACATCGAGTCATCCCTGCACTACGGGCTAAGGATATTCATTAAATCATCAATGGTCATGACTATACCGAATAATCCTTGGTTATAATCATACCAAAAACTGTTCATCAATGCACTACAGGCTACTGAGGACTTTTACCACATCATTTATAACATTATAGGTCATGATTATACCGAATAATCCCTAGTCATAATCATACCAAGTCCATCTATGCACGTAAGCCAAAGATAACTTTCATCACAATTTAAGCACGAGGATGATGATAATGACATAATAATTCAATAAAACAAGTTCAAGAATAAATTTTAAAGATTTATAAGTTAATTTATCTTGAAATTAATTACGTCCAAATTGTCAACATGATACTGTTTTGTGGAGTAAAATTCAAGAATGCTCAGAAGAATATTTTCATGAAAAGATACCGGATGAAGCGCAAATATCCAGGATATTCTACTAATTTCATGGAGTATAGAAGCCAAAACTTTAACTAAATGAGTATCATAGAATATATGAAACTGCAAATGGATTTTCACCCGCCATGCGGTAATCCACGTAGACAGATCATTTCCATAATTTAATAAGGAATGAATACGAATGATCATTCACCATACATGTGATAATCCACATAGACAGGTTATTCCAACAAAATAATAAAGAATGAAACCAGGTCATGCGTAATCCGCACACACAGAATATTTCAACAGAATAATAAAGAATGGAATAACAGAAGAATTCACCATGCATGCGATAGACCGCACAGACAGGTTATTCCAACAGAATAATAAAGAATGGAACCAGGTCTAGCGTAATACGCACAGACAAGATATTCCAATAGAATAATAAAGAATGGAATAAGATAAGCTCTCTTCATGAATACGAAAGAAATAATACCCCTTACCTTAGAAAGAAACTGGATACTGGAGTAGAGAGGTAGCAGAATTCTCTTCTTCTTTCTCTCTATAATTTATCTCTATAATAATTGCTCTATAGCTTTAGTGAATTGGTGAGAAATGAAGGAAGAATGAGCTTCTATTTATAGGAAAATATAGTTTTGATAATTGCATGTTTTGGGGCTTGAAATATTACAGTACAATACCTTTAACTTTTCTTTCATTTTTAATTTAGTCCTGCAAGTATTATCAAACTTGCACCACCTCCCCTAATAGTAAATAATGTGAATCAATAGTTCAATCATGTGAATCAATAGTTATAATTATGTGAAAATACGAATTACAGTATAGTAACTCCATCTATACCTCAATTTTAAACTTAGTCATGCAAGTATTATCAATCTTGCACCAACTCCCCTAATAGTATAAGAATGTGAATCAATAGTACACACATGTGAATAAATAATTATAATCATGTGAATTAATAGCAATTAATTGCTCATTTATCCGATTAATTACCCGATAACTTCCAGACATCAATTAATATCAAAATAAATGTCAATTTCCACTAACACTAATAATTCCAACACAATGGAACTATCAATTTCATCTTTAATTAACACGAACGTATTCCTCATTAATATTATAACTCACAATTTTTAACAACCAGGTCGTTCCCAGGAAAGAGGGGGCTTTTCGATAAGGATTTCTCCTTATTGGCTCGTAATTAGATGACCAAACCTCTCCTTAACAGAATTTCTAGACATTGTAAATATTGAAATTTAATAATATGAATAATTTTGTCGTCTCAATTATTGATTTAATAATATAACATATTATGCTGATGATACTGTGACAATAATTGAATCAATAATATGAGAGATATGATGCAGCAATTACTGTAGCAATAATTGAGTATAACTGAGTGACTTCTCACGTAAGCATCAATAATCAATACCGTGTGCTACTATGCAACCACGCGTATTATTGTACTTTTACTACCGGGTAGTTCAATAGTTTAACGGTAAAACTTCCGCCATTATTTTTATAAAAAGATAATTATGTCATTTTCTAAATACGACAATACTTCCGTTGTGGGGTCCACCAATGATTGTGCCGTCGTACGAATATTCCTTGTTAAAACGAATATTTCCCGACCAATCGAAAATTTTATAACCACTTGTTTACTTTGCAAAATTTGTAAATATTACCCACAACAATAACATTATATCAAATCCACACCATAATATTAAAAAATATATTTCGATAAAATTATTCTTTATTCATAAAAGTTGGAGTCTTACAAACAGTGGATGTAATGAAGGTTTCTCCCAACGAAGTTTCAATAGATAAGTCAAAGTCCAATTTCTCCTGAGTTAAATTTAAACGTTGAGCGTAAGTAGGAGAAATAAAAGAATGGATAGAACCGGTATCAAATACGGTATAGACTTCACTAGAGTTTATGATAAGCTTACCCATGATGATCTCGTTCGGGTTCCTTGCTTTTTGGGAGGTAATAACAAATGCTCTCCCTTGAACTACCGGCTTTAACTTTTTTGAGACGGCCTTTGGTGCCTCAATCCCAGCTGAACTTGCCTTCCCTGAACGACAAAATCGAGCTAGGTGACCTTCTCTTCCACAATTGTAACAGGTTTTCGACTGCTGCGTACAGTTTGGACTGATATGTCCCTCCCCTCCGCATTTGAAGCATATGATATGTGGTCGTTCTCCTTCCTTAACAACGGGTGCTGATGCTGACGTCTTTCCATCATTGTTGAATCTCCTCTTCTTGAAATGTCCATTCTTATTGTTTTTGGCCATGATCACCACCGAAGTGGTTACCATTTCTGGCATGTTGATTCCCTCCACGCTTATTATCACTGCTTCGATGACTGCTATCACTGGTATTATCATTTTGCCGGCTGCTCTCTTTTGGTTGGGTTGACTCATTATCGCGCTCCAATAACTGAGCCCTATTAATAACATCTGAATACAAACACAGTTTATGAGAGATAAAATATTGACGTATCTCGGGTTTCAAACCTCTTAGAAATATTCGCGTCATTCTCTCCTAATTATCAACCAAATAGGACGCAAACTAGGACAACTCAACAAACTTAGCTTCGTACTGCGACACGGTCATGTTGTTTTGTTCCAGTTTAATGAACTCTACCTTTTTCATGTGATGAATACTTTCGGGAAATTACTCGTCGTTGAACAGTTCTTGGAACTTCTCCCAAGACATCTTCAGTGCGGTAGGTTGAGTACGCTTTATAGATTCCTACCAGTAATCTGCCTCTGCTCGCAACATGAAGGTGGCAAAGGGAACCTTTTGCTCTTCGGAGCATCCCATGACATCAAATATCTTGTTTGTGAGACCCCAAATTTTATGAATAAATATTTAATTTTCTCAAAATATTTTTTAATATTATAGTGTGGATTTGATATAATGCTATAGTTGTGGGTAATATTTATAAATTTTGCAAAGTACGCAAGTTGTTATATAATATTCATTGGGCCGGGGAATATTCTTTTTGTCAGATAATATTCGCAAGTTGTTATATAACGGCGGAGGTTTTACCGTTAATACTGTTGAACCACCTGATAGTAAAAGTACAGTAATACGCGTGGTTGCATAGTAGCACACGGTATTGATTATTGATGCTTACGTGATAAGTCACACAGTTATACTCCATTATTGCTACAGTAATTGCTGCATCATATCTCTCATATTATTGATTCTATTATTGTCATAGTGTCATCTGTATAATATGTTATATTATTAAATCAATAATTGAGACGATAAAGTTGTTCATATTATTAAATTACAATATTTATAATGTCTAAAAGTTCTATCAAGGAGATGTTTGGTCATCTAATTGCGAGCCAATAAGGAGAAATCCTTATCGAAAAGCCCCTTCTTTTCTGGGAACGACCTGGTTGTTAAATATTGTAAGTTATGATATTAATGATGAATAAGTTTGTGTTGATTTAAGATGAAATTGATAGTTCTATTGTGTTGGAATTATTAGTGTTAGTGGAACTCGACATTTATTTTGGTATTAATTGATGTCTGGAAGTTATACTGACCAGTCAGGTAATTAATCGAATAAATGAGCAATTAATTGCTATTAATTCACATGATTATTATAATTTGTTCACATGTGTGTACTATTGATTCACATTCTTGTTACTATTAGGGGAGTTGGTGCAAGATTGATAATACTTGCATGACTAAGTTAAAAATGGAGGTATAGATGGAAGTACTATACTGTAATTCGTATATTCACATGTTTAGAACTATTTGTTCACATGATTTACTATTGAATCACATTATTTACTATTAGGGGAGGTGGTGCAAGTTTGATAATACTTGCAGGACTAAATTAAAATGGAAGAAAAAGAGGAAGATATTATACTGTAATATTTTGAGCCCCAAAACGTGCAATTATCGAAACTATATTTTCCTATAAATAGAAGCTCATTCTTCCTTCATTTCTCACCAATTCATTAAAGCTATAGAGCAATTATTATAGAGAGAAAGAAGAAGAAAATTCTGCTACCTCTCTACTCCAGTATCCAGTTTCTTTCTAAGGTAAGGGGTATTATTTCTTTCGTATTCATGAATAGAGCTATTGTTATTCCATTCCTTATTATTCTGTTGGAATAACCTGTATATGCGAAGTACCGCATACATGGTGAATTTCTTCTGTTATTCCATTCTTCATTATTATGTTGGAATAACCTGTTTATGCGAAGTACCACATACATGGTAAAATTCTTCTATTATTCCGCTTTTTATTATTCTGTCGGAATATCCTGTCTATTCGTTTACGCCGGACCTGGTTCCATCATATATTATTCTGTCAGAATATCCTATCTGCGCGTTTATGCCGGACTTGGTTCCATTATTTATTATTCTGTTAAAATATCCTGTCAGTGCATTTACGCATGACCTGGTTCCATTATTTATTATTTTGTTGGGAATAACCTGTCTGTGCAGTCTATCGCACGCATGGTGAATCTTTCTGTTATTACATTCTTTATTATTCTGTTGGAATAACCTGTCTATGTGGATTACCACATGCATGGTGAATGATCCTTTGTTTTCATTCCTTATTAAATTGTGGAAATGATCAGTATATGTGGATTACCGCATGGCGGGTGAAAATCCATTTGCAGTTTCGTATATTCTATTATACTCAGTTGGTTAAAGTTTTGACTTCTATACTCCATGAAATTAGTATAATATCCTCGATATTTACGCTTCATCCAGTATCATTTCATGAAAATATTCTTCTGAGCATTCTTGAATTTTACTCTACAAAGCAGTATCATATTGACAATTTGGACGTTATTGAGTTCAGGATAAATTAACTTATAAATCTTTAAACTTTATTCTTGAACTTGTTTTTATTGAATTATTATGTCATTGTCATGATGAGTTATGTTGGTTATTATGTGAAAGCATGAAAGTTTCTTAGAAATCACAAGGGGTTGAAAATCAGATTTTGGTGAAAATGAAACATGAAATTCAATTGACCATATCTCCTGTTATATTTTGAATTTTTGAGTGTGGTCAAGTTCTAGAGTTAGATCTATGAGTTTTCTAACTTATCCAAGTGGAATGACTGGAAAAGGTATTGTAGATTTTTGTGTGGACTGATTTTAGCGAAGGAGTCAAAAACTGCTAATTTCGAAAAAGCTACTGCCCAGATTTTTAAAAGTGCATTTTCGGCCACTTATTTTGTGAGAAAAATTCCAGCCTTTTGGGACATGGAAATATATGGTATAAAGTACCTCCTGTCCAAAAATGAGCCCATTCCGACTTAAAATGAGCAAGTTATGACCATTTCAATATTTAGGTTTTTACACAAAAAATACTATAACCGGAGTTCTATAACTCCGATGACCATGCAATTTAAACTGGAAGCTCATGTTAACATGTGTAAGATCCTGCCAAGATTTGGGAATTTCTGGAGTTAACCTTGAGATAGCTAATTTCTTAAGGAATTAATTAGAAATTGATTTTTGATAAATAGTAAATGAATTTAAAAATTCTGAGAAAAATATATGTTCAATATGGGACTATATTCTGCTAAATCTCAGAAAAGAAATATTTTTGGGACTGATTTGGTGTTTTTCATGAAAATAATCTAGTTATGAGTAAATGAGTTAAATATGTTATGTGAAGTAACAAAATTGGAAAATAGGATTTTCTGGCTTGAGAATCCTATATAGGGTATATGCAGATTTTTGATAAAGGATTTGATCACTGGTGATGAGATCTTATGAATATGACATTTTGAATGATTAAATACATTATGTGGTAAATTGTAAACAATTGAAATAAATTGTTTATAAGTTTGAAAAATGATTAAAATATTGTTATAATATTTATGAGTTTATTAAGTGGTTGATAATACTTGGATAAATTTAAAGTCTTTAATATTTATCCTTGTTTTTGTTTGATTAATGCTTATATCATTGTCATCATCCTCATGCTTATATGGTGATGAAAGTTATCTTTGACTTACGTGCAAAGATGAACATTTGATTATTGAATTGTATATCATTGGCTTGCGTGCAAAGATGGATTGTTGATTATTGGTTTTATTATTGTATATCTTTGGTTTACGTGCAGAGATGGATTTGGTATGATTATGACCAGGGATGATTCGGTATAGTCATGACTATTGATGATTTAATGAATATCCTTGGCTCGTAGTGCATGGATGATTCGATGATGTGGTTTATTTATTAAGCTGAGTCTCAGCGATAAAAATTGATGAAAACATTTTAAATCATAGAAGATAGTAGATATCATGCTCTATTTGACTCTTCTAATGAATTGCTTATTCCGCTGCAGTAAAATTTGATGTCTATTGTATTTTATCAGTTTAACATTGTTGAAGACTAATGATAATTTATTATGTATTATCTTAGTCATAATATTTCTTACTGGGCTAGTTGAGTTCACCCCTTTCTTTCACTGTTCTTTTTAGGAAATGAGAATATAGCTGGGACGAGTCGGGAAACGGAGTGATAGTCCAGATGATAGCATTAGTAGTCCTCACTATTTTGTTAAATAGTGTGATAATAAATGTAATGAGGACTGAATTTGAGTTTGTATACTGTCTATGAGGACTCCATTGAGAGTGAATATTGTCTAGAAGGCAATATTCTTGATTAAACTCTCACTTTATATTTTGTCGTATTTTACACGATAGTTGTATAATTAAGTTGTATTTGTATGTTTGTACCATGTAAGTGGAGACCCAAGATGGGTGATGTATACCTATTTTGGGGGCGTCACAGTTGGTATCAAAGCTTAGGGATATGATCCCTGGCTAAAATATGAGACAAGAACTAGGAGGGGAGAGACGGGGAATTCCTTCGCTAGTATAACCTACCTAAGTTTATTTGGTATTTAATTGGTCGGTCAGAGTATAGGGATAATATGTGATATGTCAATTAACCCTTGTTTTGTGACAGTGTTTGTATTCAGATGTTGTGAATAGGGCTTAGTTATTGGAGCGCGATATTGAGTCAGCACAACCAAAAGGTAACGAGCAACAACACGATAATAATCGTACCGGTGGCAACGGTATCAGAACAATGATAACCATCGTGGGGGAAATTATTATGCCAAGAATGGTATCCACTTCGGTGGTAATCATGGCCAAGATAATAGAAGAAGAAATTTCAAGTAGAGAAGGTCACCTAGCCCGATTTTATCGTGCACTAAAGTCAAGTCCCGCTGGGACGGTGGCACCAAAGGCGGATAAGGATAAAACAAAGTCGGTGATTTCAGGAAGAGCATTTTTCATGACTTCTCAAAAAGCGAGTAACCCTAACGAAGTTAGCATGGGTTAGTTAATTATAAATTTTTGAGAAGTCTATACCTTATTAGATACCGGTTTTACCTATTTTTTTTATCTCTCTTGCTTGCGTTCAACGTTTAAATTTGACTCCAGAGAAGTTAGACTTTGACTTATTGGTTGAAACTTCGTTAGTAGAAACCTTCACTTCATGTGCTATCCAAGTCTTAGATGAGAGTCACAATTTTGAAATGATATTTATATCGTTAATAAATTTCCTGACGTACTCTCAAAGAACTTCTTAGCTTACCCCTAGAGCGTGAAATTGAATTTTGTATTGACCCCAATACAAAACCCATTTCTAAAATCCTTAAATATTTTTCTTCACCCAAAACGAACGTAACATGCGCCAAAGACGTTGGCTCGAGCTGTTGAAGATTACGATCGTACCATTTAATATCATTGTGGAAGAGCGAACGTGGTAGCTGACATGTTGAGTAGAAGATCGTATGCGTTTACGAGTGCAATGTTGTTAACATAAAGACTCATTTCGTATAATTTACAAATGATGAAGATAGAGTTAAAGACTATAGGGACCTACATGAAGATAACAAATATATGAGTAGAATTGACTTTAATCGATACAGTTAAAGCCGCTCAAGCTACACACCCGAATTTGATGAATGTGAAGAAGAAGGTTCAAGAAGACATTATTGTAAGACCCCAACTTATTATAAATAAAATTGAATTTCCTCTATTTGTTATTTTGAAATAATAAGGGTTGATTTGATTAATGTGGTTAGTTATGGTTAAAATGATCAAATATTTTAAATAAGCAAGTGGTTATAAAATATTCATTTTTATCGAAGAATATTCGTTTGGTCGTGGAATATTCTTACTGTCGGGGAATATTCGTACGACGGCGCAGACTTGTGTGGGCCTCATAACAGAAAGCGATTGGATGAAGAAAACGACAAATATAAGTTGGTTATAAATAACGACATAGTTATTACTGTTAATACTGTTAGAATACTCGGTGGTTAAAACATAGTAGCACACGGTATTATTGATTCTTGCGTAAGAAGGCACTACTCAATAATTGTTATAGTAGTTACTATTCAATATTTTATTTTATTGATTCAATAATTGCTACATTGATATTTTATATTATTGTTGTTTCAATAATTGTCACTACACAATATTTTCATTATCAGATCAATAATTCATATTATTTGAATAATATTATTAGATAACATTATTGGCAATGTCTAAAAAATTCTGTCTAAGGAGAGATTTGATCACCTAATTGCGCGCAAGTAAGGAAAAATCCTTATCGGAAAGCCCCCTCTTTCTTGGGAACGGTCTAGTTATCGATATTATGATTCTTGGGAACAGTCTGGTTGTCGATATTAATTATTGATTTATATGATAAGGAAAATATTCATTTTATGTGGATATAGATGGAGAAAATTTTAAAGTGACAATTGTTGAAAAATTGATATTTTATCTTTTCTGATAAAATAATTCATTTAAATATATTATTATATTTTAATAATATAATAATTGTGATATTTTTACAATGAATGTGGGATATATGAATACATGAGGAGGAAGAGTATTTTTGTTGCAAAAGTTGTTTAAAACATTTTAAACATGTCTGTGGGCCAATTTCTTGACTGAAATTTGATTATAGCTTGTAAAATCGCCCGTTTGTGAATTTCGGTCAATTTCTATTTGAAATTTGAAAAAACTTAAACTTATAAAGTATTAGAGAATGAAATTTTCTATGGAAAAGACATGAGGTTTGAATTTTTTTGATAAAAAGACTATTTATTATGAATTGTTGAAGTTCTGAAATAATTGATTTTTGGAAGTTTTAATTATTTTAAATAAGAAAAACATTTTTTTTATTTTGGTGAGGTGGGTCTCACTTGGTGGCTGATGTTTTGAATCAGATGAGGTATGCGTTGGAATAAAAATAAAATATATTAATATTTTATTAAATTTTTTGCTTTTGTGTTCTAAGCATTTTCTTATAAATAAGGTGCTTAGGTTAGAATTAAAAATCACACTAGAAACTGAAGTTTTATCTCTCTTTCTCTCTCTATATTATCGAGCGTATTCTTGTGAGTATTTTGATACTTTGAGTGTTGCTATACGGCGCAAGTTCCTTCAGCGTTATATCTGATATTCTAGCTAGAAGTACTATTCTTTTCGAGGTAAAGGATGTTATTTCTTTTAAAAAATAATATTATTTCTTCTAATATCATTATGCCAGATTATTGGTAAGATTTTTCTTGTGAAATTCTTGTCTTTTAGTGTCGGGGTTACTATTCACGTATACGACACTATTCACGTATACGACACTATTCACAAATACGACACTATTCATAAAAAAATTAAATTTTCATTTTTTTGTCCAAAATATCTATTATGGATATTAGCTTTGATTGTATTCATGTTTTGACCATTTTTGAATTTTACTTCACTATGGTTTTTATGAAGTATTTTTGAACTTGGACTGTTTAAAGTACGAATTCTTATTATTTGTTCTTTTGTTTCACTGGATTCATTTTCTTTAAAATATTTTTTATCATCCTCAGTCCTAAATGATGGTATTACTGAATATCTTTGGCCTGTAGTGCAAAGATGGTTGATTTTATTATGAATATCTTTGGCCCGTAGTACAAAGATGTACAGGTGTTGAGATGAACATGACCGACTGATGAATATTTTTGGCCTGTAGTGCAAAGATGAATATTTGATTCAAGATGAATATTGATTGATGTTATAGGGATAAAATAATGATGATGGACTTTTAAATTCATAGATTATAGTAGATTTCATTCTCTACGTAACTCATCTATGAATTATTATTTTCGCTGCGAATATTGATCTGAAACTTGTTGTCTATTGTATTTTATCAGATTTTTCCCTGTTGAAGACTAACGATAATTTGTTCTATATTATCTTAGTCATAATATTCTTTATTGGGCTAGTTGAGCTTACCCTTTTCCTTTTTGTTTCATTTTTATTCTCACGAGGAGAGAATGTAGCGAGTTCTAGTCGGGGTGTGGAATGATGATTCTAGAAAATTGTTTTAGTAGTCCTCACCATTTTTATAAAATAATGTACCAATAATTATAATGAGGACTTATTTGGGTGTGAATATTGTCTAGATGGCAATATTTGCATTTAAACTCACAGTTTATATGTTGTATTAATAAAGTTGTTGTTGTTTATGTACTATGTTATTGATGACTCAAAATGGGTGATGTATACGTATTTTGGCGGTGTCACAGTTGGTATCAAAGCTTAGGGATATGATCTTTGGCGGAGGTCGGGGAATATAACTAGGAGGGGAGAGACGAGTAAAACCTTCGCTAGTGTGTCTTACCTAAGCTTATTTGTTGGTTGGTTAGTATATAGGGATATTATGTGATATGTTGATTTCTTTAATTAACCCTTATTTTATGGCAATATTTGAGAATGTCGACTGAGAATGTTAACAGTGGAGCAAATGAGACAGTTGAGACACCTTTACCCACCGACGAGGAGAACGTGCAACAGGCTGACAATGTTCCTCCTATGAACAACACCACTAAACAGATGATGAATGATGGAATGTTTAGAAGTTTTTTGCAGTTCATGCAAAATCAGACGAGGGACACTCGTGCACAAAATACAGGTGGAAATGATAACAACGCACGGTTTGTCACAGCTAAGCAGTTCAAAGAGTTGGGACCACCAGAATTCTGGGGAAAGCCGGATCCTATTAAGTCAGAAACGATTTGTCATATTCGATGTCTTGGGATGCACGGAGGAATAGAAGGTTCCATTCGCCACCTCTATGTTCTGTAATGAGGTAGATTACTGGTGGGAATCTGTGAAGCGTACCCATCCAGCCGCACTCAGCATGTCTTGGGAGACGTTTCAGAAACTGTTCAATGACAAGTACTTTCCTGAAAGTATCCGTCATATGAAGGAAGTGGAGTTTATTAAACTGGAACAAAATAACATGACGGTGTCCCAGTACGAGGCGAAGTTTGCAGAGTTATCCAAGTTTGCACCTCATTCGGTGGAAAATGAGGAACGTATGGCGCGGATGTTTCTAAGAGGTTTGAAACCCGGCATACGTCAATATCTCATTTCTCATAAATTTTCTCTCTATTCAGATGTTGTCAACATGGCTCAATTATTAAAGCGAGATAACGAGTACGTTCAATCGAGGGACCACAACCAGGATCATACCAGTGACAGCAGTCATCAAAACAACGATAACAACCGGAGAAAGAAAAATACGGACAAAAATGGTAACCACTCCGGTGGTAATAATGACCATGAAAATAAAAGAAGCGAGTCGGGGGGAGATTTTCAAAAGAGGAGATTCAACAATGACCATGTGAAGACGTCAGCACCAGCAGCAACTGGTTCTAAGGGAGGAGAGCGACCACCAGTCGTATGCTATAAATGCGGGAAAGAGGGGCATATCAGTCCAAACTATCCACAACAGTTCAAAGTATGTTATAATTGTGGAAATGAAGGACATATCGCTCGGGATTGTACGGTAGCGAAACCAAGTCCAGCGGGGATGGTGACTCAAATGGCTGTCCCAAAAAAGTCAAAGTCAACGGTTCCTGGAAGAGCGTTTGTCGTGACTGGTCAAAATGCGAGGAACCCAAACGAGGTGATCACGGGTAAGCTAATCATAAATTCTTGCGAAGTTTATACCTTACTAGATGCCGGTGCTACCCATTCATTTATCTCTCCTACTTCTGCTCAACGTTTAAACTTAACTCCGGAGAAATTAGACTTTGATTTATCTGTGGAGACTCCGTTAGGAGAAACTTTCATCCCATCCACTATTTATAAATCTTGTTTGATCCAAGTTGGCACCATCACATTACCTGTTGATCTTATCTCTTTAAATATACTTGCTTTTGATGTGATTTTAGGGATTGATTGGTTAACTACTCATCATGCCAAAATTGATTGTTTTCGTAAGATTGTTAGTTTTCATATTCCTAACCAACCTGTTGTACAAATTCAAGTAACTAAACCATTAAAATCAATCACTGTCATATCAAATCATAAAGCTATTCGTTTATTGAAAAACAGATGTCAAGCTTTCTTAGCCCATGTTATGGATTTGAATAAAGACACGTCAGATTTGAATAATATTTCCGTTGTTAGTAAATTTTTTGATGAACTTCTCGGTCTACCCCCAGAACGTGAAGTTAAATTCTTTATTGATCTTGAACCTGGTACAAAGCCCATTTTTAAAACCCCATATCGAATGGCTCCTATTGAACTTCAGGAGTTAAAGGTCCAATTACAGGAGTTGTTGGACATCGGTTTCATTCGTCCTAGTACATCTCCTTGGGGTGCTCCTATTTTATTTATAAAGAAGAAAGACGGAAGTATGCGACTTTGTATTGACTATCGAGAATTGAACCATGTCACCATCAAGAATAGGTATCCGCTACCTCGTATTGATGACCTGTTTGACCAGTTACAAGGAGCACAATTCTTTTCAAAGATCGATCTTCGTTCTGGATATCATCAGCTGAAGATTAGAACTGAGGATATTCCAAAGACTGATTTCAGAACTCGGTACGGGCATTATGAATTCTTAGTCATGTATTTTGGATTGACTAATGCTCCTGCGGCTTTCATGGATATGATGAACCGAGTATTCAAGGATTATTTGGATCAGTTCATTGTTGTCTTTATTGATGACATCCTCATATATTCCAAATGCCGTGAAGATCATGAGAACCATTTAAAGATTATACTCCTAAGGCTTCGTGAAAACAAGATATATGCCAAGTTGAAGAAATACAAGTTCTGGCTTGAGTAAGTAGCATTCCTTGGGCACGTGGTGTCAAAACATGGAGTATCTGTTGACCCAGCAAAGATTAAAGCAATACAAAGTTGGGAGCAACCGAAGACGGTGACCGAAGTACGTAGCTTTTTGGGCTTAACTGGTTATTATCGGAGATTCGTGGAAGAATTTTCTCTAATCGCTACTCCATTAACTCAGTTGACTCGGAAAGATACAAAATTCGTATGGACCGAGGAATGTGGGAAGAGTTTCCAAGAGCTCAAGAGGAGACTCATTTCGGCACCTGTTCTGACAATACCATCCGATTTGGATGGATTTGTTATTTACAGCGATGCTTCGGGCAAAGGGTTAGGATGTGTTCTCATACAACATGGAAAAGTCACAGCCTATGCCTCGTAACAACTTAAAGAACATGAGAGGAATTATCCTACTCATGATCTAGAGTTGGCAGCAGTCGTTTTTGCGCTAAAGATCTGGAGGCACTATCTATATGGGGAGAAAGTGGAGATATATTCAGATCATAAAAGCCTCAAATATTTCTTCACCTAAAAGGAACTCAACATGTGACAACGACGTTGGCTCGAGCTGTTGAAAGATTACGACCACACTATTCAATACCATCCTAGAAAAGTAAACTTGGTAGTTGACTCGTTGAGTAGAAGATCATATGCAGGAACGAGTGCGATGATGTAAAGTATACACATAGAACTAACTTTAATCGATAAAGTTAAAGTTGCTCAAGCAACAGACCCGGAGCTGATGCGTATGAAGAAGAAAGTACAAGAAGGTGTTATCCTAGAGGTAAGAATCGATAAAGAAGGAATACTTCGAGTCCACTCCAGACTTTGTGTTCCTAACGATTCTGATTTGAAGAACAAGATCATGATGGAGGCACACAATACATCGTTTGTAATCCATCCTGGAAGTACCAAAATGTATTGTGATCTTCAACATACATTTTGGTGGAACAATATGAAGAGAGAGATCGCGAAATTTATCTCGAGGTGTTTAATTTGTCAACGTGGAAAGGCGGAGCATCAAGTGCCTAAGGGTCCATTGCAACCAATTGAGATTCCGAAATGGAAGTGGGAAACATTACCATGGATTTTGTTATGGGTCTTCCCACGGTTTCTCAAGGCATAGATGCGATTTGGGTTATTGTTGATAGATTAACTAAGTTTACTCATTTTTTGTCGATACGGGAGACTTATTCCCTTGAACGTCTTGCTCGTATGTACGTGAATAAGATTGTAAGATTGCATGGCATGCCAGTAACCATAGTTTCGGATCGTGACCCAAGATTCACTTCACGATTTTGGGTTAGTTTGCAAAAAGCTATGGGCACGGATTTACGATTCAGTTTGGCATACCATCCTCAAACGGACGGACAATCAGAGAGGACTATTCAAACTCTTGAAGATCTATTAAGACTCTGTGTCCTTGACTTCAAAGGGAGTTGGGATAGTATTTACCATTGGTGGAATTCTCCTACAACAATAGTTATCAGGCAAGTATAGGGGTAGCTCCATTCGAAGCATTGTATGGAAGAAAGTGTCGCTTTCCAGTATGTTGGGATGAGGTGGGTGAAGTAACATTGTTGGTACCAGAGTTGGTACGTATAACTACAGAAAAGATCCAAATGATTCGACAACGTATACAAACGACACAAGATCGACAAAAGAGTTATGCGGATCTTCATCGAAAGGACGTGGAATTTAGTATTGGGGATCATGTATTGTTGCGTGTTGCTCCATGGAAGGGAGTTACAAGATTCGAGAAGAGAGAAAAGCTCAATCCATGATTTATTGGTCCATTTCAGATTCTTGACCGAGTAGAAAATGTAGCCTATAGACTCGCGTTACCTCCAAGTTTGTCTCGTGTTCATAATGTTTTTCATATATTTGTTGTTCGTAAATATGTGAAAGACCCGAACCACGTTATTGAGTTAGAACCGGATGAGATAGCCGAAGACTTAACGTACGAGGAGGTACCTGTCAAGATCTTGGATAGGAATGAGCATGTTTTACGCACAAAGGTCATACCCCAAGTCAAAGTTTTATGGAGAAACCATGCTATTGAGAAAATGACCTGGGAGTTGGAAACGAAAATGAAAGCGAGGTATCCTCACCTTTTCGAAACACCAGGTACGTACGCCAATTTCGAGGACAAAATTTCATAAGGAGGGGAGATTGTAAGACCCCAACTTATTATAAATAAAATTGAATTTCCTCTATTTATTATTTTGAAATAGTAAGGGTTGATTTGATTAATGTGGTTAGTTATGGGTAAAATGCACAAATATTTTAAATAAGCAAGTAGTTATAAAATATTTTTTTTATCGGAGAATATTTTGGTCGTGGAATATTCTTACTGTCGGGGAATATTCGTAAGACGGCTCAGCCTTGTGTGGGCCCCATACCGAAAAGCGATTGGATGAAAAAAACGACAAGTATAAGTTGGTTATAAATAACGACGTAGTTGTTACCGTTAATACTGTTAGAATACTCGGTGGTTAAAACACAGTAGCACACGGTATTATTGATTCTTACGTAAGAAGGCACTACTCAATAATTGTTATAGTAGTTAGTGTTTAATATTTTATTTTATTGATTCAATAATTGCTACGTTGATATTTTATATTATTGTTGTTTCAATAATTGTCACTACACAATATTTTTATTATCAGATCAATAATTCATATTATTTGAATAATATTATTAGATAACATTATTGGCAATGTCTAGAAAGTTCTGTCTAAGGAGAGGTTTGGTCACCTAATTACGCGCCAGTAAGGAGAAATCCTTATTGGAAAGCCCCCTCTTTCTTGGGAATAATCTGGTTGTCGATATTGTGATTCTGTAATATTATTTGTGAATAATTAATTATTGATTTATATGATAAGAAAAATATTAATTTTATGTGGAAATAGATGGAGAAAATTTTAAAGTGACAATTGTTGAAAAATTGATATTTTATCTTTTTTGATAAAATAATTCATTTAAATATATTATTATATTTTAATAATATAATAATGGTGATATTTTTACAATGAATGTGGGATATATGAATACATGAGGAGGAAGAGTATTTTTGTTGCAAAAGTTGTTTAAAACATTTTAAACATGTTTGTGGGCCCATTTCTTGACTGAAATTTGATTATAGCTTGTAAAATCGTCCGTTTGTGGATTTCGGTCAATTTCTATTTGAAATTTGAAAAAACTTAAACTTACAAAGTTGTAGAGAATGGAATTTCCCATGAAAAGGCACGAGGTTTGAATTTTTCTGATAAAATGGCTATTTATTATGAATTATTGAAGTTCCGAAATAATTGATTTTTGAAAGTTTTAATTATTTTTAACAAGAAAAACGTTTTTTTATTTTGGTGAGGTGGGTCTCACTTGGTGGCTGAAGTTTTGAATCAAATGAGGTGTGCGTTGGAATAAAAATAAAATATATTAATATTTTATTAAATTTTCTGCTTTTGTTTTCTAAGCATTTTCCTATAAATAGGGTGCTTAGGTTAGAATTGAAAATCACACCAGAAACTGAAGTTTTCTCTCTCTTTCTCTCTCTATATTATCAAGCGTATTCTTGTGAGTATTTTGATACTTTGAGTATTGCTATACGGTGCAAGTTCATTCACCGTTATATCTGATATTCCAGCTAGAAGTACTATTCTTTTCGAGGTAAGGGATGTAATTTTTTTTTTATAAAATGATATTATTTCTTCTAATATCATTATGCCGGATTATTGGTAAGACTTTTCTTGTGAAATTCTTGTCTTTTAGTGTCGGGATTACTATTCACGTATATGGCACTATTCACGTATACGACACTATTCACGAATACAGCACTATTCACAGAAAAATTAAATTTTTGTTTTTTTGTCAAAAATATCTATTATGGATACTAGCTTTGATTGTATTCATGTTTTGATCATTCTTGAATTTTACTTCACTATGGTTATTTATGAAGTATTTTTGAACTTGGACTGTTTAAAGTATGAATCCTTATTATTTGTTCTTTTGTTTCACTAGATTCGTTTTCTTTAAAATATTTTTCATCATCCTCAGTCCTAAATGATGGTATTACTGAATATCTTTGGCCTGTAGTGCAAAGATGGTTGATTTTATTATGAATATCTTTGGCCCGTAGTGCAAAGATGTACAGGTGTTGAGATGAACATGACCGACTGATGAATATCTTTGGCCTGTAGTGCAAAGATGAATATTTGATTCAGGATGAATATTTATTGATGTTACAGGGATAAAATAATTCTGATGGACTTTTAAATTTATAGATTATAGTAGATTTCATTCTCTACGTAACTCATCTATGAATTATTATTTCCGCTGTGAATATTGATCTAAAACTTGTTGTCTATTGTATTTTATCAGATTTTTTCCTGTTGAAGACTAACGATAATTTGTTTTATATTATCTTACTCATAATATTCTTTACTAGGCTAGTTGAGCTTATCCTTTTCCTTTTTGTTCCATTTTTCTTCTCAGGAGGCTAGAGTTCACACAGTTATACTCCATTATTGCTACAGTAATTGTTGCATCATATCTCTCATATTATTGATTCTATTATTGTCATAGTGTCATCTGTATAATATGTTATATTATTAAATCAATAATTGAGACGACAAAGTTATTCATATTATTAAAATAAAATATTTACAATGTCTAGAAGTTCTGTCAAGGAGAGGTTTGGTCATTTAATTGCGCGCTAATAAGGAGAAATTCTTATCGGAAAGCCCACTCTGTCCTTGGAACGACCTTGTTGTAAAATATTGTGAGTTAAGATAATAATGATGAATAAGTCCGTGTTGATTTAAGATGAAATTGATAGTTCTATTGCGTTGGAATTATTAGTGTTAGTGGAACTCGACATTTATTTCGGTATTAATTGATGTCTGGAAGTTATACTGACCAGTCGGGTAATTAATCGGATAAATGAGCAATTAATTGCTATTAATTCACATGATTATAATTATTTGTTCACATGTGTGTACTATTGATTCACATTCTTGTTACTATTAGGGGAGTTGGTGCAAGATTGATAATACTTGCATGACTAAGTTAAAAATAGAGGTATAGATGAAGGTACTATATTGTAATTCGTATATTCACATGTTTAGAACTATTTGTTCACATGATTTACTATTGAATCACATTATTTACTATTAGGGGAGGTGGTGTAAATTTGATAATACTTGCAAGACTATATTAAAAAGGAAGAAAAAGAGGAAGGTATTATACTGTAATATTTTGAGCCCCAAAATGTGCAATTATCGAAACTATATTTTCCTATAAATAGAAGCTCATTCTTCCTTCATTTCTCACCAATTCACTAAAGCTATAGAGCAATTATAATAGAGAGAAAGAAGAAGAAAATTCTGCTACCTCTCTACTCCAGTATCCAGTTTCTTTCTAAGGTAAGGGGTATTATTTCTTTCGTATTCATGAAGAGAGCTATTGTTATTCCATTCCTTATTATTCTGTTGGAATAACTTGTATATGCGAAGTACCGTATAAATGGTGAAATTCTTCTGTTCTTCCATTCTTCATTATTATATTGGAATAACCTGTTTATGCGAAGTACCGCATACATGGTGAAATTCTTCTATTATTTCGCTCTTTATTATTCTGTCAGAATATCCTGTCTGTGCGTTTACGCCGGACCTGGTTCCATCATTTATTATTCTGTCAGAATATCCTGTCAGTGCGTTTACGCATGACCTGGTTCCATTATTTATTATTCTGTTGGGAATAACATGTCTGTGCAGTCTATCGCACGCATGGTGAATCCTTCTGTTATTTCATTCTTTATTATTCTGTTGGAATAACCTGTCTATGTGGATTACTACATGCATGGTGAATGATCCTTTGTATTCATTCCTTATTAAATTATGGAAATGATCTGAATACGTGGATTACCGCATGGCGAGTGAAAATCCATTTGCAGTTTCGTATATTCTATTATACTCAGTTGGTTAAAGTTTTGACTTCTATACTCCATGAAATTAGTATAATATTCTCGATATTTATGCTTCATCCAGTATCTTTTCATGGAAATATTCTTCTGAACATTCTTGAATTTTACTCTACAAAGCAGTATCATGTTGACAATTTGGACGTTATTGAGTTCAGGATAAATTAACTTATAAATCTTTAAAATTTATTCTTGAACTTATTTTATTGAATTATTATGTCATTGTCATGATGAGTTATGTAGTTTATTATGTGAAAACATTAAAGTTTCTTAGAAATCACAAGGGGTTGAAAATCATATTTTGGTGAAAATGGAACATGAAATTCAATTGACCATATCTCCTGTTATATTTTGAATTTTTGAGTGTGGTCAAGTTCTAGAGTTAGATCTATGAGTTTTCTAACTTATCCAAGTGGAATCACTAGAAAAGGTATTGTAGATTTTTGTGTTGACTGATTTTAGCGAAGGAGTTGAAAACTGCCAATTTCGAAAAAACTACTGCCTAGATTTTTAAAAGGGCATTTTCGGCCACTTAATTTGTGAGAAAAATTTCGGCCTTTTGGGACATGAAAATATATGGTATAAAGTACCTCCTGTCCAAAAATGAGCTCATTCCGACTTAAAATGAGCAAGTTATGACCATTTCAATATTTAGATTTTTTTGATAAAAAATGCTATAATCGGAGTTCTATAACGCCGATGACCATAAAATTTAAATTGGAAGCTCACGTTAGCATGTGTAAGATCCTGCCAAGATTTGGCAATTTTCGGAGTTAATCTTGAGGTAGCTAATTTATTAAAGAATTAATTAGAAATTGATTTTTGAAAAATAGTAAATGAATTTTAAAAATTCTGAGAAAAATATATGTTCAATATGGGACTATATTCTGCTAAATCTCAGAAAAGAAATATTTTTGGGACTGATTTGGTATTGTTCATGAAAATAATCTAGTTATGAGTAAATGAGTTAAATATGTTATGTGAAGTAACAAAATTGGAAAATAGGATTTTATGGCTTGAGAATCCTATATAGGGTATATGCAGATTTTTGATAAAGGATTTGATCACTGGTGATGAGATCTTATGAGTATGGCATTTTGAATGATTAAATGCATTATGTGGTAAAGTGTAAACAATTGAAATAAATTGTTTATAAGTTTGAGAAGTGATTAAAATATTGTTATAATATTTATGAGTTTATTAAGTAGTTGATAATATTTGGATAAATTTAAAGTCTTTAATATTTATCCTTGTTTTCATTTGATTAATGCTCATATCATTGTCATCATCCTCATGCTTATATGGTGATGAAAGTTATCTTTGGCTTACGTGCAAAGATGAACATTTGATTATTGAATTGTATATCATTGGCTTACGTGCAAAGATGGATTGTTGATTATTGGTTTTATTGTTGTATATCTTTGGCTTACGTGCAGAGATGCATTTGGTATGATTATGACCAGGGATTATTCGGTATAGTCATGACTATTGATGATTTAATGAATATCCTTGGCCCGTAGTGCAGGGATGATTCAATGACGTGGTTTATTTATTAAGCTGAGTCTCAGCGATAAAAATTGATGAAAACATTTTAAATCATAGAAGATAGTAGATATCATGCTCTATTTGACTCTTCTAACGAATTGCTTATTGCGCTGCAGTTAAACTTGATGTCTATTGTATTTTATCAGTTTAACATTGTTGAAGACTAATGAAAATTTATTCTGTATTATCTTAGTCATAATATTTCTTACTGGGCTAGTTGAGCTCACCCTTTCTTTCACTGTTCTCTTTAGAAAATGAGAATATAGCTGGGACGAGTCGAAAAACGGAGTGACAGTCCAGATGATAACATTAGTAGTCATCACTATTTTGTTAAATAGTGTGATAATAAATGTAATGAGGACTGAATTTGAGTTTGTATACTGTCTATGAGGACTCCATTAAGAATGGATATTGTCTAGAAGGCAGTATTCTTGATTAAACTCTCAGTTTATGTTTTGTCGTATTTTACACGACAGTTATATAATTAAGTTGTATTTGTATTTTTTGTACCATGTAAGTGGCGACCCAAGATGGGTGATGTATACCTGTTTTGGGGGAGTAACATTGTTGATCTTCTTTATCCACGTCTCCGCTTTAAGTGGTTTTGGCTCTCTAAAAAACTCCGGTGGTCCCAGCTCCTTGAACTGTTTAGCAGTGACCGTCCGAGAGTTGCCAGTGTTTTCACTTGCATTTTGGACTGGAGATGCTCTCGCTTGATGTTGCATGAATTGCATAAAGCCCCTGAACATTCTATCGTTCATCATTTGGCCAGTGTTGTCATTTGCATGAGGATTTTCGCCTTTCTGATGCACATTATCCTGATTATTGATCTGTGGAGACTCAACGGTCTCCTGTGCTCTATTGCCATTTTCAACATTCTCGGATGTCATTTTCAAATACTTCCACAAAACAAGGGTTAATTAACATATCACATATTATCCCTATACTCTGACCGACCAATTAAATACCAAACAAACTTAGGTAGGTCATACTAGCGAAGGAATTCCCCGTCTCTCCCCTCCTAGTTCTTGTCTCACATCTCAGCCAGGGATCATATCCCTAAGCTTTGATACCAACTATGACGCCCCCAAAATAGGTATATCTTCCTATTCCGAGTCTCCAAATATATGGTATAGAATACAAATACAATCTTAAATATACAACATGAGCTGTGAGTTTTAATACAAATATTGTCTTCTAGACAATATTCAAACTCAAAATAAGTCCTCAATACATTTATTATCACACTATTTCGTAGAATAGTGAGGACTACTAATGCTATCATCTGGACCATCACTCCGTTCCCCGACTAGTCCCTGCTACGTTCTCATTTCCTGAAGAGAACAATGAAAGCAAAAGGGTGAGCTCAACTAGACCAGTAAGAAATATTATGGCTAAGATAATGCAGAATAAATTATCGTTAGCCTTCAACAGTGTTAAACTGATATAATATAACAAACATCAAGTTTAACTGCAGCGGAACAAGCAATCCATTAGAAGAGTCAATTAGAGAATAAAATCTACTATCTTCTATGATTTAAAAGGTTATTTCATCACTTTTATCCCTGAGACTCAGCTTATTAAATAAACCACGTCATCCCTGCACTACGGCCAAGGATATTCATTAGTATCACGACCACAAATTATCCATGCACTACGAGCCAAGGATATTCGTGTTTTTATCTATGGTCATGATCATGACAATAACTGTCCATCAATGCACTACGGGCCATTGATGACTTTTACCACATCATTTGTAACATTACGGTCATGACTATACCGAATAATCCCTGGTCATAATCATACCAAGTCCATATATGCAATACAGGCCACAGATAACTTTCAACATAATATAAACATTAGGATGATGACAATGACATAATAATTCAATAAAACAAGTTCAAGAATAAATTTTAAAGATTTATAAGTTAATTTATCCTGAACTCAAAAACGACCAAATTGTCAACATGATATTGCTTTGTGGAGTAAAATTCAAGAATGCTCAGAAGAATATTTTCATGAAAAGATACTGGATGAAACGCAAATATCCAGGATATTCTACTAATTTCATGGAGTATAGAAGTCAAAACTTTAATCAACTGAGTATAATAGAATATATGAAACTGCAAATGGATTTTCACCCGCCATGCGGTAATCCACGTAGACAGATCATTTCCACAATTTAATAAGGAATAAATACAAAGGATCATTCACCATGCATGTGGTAATCTGCACAGACAGGTTATTCCAACAGAATAATAAAGAATAGAATAACAGATGAATTCACCATGCACGCGATAGACCGCACAGACAGGTTATTCCCAACAGAATAATAAAGAATGGAACCAGGTCATGCGAAATCCGCATAGACAGGATATTCCAACAGAATAATAAAGAATAGAATAACAGAAGAATTTCACCATGTATGTGATAGACCACACAGACAGGTTATTCCAACAGAATAATAAATAATGGAACCAGGTCATTCATAATACGCACAGACAGGATATTCCGACAGAATAATAAAGAATGGTATAACAGAAGAATTTCACCATGTATGCGGTAATTCACATAGACAGGTTATTCCAACAGAATAATAAATAGTGGAACCAAGTCATGCGTAATACGCACAGACAGGATATTCCAACAGAATAATAAAGAATGAAATAACATAAGAATTTCACCATGTATGCGGTACTTCGCATAGACAGGTTATTCCAACATAATAATAAGGAATGGAATAACAATAGCTCTCTTTATGAAAATGAAAGAAATAATACCCCTTACCTTAGAATAAAGCTGGATACTGGAATAGAGAGGATGCAGACTTCTCTTCTTCTTTCTCTCTATAATAATTTCTCTATAGCTTTAGTGAATTGGTGAGAAATGAAAGAAGAATGAGTTTCTATTTATAGAAAAATATAGTTTCGATAATTGCACGTTTTGGGGCTCGAAATATTACAGTACAATACCTCTAACTTTTCTTTCATTTTTAATTTAGTCCTGCAAGTATTATCAAACTTGCATCACCTCCCCTAATAGTAAATAATGTTAATCAATAGTTCAATCATGTGATTCAATAATTATAATCATGTGAAAATACGAATAACAGTATAGTACCTCCATCTATACCTCCATCTTTAACTTAATCATGCAAGTATTATCAATCTTGCACCAACTCCCCTAATAGTACATGAATGTGAATCAATAGTACACACATGCGAACAAATAGTTATAATCATGTGAATTAATAGCAATTAATTCTCATTTATCCGATTAATTACCCGATAACTTCTAGACATAAATTATTATCGAAATAAATGTCGATTTTCACTAACACTAATAATTCCAACACAATGGAACTATCAATTTCATCTTTAATCAACACGAACTTATTCATCATTAATATTATAACTCACAATATTTAACAACCAGGCCATTCCCAGGAAAGAGGGGGCTTTCCGATAAGGATTTCTCCTTATTGTCGCGCAATTAGTTGACCAAACCACTCATTAACAGAACTTCTAAACATTGTAAATATTTCAATTTAATAATATGAATAACTTTGTCGTCTCAATTATTGATTTAATAATATAACATATTATGCAGATGATACTATGATAATAATTGAATCAATAATATGAGAGATATGAAGCAGCAATTACTGTAATAATAATTGAGTATAACTGAGTGACTTCTCACGTAAGTATTAATAACCAATACCCTGCGTTACTATGCAACCACGCGTATTACTATACTTTTATTATCGGGTAGTTCAACAGTTTTAACGGGAACACTTCCGCCGTTATTTTTATAAAAAGATAATTCTGTCGTTTTTTACTACGAGAATACTTTTATTGTGGGGTCCACCAATGATTGTGCCGTCGTACGAATATTCCCTATTAAAACCAATATTTTTTGACCAATCGAATATTATATAACCACTTGCTTACTTTGCAAAATTTGTAAATATTACCCATAACTATAACATTATATTATATCCACACCATAATATTAAAAAATATATTTCGAGAGAAATTAATCTTTATTCATAAAAGTTGGGGTATTACACAATGCGTCAGCTACCACGTTCGCTTTTTTAGGATGATATTGAATGGTATGATCGTAATCTTTCAACAGCTCGAGCTAACGTCTTTGGCGCATGTTACGTTTCTTTTGGGTGAAGAAATATTTGAGGATTTTGTATCGGGTTTAAGGTCGCTACAAAATTTGATTTCACGCTCTTGGGGTAGGTTTAGAAGTTCTTCAGGGAATACGCCAGAAAATTTATTAACAATAGAAATATCTTTCAAAACTGTGAATCTCATCCAAGACCTGAATAACACCTCACATTGACACCTATCAACTTGCCACCGTTTTTCACGGCGTCCCCTACGGAAAGTCTGGCTTCGGTGCATCCCACACAAAGAAGTCACCAGTGAAAGGCTCGGGGCTCTTTACTTATGGCTTGATATAACAGTGATTGACTTTAGTGGATTGGTTGCTTGAATTCGCATAACAGGTTGGTTAGGAATATGAAAGCTAATAACCTTACAAAAATAATCAATTTTAGCATGATGAGTAGTTAACCAGTCGATTCCTAAAATCATATCAAATGCAAGTATTTTCAAAGAGATAAGATTGACAGGTAACGTGAGGGTGCCGATTTGAATCAAACAAGATTTATAAACAGTGGATGTAACGGAGGTTTCTCCTAACGGAGTTTCAACAGATAAGTCAAAGTCTAATTTTTCCAGAGTCAAATTTAAACGTTGAACGCAAGTATGTGAAATAAAAGAGTGGGTAGAACCGGTATCGAATAAGGCATAAACTTTGTAAGAGTTTATGATTAGCTTGCCTGTGAGAACTTCATTTGGGTTCCTCGATAAACGCTCTCACTTAAACTACCAGATTTGACTTGTCTGGGATAGCCTTTGGTGTTGCCATCCCAGCGGGACTTAATTTCACTACACGATAAAATAGGGCTACGTGACCTTCTCTTCCGCAATTGAAACACGTTTTGGGTTGTCGCGTACAGTTTGGACTGATGTGTCCCACCTCTTCGCATTTGGAGCATACGACTTGTGGTCGTTCTCCTTCCTTGAAAATGGGTGCTAGTGTTGATGTCTTTATATTATTATTGAACCTTCTCTTCTTGAAATTTCTACTTCTATTATCTTGACCATGATTACCACCGAAGTGGTTACCATTCTTGGCATGATAATTTCCCCCACGATGGTTATCATTGTTCCGATGGCCGTTGCCACCGGTATGATTATTATCGTGTTGTTGGTCGTTACCTTTTGGTAGAGCTGACTCATTACCGCGCTCCACTAACTGAGCCCTATTCCCAACATCTAAATATAAACAAAGTTTGTGAGAAATGAGGTATTGACGTATTTTGGGTTTCAAATATCTTAGAAATATTCGCGTCATACGCTCCTCATTATCTACCAAATGGGATGCAAATCAGGACAACTCGACAAACTTAGCCTCGTACTACGATACGATCATATTGTTTTGCTCCAACCTGATGAATTCTACCTCCTTCATGTGACGAATACTTTCAGAAAAGTACTTATCGTTGAACAATTCTTCGAACTTCTCCCAAGACATTTTCAGTGCGACAGGCTGAGTACGTTTTACAGATTCCCACCAATGATCTGCCTCTCCTCGTAATATGAAGGTGGCGAAGGGAAACTTTTGCTCCTTTGAGCATTCCAAGATATCAAATATCTTGGTGATCTGCTTAATCCACGTCTCTGGCTTAAGTGGTTCTGGCTTTCCAAAAAAATCCGGTGGTCCCAACTCCTTGAATTGCTTAGCAGTGACCAACTGTGAGTTACCAATGTTTCCAGCTACATTTTGAATAGGAGTCTCTCTTGTTTGGTTTTGCATGAATTTTAGAAATTTCCTAAACATACCATCGTTCGTCATTTGGTCGGTGTTGTTGTTTACACGAGGATTATTGCCTTCCTGATGCACATTATCTTGCTTATTGATCGTTAGTGACTCAACGGTCTTATGTGCTTCATTGCTTCTCTCAACAATTTCAGATGTCATTCTCAAACACTGCCACAAAACAAGGGTTAATTGACATACCACATATTATCCCTATATCCTGACCGACTAATTAAATAACAATAAAGCTTAGATAGGTCATACTAGCGAAGGATTTACCCGTCTCTCCCCTCCTAGTTCTAACCTCAAATCTCAGCCAGGGATCATATCCCTAAGCTTTGATACCAACTGTGACGTCCCCAAAATAGGTATTCATCACCCATTCTGAGTCACCAAATACATGGTACAGAACTCAAATACAAACTTAATTATACAACTGTCGTGTAAAATACGACGAAACATAGCTGAGAGTTTTAACACGAATATTGTCTTCTAGACAGTATCCAAACTCAAATGGAGTCCTCATTACAATTATTATCACACTATTTCACAGAATAATGAGGACTACGAAAGCAATCATCTGGACTGTCACTCCATTCCCTGACTATTCTCATCTATATTCTCATTTCCTAAAGAGAACAGTGAAAAAAAGGGCGAGCTCAACTAGCCCAATAAGAAATATTATGACTAAGATAATGCAGGATAAATTATTTTTAGCCTTCAACAGTGTTAAACTGATAAAATACAATAGAAAACAAGTTTAACTGTAGAGGAACAAACAATTCATTAGAAGAGTCAAGTTGAGCATGATATCTACTATCTTCTATGATTTAAAAGTTTATCATCAATTTTATCGCTGAGACTTAGCTTAATAAATAATCCACATCACTGAATTATCCATGCACTACGGGCCAAGAATATTCATTAGTATCACGTCCTTGAATTATCCACGCACTACGGGCCAATGATATTCGAGTTATCATCAATGGTCATGATCATGCTAAACAACAATTCATCTTTGCAACCTTGGCCGAAGAGAACCCATGGTCATGATCATACCAACAACTGTCCATCAATGCATTACGAGCCAATGAGGACTTTTACCACATCATTTGTAACATTACAGGTCATGATTATACCGAATAATTCTTGGTCATAATCATATCAATCAATAGTCCATCTATGCATTACGGGCCAAAAATGAATTTAATCATAATATAAGCATGATGATGATGATAATGATATATGAATTCAATCAAACGAGATCAAGAGTAAATATTAAAGACTTTAAATTTATCTAAAGTTTAAAAATGTCCAAATTGTCAACATGAGGACTAAAATTCAAGAAAAATATTCACATATAAAAAAATAATTTGGACAGAAAAGAATCAATTTTTATCGTGAATAGTACCTCGAGTGAATAGTATCCCATAAATAGTACTTTGTGAATAGTGTCGTATGTATGAATAGTGCCGTATAAATGAATAGTACTCCGGAATGAAAAGCATAAAATTTAACAAGAATGTTCAGAAAAATATTCTTGTGAAACGATACTAGATGAAGCGTAAATTTCAAGGATATTTTACTAATTTCAAAGAGTATAGAAACAATACTTTAACAAAATGAGTGTAAAATTCAGAATCTGAAACGAAATAATATTACTTACATACTACAGAGTATGGAAGAAAATATCCTTACAAATATTGAACGAAAATAATATTCCTTACGAATATTAAACGAAGACAATATCCCTACGAATATTGAACGAAAATGATATTTCTTACGAATATTGAACAAAAATAAAATTACTTACGAATACGAAAAATAATATCGTAAGCGAATATGAAATAAATAATACCCTTACCTCAAAAAGAGAGCAATTTCGACTGGTATAACGGAGATATTCATGAAGAAAACTTTCACTATTTTCTACACTTAAAGCTTCCTTAAACTCTAAAGAAATACACTCAATATTATAGAAGAAGAATTCTCTAATTCTGGTGTGATTTTTATTTCTAAACTGAGCATCCTATTTATATATAGGACAATGACAAGATACTATTTAGAATTTTTTCTCGTGGGTGAACAAAAGAAAAGATTCGCGGACGATCGGCGCAAATTTTTTGAAAAAAATTTGATTTTACTATGCTGTACTATGCAGTATTATGCAAAAACTATGCAAATAAAATATAATATATTCTATTTTACATATAAAATAAAACTAATATATATATAAGTAATAAAACACAACTGAGACAATTTTTTACTGACACTTTTGAAAAATGGGTAAGTGGGGGTCCAAATAATACGCCAAACTTACAACAAATACTTCATAAAAATCTCCTCTATTTATCTCAATTCACTTGGCTTCACAAAACATTTTTTTAATAACATTTTTTCATCATTATTATATCACGCAATATTAACAACCAGATCATTCCCAGGAAAGAGGGAGCTTTCCGATAAGGATTTCTTCCTATTGATGCGTAATTAGGTGACCAAACCCCTTTTCCCGACAGAACTTTCTAGACATCGTCAATAATATAAATAATAATATGAATAACTTTGTCGTCTCAATTATTGATTTAATAATATAAATATTGTGACAATAATTGAATCAATAACGTGAGATACTATACAGCAATTACTATGATAATAATTGAACAAAACTGAGTGACTTCTCATGTAAGCATCAATAATCAATATTGTGTGCTACTATGCAACCACACGTATACTTTTATCACCGGAGAATTCAATAGTTAAAGGTAAAACTTTCGCCGTTATTTTTATAAAAATATATTTTTATTATTTTTTAATTCTGACATTAATTCATTTGTGGGGTCCACCAATGATTGCGCCGTCGTAAGAATATTCCCTAATAAAATGAATATTCTCTGACCAATCGAATATTTTATGACAACTTGCTTACTTTACAAAATTTGTAAATATCACCCATAACTATAACATTATATCAAATCCACACCATAATATTCAAAAATATATTTTGAGAAATTAAATCTTTATTCATAAAAGTTGGGGACTTACACTAGTCACGAAAAAAAAATTGATTTCTTTTCTGTCCAAATTATGTTTGATACATGAATATTATTCTTGAATTTTACTCTACAAAGTAGTTATCATGTTTATAATTTGTACATTTTTAAACTCTGGATAAATTAAAAATCTTTAATATTTATCCTTAATTTCGTTTGATTGATGCTTCTATCATTGTCATCATCCTCGTGCTTATATTGTGATGAAAGTCATCTTTGGCCCGTAGTGCATAGATGGACTGTTGATTGGTAATTATGACCAGGAATTATGTATCGGTATAATCATGATTTGTAATGTTACAAATGTTGTGGTAAAAGTCTTCATTGGCACGTAGTGCATTGATGGACAATTGTTGACATGATCATAACCATTGGTGATAATAACGAATATCTTTGGCCCGTAAAGCATGGATAATTTATGGATGTGATACAAACGAATATCCTTGGCTCGTAGTGCATGGATAATTCGGTTATGTGGATTATTTATTAAATGTGTTACAGAGATAAAATATTGATAATGAACTCTAAAATCATAGAAGATAGTAGATATCATGCTCTACTTGACTCTTCTAATGGATTGTTTATTCCGCTGTAATTAAACTTGTTGTCTATTGTATTCTATCAGTTTAACACTGTTGAAGGATAATGATAATTTATTATGCATTATCTTAGTCATTATATTCTTTACTGGGCTAGTTGAGCTCACCCTTTGCTTTCATTATTCTCTTCAGGAAATGAGAACATAGACGAGACTAGTCGGGGAATGGAGTGACAGTCCGAGTTGGTGGCTGTAGTAGTCCTCACTATTTTATAAAATAGTGTGATAATAACTATAATGAGGACTCCATTTGAGTTTGGATATTGTCTACAAGACAATATTCGTGTTAAAAGTCTCAGCTTATGTTTTATCGTATTTTACACGACAGTTGTATAATTAAGTTTGTATTTGAATTCTGTACCATGTATTTGGCGACTCAGAATGGGTTGTGTATACCTATTTTTGGGGTGTCACAATTGGTATCAAAGCTTAGGGATATGATCCCTGGCTGAGATGTGATGCTAGAACTAGGAGGGGAGAGACGGGTAAATCCTTCGCTAGTATGACCTACCTAAGCTTATTTGTTATTTAATTGGCAGGTCAGAATATAGAGATAATGTGTGGCATGTCAATTAACCCTTGTTTTGTGGCAGTGTTTGAAAATGATATCTGAAAATCAAGAGATGAACTCATATAGAGTTTTAAGTGATGAATCGAGGATATTCATTTAAAGAATAAATATTAGAGTATAATATTTTGTTATAACAAAATTTTTATTGGGGAGTACTAATTTAGTTATTAAACTTAATTGTAGGATGTCAGGTGAAGAAGAAATTAGAGATATCCATGTGGTGAGTGAAGAATTAATAGTTGCACCCGAGCTAGTCGCAGAGGTAGCAGCTGAGAGTGAGGAAGAAAAGGACCCTTAGGAGGATTTATTATGGGAAATTTTTGATCAAAATATAGAACTGCAAGATCGTATTAGTGAGTTAGAAGAGCAGGATGAAGAATGGTAGGCGATCCTGGAGCAAAGGGATACATCTATTCAAGATTTTATTACCCGATATGTGATGCTTGAACAGAAGCTCTCTTTAGCAGAGTATAAGATAATAAAGCTGGAATCTGAGAACTCAAATGTCAAGGATCAAATGAAAGAAGAAACAACTGAACAAGTGAGAATGAAGGATGCATGGGTAAAAATTGCACGACGCGTTAATATTGTAGAAAGAGACGTCCGATCCAAAAAGGCCAACATAGATGATATGAATCTCGCTTTTTGGACAACAATTGGGAGAACCCAACATCAAGTTTGGAATTATCCTATACAGAGCGGTCAACCCCAATTTGATATGGATCGAAGATTAATGATTCAGATCATGGATTATGAGTACAACGAAGCAGTTGAAGGTGAAATGTGCCCTATAGCGAAGTTAGGTCTAGCTAAAATGGTAACACCAAAAGCTGTCACGGACAGTTCAAAATTGGTGGTTCAAGGGAGAGCGTTTGCCATGACTTCTCAAAGAGTGAGGAACCTAAACGAATTTATCACGGGTAAGCTAATCATAAACTCTTGCATAGTCTATACCTTATTTGATACCGGTTCTACCAATTCTTTTATTTCACTTAATTACGCTCAACGTTTAAATTTGACTCCAGAGAAATTATACTTTGACTTATCTGTTGAAACTCCATTGGGAGAAACCTTGATTACATCCACTGTTTATAAATCTTGTTTGATTCAAATTGGCACCCTCACGTTATCTGTCGATCTTATCTCTTTAAAAATACTTGCATTTGATGTGATTTTAGGGATTGATTGGCTAGCTACTCATCATGATAAAATTGATTATTTTCTTAAGGTTATTAGCTTTTATATTCCTAACCAACCTATTATGCGAATTCAAGCAACCAAACCACTAAAGTCAATCATTGTTGTAAGACCCAACTTGTTATTAATGAAATTTAATTTTCTCTATTTATTATTTTGAAATAGTAAGGGTTGATTTGATTAATGTGGATAGTTATGGGTAAAATATGCAAATATTTCAAAATAAGCAAGTGGTTATAAAATATTCATTGTTGTCGGGGAATATTCGTATGGTCATGGAATATTCGTACTGTCGGGGAATATTCGTACGACGGCGCAGCCATGTATGGGCCCCATAACGAAAAGCGATTGGATGAAGAAAATGACAAATATACGTTGTTTAAAAATAACGGCGTAGTTGTTACCGTTAATACTGTTAAAATACTCGGTGGTTAACACACAGTAGAACACGGTATTGCACCAATTATTGATTCTTACGTAAGAAGGTACTACTCAATAATGGTTACAGTAATTACTGTTCAGTATTTTATTTTATTGATTTAATAATTGCTTCGTTGATATTTTATATTGCTGTTGTTTCAATAATTGTCATTACACATTATTTTTCATTATCGAAGCAATAATTCATATTATCTGTGACGCCCCCAAAATAGGTCCATTCCATCCAACCCATTCTGAGTCGCCAAATACATGGTACAGAAATAACTACAACTTTATTATTACAACATATAAACTGTGTGTTTAAATACAGATATTGTCGTCTAGACAATATCCACACGTAAATAAATTCCCATCATAATTATTGATACATTATTTTACAAAAATGGTCAGGACTACTAAACAACTCTCTCTAGAACCTTCATTCCATACCCCGACTAGTACTCGCTACATTCTCGCCTCCTAAGAAGAAAAATGGAACAAAAAGGAAAAGGGTGAGCTCAACTAGCCCAGTAAAGAATATTATGACTAAGATAATATACAACAAATTATCGTTAGACATCAACAAGGAAAAATCTAATAGAATACAATAGACAACCAGTTTTAAATCAACAACTGCAGCAGAAACAACAATTCATTAGAAGAGTTAAGTAGAGAATGCAAACTACTATCTTCTATATATAAATTTAAAAGTTCATCGTCGATATTTTATCCCTGTAACATCAATCAATATATATCTGGAATCAAATATTCATCTTTGCACTACAGGCCAACGATATTCATCAGTTGGTCATGTTCATCTAAACACCTGTTCATCTTTGCACTACGGGCCAAAGATATTAATCAGTCGGTCATGTTCATCTTAATACATGTTCATCTTTGCACTATGAGCCAAAGATATTCATCAAGAAATCATTAATCTTTGCACTACAGGCCAAAGATATTCAATAATATCATCATTTAGGACTGAGAATGATGAAAAATATTTTTAAAAAAACGAATCCAGTGAAACAAAATGACAAGGATTAAGGATTAAGGATTCGTACTTTGTTTTAACCATGTCCAAAAATACCTCAAAAATAATTATAGTGGTGTAAAATTCAAGAATGATCAAAACATGGATACATAATTGATATTTTAGACGAAAAGAAAATTTTTTATTTTTCGATGAATAGTGCCGTATTCGTGAATAGTGTCGTATACGTGAATAGTGCCGTATACGTGAATAGTAACTCCGACACAAAAAGATAGAAATTTCACAAAAAACATCATCATGCTTCGTGAATAGTACTCGTGAATAGTAACTCATGAATAGTAACTTATGAATAGTAACCCCGACATGAAAAAGTTCCAAATTTGATAAAATTTCTAACCAATATTTCGGCATAATGATATTGAAGAAATAATATCATTTTTCGAATAAAATAACATCCCTTACCTCGAAAGACAGTACTTCTAGTTGAAACACCGGATATAGGCTATGACTTGAACTTGCACCGTATAACAATACTCATAGTATACTCAAAATACTCACAAAAATACGCTCGATAATATAGAGAGAGAAAACTTCAGTTTTTTGGTATGATTTTCAATTCTAACCTAATCACCCTATTTATAGAAAATTGCTTAGACCACCAAAGCAGAAAATTTAATAAAATATTAATATATATTATCAAATTTCTTATGCCAACTTCTCTAGATCTGAATTCAGCCATAACACATGTTAAATGAGGCTCACAAACTCACCAAAAATGTTTTTATTGAAAAACATAATTAAAACTTCCAAAAATCAATTATTTCGGAACTTTGGAACTTCAATAATTCACAATAAATAGCCCTTTTGTCAGAAAATTTAAATCTTACGAATTTTTATAAGAAATTCAATTCTCTACAACTTTACAGAAGAAAGTTTTTCCAAATTCCAAACAGAAATCAACCGAAATCCAAAAACGGACGATTTTACAGGCTATAATCAAATTTCAGTCAAGAAATGAGGTCCACCGACACATAAAACATGCTTTAAATATTTTTTGTTAACAAAAATACTCCTCTTCCACATATACTCATATATCCCACATTCATCGTAAAAATATCATCATTATTATATTATTAAAATATAATAATATATTTAAATGAGTTATTTTATCAGAAAAAGATAAAATTTTAATTTTCAACAATTGTCACATTAAAAATTTTCTCCATCTATATCCACAGAAAATTAATATTTTCCTCATCATATGAATCAATAATTAATTATTTACAAATAATATTACAGAATCACAATATTGACAACCAGGCAGTTCCCAGGAAAGATGAGGCTTTCCAATAAGAATTTCTCCTTACTGGCGCGCAATTAGGTGACCAAACCTCTCCTTAGACAGAACTTTCTAGACATTGCCAATAATGTTATCTAATAATATTATTCAGATAATATGAATTATTGCTTCGATAATGAAAAATACTGTGTAATGACAATTATTGAAACAACAACAATATAAAATATCAACGCAACAATTATTAAATCAATAAAATAAAATACTGAATAGTAATTACTATAACCATTATTGAGTAGTGCCTTCTTACGTAAGAATCAATAATTGGTGCAATACCGTGTGCTACTGTGTTTTAACCACTAGGTATTTTAACAGTATTAACGGTAACAACTACGCCGTTATTTATAAAAACTTTAATTTGTTGTTTTCTTAATTCGACAGTAATTTTGTTATGGGACCCACAAATTACTGCGCCGTCGTACGAATATTCCCGACAAAAAGAATATTTCACGACCAAACGAATATTCCCTGATAAAAATGAGTATTTTATAACCACTTGCATATTTAAAAAAAAAATCATATATCACCCTTAACTTTAAACTTTTATCAATTTAACCATTTACTGAATAGTAATTATAAGAAAAAATTGAATACTTTTATTTTATAAAATTCGGGGTCTTACATTATCTGAATAATATTATTAGATAACATTATTGGCAATGTCTAGAAAGTTCTGTCTAAGGAGAGGTTTGTTCACCTAATTGCGCGCCAGTAAGGAGAAATTCTTATTAGAAAGCCCCCTCTTTCTTGGGAACTGCCGGGTTGTCAATATTGTGATTCTGTAATATTATTTGTGAATAATTAATTATTAATTCATATGATGAGGAAAATATTGATTTTATGTGGATATAGATGGAAATTTTTTTTAATGTGACAATTGTTGAAAATTGAAATTTTATCTTTTTCTTATAAAATAATTCATTTAAATATATTATTATATTTTAATAATATAATAATGATGATATTTTTACGATGAATGTGGGATATATGAGTATATGTGGAGGAGGAGTATTTTTGTTACCAAAAATATTTAAAGCATGTTTTATGTGTCGGTGGACCCCGTTTCTTGATTGAAATTTGATTATAGCCTATAAAATTATCCGTTTGTGGATTTCGGTCAATTTCTGTTTGAAATTTGGAAAAACTTTCTTCTGTAAAGTTGTAGAGAATTGAATTTCCTATAAAAAAAATTGCAAGTTTCGAATTTTCTGACAAAAGGGCTATTTATTGTGAATTATTGAAGTATTGAAGCTCTGAAATAATTGATTTTTGGAAGTTTAAATTATTTTAAATTAGAAAAACGTTTTTTCTTACTTTTTCTAGAAGGCGGCATGTGCTTATTGAGCTGAAATTAGATTTCAAGAGTGGCGTAGGAATTTTGATATATATATATATATATATATATATATATATATATTTATATTTTATTAAATTTTTTACTTTGGTGTTTTAAGCATTTTCCTATAAATAGGGTGCTTAGGTTAGAAGTGAAAATTACACCAGAAACTGAAGTTTTTTCTCTCTCTCTATATTATCGAACGTATTCTTGTGAGTATTTTGAGTATATTTTGAGTATTGCTATACGGTGCAAGTTCAAGTCATAGCCTATATCCGGTGTTTCAGCTAGAAGTACTGATCTTTCGAGGTAAAAGATATTTTTTTTTCGTAATGATATTATTTCTTCTATATCATTATGCTGAAATATTGATCTGAAGTTTTTATCAAATTTGGAACTTTTGGTGTCGGAGTTACTATTTACGTATACGGCAATATTCACGTATACGACACTATTCACGAATACGACATTATTCCTCGAAAAATGAAAATTTTCCCTTTTCGTCTAAAATATCGATTGTGGATACTAGCTTTGATTGTATCTATATTTTGATCATTCTTTAATTTTACACCGCTATGATTATTGTATTTTTGGTCATGGATAAAACAAAGTACGAATCCTTAATCCTTTATCCTTGTCATTTTGTTTCACTGGATTCGTTTCTTTAAAAATATTTTTCCTCAGTCTTAAATGATGATATTATTGAATATCTTTGGCCTGTAGTGCAAAGATGAATGATTTCTGATAAATATCTTTGGCTCGTAAGGCAAAGATGAACAGGTGTTTAGATGAACATGACCAACTGATGAATATCTTTGGCCTGTAGTGCAAATATGAATATTTGATTCCAAATATATATTAGTTGATGTTACAGGGATAAAAGATAGACGATGAACTTTCAAATTCATACATAGAAGATAGTAGTTTGCATTCTCTACTTAACTCTTCTAATGAATTATTATTTCCGCTGCGAATATTGATTTAAAACTTGTTGTCTATTGTATTCTATTAGATTTTTCCCTGTTGAAGACTAACGATAATTTGTTGTATATTATCTTAGTCATAATATTCTTTACTGGGCTAGTTGAGCTCACCCTTTTCCTTTTTGTTCCATTTTCTTCTCAGGAGGCGAGAATAAAGCGAGTACGAGTCGGGGTATGGAATGAAGGTTCTAGAGAGAGTTGTTTAGTAGTCCTCACCATTTTTGTAAAATAATGTATCAATAAATGTGATGAGGATTTATTTGAGTATAGATATTGTCTAGAAGATAATATTTGTATTCAAACTCACAGTTTTACTGTTGTAATAATAAAGTTGTAGTTGTTTCTGTACTATGTATTGACAACTCAGAATGGGTGATGTATACCTATTTTGGGGGCGTCACAATTGTCATATCAAGCCATAAAGCCATTCCTTTATTTAAAAACGGATGTCAAGCTTTCTTAGCCCATGTAACAGATTTAAACAAAAATACGTCAGATTTGAATGATATTTCTAGTGATAATAAATTTCCTGACGTATTCCCTGAAGAACTTCCTGGTCCACCCCCGGAGTGTGAAATCGAGCTTTGTATTGACCTTGAACCTGGTACAAAACCCATTTTTAAAACCCCATATCGAATGGTTCATATTGAACTTCAGGAGTTAAAAACTCAACTGTAGGAATTATTAGACATCGGTTTCATTCGTCCTAGTATGTCTCCCTTGGGTGCTCCTGTTCTATTCGTAAAGAAGAAAGATGGGAGTATGTGACTTTGCATTGACTATTGGGATTTGAATCATGTCACCATCAAAAATAGGTACCCGTTGTCTCGCATTGATGACTTGTTTGACCAGTTGCAAGGTGCCAAATTCTTTTCAAAGATCGATCTTCGTTCCGGATATCATAAGTTAAAAATTAAAACTGATGACATTCTAAAGACTTATTTCAAAACTTAGTTTGGGCATTACAAATTCTTAGTTATGTCTTTTGGATTGACTAATGCTCCTGCTACCTTCAAGGATATGATGAACCGAGTATTCAAGGAATATTTGGATCATTTTGTGGTTGTCTTTAATGATGACATCCTCATTTACTCTAAAAACCGTGAAGATCATGAGCATCACTTGAGGTTGATACTCCAAAAGTTTCGTGAAAACAAGCTATATGCCAAGTTAAAGAAATGAGAGTTCTGGCTTGAAGAAGTAACATTCCTTGGGCATTTGATATCAAATCACAAAATATCTGTTGACCCAGCGAAGATTGAAACAATACAAAGCTTGGAGTAACCTAAGTTAGTGACCGAAGTACGTAACTTTCTGGGCATAGCTGGTTATTATAGGAGATTCGTGGAAGGTTTTTCTCGAATTGCCACTCTGTTAACTCAGATGAATCGAAAAGAAACAAAATTTGGTTGGAGCGAGGAATGTGAGATGAGTTTTCAAGAACTCAAGAGGAGACTTATTTCAGCACCTGTTCTGATAATACCATCAGGTTCGGAGGGATTTGTTATCTACAGTGATGCTTCAGGTAGAGGTTTAGGATGTGTTCTCATGCAACATGGGAAAGTCATAGCCTATGCCTCACGACAACTCAAAGAATATCAGAGGAATTATCCTACCCATGATCTAGAGTTGTATACAGTCGTTTTTGCGCTAAAGATCTGGAGACATTACCTGTGTGGGGAAAAAGTGGAGATCTATACGGATCATAAAAGCCTCAAATATATCTTCACCTAAAAGGAACTCAACATACGGCAACGACGCTGGCTCGAGCTGTTAAAAGATTACGATCATACCATTCAATACCATCCTGGAAAAGCGAATGTGGTAACTGACGCATTGAGTAGAAGATCATATGCAGGTACGAGTGCGATATTGTCAACGCAAAGGCCCATTTTGTATGACTTACAAAGGATGGAGATAGAGTTAAAGACTTCAGGTACCCACATGATGATGTTAAATATACAAGTAGAACCGACTTTAATCGATAAAGTTAAAGCTACTCAAGCTACGGACCTGGAGCTGATGCGTATGAGGAAGAAAGTACAAGAAGGTGTTATTCCAGAAGCAAGAATTGATGAAGAAGGAATACTTCGAGTCAACTCTAGACTTTGTGTTCCTAAAGACTCTGATTTGAAGTATAAAATCATGATGGAGGTGCACAATGTGACACCCCCAAAATAGGTATACACACCCATTCTGAGTCGTCAAATACATGATACATAATTTAAATACAAACTTAATTTGTATAACTGTCGTCCAGAATACAACAACATAAGCTGAGAGTTTTAACACGAATATTATCTCGTAGACAATATCCAAACTCAAATGAAGTCCTCATTGTGATGCCCCCAAAACAGGTATACATCACCCATCTTGAATCGCCAAATACATGGTACATAACTCAAATACAAACTTAATTATATAACTGTCGTGTACAATACGACCAAACATAAGTTGAGAGTTTAAACAAGAATATTGCCTTCTAGACAATATCCACTCTTAATGGTGTCCTCATTACAATTATTATCACATTATTCCGTAGAATAGTGAGGACTACTAAAGCCTTTTATCCTGGACCATCACTCCATTCCCCGACTCGTCCCAACTATATTCTCATTTCCTGAAGAGAACAATGAAAGAAAGGGTGAGCTCAACTAGCCCAGTAAAAAATATTATGACTAAGATAATGCAGAATAAATTATCCTTAGCCTTCAATAGTATAACAACTGATAGAATACAATAGACAACAAATTTTAGATCAACAACTGCAGCGGAATAAGAAATCCATTAGAAGAGTCAAGTAAAGCATGATATCTACTATCTTCTATGATTTAAAAGTTTATCATCAATTTTATCGCTATAATACCCATCAACAGTTCTTTATTATACCCAAGACAAATAGAACTTTCATCAACTGTCTTTACCTGAACCACCAAAGATGTTAAGTTAAATTCACAATTCATATCTATAATAATGTGAATCAACAGTTTCTCCTTGCCACAAAGGCTTAATAGAACGTTTACTCAATATCCTTACCCCAAAGGCTAAAGATATTCAAATGTAATAACAATGATCATACCAATCAGTTGTCTACCTTTGCACTACGGGCCAAATATATTCAACTATAAAACTAATGGTCATGATCATACCAATTAATTGTCTGTCAGTGCACTACGGCCAAAGACATTCAACTGTTAACTAATGGTCATGATCCTGCCAATCACATCATCGAATTATCCATGCACTACGGGCCAAGGATTTTCGTTATTATCACCATTGGTTATGATCATGTCATACACCTGTCCATCTTTGCACGTAAGCCAAAGATATACAACTATAAAACCAATAATCAACGGTCCATCTTTGTACGTAAGCCAAAAATATACAATTATAAAACCAATAATCAACAGTCCATCTATGCACGTAAGCCAACGATGACTTTCATCACAATATAAGCATGAGGATGATGACAATGATATAAGCATTAATCAAACAAAATCAAGGATAATTATTAAAGACTTTAAATTTATCCAGAGTTTAAAAATATCCAAATTGCCAACATGATACTGCTTTGTAGAGTAAAATTCAAGAATAATATTCATGTACCAAAAATAATTTGTACAGAAAAGAATATATTTTTCGGGTAAATAGTACCCCGTGAATAGTACTTCGGGAATAGTACCTCGTGACTAGTACCCTGACATGAAAAGTACTCCAAATACCTGAATGAATAATATCTAGGTGAATAGTAATCCATGAATAGTAACTCGTGAATAGTACTCTAACATGAAAAGTGCCCTAAATACCTGAGTGAATAATACTAGAGTGAATATTAACCGGGTGAATAGTAACCCGTGAAGAGTAACTCGTAAAAGAAAAATACCAAAGAAAATGATATTTCATGACGAGTACAAAAGAAATGATATCTCAGACGAGTATAATAGAATATACGAAACTACAAATGGATTTTCACCTGCCATGCAGTAATCCACGTAAACAGATCATTTCAACAATTTAATAAATAATGAATACGAAGGATCATTCACCATGCATGCGGTAATCCACATTGACAGGTTATTCCAACAGAATAATAAAGAATGGAATAAGAGAAGAATTCACCATGCATGCGGTAGTCCGCGTAGACAGGTTATTCCAACAGAATAATAAAGAATGGAATAACAGCAGAATTCACCAGACATGCGATAGACCGCATGGACAGGTTATTCCAACAGAATAATAAAGAATGGAACCAGGTTATGCGTAATCTGCACAGACATGATATTCCAACAGAATAATAAAGAACGAAACCAGGTCATGCGTAATCCGCACAGACAGGATATTCCAACAGAATAATAAAGAATGGAATAACAACAGAATTCACCAGGCATGCGATAGACCGCACAGACAAGTTATTCCAATAGAATAATAAAGAATGGAATAACAGAAGAATTTCACCATGTATACGGTACTTCGCATAGACAGGTTATTCCAACATAAAAATAAAGAATGGAATAACAACCCTTAAGAGTATTGAAAGAAAATAACTCTCTTCATGAATACGAAAGAATAATACCCCTTACACAATAATGATATCCCTTACCTCAGAAGAAGACTAGATACTGGAATAGTGAAGTAGCAGACTTCGCTTCTTCTTTCTCTCTATAGTTTCTCTTTCTATGATTTCTCTATAATAATTACTCTTGTGAGACTTAGTGAATTGGTGAAAAATAATGAAGGGATGAGCTTCTATTTATAGGAAAATATAGTTTCGATAATTTCACGTTTTGGGGCTCAAAATATTACAGTATAATACCTCCATCTTTTTCTTCATTTTTAATTTAGTCCTGCAAGTATTATCAAACTTGCACCACCCCCCCTAATAGTAAATCATGTGAATCAAATAGTAAATCATGTGACTCAATAATTCTAAAACTGTGAAAAAATTAATTATAATATAGTACTTTCAACTATACCTCCATTTTTAACTTAGTCATGGAAGTATTATCAATCTTGCACCAACTCCCCTAATAGTAAATGAATGTGAATCAATAGTACACACATGTGAACAAATAATTATAATCATGTGAATCAATAGCAATTAATTGCTCATTTATCCGATTAATTACCCGATTGGTCAATATAATATCTAGACATCAATTATTATCGAAATTAATGTCGATTTTCATTAACACTAATAATTCTAATACAATGGAACTATCAATTTCAACTTTAATCAACACTAAATTATTCATCATTAATATTATAATTCACGATATTTAACAACCAGGTCGTTCCCAGGAAAGAGGGGGCTTTCCGATAAGGATTTCTCCCTATTGGCGCGCAATTAGATTATCTAACCTCTCATTGACAGAACTTCTAGACATTGTCAATATTATAAATAATAATATGAATAACTTTGTCGTCTCAATTATTGATTTAATAATATAACATATTATATAGATGATACTGTGACAATAATTGAATCATTAATATATGAGATATGATGCAGCAATTACTGTAGCATAATTGAGTATAACTGGGTGACTTCTTACGTAAGCATCAATAATCAATGCTGTGACGCCCCCAAAATAGGTATACATCACCTATTCTGAGTTGCCAAATACATGGTACAGAATACAAATACAATCTTAAATATACAACATGAGTTGTGAGTTTTAATACAAATATTGTCTTCTAGACAGTATTCAAACTCAAAGTAAGTCCTCAATACATTTATTATCACACTATTTCGTAGAATAGTGAGGACTCAAAGCCACAGATGACTTTCAACATAATATAAACATGAGGATGATGACAATGACATAATAATTAAATAAAACAAGTTCAAGAATTAAAATTTTAAAGATTTATAAGTTAATTATCCTAAACTCAAAAACGTCCAAATTGTCAACATGATACTGCTTTGTGGAGTAAAATTCAAGAATGCTCAGAAGAATATTTCCATGAAAAGATACTGGATGAAACGCAAATATCCAGGATATTCTACTAATTTCATGGAGTATAAAAGCCAAAACTTTAACCAACTGAGTATAATAGAATATATGAACCTGCAAATGAATTTTTGCCTGCCATGCGGTAATCCACGTAGACAGATCATTTTCATAATTTAATAAGGAATGAATACAAAGAATCATTCACCATGCATTTGGTAATCCATATAGATAGGTTATTCTAACAGAATAATAAAGAATAAAAAAATAGAAGAATTCACTATGCATGCGATAGACTGAACAGACAGGTTATTCCTAACAGAATAATAAAGAATGGAACCAGATCATGCGAAATTCGCACAAACAGGATATTCCAACGGAATAATAAAGAATGAAATAACAACCGAATTCACCAGGCATGCGATAGACCGCACAGACAGGTTATTCCAACAGAATAATAAATAATGGAACCAGGTCATGCGTAATACGCACAGACAGGATATTCCAATAGAATAATAAATAATGGAATAACAGAAGCTCTGTTCATGATAATGAAAGAAATAATACCCCTTACCTTAGAATAAAGCTGGATACTGGAATAGAGAGGTAGCAGACTTCTCTTCTTCTTTCTCTATAATTCTCTATATAATAATTGCTCTATAGCTTTAGTGAATTGGTGAGAAATGAAGGAAGAATGAACTTCTATTTATAGAAAAATATAGTTTCTATAATTGCACGTTTTGGGGCTCAAAATATTATAGTACAATACCTCCAACTTTTTTTTCATTTTTAATTTAGTCCTGCAAGTATTATCGAACTTGCACCACCTCCCCTAATAGTAAATAATGTGAATCAATAGTTCAATCACGTGATTCAATAGTTATAATCATGTGAAAATATGAATAACAGTATAGTACCTCCATCTATACCTCCATCTTTAACTTAGTCATGCAAGTATTATCAATTTTGCACTAACTCTCCTAATAGTACATGAATGTGAATCAATAGTACACACAAGTGAACAAATAGTTATAATCATGTGAATTAATAGCAATTAATTCCTCATTTATCCGATTAATTACCCGATAACTTCCAGACATCATTTATTATAGAAATAAATGTCGATTTTCACTAACACTAATAATTCCAACACAATGGAACTATCAATTTCATCTTTAATCAACACGAACTTATTCATCATTAATATTGTAACTCAAAATATTTAACAACCAGGTCGTTCCCAGGAAAGAGAGGGCTTTCCGATAAGGATTTCTCCTTATTGGTGCGGAATTAGATGACTAAACCTCTCCTTGACAGAATTTCTAGACATTGTAAATATTGCAATTTAATAATATGAATAACTTTGTTTTCTCAATTATTGATTTAATAATATATTATATTATGCAGATGATACTGTGACAATAATCGAATCAATAATATGAGAGATATGATGCAACAATTACTGTAGCAATAATTGAGTATAACTGAGTGACTTCTCACGTAAGTATCAATAACCAATATTGTGCGCTACTATGCAACCGCGCGTATTACTGTACTTTTACTACCGGGTAGTTCAACAGTTTTAACGGTAACACTTCAGTCATTATTTTTATAAAAAGATAATTCTGTCATTTTCTTACTACAACAATACTTCCATTGTGGGGTCCACCAATGATTGTGCCGTCGTACGAATATTCCCTGTTAAAACGAATATTCCCCGACCAATTGAATATTATATAACCACTTGCTTACTTTGCAAAATTTGTAAATTTTACCCACAACTATAACATTATATCAAATCCACACCATAATATTCAAAAAAAATATTTCCAAAATTTTAAATCTTTATTCATAAAATCCGGGGTCTCACAATCTCCCCTCCTTATGAAATTTCACCCTCGAATTTTACGTACGTACCTAGTATGCCGAAGAGGTGAGGATACCTTGAATACCTTTATTGTCGAAAACATTACACGTGGCATACGTTCATGCCCGATGTCCTCCGATTAACTCTTAATGCACATCAGTCCCAAAAATAGCCTTTTTAGTCCTTGATATGGACCTCAAATCTCAAAATATAAAGAATGAAAGTTTTAGGTCTACTCGTTATCTTTCTTTATCATCCTGAATCACCTCAATCGGAGTTTGTATGAAAAAGTTAAGCCCAATTTACTAAAGGATGTCCGGACAGATTTTGGCTTAACACTTGACCAGCGCCTAGGCACCCAAATTTGGCCTTGGGCAAGCGCCTAGCGCCCAAGAACAGATTCTAAGCGCCGGGCCTAGTGCCTAGGCGCTCGACCTTTGGCACTTAACTCCAATTTTCTAGATTTTATAACTTTTGACACACATACTTCAAATCCTCATAACCTCTTCACCCGTTATCAAAATTTGTCTGTTTTTGAGGCTATGGAAAGCTTGTAACATGCTCTATAAAACCCCCATGATTTCATAATTTTTCAGATTCATTAATTATTCTAAAATTTGGCTCTAAAGTCCCCCAAGACTAAGTTTTTACTAACAACGATACGTGAAAAATATTATGAACACGCGACATACTTGGCGGTAAAACGAGTCTATATGCCACAGTTCCTACTTGATCGAGGATTTCAAATGGGCCAATTAAATCGAGGGTTGAGATAACGCCTTATTGAACCTTCTTCTTCACATTCATCAGATTCGGGTGTGTAGCTTGAGCAGCTTTAACTTTATCGATTAAAGTCAATTTTACTCGTATATTCATTATCTTCACGTGGGTCCCTAGAGTCTTTAACTCTATCTTTATCATTTTTAAGTTATATGAAATGGGTTTTTGTGTTAATAACATCGCACTCGTAAACGCATACGATCTTCTACTCAACGCATCAGCTACCACGTTCGCTCTTCCACAATGATATTGAATGGTATAGTCGTAATCTTCAACAGCTCGAGCCAATTGTCTTTGGCGCATAATACATTCGCTCTAGGTTAACAAATATTTAAGGGTTTAAGAAATGGGTTTTGTACTGGGATCAATACAAAATTCGATTTCACACTCTGGGGTAGGCTACGAAGTTTTTCGAGAATACGTCAGGAAATTTATTAACAATAGACATATTATTCAAAACTGTGACCCTCATCCAAGACTTGGATAACACGTCACATTGATACTTATCAGCTTGCCATCGTCATTCACGGCTTCCCTTACAGAAAGTCTGGCTTCGGTGCATTCCACATAAGGAAGTCACCAGCGAAAGGCTCATGGCTCTTTACTTATGGTTTGGTATAATAGTGATTAACTTTAGTGGTTTGGTTGCTTGAATTCGCATAACAGGTTGGTTAGGAATATAAAAGCTAAAAACTTTACGAAAAGCATGATGAGTAGTTAACCAATCGATTCCTAAAATTACATCAAAGGCAAGTATTTTCAAAGAGATAAGATCGATAGGTAATGTGAAAGTGTCGATTTGAATCAGCAAGATTTATAAACAGTGGAGGTAACGAAGGTTTCTCCTAACGGAGTTTCAACCGATAAGTCAAAGTCTAACTTCTCTGGGGTCAAATATAAACGTCGAGCACAAGCAAGAGAGATAAAAGAATGGGTAAAATCGGTATCTAATAAGGTATAAACTTTGCAAGAATTTATAATTAACTAACCCGTGCTAACTTCGTTCGGGTTACTCACTTTTTGAGATGTCACGAAAAACGCTCTTTCTGAAACCACCGACTTTGTTTTGTCCGTATCCGCCATTGGTGCCATCGTCCCAGCTGGATTTGTCTTTGGTGGATGATAAAATCGGGCTAGGTAACCTTCTTTTCCATAATTGTAACATGCTTTGGACTGCATCACGCAATTTGGACTGATATGTCCCTCCCTTCCGCATTTAAAACATATGACCGATGGTCGTTCTCCTTCCTTTGAAACGGGTGCTGGTGCTACTATCTTTCCATCATTATTGAACCTTCTCTTCTTGAAATTTCCACTTCTATTATCTTGGCCATGATTACCACCTAAGTGGTTACCATTCTTGGCATGATAATTTCCCCCACGATGGTTATCATTATTCTGATGGTCGTTGCCACCGGTACGATTATTATCGTGTTGTTGCTCGTTACCTTTTGGTTGTGCTGACTCATTATCGCGCTCCAATAACTGAGCCCTATTCACAACATCAGAATATAAACAAAGTTTGTGAGAAATGAGGTATTGACGTATTTCGGGTTTCAAACCTCTTAGAAACATTCGCGTCATTCGTGCCTCATTATCGACCAAATGGGATGCAAACCAGGACAACTCCGCAAACTTAGCTTCGTACTATGACAGGGTCATATTGTTTTTCTCCAACTTGATAAACTCCACCTCCTTCATGTGACGAATACTTTCGGGAAAGTACTTGTCATTGAACAGTTCTTAGAACTTCTCCCAAGACATCTTCAGTGCTATAGGTTGAGTACGCTTTATAGATTCCCACCAGTAATCTGCCTCTGCCTGCAACATGAAGGTGGCAAAGGGAACCTTTTGCTCCTCGAAGCATCCCAAACATCAAATATCTTATTGATCTGCTTTATCCACGTCTCCGCCTTAAGTGGTTTTGGCTCTCCAAAAAACTCCGGTGGTCTCAGCTCCTTGAACTGTTTAGCAGTGACCGTCCGAGAGTTACCAGTGTTTTCACCTGCATTTTGGATAGGAGCCGCTCTCGCCTGATGTTACATGAATTGCATAAAGCCTCTGAACATTCCATCATTCATCATTTGGTCAGTGTTGTCGTTTGGATGAGGATTATTGCCTTCCTGATGCACATTATCCTGATTATTGATCTGTGGAGACTCAACGGTCTCCTGTGTTCCATTGCTATTTTCAACATTCTCGAATGTCATTTTCAAATACTGCCACAAAACAAGGGTTAATTAACATATCACATATTATCCCTATACTCTGACAAACCAATTAAATACCAAATAAACTTAGGTAGGTCATACTAGCGAAGGAATTCCCCGTCTCTCCCCTCCTAGTTCTTGTCTCACATCTTAGCCAGAGATCATATCCCTAAGCTTTAATACCAAATGTGACGCCCCCAAAATAGGTATACATCACCTAATCTGAGTCGCCAAATACATGGTACAAAATACAAATACAATCTTAAATATACAACATGAGCTGTGAGTTTTAATACAAATATTGTCTTCTAGACAGTATTCAAACTCAAAATAAGTCCTCAACACATTTATTATCACACTATTTCATAGAATAGTGAGGACTAATAATGTTATCATCTGGAGCGTCACTCCGTTCCCCGACTAGTCCCTCCTACGTTCTCATTTCCAAAAGAGAACAATGAAAGCAAAAGGGTGAGCTCAACTAGCCCAGTAAGAAATATTATGGCTAAGATAATGCAAAATAAATTATCGTTAGTCTTCAATAGTGTTAAACTGATACAATATAACAAACATCAAGTTTAACTACAGCGGAACAAACAATCCATTAGAAGAGTCAAGTAGAGAATAAAATCTACTATCTTCTATGATCTAAAAGGTTTTTCATCACTTTTATTGTTGAGACTCAGCTTATTAAATAAACCACGTCATCCCTGCACTACGGCCAGGATATTCATTAGTATCACGACCATAAATTATCCATGCACTACGGGCCAAGGATATTCATGTTTTCATTAATGGTCATGATCATGCCAACAACTGTCCATCAATGCAATACAGGCCAATGAGGGCTTTTACCACATCATTTATAACATTACGGTCATGACTATACCGAATAATCCCTGGTCATAATCATACCAAGTCCATCTATGCACTACAGGCCACAGATGACTTTCAACATAATATAAACATAAACATGAGGATGATGACAATGACATAATAATTCAATAAAACAAGTTCAAGAATTAAAATTTTAAAGATTTATAAGTTAATTATCCTAAACTCAAAAACGTCCAAATTGTCAACATGATACTGCTTTGTGGAGTAAAATTCAAGAATGCTTAGAAGAATATTTCCATGAAAAGATACTGGATGAAGCGCAAATATCCAGGATATTCTACTAATTTCATGGAGTATAGAAGCCAAAACTTTAACCAACTGAGTATAATATAATATATGAACCTGCAAATGGATTTTCACCCGCCATGCGGTAATCCACGTAGACAGATCATTTCCATAATTTAATAAGGAATGAATACAAATGATCATTCACCATGCATGTGGTAATTCACATAGATAGGTTATTCTAACAAAATAATAAAGAATGGAATAACAGAAGAATTCACCATGCATGCGATAGATCGTACAGACATGTTATTCCCAACAGAATAATAAAGAATGGAACCAGGACATGCGAAATCCGACAAACAGGATATTCCAACAGAATAATAAAGAATGGAATAACAATAGAATTCACCAGGCATGTGATAGGCCACACAAATAGGTTATTCCAACAGAATAGTAAATAATGGAAACAGGTCATGCGTAATACGCACAGACATGATATTCCAACAGAATAATAAAGAATGGAATAACAAAAGAATTTCACCATGTATGCGGTACTTCGCATAGACAGGTTACTCCAACATAATAATAAATAGTGGAACCAGGTCATGCATAATACGCATAGACAGGATATTCCAACAGAATAATAAAGAATTGAATAACAGAAGCTCTCTTCATGATAATGAAAGAAATAATACCCCTTACCTTAGAATAAAGCTGGATACTGGAATAGAGAGTTAGCAGTCTTCTCTTCTTCTTTCTCTTTATAATTTCTCTCTATAATAATTGCTCTATAGCTTTAGTGAATTGGTGAGAAATAAAGGAAGAATGAGCTTCTATTTATAGAAAAATATAATTTCAATCATTGCACATTTTTTGGCTTGAAAAATTACAGTACAATACCTCCAACTTTTCTTTCGTTTTTAATTTAGTCCTGCAAGTATTATCAAACTTGCACCACCTCCCCTAATAGTAAATAATGTGAATCAATAGTTCAATCGTGTGATTCAATATTTATAATCATGTGAAAATACAAATAACAGTAAAGTACCTCCATCTATACCTCCATCTTTAACTTAGTCATGCAAGTATTATCAATCTTGCACCAACTCCCCTAATAGTACATGAATGTGAATCAATAGTCCACACATGTGAACAAATAGTTATAATCATGTGAATTAATAGCAATTAATTCTTCATTTATCTGATTAATTACCCGATAACTTCCAGACATCAATTATTATCAAAATAAATTTTGATTTTTACTAACACTAATAATTCCAACACAATGGAACTATCAATTTCATCTTTAATCAACACGAACTTATTCATCATTAATATTATAACTCACAATTTTTAACAACCATGTAAGACCCCAACTTTTATGAATAAAAATGAATTTTCTATAAATATCATTTTTGAATATTATGGAATAAATTTGATATAATATTATAGTTGTGGGTAATATTTATATAATATTCGATTGGTCAGGGAATATTCGTACGACGGCACAATCATTAGTGGACCCCACAACAGAATTATTGTCGAATTGAGAAAACGACAAAAATATTTTTATGAAAATAACGGTGGAAGTTTTACCGTTGATACTGTTGAACTACTCGATAGTAAAAGTACAGTAATACGCGTGGTTGCATAGTAGCACACGGTATTGATTATTAATACTTATGTGAGAAGTCACTCAGTTTGATTCAATTATTGTCGATATTTTATATGTTATTAAATCAATAATTGAGATGACGAAGTTGTATTATTATTTGCATTATTAACGATGTCTAGAAGTTCTGCCAATGAGAGGTTTGGTCACCTAATTGCTCGCAAATAATGAAAAAATCCTTATTGGAAAGCCTCCTCTTTCCTAGAAACGACCTGGTCGATTAATAGTGTGAATAATAATAATGATGACGACATTTTGTTTTATTCGTATTATTAACGTAATAAAACAGAAAAACTTTTTATATAAAACAGAATAATTTTATAAAGTTATTCGTTTTATTAGAATAATAGTAAAATCTTTTTATATAAAACAAAATACTTTTATAAAGTTATATGTTTTATTAGACAATAATTAGAATATATTATATTTTATTATGCATAGTATTAGTATTGTACTTGTATAGTGTTTGCATAGTAAAATCTTTTTAAAAATTATTCGTTTTATTAGATTATAAATAGAATATATTATATTTTATTTAAAAGATTTTGCTTTAAATATGGACCGTCCGATTAAAGTAAATTAATTCAGGCCGTTCATGAATTGGTTACTATTCATTCCATTCTTCTATAAATAGAAGCTCATTCCTTCATTATTTCTTACGAATTCACTGAAACTCTAGAGAGAGAAACTATAGAGAGAAAGAAGAAAAGTATTCTGCTACTTCACTACTCCGATATCAAGTTTCTTTTACGGTAAGGGGTATTATTTCTTTTGTATTCATGAAGAGAACTTCTATTATTCCATCTTTATTCTTCTGTTGGAATAACTTGTATACGCGGGCTACCCTATACTTGGTGAAATTCTTCTGTATTCCATTCTTTATTATTTTGTTAGAATATATTGTCTGTGCTTTACGCCGGACCTAGTTCCGTCTTTATTATTCTGTTGGAATATCATGTCTGTGCTTTATGCCGGACCTTGTTCCATCTTTATTATTCTGTTGGAACATCCTGTTGGTGTTAATTTCACCTGACCTGGTTCCGTCATTTAGTATTCTGTTGGAATAACCTGTCTATGTGAAGTACCGTATGCATAGTGATTTCTGTTGTATTCCATTCTTTATTATTCTGTTGGAATATCCTGTCGGTGCGTATTACGCCTGACTTGGTTCCGTTATTTATTATTTTGATGGAATAACCTGTCTATGCGAAGTACTGCATGCATGATGAATTCTTTTGTTATTTCATTCTTTATTATACTCATTTAGTTAAAGTTTTGACTTCTACACTCCATAAAATTAGTGGAATATTCTTGATATTTGCGCTTCATCCAGTATCTTTTCATGGAAATATTCTTCTGAGCATTCTTGAATTTTACTTTACAAAGAAGTATCATGTTGATAATTTGGACGTTATTAGTTCCTGAATAAATTAATTCTTGAACTTGTTTTTATTGAATTCTTATATCATTGTCATCATCCTCATGTTTATATTATTTTTGAAAGTCATCTGTGGCGTGTAGTGCATAGATGGACTTGGTATGATTATGACCAGGGATTATTCGGTGTAATCATGACCGTAATGTTATAAATGATGCGGTAAAATTCCTCATTGGCCCGAAGTGCATTGATGGACATTTGTTGGCATGATCATGACCATTGATGAATACACAAATATCCTTGGCCCATAGTGCATGAATAATTTGTGGTCGTGACCCTAATGGATATCCTTGGACGTAGTGCAGGGATGATGTGGATTATTTATTAAGCTGAGTCTCAGCGATAAAAGTGATGAAAAACCTTTTTAAATCATAAAAGATAGTAGATTTTATTCTCTACTTGACTCTTTTAATGGATTGCATGTTCCGCTGCAGTTAAACTTGACGTCTATTGTATTTTATCAGTTTAACACTGTTGAGGAATAACGATAATTTATTATGCATTATCTTAGTCATAATATTTCTTACTGGGCTAGTTGAGCTCACCCTTTCTTTCACTGTTCTCTTCAGGAAATGAGAACGTAGCCGGGACTAGTCGGGGAACGGAGTGATGGTCCGAGACGGTATCGTAGTAGTCCTCACTATTCTGTTAAATAGTGTGATAATAAATGTAATGAGGACTAAATTGAGTGTGAATATTGTCTAGATGACAATATTTGTATTAAAACTCACAGCATGTATTTTGTCGTATTTTACACGACTGTTGTATAATCAAGTTGTATTTGAATTTAGTACCATGTATTTGGCGACTCAAGATGGGTGATGTATACCTATTTTGGGGGCATCACAGTTGGTATCAAAGCTTAGGGATATGATCCCTGGCTGAGATGTGAGATAAGAACTAGGAGGGGAGAGACGGGGAATTCCTTCGCTAGTTTGACCTACCTAAGTTTATTTGGTATTTAATTGGTCGGTCAGAGTATAGGGATAATATGTGATATGTTAATTAACCCTTGTTTTGTGGCAGTATTTGAAAATGGCATCCGAGAATGTTGACAACATCAATGGAGCACAGGAGACCGTTGAGTCTCCATAGATCAATAATCATGATAATGTGCATCAGGAAGGCGACAATCCTAATGCAAATAACAACACTGACCAAATGATGAATGATGGAATGTTCCAAGGCTTTATGCAATTCATACAACATCAGGCGAGAGCGGCTCATGTCCAAAATGCAGGTGGAACACTGGCAACTCTCGGACGGTCACCGCCAAACAGTTCAAGGAGCTGGGACCACCAGAGTTTTTTGGAGAGCCAAAACCACTTAAGGCGGAGACGTGGATAAAACAGATCAACAAGATATTTGATGTCTTGGGTTGCTCCGAGGAGAAAAAGGTTTCCTATGCCACTTTCATGTTGCGGGCAGAGGCAGATTACTGGTGGGAATCTGTAAAGCATACTCAACCTGCCACACTGAAGATGTCTTGGGAGAAGTTCTAAGAACTATTCAATGACAAGTACTTTCCCAAAAGTATTCGTCATATGAAAGAGGTAGAGTTCATTAAACTGGAATAAAACAACATGACCATGTCACAGTACGAAGCCAAGTTTGTCGAGCTGTCCCGATTTGCGTCCCATTTGGTTGATAATGAGGAGAGAATGACGCGAATGTTTCTAAGAGGTTTGAAACCAGAGATACGTCAATATCTTATCTCTCATAAACTGTGTTCATATTCAGATGTTGTTAATAGGGCTCAGTTATTGGAGCGCGATAATGAGTCAACCCAACCAAAAGAGAGCAGCCGACAAAATGATAATACTAGTGATAGCAGTCATCGAAGCGGTGACAATAAGCGTGGAGGGAATCAACATGCCAGAAATGGTAACCACTTCGGTGGTAATCATGGCCAAAACAATAAGAATGGACATTTCAAGAAAAGAAGATTCAAAAATGATGGAAAGACGTCAGCATCAACACCTGTCGTTAAGGAAGGAGAACGACCACCTATCATATGCTTCAAATATGGAGGGGAGGGACACATCAGTCCAAACTGTGCGATGCCCTCCAAAGCATGCTACAATTAAGGAAGAACGTGGTGAATCCTCTGGTAAGGACAAGGGTAAAAAGAAAGCTTTGGAGTAGTTTTATTTCATAGTACTAGGAATGTACTATTATTATGTTGTAGAAGGAGTTATTTACTATGATATATTAAGCTATGTTTAATTTTAAGTTGTCATGTATTAGTAACAGTTGCGAAACCTTGGGACAAGAATAATTATATTATAAAAATGTAATTTATTATATTATTCCATAGTTAATGGTTTTAGTATGTTATTAGAGTAGAACGTGACGAACCAAATTCGAGATATGAGTGTCTGAATTTGGGGGCGTCATAAAAATCCTGGATAAATCTTCGATAGTACCCAGCTAACCTTAAGAAACTTCTTACTTCAATTGGTGTCTTTGGCTGCTCCCAATTACTCACTGCTTCTACCTTTGCAGGGTCTACTAAAATTTCATCCTTATCCACCACGTGTCCTAAGAATTGAACATTCTTCATCCAAAGTTCACACTTGGAAAACTTTGCATACAGTTTCTCCTTCCTTACCGCCTTCAAAACCATCTTCAGATATTCAACGTGTTCTTCTTTCGTCTTTGAGTGATCAAGACATCGTCGATGAAAACTTCTAGACATTGTCAATATTGCAAATAATAATATGAATAACTTTGTCATCTCAATTATTGATTTAATAATATAACATATTATACAGATGATACTATGATAATAATTGAATCAATAATATGAGAGATATTTTGCAGCAATTACTGTAGCAATAATTGAGTATAACTGAGTAACTTCTTACGTAAGCATCAATATTCAATACCGTGTGCTACTATGCAACCGCGTGTATTACTGTACTTTTACTACCGAGTAGTTCAACAGTTTTAACGGTAACACTTTCGCCGTTATTTTTAATAAAAGATAAATCTGTCGTTTTCTAAATACGACAATACTTCCGTTGGGGGGTCCACCAATGATTATGCCGTCGAACGAATATTCTCTGTGAAAATGAATATTCCCCTACCAATCGAATATTCCCCGACACAACGAATAACAACTTGCTTACTTTGTAAAATTTTCAAATATCACCCTTAACTTTAACCCTTTCTCAATTTAACTATTTACTAAATAACATAATAATTATAAGAAAATTTAATATTTTCATTTCATAAAATTCGGGGTCTTACACTCATTATAATTATTATCACACTATTTCATAAAATAGTGAGGACTACTACAGCCACCATCTCAGACCGTCACTCTATTCCCCGACTAGTCTCATCTATGTTCTCATTTCCTGAAAAGAACAATGAAAGCAAAGGGTGAGCTCAACTAGCCCAGTAAAGAATATTATGACTAAGATAATGCAGAATAAATTATCGTTATCCTTCAACAGTGTAAAACTGATAGATTAGAATAAACAACAAGTTTAACTGTAGCGGAACAAGTAATTCATTAGAAGAGTCAAGTAGAGAATGATATTTACTATCTTCTATGATTTAAAAGTTCATCATCAATATTTTATCGCTGTAACACAACTCAATAAATAATCCACATTATCGAATTATCCATGCAATACGGTCCAAGGATATTTGTTAGTATCACATCCACGAATTATCCATGTACTATGGGCCAAGGATATTCGTTAGTATCACCAATGGTCATGATCATGCCAACAACTGTCCATCAATGCACTACGGGCCAATGAGGACTTTTACCACATCATTTGTAATATTACAGGTCATGATTATACCGATACATAATTCCTGGTCATAATCATACCAATCAACAGTCCATCTATGCACTACGGGCCAAAGATAACTTTCTTCATAATATAAGCATGAGGATGATGACAATGTTATAAGAATTCAATTAAGTGAAAGCAATGATAAATTTTAAAGATTTATAATTCAATTTATCCAGAGTTCAAGAATGTCCAAATTGTCAACATGATAACTGCTTTATGGAGTAAAATTCAAGAATAATATTCATGTATCAAAAATAATTTTAACAAAAAAGAAATCAATTTTTGTCATGAAGAATGTTCAGAAAAATATTTCCGTGAAAAGATACTCGATGAAACGCAAATTTGAAGGATATTCTACTAATTTCAAGGAGTATAGAAGCAATACTTAATAAAATGAGTGTAGAATTGGGAATATGAAATGAAATAATATTACTTACATACTACAGAGTATGTAAGTAAATATTATTTCTTACGAATATTGAATAAAAATAATATCTCTTACAACTGTTGAACGAAAATTATAATACTTACGAATATTGAACGAAGATAATATTTCTTACGAATGTTAAACTAAAAAAATATTCCTTACGAATGTTGAATGAAAATAAAATTCCTTACGAATATTGAACGAAAATAAAATTCCTTACGAATACGAAAAATAATATCATAATGAGCTGGTTCAATTATTTATTATTCTATTGGAATAACCTGTTTGTGCGGTCTATCGCATGCATGGTGATTTCTGTTGTTATTCCATTCTTTATTATTTTGTTGGAATATCATGTCGGTGTAAATTTCGCCTGACCTGGTTCCGTTCTTTATTATTCTGTCGGAATATCCTATCTGTGCGTTTACGCATGACCTGGTTCCATTATTTATTATTCTGTTGGGAATAACCTGTCTTTGTGATCTATCGCATGCATGGTGAATCCTTCTGTTATTCCATTCTTTATTATTCTATTGGAATAACCTGTCTGTGTGGATTACCACATGCACGGTGGATGATCCTTTGTATTCATTTCTTATTAAATTATGGAAATGATCTGGCTACGTGGATTACCGCATAGCAGGCGAAAATACATTTGAAGTTTCATATATTCTATTATACATAGTTTGTTAAAGCTTTGGCTTCTATATTCCTTGAAATTAATGGAATATCTTGGATATTTGTGCTTTATCCAGTATCTTTTCGTGGAAATATTCTTCTGAGTATTCTTGAATTTTTTTTCCACAAAGCAGTATCATGTTGACAATTTGGACATTATTGAGTTCAGGATAAATTAACTTATAAATCTTTAAAATTTATTCTTGAACTTGTTTTATTGAATTATTATGTCATTGTCATGATGAGTTATGTTGGTTATTATGTGAAAACATGAAAGTTTCTTAGAAATCACAAAGGGTTGAAAATCAGATTTTGGTGAAAATAAAATATGAAATTCAATTGACCATATCTCCTATTATATTTTGAATTTTTGAGTGTGGTCAAATTCTAGAGTTAGATCTATGAGTTTTCTAACTTATCCAAGTGGAATCACTAGAAAAGGTGTTGTAGATTTTCGTGTGGACTGATTTTAGGAAAGGAGTCAAAAACTGCAAAGTACCAAAAAGGCTACTGTCCAGAAATTTAAAAAGACATTTTCGGCCACTTAGTTTGTGAGAAAAATTCTGGCCTTTTGGGACATAAAAATATATGGTATAAAGTACCTCCTGTCCAAAATGAGCTCATTCCGACTTAAATGAGCAAGTTATGACTATTTCAATATTTAGGTTTTTCCAACGAAAAACGCTATAACTGGAGTTCTATAACTCCGATGACCATGAAATTTAAACTGGAAGCTCAAGTTAACATGTGTAAGATCTTGTCAAGATTTGAGAATTTCTGGAGTTAAACTTGAGGTAGCTAATTTCTTAAGGAATTAATTAGAAATTGATTTTTGAAAAATACTTAAGGGAGTTGAAAAATTATAAAAAAATATTTGTTGTGTATGAAATATATGTATATATGTTTTGACAAAGGATAAAAAAATAACAAGTTGATTTGGTAATTTTTCATGTAAATAGTTTAGTTACAAACATATGAGTTAAATATGTTATGTGAAGTTGAAAAATTAGCAAATAGGATTTTATGGCTTGGGAATCCTATATAGGGTATATGTAGATTTTTGATAAGGGATTTGATCATTGGTGATGATATCTTATGAGTATGGCATTTTTGAATGATTAAATGCATTATTTGCTAAAGTATAAATAATTGAAATAAATTGTTTATAAGTTTAAGAAGTGATTAAAATATTGTTATAATATTAATAATATTAGATTATGAGTTTATTAATTGATTAATAATATTTGGATAAATTTAAAGTCTTTAATATTTATTCTTGTTTTCGTTTGATTAATGTTTATATCATTGTCATCATTCTCATGTTTATATTGTGATAAAAGTCATCTTTAGCTTACGTGCATAGATGGACTTGGTGTGATTATGACCAGTGATTATTCGGTATAGTCATGACCGTAATATGACGGATGATGTGGTAAAAATCCTCAGTGGCCTGTAGTGCATTGATGGACAGTTTTAGGTATGATTATGATTAGGGATTGTTCGGTATAGTCATTACCATTGATGATTTAATGAATATCCTTGGCCCGTAGTGCAGGGATGATTCGATGATGTGGTTTATTTATTAAGCTAAGTCTTAGCGATTAAGTTGATGAAAAACTTTTTAAATCATAGAAGATAGTAGATTTTATTCTCTACTTGACTCTTTTAATGGTTGTTTGTTTCGCTGCAGTTAAACTTGATGTCTTTTGTATTTTATCAGTTTAACATTGTTGAAGGCTAATGATAATTTATTCTGCATTATCTTAGTCATAATATTTCTTACTGGGCTAGTTGAGCTCACCCTTTTTTTCACTGTTCTCTTCAGGAAATGAGAATATAGCTGGGACGAGTCGGGGAACGGAGTGACGGTCCAGATGATAGCATTAGTAGTCCTCACTATTCTGTTAAATAGTGTGACAATAAATGTAATGAGGACTCCTTTGAGTATGGATATTGTCTAATTGACAATATTCTTATTAAAAATCTCAGCTATGCTTTGCGTATTTTTACACGACGTTTGTATAATTAAGTTGTATTTGTATTTTGTACCATGTATCTGGCGACTCAAGATGGGTGATGTATACCTATTTTTGGGGGCGTCACAGACATGCCACATATTATCCCTATATTCTAACCGACCAATTAAATAACAAATAAGCTTAGGTAGGTCCTACTAGCGAAGGATTTATCCGCCTCTCCCCTCCTAGTTCTAGCCTCAAATCTCAGTCAGGGATCATATCCCTAAGCTTTGATACCAACTGTGACGCCCCCAAAATAGGTATACAGACCCATTCTAAGTCGCCAAATACATGGTATATAATTTAAATAAGAACTTAATTTGTACAACTGTCATGCAGAATACGACAACATAAGCTAAGAGATTTAACACGAATATTATCTCGTAGACAATATCCAAACTCAAATGAAGTCCTCATTACAATTATTATCACACTATTTTATAAAATAGTGAGGACTACTACAGCCACCATCTCGGATCGTTACTCCATTCCCTGACTAATCCCAGCTATGTTCTCATTTCCTAAAGAGAACAATGAAAGCAAAGGGTGAGCTTAACTAGCCCAGTAAAGAATATTATGACTAAGATAATGCAGAATAAATTATCGTTAGCCTTCAATAGTGTAGAACTGATAGAATACAATAGACAACAAGTTTAATTGTAGCGGAACAAGCAATCCATTAGAAGATTCAAGTAGAGCATGATATTTATTATCTTCTATGATTTAAAATTTCATCATTAATATTTTATCAATGTATTACAACTCAATAAATAATCCATATCATCGAATTATCCTTGCACTACGGGCTAAGGATATTCATTGGTATCACATCCACGAATTATCCATGCACTATAGGCCAAAGATATTCATTATTATCACCAATGATCATGATCATACCAACAACTGTCCATCAATGCACTACGGGTCAATGAAGACTTTTACCACATCATTTGTAACATTCTTGGTCATGATTATACCAATACATAATTCCTGGTTATAATCATACCAATCAACAGTCCATCTATGCACTACAGGCCAAAGATAACTTTCATCACAATATAAGCATGAGGATGATGATAATGATATAAGAATTCAATTAAGTGAAAGCAAGGATACATTTTAAAGATTTATAATTCAATTTATCGATAGTTCAAGAATGTCCAAATTGTCAACATGATAATTGCTTTGTGGAGTAAAATTCAAGAATAATATTCATGTAACAAAAATAATTTGAACAGAAAAGAAATTAATTTTTGTTATGAATAGTACCCCGGATGAATAGTACATGAGTGAATAGTATTCTGTGAATATTACTCCGTGAATAGTACCCCGACATGAAAAGATTAAAATTTAATAATGTTCAAAAAAATATTTTCGTGAAAAGATACTCGATGAAGCGTAAATTTCAAGGATATTCTTCTAATTTCAAGGAGTATAGAAGCAATACTTAACAAAATGAGTGTAGAATTAGGAATATGAAACAGAATAATATTACTTACATACTACATAGTATAGAAGAAAATATTATTTCTTACGAATATTGAACAAAAATAATATCCCTTACGAATATTGAACGAAAATAATATTCCTTATGAATATTGAACGAAAATAAAATTCCTTACGAATACCAAAAATAATATCATGGGTGAATATGAAATAAATAATACCACTTACCTTAAAAGAAGAGTACTTCTGACTGATATAGCGAGGATATTCTTGAAGAAAACTTGTACTATTTTCTACACTCAAAACTTCCTTAAACTAAAAAGAAATACGCTCAATATTATAGAAAAAGAATTATCTGATTTTGGTGTGATTTTTATTTCTAAACTAAGCATCATATTTATAGGAGAATTGAAGGATACTATTTGGACGCACAGTAAGGGAAGTTCATGGGCGAAGAATTCACGTTATTTTTACTATGTAGGACTATGCTGCACTATACAGTACTATGCAATAAAATATTCTAATAAAACGAAAACTTTAAATAAAATATAATATATTCTATTTATAATCTAATAAAATGAAAAACTTTATACATAATATAAAAAGTTTTCTGTTTTATTACTAATATAATAATAATAAAATAAAAGCTGAGATAACTTTTTACCGACTATTTTGAAAAATGAGTAAGTGGGGGTTCATGTAATAAGCCAAACTTACAACAAATACTTCATAAAAAAAACCCCTCTATTTATCTCAATTCACTTAGCTTCACTAAACATATTTTTAATAACATTTATTCATCATTAATATTATAATTTGCAATATTAACAACCAGGTCATTCTCAAAAAAGAGGGGGCTTTTCGATAAGGACTTCTCCTTATTGGCGCGCAATTAGGTGACCAAACCCCTTTCTTTGACAGAATTTTCTAGACATTGTCGATAATGCAAATAATAATATGAATAATTATGTCGTCTCAATTATTGATTTAATAATATAAATATTGTGCAGATGATACTGTGACAATAATTGAATCAATAATGTGAGATACTATGCATCAACTACTATTGCAATAATTGAATAAAACTGAGTGACTTCTCACGTAACCATCAATAATCAGAGATACTGTACAATACCGTGTGCTACCATGCAACCACGTGTATTATTGTACTTTTATCACTGGGTAATTCAACAGTTAACGGTAAAAGTTTTGCCATTATTTTATAAAAAGTTATTTCTATCGCTTTCTAACTCTGATAGTAATTCCGTTGTGGGGTCCACCAATGATTGTGCTGCAGTACGAATATTCCCTGATAAAATGAATATTTCCCGACCAAACAAATATTTTATGACAACTTGCTTACTTTACAAAATTTGTAAATATTATCCACAATTATAACATTATAACAAATCCATACCTTATTATTCAAAAAAAACATTTAGAGAAAAATAAATCTTTATTCATAAAAGTTGGGGTTTTACACACAACACACCGTTTGCAATCCATCCTGGGAGTACCAAAATGTATCGTGATCTTCAACATACATTTTGGTGGAGCAATATGAAGATAGAGATATCAGAGTTTATCTCAAGGTGTTTATCTTGTCAACGAGTCAAGGCGGAGCATCAAGTACAGAAAGAACCATTGCAACCACTTAAAATTCCAGAATGGAAGTGGGAGCACATTACCGTGGATTTTGTTACTAGTCTTCCTAAGGTTTCTCAAGGCATAAATGCAATTTGGGTCATTGTCGATAGATTATCCAAGTTTGCTCATTTCTTACCTATACGAGAAACTTATTTACTTGAACGTCTTGCTCGTATATACATAAATGAGATTGTAAGACTGCATGGTATTCCAGTATCTATAGTTTTTGATCGAGACCCGTGATTCACTTCATGATTTTGCGTTAGTTTGCAGAAAGCTATGGGCACGGATTTACGATTCAGTTCTGCATATCATCCTTAAACAGACGGGCAGTCAAAGAGAACTATTCAAACTCTTAAAGATCTATTAAGACTCTGTGTCCTAGACTTCAAAGGAAGTTGTGACAAGTTCTTACCATTAGTGGAATTCTCTGACAACAACAGTTATCAAACAAGTATAAGCATGACTCCATTCGAGGCGTTGTATGGACGCAAGGGTCATTCTCTAGTATGCTAGAATGAGGTGGGTGAAGTAACATTGCTGGGACCAAAATTGGAACGTATGACAACAGAAAAGATTCAAATGATTCGGCAATGTATAAAAACCTCACAAGATCGACAAAAGAGTTATGTTGATCTTCATCGAAGGGACGTGGAATTCAATTTTGGAGATCATGTGTTGTTACGTGTTGCTCCATGGAAAGGAGTTATGAGATTTGGAAAGAGAGAAAAGCTCAATCCTTGATTCATTGGCCCATTTGAAATCCTTGATCGAGTAGAAACAGTGGCCTATAGACTCGCCTTACCACCAAGTATGTCTCGTGTTCATAACGTTTTTCACATATCTATGTTACGTAAATATGTGGAAGACCCGAACCATATTATTGAATTAGAACCAGACGAGATAGAGGAAGTATGACGCCCCCAAAATAAGTATACATCACCCATCTTGAGTCGCCAAATACATGGTACAAAGTTCAAATACAACTTAATAATACAACTGTCGTGTAAAATACGACAAAACATAAACTGAGAGTTTTAATATGAATACTGTCTTCTAGACAGTATTCAACTCAAATGGAGTCCTCAATACATTTATTATCACACTATTTCATAGAATAGCGAGGACTACTGATGCTATCATCTAGACCGTCACTCTGTTCCCTGACTAGTCCCGGCTACTTTCTCATTTCCTGAAGAGAACAATGAAAGCAAAAGGGTGAGCTCAACTAGCCCAGTAAAAAATATTATGACAAAGATAATGTAGAATAATTTATCGTTAGCCTTCAACATTGTTAAACTGATAAAATATAACAAACATCAAGTTTAACTGCAGCGAAACAAGCAATCCATTAGAAGAGTCAAGTAGATCATAAAATCTACTATCTTCTATGATTTAAAAGTTTTTTCATCACTTTTATCATTGAGACAACTTAATAAATAATCCACATCATCGAATCATCCCTGCACTACGACCAATGATATTCTTTAGTATCACGACCACAAATTATCCATGCACTACGGGCCAAGGATATTCGTGTATTCATCAATGGTCATGATCATGCCAACAGCTGTCCATCAATGCACTACGGGCCAATGAGGACTTTTACCACATCATTTGTAACATTACGGTCATGATTATACCGAATAATCCCTAGTCATAATCATACTAATTCCATCTATGCACTACAGGCCGCAGATGACTTTCAACATAATATAAACATGAGGATGATGACAATGATATAAGAATTCAATAAAACAAGTTCAAGGATAAATTTTTAAAGATTTATAATTTAATTTATCCAGAAATCAATAACGTCCAAATTGTCAACATGATACTGTTTTGTGGAGTAAAATTCAAGAATAATATTATACCAAAAATAATTTGGACCGAAAATGAATCAATTTTTATCATAAATAGTACCCCAGGTGAATAGTACTCGAGTGAATAGTACCCCATGAATAGTACTTCAGGAATAGTAACCCCGTGAATAGTACTCTGGCATGAAAAAGTTAAAACTTATCACGAATGCTCTGAATAATATTTCCATGAAAAGACACTAGATGAAGCACAAATATCAAGGATATTCTACTAATTTCATGGAGTTTAGAAGCCAAAACTTTAACAAAAAGAGTATAGAATTCAAAATCTGAAACGAAATAATATTACTTACATACTACAAAGTATGGAAGAAAATATTATTTCAAGTGAATATTGAACAAAAATAACATCCCTTACATTGAAAAGAAGAGTATTTTGACTGGTAGGGCAGTGATATTCTTGAAGAAAACTTGCACTATTTTCTACGCTCAAAGCTTTCTAAAACTCTAAAGAAATACGCTAAATATTATAGAAGAAGAATTCTCTGATTCTGGTGTGATTTTTAATTCTAACAAAGCATCCTATTTATATGAGAATGAAAAGGATACTATTTGAGCGCATAGTGAAGGGAAAGTCACGGGCGAATTCTTCGACTGATTTCGTTGAAAAATTTGATTTTACTATGCAGCACTATGCAATAAAATATTCTAATAAAATGAAAACTTTAAATAAAATATAATATATATTATATATTATATTATATATATATATATATATATATATATATATATATATATATATATATACAACGTGCCTGATAACTCACGAGTTGTCACACCCGTGATTACCATCCCTGCCAGCCTTTCAAATTATTATTATTATTATTATTATTATTATATATATATATATATATATATATATATATATATATATAATACATATAGTACTCCATCCCGTGACAAATATTGTAGAATTCTCCCCCCCCCCCATTTTTTCTTCCAATTGTGGTCCCCACGTGTTCCCCTCCCACCAACATCTCATAATCACAGGTGGGTCCCATTGTATTTATACTAAATAACTTTCTACCGATTATTTTAAAAATAGGTAAATGGGGATCCAAATAATAAGCAAAATTTACAACAACTACTTCATAAAAATCCTTTCAATATTTTTAACAACATTTATTATCATTATTATAATTCGCAATATTTAACAACTAAGTCGTTCTCAGGAAAGAGGGGGCTTTCCAATAAGGATTTCTCCCTATTGGCGCGCAATTAGGTGACCAAACCTCTCCTTGACAGAACTTCTAGACATCGTCAATATTGCAAATAATAATATTAATAACTTTGTCGTCTCAATTATTGATTGAATAATATATAAAATATCAACAATAATTGAATCAAATAACGTGAGATACTATGCAACAATTACTGTAGCAATAATTGAACAAAACTGAGTGACTTCTCACGTAAGTATCAATAATCAATACTGTGTGCTACTATGCAACCATGCGTACTACTGTATTTTTAACACCGGGTATTTCAACAATTAACGGTAAAACTTTCGCCGTTATTTTTATAAAAATATATTTTTGTCTTTTTCTCAATTCGACAATAATTCCGTTGTAGGGTCTACCAATGATTGTGCCGTTGTACGAATATTCTCTGTTAAAACGAATATTCCCTGACCAATCGAATATAATATAACAACTTGCGTACTTTGCAAGATTTATAAATATTACCCACAACTATAACATTATATCAAATTCACTCCATAATATTCAAAAATGATATTTATAGAAAATTCATCTTTATTCATAAAAGTTGGGGTCTTACAGGAAGATTTAACGTATAAAGAGGTACCTGTTAAAATCTTGGATAAGAAGGAACATATTCTACGCTCAAAGGTTATACCTCATGTAAAAGTTTAGTGGAGAAACCACGATATTGAGGAAATGACCTGGGAGTTAGAATCTGAAATGAAAATAAGGTATCCTCGCCTCTTCGAAATACCAGGTACGTTCACCAATTTCGAGGACGAAATTTCATAAGAAGGGGAGGTTGTAAGACCCCAACTTTTATGAATAAAGATTAATTTTTCTCTAAATTTTGTTTTGATTAATAAGGTGTGGATTTGATATAATGTTATAGTTGTGGGTAATATTTACAAATTTTACAAAGTAAGCAAGTTGTCATAAAATATTCGTTTGGTCAGGGAATATTCTTTTTATCAGGGAATATTCGTACGACGACGCAATCATTGGTGGACCCCATAGTGGAATTACTGTCGGAGTTAGAAAATGGCCGAAATAACTTTTTGTAAAAATAACGGCAAACGTTTTACCATTAAACTATTGAAATACTCGATAATAAAAGTATATTAATACGCGTGGTTGTATAGTAGCACACGGTATTGCACAATATCTTTGATTATTGATGCTTACGTGAGAAGTCGCTCAGTTTTATTCAATTATTGCCACAGTAATTGCTCCATAGTATCTCACATTATTGATTCAATTATTGCCATAATATTTTATATTATTAAATAAATAATTAAGACAACACAGTTATTCATATTATTATTTGCATTATTGACAATGTCTAGAAAGTTCTGTCGAGGAAAGGGATTTGGTCACCTAATTGCGCGCCAATAAGGAGAAGTCATTATCGGAAAGCCCCCTCTTTCTTGAAAATGATCTGGTTGTTAATATTATGAGTTATAATATTAATGATAAATAAATGTTATTAAAAATGTGTTTAGTGAAGTCAAGTGAATTGAGATAAATAGAGGGGTTTTTTTATGAAGTATTTGTTGTAAATTTGGCTTATTACATGGACCCCCACTTATTCATTTTTCAAAATTGCCGGTAGAAAGTTATCTCAGTTTTGTTTTATTAGATTATAAATAGAATATATTATATTTTATTTAAATTTTTTATTTTATTAGAATATTTTATTACATAGTGCTGCATAGTAAATCAAAAAATCAAAAAATTTCACCCGTGAAAAATTCATCTGTGATTCTTACTGTTCACCCGTGATTTTCAATTCAAATAGTACCCTGCCATTCTCCTATAAATCGGATGCTTAGTTTAGAAATAAAAATCACACCAGAATTAGATAATTCTTCTTCTATAATATTGAGCGTATTTCTTTTGTGTTTAAGGAAGCTTTGAGTGTATAAAACAGTATAAGTTTTCTTCGAGAATATCCCCACTATACCATTTAGAAGTACTCTCCTTTTTAAGGTAAGAGATATTATTTTTGTTCAATATTCGTAAGAAATAATATTTTCTTCCATACTCTATAGTATGTAAGTAATATTATTTCGTTTTAGATTCCGAATTCTACACTCATTTTGTTAAGTATTACTTCTATACTCCTTGAAATTAGTAGAATTTCCTTGAAATTTGCGCTTCATCTAGTATCGTTTCACAAGGATATTTTTTTGAACATTCTTGTTATAATTTAATCTTTTCATTCTGGGGTACTATTCACGGGGTACTATTCACTCGGGTACTATTCATGACAAAACATTGATTTCTTTTATGTCCAAATTATTTTTGATACATGAATATTATTCTTAAATTTTTCTCCACAAAGCAGTTATCATGTTGACAATTTGGACATTTTTAAACTTTGGATAAATTAAAAATTTTTAATATTTATCCTTGATTTCGTTTGATTGATGCTTATATCATTGTCATTATCCTCATGCTTATATTGTTATTTAAGTCATCTTTGGCCCATAGTGCATAGATGGACTGTTAATTGGTATAATCATGACCAAAAATTATATATCGATATAATCATGACCTGTAATGTTACAAATGATGTGGTAAAAATCCTCATTGGCCCGTAGTGTATTGATGGACAGTTGTTGGCATGATCATGACCATTGGTGATAATAAAGAATATCCTCGGCCCGTAGTGCATGGATAATTCGTGGATGTGATACTAACGAATATCCTTGGTCCATAGTGCATGAATAATTCGGTGATGTGGATTATTTATTGAAATGTGCTACAGAGATAAAATATTGATGATGAACTCTTAAATTATAGAAGACAGTAGATATCATGCTCTACTTGAGTCTTCTAATGTATTATTTGTTCCGTTAGAGTTAAACTTGTTGTCTATTGTATTCACTGTTGAAGGCTAACGATAATTTATTCTGCATTATATTAGTCATAATATTCTTTACTGGGCTAGTTGAGCTCACCCTTTGCTTTCATTGTTCTCTTCAGGAAATGAGAACATAGCTGAGACTAGTCGAGGAATGAAGTGACAGTCCGAGATGGTGGCTGTAGTAGTCATCACTATTTTATAAAATAGTGTGATAATAATTGTAACGAGGACTCCATTTGAGTTTGGATATTGTCTACGAGACAATATTCGTGTTAAAACTCTCAGCTTATGTTTTGTCGTATTTTACACGACAGTTATATAATTAAGTTTGTATTTGAATTATGTACCATGTATTTGGCGACTCTAAATGGGTTGTGTATACCTATTTTGGGGGCGTCACACTGAACATGCTATTAAAGCTAGGGATAAGGATAAACAGGCTAAGAAGGTTAGCTTGTTAACTGATAACTATGAGGACTCAAGTTCCTCTAGTGATAGTGACATTCTTGATGAGGAGGAAGAAGAAATGTTTCTAACTGTTGATGAAGAAATAATTGAGACAAGAAAAAAAACTAGAGAATATAAAGAACAGATGAAGAAAGTAAAACAACCAATTGTTGAGGGTGACAATATTGTTGAGGGCGATAATATTGTAAAAGAACAAGGTAGTGAGAGTGATGATGACTATTCTAATGATAGTGAAACAGATAGCGGAGATACTAAAGATTATGACTCTAATCAAGTAGAAAATGACAACCTTGAGAAAGTTGACTCTGAGGATGATACACTTGTGTGGAGGCAAAACCCTTTCCCAATGTATAACCCTAATGCCAAAATCATGGGGACAAACTTAGAGTTAGGTATGTTATTTGTTAATAAGAAAGAATCAAGAGTGCAGTCATTAATTGGTCATTAACAAAAGGTTTTGATTTAAAATTTGTGAAAAGTGAAAAACATAGGGTTAAAGGGAGGTGTATGAATAACAAAAATTGTCCTGTGAAAGAATGGGGAAGTAAAGTTCAGTTTCAACAAACTTTTCAAATTAGAACAATGAGGAAAAGACACAGATGTTCATAAACTTTAGTAAGTAGGCAGGTTAAGGCTAAGTGGTTAATAACAAAATTGAATACAGAACTTATAGAATTTAGGATTGGATACTGGTTAATATTCAAGGTTATATGAAAAAACCTTTCTAGTTAATGTGTCAATAGACAAATGTTATAGGGCTAGACAATTTGCTTTGGAATAGATGATGGTGAACATGAAAGAACATTATGCCAATTTGTATAGATATATTGAGGAGTTAAAATGTCAAATTATGGGATTACAATTGACTTGTATTAAGTATTTCATTCTGGTGCACCTGAATTTAGAAGACATTATATTGGATTTAAGGCTTTTAGAATTGGTATGCTAGCTGGTTGTAGGAAAATAATTAGAGTGAATGGTTGCTTTCTAAAAGGTTATTGCGGTGGGCAGCTTTTAAGTGATGTAGCTAGAAATGGAAACAAACAAATGTTTCCAATCTCTTGGGCAGTTATAGAGGGAGAAAATAGAGATTCATGGGACTGGTTTCTGGGCTTGCTCAAAGATGGCCTGAAGTTAGAAGATGGTGAAGGGTGGACCTTCATTAGTGATCAACAAAAGGTAAATATCAACTTGTTATTTGTTATACATGTTATACTTCAATTTTAGGGTTAATACTAATACATGTGATGTGTTAACATATTATCTTGTATTTGTATTGCATGGATTAGAGAGTGCATTAGTTTGTCTATTTACTTTCTTAGAAACTAGAAACTATGCAAGACATATTTATGCCAATCTAAGAAAGAGGTATAGCTTTGAAGACAACCTTTTGGGGGGCTACAAAATCCACAACTAACATTGATTTTGAGGATGAGATGGACAGAATTAAGGAGTTAGATGAAGGGGCTTATGATTTATTGATGGCTAGGACTCCCAGGAAATGGTGCAAGGCATTTTTCAAGATTGATACAAAGTGTGACATTGTGGACAACAACCTATGTGAGTGTTTCAATGGATACATAATTCAGTCAAGAAGCAATCCATTGATTGAATTATTGGAAGATATCAGAAAACTGTTAATAACCAGACTACAACAGAAGAGAGATATAGCCATCAGCAAGAAATGGGACATTTGTCCAATACCAAAAAAAATTCTTGACAAGAACATTAAGGAATACTGCCAGTATGTTGTGTTATATAATGGAGATATGTAGTTTGACGTAAATTTTAGGATTGCACTTGATGGGTACACAGTAGATTTGAAACTTTGCATTTGTGCTTGTAAGGCTCGGGATCTTAGTGGAATTCTTTGTGCACATGTATGTGCAGCTATGTTCTACATGAGATACAATCCTGTAGATTATGTGTCACACTGGTTTACGGTACAAACATATGTGAGATCATATTCAGAAATATTGAGGGTGGTTAGAGGGGAGAGATTTTGGCCAAGAGTTAATGTCACTCCATCGTTACCTCCTCCATTAAAGACACCAAGAGGAAGGCCACAAAAGATGAGAATGAGGGAGATGCACGAGGAGTCAAGTGCTGCAAGTCAAAACAACCACACAAAAAATTAAGTCATACAAATTATCTAGGAAAGGCACAATCATGATATGTAGTACTTTCAAGACAACTGGTCACAATCGTCTCATATGCAAGTTACCTAACCAAACAACACAACTAAATGTAATTATTTTGGCCATAATTCTTTTGATTGTACTGTTGCTTATCGTTTCAAATGACTGTAATGTTTGATTTTGCAGGAATAGGTTAAATAAGATAAGGGTGAAAGTGACAAGAAGAGAAAATAAAGAAGGAAATGGGAACAAGACAAGGTTACTATTTAGTTACAGTTAATTTTAACCGTCAATGTTAAGGAACAAGACTATTGAAAATTGTAATTAATGTTAACTCATCATAAAATTTTGTAGGAACAAGTTGGACAAGATAAGGGAGAAAGTGGGAAGAAGAGAAAACAGAGTACCAATAATGAACAAGACAAGGTTCTGTTTGTACCTTTATGTTTTTTGTCATGTTTTAGTTCACATAATTATGTTAATTTAATTATCTAAATAATTAATTGGGACATTTTAGGATCCACTGAAATAAGAATTGGGAGAGAGTAACAAGCAGACTAAACAAGGGAACAAAGGAGTGAAGGTATGTCCCTCCATATTATTAATCATGGTCAGTTGATTGTCTCAAATCCCTCTAATTTATGTGTTTTGTTAATTTGATGAGAAATTTTTATGTTCTGTTATATTAATATTGTTGTCTTCTATGGAAATGTGGATGTATTTTTTTCTCTTTTTAACAATTAATATACATAATTACAATCCAGTTATGCCACATGCTTACAATTGGGAATTGTGAAGTGTTTTGAATTTGTAATCCATTGGGTGTTTGTTTTTGTATGTATGATGATAAATATACATAATTACAATCCAGCTATGCCATAGACCATGAAAGACTGCTTTTTTAAATTGGAAAAGTCCTTGAATTAAGTCATTATTTAGTTTTCCTAGTCATTATTTAGTTTCCCTATACTCGGTTACCTCTCTTTGCATAATGTTTGATTTTGTCTAATAAATTTTATTTCTTGGGACAAACTTTTACTAGTTTAAATTTATGTGTTTAGGTTCTTTTTTGTTGTTATGTATATGTGATCCTGTAATTCTTTGTGCATTGAATGTCCAATGGAAGAATGGTTGATTGGTTTTGTTGCCTCTTTTTCGGTTATGACAAAAGAGCTCTAACTCATGCAAGCATACTTGTGTCAACAAGTAATACAGAGTAAGTAAAGTATAGATCTCACAGAGAAAGTTGTTCAATTTAAACTACTATTCATCAATCAAATCACTATTTCTATATGCTTAAACTAAAGATCAAAAGTGTAAATTATTCTAACTTCAAATAATAACTAAAATGAGAATAAGAATGGAATAAGTCAAATATGGAAATAATAGGATCCTAACTTCATTTAATATTTCATCTAATTACCACTATCATGCAAGAATTGTTCACATACCACAGGAAAATAGCCAAGAGAACTAATAGAGTCAGCCATTTTTCAATGCACTATGACTTACTCATACAGCATCCACAAATGATAGACTACATGTAATCATCAATATAACCAAAATCACTATATGTCTATGTGAAGTTGCAATTATACTGAATTTACGCACAAGCCCTTATTTAAACTCATACGGTGAATAGGTATATGTCTATCTCATTCACGAAATACGCAAGCCATATAAAACAACCCCATATACGTATGCTATTATGATTACAATCCATACTCGCATGTTCATTGTCAATTCCATGCAAATACTGAAACGAATGGTGATCAAGCATTTATACATATAAAACAACCATAATAGAATTCCCATATGATATGTAAAACAGCCCTAACAATCAAGCATTCAACTAAACTACATATTAAAATCCGTTAGAATCCCATAATGGAGTTTAGTTCATAACTGAACCAAAAGTCATTATGGGGTCAAAGCTAAACATGGTTATCAAGCAAACAATTGAAAGATGAAAGATAGAACGATCAAACCCAATTGTAGATTGTAAACCAATATCAACGTTCAACTCCTCATAAAAATCCAGTTAAACAATAATAAAAATCCACAATGACAGAAAATCCCCAGAAGAAATAGAGAAGATGGAGTTTTGGCCTCGTTCTTCGTTGGAATCTCTCTCACGTGTAAACCCTAGTTACTCTTATGAAAATACTTCAAAATTTCTCCCAATTATGTCTGACACCAGTCAGATATCGTTTTAAACCAATTACAACTCATTTAATTAAAAATTAAAATAAAACAAATCAGCAGCTTCAGCATCGCGCGCGTCCCTCCAGTGTGTTCCTCGGGCGGGCGTGAGACTTGTAGTAGGTCATGATGTCCAGCCGGGCTTTCGCGTGGGCGCGCGCTCTCACGCTTAATATGTCGTGCGGCCGCGTGGCTACTGCAACTGTGAATTCTGGTTCTGCTGCTGCACTGATCTGATCTATGTTCCTTCCTTCCATGCTTGGTCTCCTTGCTCCATTATACCTTCATGCCATGCATCTGTCAATCTCATGCCATCCAACACCACAAAAGTAGCCATTTTCTACAATTATTCCACCAAAGGAATTCTAAGTATATGCAATACAAAATAACATGAAATACAACTAAAACATACTAGAATGGACTTGAGATTGACATAATTCGCGTAAATTGATATCCAATAAGTAGGTATAAAACCCACTTATCAATTACCCCTAAACTTGAACTATTGCTTGCCCTCAAGCAATGCATGCTAAATAACAATGACAATGCAAAAGCAATACTATGCAGCTAAATTACTATGCAGACTAGTCTCACATCATTCCAACTTAAACAGAATTTCAACCCAAAATGCCTCAGCGAATTATCCAGATTCAAAAATACAACTTCAAACTGAACGTTGGTCATAACATCATACACTTAGATAATTCATACATGATATAGAGATGTTGTGTGTGTGTATAGTGTTCACCAAAACTTGTTTCAAGCAAAGAATATATATGTTATCCTGCTCAAAATAGAAAATTATAGCCTAAATTGAGAATCATGTATACTTATGCAACGAAAACTGTTCCAACATATCCAAACAAACTAAATTCAACAATGGGCTTAATTGCTTTATTGCTACTCACGAGGGCGATTTTTGCTCTTTCCCGCGGTGTTTATTGCTATTTTTCTTTTCTTTTTCCTTTTTTTTATATACATGACTGTGCAATGCATTATTCCATTACGCACACTGCTACCCCTTAGCGAGCTTTCAACCAACGACTCCCAGACCATAAAAGACCTTAGGGCGCTAGGTGTAGAGACAATCCCCTTGGGCGTACTTACTCAAGTAGCCAGGGCTCCGAAATAAGACTAGCCACGTTACTGATATTTGATTTTTTTATACATAGCATACCCATGTTTTCCTAAAGTTTGAATGTCAATGTTTTTCCAGTCTACCTGCATGTTCCACATATTTCTCTTTTTAAAACTACATTTTGTAACAACTAGTGCAACACATAATTCTTACACCTGCAAGTGATTGTGAACACATCCGTACAAACCAAAAGCATTTAAACAGCAACATGAATTCCATTGTGTAAAACATTATAACTAAGTTCATGTTATCCAATATACTCTAAAATCCTTCACAATTCACTATCATCATTGGTTAGGCAAGCATTTCTATAAAGCAAGAATTTTTGTGAGACATGCAAACTAACTAAAATAAAAATTTCTACCACATAAAATAAATAAACTACACATGCTGAATTTTAAACTAATCATGCAAAACTAAACTACATGCTACTATAATACTCCCCACTACCCCCAAACTTAAAGTATTCAATGCCCCATTGAATGAAGGTAAAGGGTACAAGATAACTCCCCTAATGATCGGCTTGACCACCCTCCTCGGGTGGTGAATCTGGTGGTGGATAAGGCACTGCGGTCCCAAACTAAGGCCACTCTAGCATTGCTCCTTGCTGTACAAAGGCCTCGATAAGTGATCGCGTGAGACTAGTGGCAAAAGCTCTAAAATTATCATACATGGCGCCGACTTTTCGCTCTAACCTTCGGAGCTGGCGATCACCATGAACAGTGTGTGCTTGGGGTCGTGTCGAGGGGCCTGCTTCGTCGGTCCGAGGGGGCTGCTGTTGCGGTTCTGGGAATGTGGGCCAGAGAATAAATCCTCTACCACGCGGATGCAGTTCACCACCTGCCCAATCTTCGAATTTCGCAATGGTGACGTGAGTGATGTCTTGGCTTGGATTTTGCATTTGTTCATTGTCCCAATTGCATCCCTGTTGAACACATAACATAGCTACAATGGATGTGTGTGGAATACTCCCTGTAGTGCTACCCCGCAAATACCTCATTATGTTTTGGTGGATGAGATGGCCCACATCGATATATGTTCCAGTGATTATGCCCCCACAGAATTATAGCCATCTCCGCTATAATCTCATATTGATGCGACGACGGTAATAGCTTGGCACAAATAAACAAATACCATGCCTTTGCGTATCGATTCAGGGCTGCGGCTGGGAATATACGAGGTTGATTCGTGCCGACTTTGTATGTCCATTTTGTTCCTGGCACGCACAACTTTGCAATAACCAATTCCAAGTCCATTTGCAAATGTGCCCCTGTTATCCAATTATCAGCCCCTCTTGGTGGTGTACCGATGATTCAGAAAATGGCTCGGATGGCAGTGGGTCTGTAGTCTATCTCAACACCTCGAACCATAGCAAAATCATTCATGGTGACTTTGGCATTGGCGTAAAATTCTCGGACTATTCCCATTGGAATTGGCATAGGAGTCGCAACCAAGCCAGTCCATCCTCGTTCGCGAATCATGGCACACAACTGACCATCTTATTCCTCAGGTTTGAACCCTCTTTCTTTCACAAAGGTTTTGGTAATAATTCTGTAGTACTCCTGCTGGGCTTCCAAATCCAAAAATGTGGTGTGATCAACCACATCCTCCCCTTGACAGCCAGAGGAAGATGAAGAAGAAGATGAAGCGGAGCGAGCTCTTTTTGGACCCATATGCTTTAAAATACTGCAGATGATTTTTTTGACTGAGAATGATTGAGAGCTTGTGATGTGATAAACCTTAAACTTGTTTCTTTCAACCAAATTAGAACCCTATCTTTATAATGCACTGATGAGGCGTGGGTAGATGTAAAACATGGGAGAAATCGTGGAAGATTACGTGGTGGAGAGATTGACGGCTTCAAGTTTGTAACTGATAGAAGGGAAATGAAGAGACGTGCGGTTTGGAGACTGAGAGAATTTCGCTTCTGTTATGATATCAAATGATTGTTCAAATGGTCCCAATCACATTTTTTTTTAAAAATTTAAACTGCCTCAGTCCGGTGTCGCGCGCGATCGCGCGAGTTTTTAATGGGTTGGGTGCGCGAGCGCGAGACTTGCAGGATGTACTACTGTCCTGATTGACTTGACGCGCGGGCACGCGAGTTTGTACTGCATAGGCTGCGCGGTCGCGTGATCCTGATATCTGCAATACTAAAGTTCAATTCCACTCTGCCTATTAGTGATGTTTTCAATGGACGGTACCTACATAGACATTAATGCACACTGTTAAAGCATGAATTAATGGCCACATACGCTAACATCTTGTAAATATTCGCAATGCAATTCCTGCTACACAATCAAACATGCAAATCTGATGTACTGTCAAAAATAAACTAGATATGACTAACTAAATAATCTAAACTGAATGATTAAAAAAGAAATAAGGATAGAAAAATAATGGGTTGCCTCCAATCAAGCGCTAAGTTATAGTCAATTAGCTTGACTGTCTCTGAATCTCACGTCACATCAAGAATTAAGGTGCCTTCCTTATTGTCCACCTCACCCCGCAATTTAATGACTTCAGCTTTCGTCAATGGATCTGCCTTTAACTCTGAATTTTTACCCGTTACACACCTCAAAGGTCCATAATTCCCCGGTTTCTATACCCCATCATTTAGGCCCCGATCCACCAAGTCAACCTGGAAGCATTCTTCTTCATCCGTTGGTAACTTTATTGATTTAAAGACATTGAATGTGACCTCTTGATCATGTACACGCATAGTGAGTTCACCTTTTTGCACATCTATCGAAGTCCTGCCTGTGGCTAAGAATGGTCTCCCTAGTATTATTGGTATGCTTTTGTCTTCCTCGTAGTCTAAGATGATGAAGTCAGCCGAAAAAATAAACTTGCCCCACTTTTACCAACACATCTTCAACAATTCCTCGTGGATACGTGATGGATCTGTCAGCTAGCTGTAATGATATGTTTGTCGGCCTTGGAGCCGGCAATCCCAACTGATTGAACACTGACAAGGGCATCAAATTTATACTTGCCCCCAGATCACATAAACACTTACTGAAGTTTACCTTCCCAATTGTGCACGAAATTGTGAAGCTGCCCGAATCCTTCAGCTGTGGAGGTAATTTCTGCTGAAGCACTGCACTGCATTCCTCTGTCAAGGCTACCATTTCAAACTCATCTAGTCTTCTCTTCCTTGACAATATACCCTTCATAAACTTTGCATAGCTCGGCATTTGTTCCAAGGCCTAGGCGAATGGTATATTGATCTGCAGCTTTTTGAATACCTCCAAGAACTTGTTGTACTATTTATCTTCCCTCTGCTTATTTAATCTCTGGGGATATAGGACACGGGGGTAAGCTGGTAGCTCTGAACTCTTGAACTTCTCCTCTGAACCTGCTTTATCTTTTCTCCCTGTTATACCTCAGACTTTTCCAGATTTTCTTCATCAGCAGGTACTTGCTCTGTCTCGCGCTGCCCCGTGGCTTCCTTAGTACAATTGGGCGCGGGCATGCGACTTGTAGTTCATGTCAAATCTTTCCCAGATCTCAATGTGATCGCTTGACATTGCTCTTTTCTGTCTCTTCTTGGATTTGTCTCTGTGTTACTTGGCAATGAACCCTGGGGCCTGTTGTTAAGCATGCTCGCCTTTTGCCCCATCTAAGTCTCTAAATTCTTAATAGCCACTACTTGGCTTTTAATCATCACCTCCATATTTTCCATGTATTTCAACATCATCTCCTCCACTTTCGATTTCTTTTGTGGTTGTGGTGCAGCTGGAGTGTGATGTTGTTGCTGAGAGAATCCCGGTGGAAATGGTGGTTTTGGTGCAAACTGCTGCTGAAATGGCTGTGGCTGAAACTGTTGGTTCGGCTGAAACTGATTCTGCTGATTTTCTTGGTTATTTGACCAACTAAAGTTTTGATGGTTTTGGTTGTTGGGGTGGTATGTGTTCTGAAATTGACCTTGGTTTTTCCTGTAATTGCTCACATACTGCACCGACTCCGAGCTGATGACACATTGATCCGTGGAGTATGACCCCGCACAAATTTCACAAATGAAGGCAACTATTTTTATTTTGCTCTCTGCTATTGAGTTTATCTTCTTTGCCATAGCTGTCATCTGTGCCGACAACTGCGTAATAGCATCTACCTCCAACACACCTGCAACCTTGGGCTGTGGCATCCGAGATGTAGGATTCTAAAAATCTTTAGCTGTCATAGTCTTAATATGGGTATAGGCCTCGTCATAGCTTTTTGCCCATAATGCCCCTCCAGCAGTTGCATCTACAATCGGTCCTGATTGCCATCCTAATCCATTATAGAAAGTATTGATTACCATCCAATCCGGCATACAATGATACGGACACTTCCTTAACATCTCTTTATATCTCTCTCATGCTGCATATAAGGACTCGCCCTGTTGTTGCTCAAACTGGCATATAGTTGTCCTCATCTTTGCATTTTTAGCCATTGGGAAGAACTTGGCTAGGAATTTCTGTGCTAAGTCCTTCCATGTAGTGATTGACCTTGACGGCAAAGAATGAAGCCAACTCCTCGCCTTATCCCTCAATGAGAATGGGAACAACCTCAGTCTGATAGCATCCTCCGTCACTCCGTTATATCGGAATGTATCACAAATCTCGATGAAGCTCAATAAGTGTCATTCAGATCATCCGTAGCAGCACCCCCAAACTAAACCGAGTTTTATACCATCTGAATAGTGCCCGGTTTAATCTCAAAAGTATTGGCTTCTATCGTTGGTCTGACTATGCTAGACTGGAGTTCGTTTATATTCGGCATGGAATAATCTTGTAGAGCCTGATGCTCTTCTCTTTGTTTAATTCTCTGTTCTTCTGCCATACTAACTGTAGTACTCTCTAATTGAGCTTGCAAATTTCTCCGCACATTTGCTTTCCAACCCCTTCCGTTAATGTTATCATGCGCTGGTGTTAATTCAGAATTAGAAGATCTTGTGTGCATAAAAATCTACAAGTACCTGAAATCACAAATAAAACAAAAATAGAAATGAGATAAGAATAGATATGTCTAAGTCATACAAAATAGCTTAAAATTGATGATCATTATTTAAACTAAACGCATTTCCCCAGCAACGGCGCCAAAAACTTGTTGCCTCTTTTTCAGTTATGACAAAAGAGCTCTAACTCATGCAAGCATACATGTGTCAACAAGTAATACAGAGTAAGTAAAGTATCAATCCCATAGAGAAAGTTGTTCAATTTAAACTAATATTCATCAATCAAATCACTATTTCTATATGCTTAAACTAAAGATCAAAAGTGTGAATTATTCTAACTTCAAATAATAACTAAAATGAGAATAAGAAGGGAATAAGTCAAATATGGAAATAATGGGATCCTAACTTCATTTAATATTTCATCTAATTATCACTATCATGCAAGAATTATTCACATACCACAGGAAAATAGCCAAGAGCACTAATAGAGTCATAGCCATTTTTCAATGCCCTATGACATACTCACACAGCATCCACAAATGATAGACTCCATGTAATCATCAATATAACCAAAACCACTATATGTCTATATGAAGTTGCAATTATACTGAATTTAAGCACAAGCCCTTATTTAAACTTATACGGTGAATAAGTATATGTTTATCTCATTCATAAAATACGCAAGCCATATAAAACAACCCCATATACGTATGCTATTATGATTACAATCCATACTAGCATGTTCATTGTCAATTCCATGTAAATACTGAAACGAATGGTGATCAAGCATTCATACATGTAAAACAACCATAATAGAATTCCCATATGATATGTAAAACAGCCCTAGAAATCAAGCATGCAACTAAACTACATATTAAAATCTGTTAGAATCCCATAATGGAGTTTAGTTCATAACTGAACCAAAAGCCATTATGGGGTCAAAGCTAAACATGGTTATCAAGCAAACAATTGAAAGATAGAATGATCAAACCCAATTGTATATTGTAAACCAATATCAACGTTCAACTCCTCATAAAAATCCAGTTAAATAATAATAAAAATCCACAATGACAAAATCCCCAGAAGAATTAGAGAAGATGGAGTTTTGGCCTCGTTCTTCGTTGGAATCTCTCTCACGTGTAAACCCTAGTTACTCTTATAAAAATACATCAAAAGGTCTCCCAGTTATGTCTGACACCAGTCAGATATCGTTTTAAACCAATTACAACTCATTTAATTAAAAATTAAAATAAAACAAATCAGCAGCTTTAGCATCGCGCGCGGCTGTGCGCCGCTCCAGTGTGTTGCTCGCGCGGGCGCGAGACTTACAGTAGGTCATGATGCCCAGTTGGGCTCTCACGCGGGCGCGCGCTCTCAGGTTTAAAATGTCGTGCGGCCGCTCGGCTACTGCAACTGGGAATTCTGGTTCTGCTACTGTACTGATCTGTTCTATGTTCCTTCCTTCCATGTTTGGTCTCCCTGCTCCATGATACCTTCATGTCATGCATCCGTCAACCTCATGCCATCTACATCAGCCTCATGCCATCCAACACCTCCAAAGTAGCCATTTTCTGCAATTGTTCCACCAAAGGAATTTTAAGTATATACAATGTAAAATAACATGAAATGCAACTAAAACATACTAGAATGGACTTGAGATTGGCATAATTCGCGTAAATTGATATCCAATAAATAGGTATAAAACCCACTTATCAGGTTTTCATAGGAAAATGACCTTACTACATGGTTGTTGATGCAAATAATTTTTGGTTTAACAATCCAGTTTTGTTAATGGAAATAAGATTTTAACCATATATATGATCATAAAATAAAAAATAAAGAAGGCTTACTAATTTGTTTATACATTTATGAATTATTAAATTGTTTACTAGTGGGGTCTGATATTTTGGTTTTTATAGACAAATGTGGCAGACAAAATATCAAAGGTGTATTTGTTAGAGAAAAACTACCAATTAGGAGAAATCCTGCAAGAAGAGAATGGGTCCCTCCTGGTTTTAGCTGTTTCATATCCCCAAACATTGGCAACACTTATATTTCAGTAAGTTGATGTTCTTTACAATTATTGTGTTGTTTCATTATAAGGAATAATCAGTATTGATTTATGGTTTTGGCTGTTTGAATAATATTCCCAGTTTTGAAGAATGTGATGTGTATAATTATTGTGTTATTTTATGTAGATCACACCTGGGAGATGTTACTTAGCTAGAGCTGTCCCAAAGACTGTACCAGTTCCACCTGGGAATGAGCATGGTAAACGGAAGATGAGTGTTGTACTTAGTAGAAATGAGAAAGGAAAAGAAAGGGCAAAGACAATTGCACATAATCCACCAAGGGCAAAGACAAATACTGCACACAAGGTCACAAAATTGATGTCTGGTGCTATGAGTGTGGCAACTGTACTTAATGTAGAAACTGAAATAGAGGATCGTTTGATGGCTCAAGCCTTGTATAACAGCTTCAAGGAGACTAGAGGGGGAGGAAGACCAAAGGGTGAGGGTCAGTCAAGTGGAGTGACAAACAAGTTGAACAAGACTGGTGGAACTCAAGAAAGTGTGAATAAGGAGATATCCTTTTGTATTTGACCTTTTTATGGTATTTTGGTGTTTGTAAACCGGACTAAGAAGGTTTTTTTTTGGTGTTTGGTATCCTAGACAATTATTCTGGTGATGTTTGTAATTCTGATAATGGTGTTACTAATTAAATGAACAAAGAGTTCTTGTTAAGTAACGGTTCTTCTCAAAGAAACTAGGATGTCAAATGACTGTTCAATGCTCTATTTTTTTTAATAATTATTCAAAGAAACACAATTATCAAAGATCATGAATCTATATTAACACAATCATCTAAATAATACAATTTTCCAAACATCATTAGTCTACATTAACACAAATGCCTAAATAAAACATCACCACAATATTCTCCAAACATCACGTACGTATATATCATTTTTTTTTTCAAATATCAAAACAACTAAAACATAGCTTTCTCTAAACATCATTAGTCTATAATAACACAATATTCCAAAATATCACCATTTATATATCAATTTTTCCAAACATCAAAACAACTAAAATAGAACTTTCTCCAATTACACAAATTACTAAAACAGAGTTTTTAACATGCTCAAGCACAAAACAAAAAGCATTCTAATTACAAGTATCAACCACTTCTTCCTAGTTTGTAAATTTCTTATTTCTTCTTTTAAACACTTCAAATCATTTTTCAATTTGACTTTCTTTTTTTCCATTTTTGATACTTGCACTTCCATGTTATGAGCTTTCTCCTCCATCATCTGTAGGTCAATTTCAATGCTCCTCAAATTCAATAGACCCGAAGAATTCTCAGCATCTTCTAACATGCGGATGGAGTCAATCAATTGAAAAAAGCCACAAAATGTTTGCGTCTGTAGGAAATTAAACTAATAATTACCACGATTGTATGTAAAAATTTAAAATTTTATATCAGGGTAAATACAAGAACTTACACCATAATTTGAACAACCATAAAACTTCCTCCCTACACTGTTGACCTTTGACGATGTACTTCTTGCTCATTTCCCAAACCCACAATATATTAGTGATGAAATCCCACTGACTCCAGTGGATATTGAACCGTTCCCAAACTTTTGGTTGCTACTTTCTTTAGGTTGTTTTTCCCTTTTCATTCCTCACGAATTTCTGAGATGAAAGGCCACTGAACGCGAAAGATGAGAGCGAGCGAACAAGAGAGAGAGAGACGATTATTAATGGAACCCTAAATTTTTGCCTCAATTTACCGAACACTCACTTGTGGGTATCAAAAATTTCTCAGCTTTAGATGAGAGAGGGAGACGAAGATGGAAATGAAACTTAGCTAATCTGAAGGATCTGTTTTGTCTTTTAATTTTTTTGGGGGAAATGAATTGTTTCGTTATAAAGATTAATCCTTGCAAAATAATAATAGCTAGGCCTATGGTGCTTAAGGAGTCATAGGATCAAAGTTTCAAACTGGTGGTTTTGAGCTCGAATCGGTGCAGTGACATATTTTTGGGATAAAATTGGAAAATGGCCAAGTCAGCTCGTCCCCGTGGAAATTTAAATGAAAATTATCCACGTCAAATCTGCCACGTAGGCAGGTCAACACACATGTGGTGCCTGGGGGCTCAAAGTCCAAATTTTTTAATAGAAAGGTGCTCAATTTGCGTTAACCAACAAAAAAGAACACAATACCCAAAAATACCTAAACTTCATTGTTCAACTTTACATTTTACCCTTTTCTTTTGCGGAGTATATGACAAGGGATTTCATTAATATTTTGTTTGTATCACTTATAATTTCAAACAAGTGACAATCAAATTCATCATGTACCATGAATTAGTCAATATAAATCATTTCTCTTTTCTTTATATTTCTATATATTTTCACCGGGTAAAATGCAAGGTTGAACACTGAACGTTAGGGGTTTTTGGGTATTGAGCCCTTTTCTTTTGGTCAACGCATTTTCAGCCCTTTTCTATTAAAAAATTTGGACTTCGAGCCCTTGTTGCCAGATATGCGTTGAGTTACTCATGTGGCGCCTACGTGGTATACGTGGCATATCTGACGTGGGTATTTTTATATTAATTTTACATGTGGCATATATGACGTGGCAAATATTGGACTTAACCCAAAAAATTTGTTGCTACTCAGATTCGATCTCTAGACCTCCAGCTCGAAATTTCGATCCAATGACCACCCGAGCACCACGGGTTAGCTACTTTATTTTCGCAAGGATTATGATTTATAACTGAACATAGAATTTCCCCCAAATTAAAATAAAACCCCTTTTCTTGGATCTGTTAAGTCTCAGTCTCTATCTCATTTTGTTTTTTCGATTTTCATCTTCGTCTCCCTCTCTCATCTAAAGCTGAGGGTTCGGTAAATTAACATAAAAAGTTAGGGTTCCATTAAGTGGCTCTCTCTATCTCGCTCGCTCGCTCTCATATTTTGCATTCAGTTGCCTTTCATATTAGAAATTTGTGAGTAATGAAAAGGGGAAAGCAACTTAAAGAAAGTAGCTACCAAAAGGTTGGGAACAGTTCAATATCCACTGAAGTCAGTGGGATTTCATCACCAAGGTATTGTGGTTGTGGGATACGAGCAAGAATTTGTACATCGTCAAAGGGCAACAATGTAGGGAGGAAGTTTTATGGTTGCTCAAATTATGGTGTAAGTACTTGTATTTACTCTGATATAAAATTGAAGAATTTTTACATACAATCGTGGTAATTATTAATTTAATTTTCTACAGTTGCAAACATTTTGTGGCTTTTTTCAATGGATTGACTCCATCCACATGTTAGAAGATGCTGAGAATTCTTCGGGTCTATTAAATTTGAAGAGCGTTGAAATTGACCTACAGATGATGAAAGAGAAAGCTCATGACTTGGAAGTGAAAGTATCGAAAATGGAAAAAAAGAAAGTCAAATTGAAGAATGATTTGAAGTGTTCAAAAGAAGAAATAAGAAATTTACAAACTAGGGAGAAGTGGTTGATACTTGTAATCAGGGTGCTTTTTGTTTTGTGAGCATGTTAAAAACTCTGTTTTAGTCATTTGTGTAATTGGAGGAATCTCTGTTCAACTTGTTTTGATGTCCGGAAAAATTGATATATATAGACTAATGATGTTTTTCAAAAGCTCTGTTTGTGTAATATACACTAATGATGTTTGGAGAAAGCTATGTTCTATTTTGTTTGTTGTATTGGAGTCGGAATCTCTGTTCAACTTGTTTGCTCTATTCTGTTTTGTTTGTTGTATGTTCTGTCCGAGCATGGTGGTGAATTGAAGTGTGGTAAACACAAGGGTAGATTTATATATCAAAGTGAAGTTAAGTAAATGGAAAGCAGGGGGAGGAAAAGTGGCAGGTTTTGATGATATGAACATTTGATGGAAGAAAAAAAAGTAGCTAGCTCTTCATATAAATTGTTCATTACAGGATAAAAGAATACAATCCTTATTGAAACATGCAAAATACCAGGGCACTGTGTTAACACAAAACAAAAATAGATTGCTCGATTACACTTAAAAAATAGAGTTCCTGCAACAACAATATTATCAACTGCCATGTGAAATCTGTTGATGCATCTAAACATTTAAATTAACATAATTACAAACATCACCAGAACAACTACACCTAATATACCAAACACCAAAAAAAACCTTCTTAGTCAGGTTTACAAACACCCAAAATTGAAGCTAAACTATCAGTTTTGTGTTTGCGATAATACAAACACCAAAATACCATAAAAATGTCAAATACAAAAGGATGATATAAATTACTAGATCTTCATTTTCTAATCCTTGTTCACACTTTCTTTAGTTCCACCAATCTTGTTCAACTTATTTGTCACTCCACTTGATTGGCCCTCGCCCTCTGGTCTTCCTACCCCTCTAGTCTCCTTGAAGCTATTATACAAGGCTTGAGCCATCAAACGATCCTCTATTTTAGTTTCTCCATCAAGTGTAGCTGCCACCCTCATAGCTCCAGACATCAATTTTGTCGCCTTATGTGTAGCACTTATCTTTCCTCTTGGTGGATTATGTGTAGTTGTTTTTGCCCTTTCTTTTCCTTTCTCATTTCTACTAGGTGGAACTGGTACAGTCTTTGGGCCAGCTCCAGCTAAGTAACATTTCTCAGGTGTACTCTACATAAAACAACATAATTATTTTACACATCACATTCTTCAAAACTGGGAATATCATTCAAACAGCAAAAACCATAAATCAATACTACTTATTCTTTGTACTGAAAAAATACAATATAGAACATCAACTTACTGAAATGTAAGTGTTGCCAGTGTTTGGGGAAATGAAACAGCCAAAACCAGGAGGTACCCATTCTCTTCGTGCAGGATTTCTCCTAATTAGTAGTTGTTCTTTAACAACTGCACCTTTGATGTTTTTGTCTGCCATATTTAACTATAAAACCAAACAATCAAGCCCCACTAGTAATAACAATTATAACAATTATAACAATAATAACTATTGGGTTCCTAACTGCATAACACAAGGCACAACTGTAAATCTATTACAAAGAAATAAAATAACACATCAGCACAGTTGTACATAACTGTAACTAAGATGGAAGGGACATAACTTCACTCCTTTGTTCCCTTGTTTAGTCTGTTTGCTACTATCATGTGTCAGTAGATCGTAAAATGTAGATATTTAAACCATCATTATTATGTGAACTCAAATATGACAAAAACATAAAGGTGTAGCTAGAACCTTGTCTTGTTCCTTATTGGTACTCTGTTTTCTCTTCTTCCCAATTTTTCCCTTATTTTGTGCAACTTGTTCCTGCAAAATTAGAAAAACCAAGATTTAAAGAGGCTTTGATGATGACTTAATATTTATTACATTGACAGTTGACAGTTGAAATTAATAACCAGTTGACAGTTGAAATCAATTACCTTGTCTTTTTCCCCTTTCATTCTTTGTTTTCTCTTCTTGCCACTTTCGCCCTTATCTTGTTCAACTTGTTCCTGCAAAATTATACTAAAAAAACAGTCATTTCAAACCATCATTGTACATTCCAGTCATTTGAATGAAATTTTACTTACATTTGATTGTGTTGTTTGTGTAGGTAACTTGCATGTAAGACGATTGTGGCCAGCTGTCTTGCAGGTACTACATACCATGATTGTACCTTTCCTAGATAATTTGTATGACACACTTTTTTTGTGGTTGTTTTGACTTGAAGCAGTTGACTCCTCGTGCATCTCCCTCCTCCTCATCTTTTGTGGCCTTCCTCTTGGTGCCTTTAATGGAGGAGGTAATGGTGGGGTCACATTAACTCTTGGCCAAAATCTCTCCCCTCTAACCACCCTCAACATTTCTGAATATGCTCTCACATATGTTTGTGCTTTAAACCAGTGTGACACATAATCTGCAGGATTATATCTCATGTAGAACATAGTTGCACATGCATGTGGACAAGGAATTCCACTGAGATCCTTAGCCTTACAAGCACATGTGTGAAGTTGCAAATCCACTGTGTACCCATCAGCTACAATCCTAGATATTACCTTAAACTGCAGATCTCCATTGTATAGCACAACGTACTGGCAGCAGTCCTCAATGTTCTTGTACAGAATTTTTTTTGGTCTTGGACAAATGTACCATTTCTTATTCATGGCCATATCTCTTTTCTGTTGTAGTCTGGTCATTAAGAGTTGTCTGATATCTTCTAATAATTCAATCAATGGCTTGCCTCTTGATTGAATTATATATCCATTGAAACACTCACATAGGTTGTTGTCCACAATGTCACACTTTGTATCAATCTTGAAAAATGCCTAACACCATTTCCTAGGAGTCCGAGCCATCAAGAAATCATAAACTCCTTCATCCAACTCCTTAATTTTATCCATCTCATCCTCAAAATCAATGGTAGTTGTAGATTTTGCAGCCCTCTAAAAGGTTTTTTTTCAAAGCTATACCCCTATACCTCTTTCTTAAATTGGCATAAATATGCCTTAAACAATTTCTGGTTTCTGAGTAAGGAAACAGTGTAGCTAATGAACCCTCTAATCCCTGCAATACAAACATAGAACAATATGTTAACATATCACATTTATTAGTATTAACCCTAAAATTGAAGTATAACATGTATAAAAAATAATAAGTTGATATTTACCTTTTGTTGATCACTAATGAATGTCCACCCTTCACCATCTTCTAAGTTCAGGTCATCTTTGAGCAAGCCCAGAAACCAATCTCATGAGTCTCTATTTTCTCCCTCTACAACTGTCCAAGAGATTGGAAACATTTGGTTATTTCCATCTCTAGCTACTGCACTTAAGAGCTGCCCACTGCAACAGGCCTTTAGAAAGCAACCATCCAGTCCAATTACTTTCCTACAACCAGCTAGCATGCCAACTCTAAAAGCCTTAAATCCAATATAAAGTCTTCTAAATTCAGGTGCACCAGAATGAAATACTTGATTCAAGTCAGTTGTAATCCCAAGATTTGACCTTCTTAACTCCTCGATATATCCATGCAACTTGGCATAATGTTCTTTCATGGTCACCATCAACTCTTGCAAAGTAAACTGTCTAGCCCTATAACATTTGTCTATTGACACAGAAACTAGAAAGATCTTTTTCACATAAGACTGGATATCAATCAGTCTCTAATTCCTGAATTCTTTAAGTTCTGTATTCAAATTCTTTGCAAGCCACTTAGCATTAACCTGCCTATTCACTAAAGTTTTTGAACATTTGTGTCTTTTCCTCATTGATCTAAGTTGAAAAGTTGGTTGAAACTGAACTTTACTTCCCATACTTTCACAGGACAATTTTTGTTATTCATACACCTCCCTCTAACCCTATGTTTTTCACTTTTCACAAATTTTAAATCAAAACCTTTTGTTAATGACCAATTAACAACTGCACTCTTGAATTCTTTCTTGTTTGCAAATAACATACCCAACTCTAAGTTTGTCCCCATGTTTTGGTTTTGGGGTTATACACTGGAAAAGGGTTTTGCCTCCACACAAGTGTATCATCCTCAGAGTCAACTTCCTCAAAGCTGTCATTTTCTACTTGATCAGAGTCATAATCTTCAGTATCCCCACTATCTGTTTCACTTTCATTAGAATAGTCATCATCACTCTCACTTCCTTGGACTTCTACAGAATTTTCACCCTCAACAGTATTCTCACCATCAACAGTATTGCCACCCTCAACAGTTGGTTGTTTTACTTTCTTTTTCTGTTCTTTATATTCTCTAGTTTTTTTCTTGCCTCAATTATTTCTTCATCATCAGTTAGAAACATTTCTTCTTCCTCCTCATCAAGCATATCACTATCACTAGAAGAACTTGAGTCCTCATAGTTATTTTCTTCCATCACCACATCACTATCATGACTAATATCAATTAACAAACCCACATGTTTAGCATGTTTATCCCTATTCCTAGCATGTTTAGCATGTTTAGCATGTGTAGCCTGTTTAGTCTGTTTACCCTGTTTACCCCCTTCACAATCATGTTCAAGATAAATCTCAACATGTTTATAATCTACAATTTCATCTAACATCATATTTAGGTCATCATCATTTGCAAGATTTTTAAATTGCCCACATTTGAAAGTTCCAGGCATTCTGTAATATAAATCAATTACATCATTGTACCCAAAACCCTCACAAATTGTCTTCAGCTTCTCAAAATTCAATTCAAAATAAGGGATTTGAAAGTTATCAATTCTCTCATAATCATAATGGAAAACAGGATGTAACCCAAATAAACCCCCATGGTGGAGTTCCACTTCCAAGTGTCTACAATAAAAAAACCATAAACATGAATTAAAAATATATTTAATATTATTATTTATAACCGGACATACAATAATTGTAGAACTTGTAGCAGAATATTACAAGCTCTGTAGAAGCAAAAGACAGACAAATCTTGGGTGGAGTTCCACTACCAATAATCTAAAGTAAAATAAAATGTTTGACTAGGGAACAAAGAGACAGTCCACAGACAACATAAGGACCACAACAAGTTAATAACAAAATAACAAACAACAATAGACAACAGACAAGTTGATATTTAAATTTATAATGACAACAGACAAGAGAAGGGGATTAAATCAACGACAATAGACATGTGAAGGTAAATAAAGGGTGCACAATATACAGATAAAGGGGCATAAAGAGGCGACAGATAAAGGGGAATAAAAGAGGATTTCGAGACACTTACACTATCTCCCAACCACAGAGTACTTTCAGACCCTTTAATTAGCTTAAGAATGACCGGTACATACCCGTAATTTGACGAAAGTAAGAATTCCTAGGTTTTCTATGTGCATGTGAGAGGTTCAGAGAAAGAGATAGATGAAGATCGAAAGAAATGAGATAGTGACTGAGACTTAACAGATCTAAGAAAAGGGGTTTTGTTTTAATTTGGGGAAAATTCTTTGTTCAGTTATAAATCATAATCCTTGCGAAAATAAAGCAGCTAACCCGTGGTGCTCGGGTGGTCATTGGGTCAAAATTTTGAGTTGGAGGTCTGGAGATCGAATCTGAGCAGCAACAAATTTTTTGGGTTAAGTCTAATATTCGCCACGTCATATATGCCACATGTAAAATTGTATTAAAAATACCCACGTCAGATATGCCACGTGTGCCACGTAGGCACCACGTGAGCAAGTCAACATATATCTGGCAATAGGGGCTCGGAGTCCAAATTTTTTAATAGAAAAGGGCTCAAAATGCGTTGACCAAAAGAAAATGACTCAATACCCAAAAACCCCTAAAGTTCAGTGGTCAACCTTGTATTTTACCCTATTTCCATCACTCAAATATGAAGTAACACACTTGGACACAATTTATTATTGATAATTTTTAAAATATAAAATGTATTATTAATACTAATTGTGTATAAATGTGCCTAATGTAAATAATAAATTCAATTTACACAAAAAATCAAGATTCTCATTTTTGTATGTGAAATATAATATGTTGTGCTATTAATATGAGCATCTTTTATAGTTTTTGTATTAGCAAGGATCAAGAGCATACCCCTTATCTAACTCACCCGAGCTCACTCCCCTCCCTTTAGCAACGGACCCGGCGACGGTTCGATCATACAACCGTCGTCTATACTTTTAGCGACGGACAACATATAGCGTCGCTAAAAGTATAGACGACGGTTGTATGATCGAACCATCGCCGGGTCCGTCGCTAAAGGGGGTGAGCTCGGGTGAGTTGAATAAGGGGTGAGCTTAAGATCCGGACCGGTTTTTATATTTACTTTTAGCTATTTTAGTTTAAAAATTTTGTAGGAAAAGATGTTTAATCTGTATCTTAAGTTTTAGTTCAGAAATATGAGAATCTTGTAAAACACAGAAAACTAATATATATAGGACCAAGATTCAGTCCAGACTCCCGGACGGATCTAAAGTCTGGACAATTTTTTTTTTTAAACAACTAAATTTTTTTTTTAATATTTTATGGAACTGAAATTTTTTATAATACAGTGTTTTGAATGTGATTCGGATACATATAACAAAACAGGTTTGTACAATACGGACTTTAACAAAATTCAGGAGTCCGGACCGGATCCAGCTCCTATATATATATATAGGGGGTTAATGCTATGAAGTTGTAAAAAAGAATCTATTCTTAAAACAAATCCTCCTCATGTATACGAATATTTAACAACTAATATTGCTCCCGTCCCCGATAATAAACTAGTTATAAGGATTCATAAATTAGTTACCAACAATACAAATAAATTAAAATTAATTCCATGCCAAAAAATCTGTCCAGCAGACCTCATCATCTTTGAGCTGCCATTAGAATATCCTCCTTCCTTTTTCTACTATGAATGTTATGCATTTATAATTTTGTAAAAACATTCCAAAACCAAAAGCAACTCAAGATGGTTGTTTATTTCCCAATTATTTTTTTGTTTCCATGTATTTAATGGATATAATACAGCAAATTTAGGTGGAAAAAAAAAGTTGGTGTTACTTTTGCGATAATTTTTCCCTCGAAATTAAAGGATAAATACTACTCCCTTCGTTCAAAAGTTAATTATACATTTGTAAAACTACGACTTTCAAGGATACTTTTATGTTCTCAAATATATAGCTTATTATGACTAAGAATTCAACTGTGGTTTGATATTGAAAATGATAGTAAAAGAGTAATGACAAATTATAAACATCATGTCACTTTATAGTTCTAAAATATAAATGTATCTCTAATTTTGGAACGGGCTAAAAAGAAAAATGTATCTAGAACAGTGGAAGTATATTTTATCCTTATGGTATAAGAAATTAGTAGTACCTAAAATAAAAATGCATAGTGAATACACAATAATATTTTAACTGTGACATGAAATAAAATTTCCAAATGATTAGCTAGGAGAAAAACAAAAACTGATCCCAAGATATGAAAACTCAACAATCAACTGAAAAAGGTCAACATAATTAACATGACATGATTTCATCAAATGAGAGGAATTTTTTAACAAGTTTCAAACTTTTTTCTTCTTAAAAGGCTTCCATCCTTGGTGGAACAGGGGCCTTAATGACCTGCAATATTTGCACCACATCTGCCATAGAAGGCCTATCTGATGGCACATGAGAAGTGCACACTAGAGCCAATTTCAGCACCGGCAAAACCTCCTCCTCCGGGTAATCCCCCATGTTCTGATCAACACAATCTAAGACATTCCCTTGTTCAAGCAAAATTCTCACATGATCATTCAATATTACCACATTGTCTTCGCCATATTCAATCGGCCTTTTGCCTGTCACAAGCTCGAGAAGTAGTACCCCAAAGCCATAAATGTCACATTTTTCGTTGACCCTTAAGCTCTGGCAGGCTAATTCTGGGGCCACATAGCCTAATGCACTATGAAATCTGTTGCTTACAACGTGCTTTTCGAGCTTCTTTAGCAGCCTTGTTAGGCCAAAGTCCGATAGCTTTGGATTGAAATCTTGGTCTAGTAGAATGTTGCTAGGCTTTATGTTGTAGTGAATGATTGGGGGGCAAAACGAATGATGCAAATGTGCAAGCCCTTTTGCTGTTCCAAAAATGATCTTGAACCTATTAGGCCAAGAAAGGGGGGGAATTGAAGGCGGCCTTTGGCGGAGTTTGGCTTGTAAGCTCCCATTTGGCTCAAAATCTGATACCAGAAGCTTTAACTGAGGAGTCCAGTAATACCCTTTTAGTGCAACTAAATTTGGGTGCCTAGCTTTCCCTAAAATTCGAACTTCTCGATCAAAATCTTCTTGATTCTGAATTATATTCGATGTTTCAAGTTTCTTGATTGCAACAACATTTCTACCTTCCCCTCCTAACGAAGCCTGATAAACCGTTCCAAACACCCCTCCCCCGATTTCATCTGCCTTGTTAGGTAAAGCTTCTGTGCCACCAGGCCAATCCGGGGTATTTTTTGAGTCAAACCACGTGAGCTTTCCTGATGACAAATTACTCCCAGATCGCGCTGAGTTTGAGCACGTGCTCATTTCCAATGAATTATCCACAAAATCAAGCCTCCTTCGCGCAGAAATGTTGAGCAAACTTATGACTAATACCCCAGCTGCAATAAGAATTGCAGCCGATATAGATATTATAGCAGAAACACTGAGGAACCTGTGGTGTGGAAAGTTTTTAGCTCTTAACGACCCATTTCTGGCGTTGCCATCGCCATTTTGGGAGCCATACACAAATGGATCAAGCACTAGAGGCTTGTGGACATTCATTTTACAAGGACCCTTTAAAAATGGTGAGCAAATACCAAGATTTCCATCCAATGCACTAGGATTTAAGCTTGGAAATATACCACCAATAGGCAGTCTGCCTGTTAGTCTATTGTAGGATACATTTACAGCAAGAAGATTTTCCATCATTCCCAACTCTTGTGGTATTTCTCCTGTTAGCTGATTGAACTCTAGTTTTAGAATCTTGAGTTTTTTCAGCATTGAAATGGATTTCGGAATGGAACTAGTCAAGTTATTGTGTGACAAGCTCCTGTAAAAAAGAACATCACAATTAGAACGTAGAAAATGTTTTTTACAAATACAATATAAATTATGTGTTAAATATTCTGTTCGTATAGGATCCAGACTCGGTGAAGTTTGTCAAGTTCTATTTATGAATACGTTTCATGCATGGGTTTAGCACAGAGTAGCATTTTAACTTTTTAATACTCATCTGTTCCACAAAAAGAGTCTCATTTGCAAAATTTGCGAATGAGACACTAGAAATAGTATTTTTGCAATAATTAAGGATGTGACACTGGAAATCTCGAAATCCATTTATTAGATAATCTATGAATGAATTTCGAGATATCATTCAAGTTGAAGTTCAATACAAGAAAAAGTTGTATGTGTATAACACCGATCTAGTTACCATGAAGTTAATGGTAAGTTGATCAATTGATCAATACAGTGCTGACATGCAAAGAGAGATCAGCTCCCGGCCTGTGTGTCGTCACTGTATTGATCAATTCACTAAAGTTAACTTCATGCTAACCACTCTCGTATAACACAAAGTTGCATTACTAATAATATAAAATAATGCAAAGAAAAATGCAACAATGCCTTATAGAATGCGACTTTTTTTTATATGAATGTGATCGATGGTTAAGGTGTGCCAACTTCACTGAATCCAAATCCGTTTTTCAATAAAACAAGAGAAAGAGAGAGACTTACAGCAAGTAGAGAGATGAACAATTCCCAATCTCTTCAGGCACTGGACCTGACAAAGAATTCTCATCCAACTGCAGGATTCCAAGGCTACCCGAATCGCAAATATCACCAGGGATTGATCCAAACAAGGCGCTATAACGCAGATCTAATACGGTTAGATTCTTCAAGTATCCAAGCTCAGGAGGCATTATTGACTGAAGATTATTATATGACAAATTCAAGTATCTCAACTTGGAAAATAAGCCCATTTCAACTGGAATGTTGCCTGTCAGCTGGTTCCCAGAAAGATCCATCATTTCAAGTGCCTCAAAGAATTTACTCGAGCCACCAGGAATGGAACCAGTAAGTTCATTTCTCGAAAGATCAACTTGGTCTAATCCTAAACCAAACAATCCCTCTGGTATGCTGCCATTGAAGAAATTTCCACTCAAACGAATCACCCATAACTTACTAGAGTACATAAGTGACTCTGGAATTCCTCCGGTTAATTCGTTGTCAGCTAAATTTAAGTAAGTTAATGAGTTGAGATCACCCATTGTTGAAGGGAGAAACCCCTTCAATCTGTTGCCCGAGAAATCTATATATTCAAGGCTGCTCATTTTGCTTATCCAATCTGGGAAATTCCCATCAAACGCATTGCTAGAAATGCTTAAAAATGTAAGAGAATTAAGCACTTTTAGTGACTCTGGAAGTTCTCCCGTGAAAAGATTGTCACTAAAATCTAGTCTAACCAAGTGTAAGCATAGACCGATATCGGCTGGCACGATTCCCGAGAATTTATTCCCTTGCAACTTGAGCTCTTTCAAGTTATGTATTGCTGCAACACCAGCCGGGACAGGACCGGTTAGTGCATTATGTGAAAGATCAAGTATTCGGAGCCTATTCAGCGACCAAAACCCCGGGAAAAAATCCGAAAAATGGTTGTTGGAGAGATTAAGGTTATTCAGAGTGGTGCATCCAGCCAATGTACTAGGAATTGGACCCTCAAAAAGATTATTTGCTAGTGAAAGTTGCCGGAGTGATGAACAATTTACAAATAAACTGTTGGGTAATGGACCTGATAACGAGTTCTCTGATATATCAAGAAATCTTATTGAGCTCATCATTTTAATTAGAGAATTCGGATTAATAATACCCGAAAGACAATTATGACTAAGGTTTAGCCTTTCCAGACTAGTAATAAGGTCCAGCTGGGGACTAATGGTACCACTAAAATTGTTGTGTGACAATGATAATACCTTTAAATGTTGCAACTTTTGGAGGCCTCTTCCTATTTTTCCCGATAAACTTAACCCCTCTAGTGATAATGTAGAAACTCGGCCCGTCACCGGATCGCACTGCACGTATTTCCAGGCACACGGCGTGTTATCGTCCTCGTTCCATGTGCTCAGGGACGAGAGCGGGTCGTGGAGGTCGGATTTGAAGACGACGAGGCCTAATACGTCGTCGTTGAGGCTGGAGGAGTCTTCACCATTGAAACCTTTCATTAAAGTGAATGAAAACATGAAGAATATTTGGAGATAGCCCACTATTATCATCATTTTCAGCTCTCTGTTTCTCTCTTTGTGTGTGCTTGGAAGTTGGCTATTCAAGACATATTGTGTGGTCTTGCTAGTAGATATTGTTTCATAGCATGACTAGGGAGAGTTACTAGATGAGAATGAGTAAAAATGGATGGAAATCCAAGGAGAATGTTATAGTAGTTTTAAAATAATTCTTGACAGAAATGATGAGACAATTTTTCTACTGACAAGTTTTCTGTCATTTGTCATTTGTGTCGAACTCCTCTTCTTGGGTCGCACACCTATACGAAAGAAACCTTGTGAAAAATATCAATTTTTACTTGTGAAAATAACAAAATCTCTTTTAATATATACTCCATGTGTCTCATTTGCAAAATTTAAATTTAAAAATATTAAGGACGTATTTTTATTCTATATTATTTACCCAATTGTTAGTTTAGTAGTAATTATACGATGATAAAATTATAATGAAGTATTTAAAAATATTATGCAATTTTATAAATAAATTGAGAAATGAGACTCTTTTCGTGTTCTTTCTCATCTTTCCCACTTTACCACTATTATTCACTGCGTAAGTTTGTTTTTGTGTGAGCATAATTACAAATTTGGTTGGCATGGTGAAGATCCAAAAGTTAGTCACGGGTGCCTTGGGCTCAAAAAGGTGAATTGTACTATAGGCTATGCCGCTATGGTCCCTTTCTATCCACGCCTTTATATTTCTAACAAAACAGAAAAATAATTCGGTTGATTAGGATAATATACTATACTATATATCACAAGTGTAATAGTTTAAACTAGCTCAATGGTGATTGGCGGAGTCGGTGAAGCCGTGTTAGTGAGGTATTTACAGATTCTTTCAATCAATTTTTAAGTTGAATAGATTATTGTAGATTTATTTAGTTATAATTATGAAAAAAAGATAATTATTTTAATTTTATTTAAGCTAATAATGGAATTTTATATTACTACCTCCGTCCCAATTTAATTGCTCAGTTTTGACTTTTTAAAGTCAAATTCAACATTTTTAAAACTAATCTTTTTACTATTTTTGCTAAAATATAGGTGAAGAGATTATAACCAAAAGAAAGTATATACAATTTATTATTAATCCTAATTTATATAATTTTAGAAATATATTTATATATGCTTAATTATTAATTCTAAAAATAGTCAATTTGACTTAAAAAAGTCAAAACTGAGCAGTTAATTTGGGACGGAGGGAATAGTGTTTATGTTGATAAGATTTGCTTTGAATTCTAATTCAAATAGAATTATGAAACTCAAATTTTAATAAATTTTAATTTAATTATGACAATTATTTATGAATGAATCCACTATAATTTTCGAGTAAAGTTACGGTTATTATGTTTCAAATTCATATATATTATTAATTATTAATAGAATTAACCATGTAATTTGATAAAATTTCAAATTTAAATGAATTAAATTAGTTAGGATATTAATTTAATAATAAAATTCACGACTAATATTAATATAATTAAATCGCGTAATATATTAAGAGGTGTTTTCGACATCTTAATATTTTAATAAAATTGTAGCAATAAAATTATCTTATACAAATTTATTAAGATATATATATATATATATATATATATATATATATATATATATATATATATATATAAACTAATTAAAACTACTAAAAAGAACATGTAGTAATTATTGATGGATAACATACAACAATTATTCAAATTTATAGAGTATTTATACTAATTTGAATAAGAAATAAAAATATCTTTTTTTTTCTATTCCTCTTAAAGATAGGAATATTTTTAAATTTAGATAATATTTAATTGATACAAATTTGGATAGTACTTATACTAATATAAATTAGGAAAGCAAAATCCAAAATTGGTGAAACCAACCCAAGCACGAGTGGTATGGATAATGGTTTATTATATTATTAAATAGATAAAAATTAATTAATATTTTGAGAAGATAATTGTAGTTATTATGTGACGCCCCAAAACAGGTATACATCACCTATATTGGGTCGTCAAAAATATGGTACATAAATCAAATACAAACTTAATTATACAACAGTCGTGTAAAATACGACAAAACATAGTTGAGAGTTTAAACAAGAATATTGTCATCTAGATAATATACATACTCAATGGTGTCCTCATTACAATTATTATCGCATTATTCTGTAGAATAGTGAGGACTAGTAAAGCCATTTATCCTGGACCATCATTCTATTCCCCGACTCGTCCCAGCTATATTCTCATTTCCTGAAGAGAACAATGAAAGAAAGGGTGAGCTCAACTAGCCCAATAAAAAATATTATGATTAAGATAATGCAGAATAAATTATTCTTAGCCTTCAACAGTATAACAACTAATAGAATACAATAGACAACAAGTTTTAGATCAACAACTACAGCGAAAATAAGCAATCCATTAGAAAAGTCAAGTAGAGCAAAAAATCTACTATCTTTTATGATTTAAAAAGTTTTCATCAATTTTATCGCTAAGACTCAGCTTAAAAAAAATAAACCACATCATCGAATCATCACTGCACCACGGCCAAGGATATTCATTAAATCATCAATGGTCATGACTATACCGAATAATCCCTGGTCATAATCATACCAAAAACTATCCATCAATGCACTACAGGCCAATAAGGACTTTTACCACATCATTCGTAACATTACGGTCATGATTATACCGAATAATCCCTGGTCATAATCATACCATGTTCATCTATGCATGTAAGCCAAAGATGACTTTCATCACAATATAAGCATGAGGATGATGACAATGACATGATAATTCAATAAAACAAGTTCAAGTATAAATTTTAAAGATTTATAATTTAATTTATTCAGGAATCAATAACGTCCAAATTGTCAACATGATACTGCTTTGTGGAGTAAAATTCAAGAATAATATTCATGTACCAAAAATAATTTGGACATAAAAGAAATATATTTTTCGGGTGAATAGTACTTCGGGAATAGTACCCCGACACGAAAAGTTTCCCGAATATCCGAGTGAATGATATTAGAGTGAATAGTAATCGGATGAATAGTAACACGTGAATAGTAACTCGTGAATAGTACTCCGGCACGAAAAGTGCCCCGAATACCCGAGTAAAAAATACTAGAGTGAATAGTAACTCGGTGAATAGTAACCCATGAATAGTAACTCGTAACAGAAAAATACCAAAGAAAATGATATTTCATGACGAGTACAAAAGAAAAGATATCCCAGATTAATATAATAGAATATACGAAAATGCAAATGAATTTTCACCCGCCATGCGGTAATCCATGTAGATAGATCATTTTCACAATTTAATAAAGAATGAATACGAAGGATCATTCACCATGCATGCGGTAATCCACATAGATAGGTTATTCCAACAGAATAATAAAGAATGGAATAGCAGAAGAATTCACCATGCATGCGATAGACCGCACAGACAGGTTATTCTCAACAGAATAATAAAGAATGGAACCAGGTCATGCGTAATCCGCACAGACAGGATATTCCAACATAATAATAAAGAATGGAACCAGGTCATGCGTAATCCTCACAGACAGGATATTCCAACAGAATAATAAAGAATGAAATAACAACAGAATTCACCAGGCATGCGATAGACCGCACAGACAGGTTATTCCAATAGAATAATAAAGAGTGGAATAACAGAAGAATTTCACCATTTATGCGGTACTTCGCATAGACAGGTTATTCCAACATAATAATAAAGAATGAAATAACAACTCTTACGAGTATTGAAAGAAAATAACTCTTTTCATGAATACGAAAGAATAATACCCCTTACCTTAGAAGAAAACTGGATACTGGAATAGTGAGGTAGCAGACTTCTCTTCTTCTTTCTCTCTATAATTTCTCTCTATAATAATTGCTCTTTAGCTTTAGTGAATTGGTGAGAAATGAAGGAAGAATGAGCTTCTATTTATAGAAAAATATAGTTTCGATAATTTCACGTTTTGGGGCTCAAAATATTACAGTATAATACCTTCCTCTTTTTCTTCATTTTTAATTTAGTCCTGCGAGTATTATCAAACTTGCACCACATCCCCTAATAATAAATCATGTGAATCAATAGTTCTAGACATGTGAAAATACGAATTACAGTATAGTACCTCCATCTATACCTCCATTTTTAACTTAGTCATGCAAGTATTATCAATCTTGTACCAACTCCCCTAATAGTAAATGAATGTGAATCAATAGTACACACATGTGAACAAATAGTTATAATCATGTGAATCAATAGCAATTAATTGCTCATTTATCTGGTTAATTACCCGATTGGTCAATATAACCTCTAGACATCAATTATTATCAAAATAAATGTCAATTTTCACTAACACTAATAATTCCAACACAATGAAACTATCAATTTCATCTTTAATCAACATGAACTTATTCATCATTAATATTATAATTTACAATATTTAACAACTAGGTCGTTCTCAGGAAAGAGGGGGCTTTCCGATAAGGATTTTTTCTTATTGGTGCGCAATTAGGTAACTAAACCTCTCCTTCACAGAACTTCTAGACATTGTCAATATTGTAAATAATAATATGAATAACTTTGCCATCTCAATTATTTATTTAATAATATAACATATTATACAGATGATACTGTGACAATAATTGAATCAATAATATGAGAGATATGATGCAGCAATTACTGTAGCAATAATTGAGTATAACTGAGTGACTTCTTACGTAAGCATCAATAATCAATACCGTGTGCTACTATACAACCACGCATATTACTGTACTTTTACTACCGGGTAGTTCAAAAGTTTTAACGGTAACACTTTGGCCGTTATTTTTATAAAAAGATAATTATATCGTTTTCTAACTAAGACAATACTTCTGTTGTGGAGTCCACCAATGATTGTGCCGTGGTACGAATATTCCCTGTTAAAACGAATATTCTCCGACTAATCGAATATTATATAACAACTTGCTTACTTTTTAAAATTTATAAATATTACCCACAACTATAACATTATATCAAATCCACACCATAATATTCAAAAAAAAAATATTTCTAGAAATTTAAATCTTTATTCATAAAATTTGGGGTCTCACATATTAGATTATTAAATATATATTTAAATAATATAATATTATATTATATATTATAGGTTACTTTTGATCAATTATTAAGTTAAACTTTTGAATGGAATGTATATTTACTTAGTTATGAATATGAGAAAATAATTATTTTAATTTTATTTAATTTTGTAATGACATTTTATATTATTATTTATTTTGAAATTCTAATCCAAATAGAAGTATGAAACTCAAGCTTCAATAAGTTTAATTTATTTATGATAATTAGTTAGTAATGAATTTACTATAATTTTGTGACGCCCCCAAAATAGGTATACATCACCCATTCTGAGTCGCCAAATACATGGTACAGAAACAACTACAACTTCATTAATACAATTATCGTGTAAAATACGACAACACATAAACTATGAGTTTAAATACAAATATTGTCTTCTAGACAATATCCACACTCAGATAAAGTCCTCATTATAATTATTGATGCACTATTTTACATAATAGTGAGGACTGCTAAAACAACTATCTTGAACCATCACTCCATACCCCAGCTAGTTCAAGCTAAATTCTCACTTCCTGAGAAGAAAAATGGAACAAAAAGAAAAAGGGTGAGCTCAACTAGCCCAGTAAAGAATATTATGACTAAGATAATGAACAACAAATTATCGTTAGCCTTCAAGAAATCAGATAAAATATAATAGACAATAAGTTTTAGATCAATATTCGTAGCGAAAATAATAATTTATTAGAAGAGTTTAGTAGAGAATGAAATCTACTATCATCTATGAATTTAAAAGTCCATCATCAATATTTTATCCCTGTAACATCAATCAATATACATCTTAAATCAAATATTCATCTTTGCACTACGGGCCAAAGATATTCATTTGTATCACCAGTTGCTCATGTTTATTTCAACACATGTCCATCTTTGCACTACGGGCCATAAATACTCATCAGGTAATCATTCATCTTTGCACTACAGGCAAAAGATATTCATCAAGTATCACCATTAAGGACTGAGGATGATGAAAAATATTTTAAAGAGCGAATCTAGTGAGATAAAAGGACAAAGATTAGAGATTCGTACTTTAGATAATCCAAGTTTAAAAATACTCCATAATAAAACATAGTGGAGTAAAATTCAAGAATGAATATCAAAACATGGATACAATCAAAAATAGTAACCATAATAGTCATCTGGGACAAAGAAGAGAAAATTTTATTTTTTAGTAAATAGTGTCGTATTCGTGAATAGTGCCATATACGTGAATAGTGTCGTATACGTGAATAGTAACCCCGACACACAAAGGTATAAATTCCATAATAAAATTCATACCAATATTTCAGCATAATGATATTGAAAGAAATAATATCATTTACGAAGAAAATAACATCCCTTACCTCAAGAAAATAATATTTCTGACTGAAATATTGGATGTAATGCTGAAGAAAACTTGTACTGAATAGAAACTCTCAAAGTATCTAAATACTCACAAAATATGCTCGATAATATAGAGAGAGAAAGCTTATGATTCTGGTGTGATTTTTAATTCTAAGTAAGCATTCTATTTATAGGAAAATGCTAGAACGCCAAAACAGACTAACCTGCTACATGATGGCTTTACCTGTTACTATTCATGCCCACCACTTTTAAAATAAAATTTCAGCACATTTCCCACCAACCAAAAGTGGGGCCCACCCATTCTAAAAATTTCCAAAATATTTTACCATTTAAACAATAATCAAAAACTATAATAATTCATGATAAATAACCCTTTTATCAGAAAAATGTGAATTTTATGTCCATTCCATAGAAAATTAAATTCTCTACAACTTTGTAGAAGAAAGCTTTTCCAAATTTCAAACAGAAAATGTCTAAAATTCACACACGGATGATTTTTAATACCTCAATTCTGACAAAATACTGATTAAATACCTTAGCATTAATTCCTTGATTTATATCAACACAAAATAAATATTTTCCTATCCATCATTTATATCCATATAAAATAAATATTTCCTTATCATATAAATCAATAATTAATTATTCACAAATAATATTACAGAATCACAATTATGACAACCAGGTCGTTCCTAGGAAAGAGGGGGCTTTCCGATAAGAATTTCTCCTTACTGGCGCGCAATTAGATGACCAAACCCCTTTCCTTAGACAGAACTTTCTTAGAAATTGCCAATAATGCTATCTAATAATATTATTCAAATAATATGAATTATTGATCTGATAATGGAAAATATTGTGCAGTGACAATTATTAAAACAATAATAATATAAAATATCAACGTAGCAATTATTGAATCAATAAAATAAAATATTGAACAGTAATTACTGTAAGAATTATTGAGTAGTGCCTTCTTTTGTAAGAATCAATAATTCAAAAATATTGTGTAATACCGTGTGCTATTATGCAACCATGTATATTACTGTATTTTAACCACCATGTAATCCAACAGTGTTAACGGTAATAATTACGTCGTTATTTATAAAAACTCGAACTTGTTATTTTCTTCAATTGACCGTTTTCTATTATGGGGCCCACAAATGGCTGCGCCGTCATGTGAATATTCCCCGACAGCAAGAATATTTTACGACTACTTGCTTATTTTTGCAAAATTTGCACATTTCATCCATAACCAAAGCATTATATCAAATTAACTCCTTATTATTTCAAGATAATGAATAGAGAAAATTCAATTTTATTTATAAAAAGTTGGGGTCTTACAACCTCCTCTCCTTATGAAATTTTATCCTCGAAATTGACGTACGTACCTGATGTTTCAAAAAGGTGAGGGTACCTCGCTTTTATTTCTGATTCCAACTCCCAGGTTATTTCCTATATAGCATGGTTCCTCCACAAAATCTTGACTTGTGGTATAACCTTTGTTCATAGGACATGCTCTTTCCTATCCAAGATCTTGACAGGTACCTCCTCGTACGTTAAATCTTCAGCTATCTCGTCTAGTTCTAACGCAATAATGTGGTTTGAGTCTTTCACATATTTACAAAGCATAGATATGTTAAGAAAACGAGACATGCTTGGAGGTAATGCGAGTCTATAGGCCACATTTCCTATTCGGTCAAGAATATCAAATGGACCAACAAATCGTGGATTGAGCTTTCCTCTCTTCTTGAATCTTGTAACTCCCTTCCATGGAGCAATATGTAATAGTACATGATCTCCAATATTAAATTCCACGTCTTTTCGATAAAGATTCATATAACTCTTTTGTCGATCCTGTGCCGTTTGTATACGTTGTCGAATCGTTTGAATCTTTTCTATAGTCATGCGTACCAATTCTGGTCCCAACAACGTTGCTTCACCCACCTCGTCCCAGCATACTGGGGAACGACACTTTTGTCCATATAACACCTCGAATGGAGCCATGCCTATACTTGCTTGATAACTGTTGTTGTAGGAGAATTCCACTAATGGCAAGTACTTATCCCAACTTCCTTTGAAATCTAGGACACAAAGTCTTAATAGATCTTTAAGGGTTTGAATAGTCCTTTTCGATTGCCCGTTCGTTTAAGGATGGTATGCCGAATTGAATCTTAAATCCATGCCCATAGCTTTCTGCAAGCTAACCCAAAATCATGAAGTGAATCTTAGGTCACGATCCGAAACTATAGATACTGGCATGCCATACAATCTCACAATCTCATTTACGTACATATGAGTAAGACGTTCAAGGGAATAAGTCTCACTTATAGGCAAGAAATAAGCATACTTGGTTAATCTATCAACAATAACCCAAATAGCATCTATGCCTTGAGAAACCTTGGGAAGACTCGTAACGAAATCCATAGTAATGTGCTCTCACTTCCACTTCGGAATCTCAAGTGATTGCAATAGACCCTTTGGCACTTGATGCTCAGACTTTACACGTTGACAAGTTAAATACCTCGAGATAAACTCCGCAATCTCTCTATTCATATTGCTCCACCAAAATGTATGTCGAAGATCATAATACATTTTGGTACTCCCAGGATGGATTGCAAACGGTGTGTTATGTGCCTCCATCATGATTCTATGCTTCAAGTCAGAATCATTAGGAATGAAAAGTCTAGCGTTGGCTCGAAGTATTCCTTATGCATCAATTCTTACTTCTGGAAAAACACCTTCTTGTACTTTCTTCTTCATAAGTATCATCTCTAGGTCTGTGGCTTGAGCATCTTTATCTTTATCAATTAAAGTCAGTTCTACTCGTATGTTTGATATCATCACGTGGGTACTTGGAGCCTTTAACTCTATCTCCATCCTTTGTAAGTCGTACAAAATGGGTTTTTGTGTTAACAACATCGCACTCGTACCAGCATACGATCTTCTACTCAATGTGTCAACTACCACATTCGCTTTTCCAAGATGATATTGAATGATATGGTCATAATCTTTCAACAGCTCGAGCCAAAGTCATTGCCGCATGTTGAGTTCCTTTTGGGTGAAGAAATATTTAAGGCTTTTATGATCCATATAAATCTCCACTTTCTCCCCATACAGGTAGTGTCTCTAGATTTTCAACGTAAAAATGACTGTTGCCAACTCCAGATCATGAGTAGGATAATTCATCTCATATTCTTTGAGTTGTTCCAAGGCATAGGCTATGACTTTGCCATGTTGCATGAGAACACATCCTAACCCATTGCCTAAAGCATCGTTGTAGATAACAAATCCATCTGAACCAGATAACATTGTCAGAACAGGTGCCGAAATGAGTCTCCTCTTAAGCTCTTGGAAACTCTTCTCGCAATCCTCTCTCCATACGAATTTTGTATCTTTCCAAGTCAGCTGAGTTAACGGAGTAGCGATTCGAGAAAATCCTTCAACAAATCTCCGATAATAACCAGCTAAGCTCAGAAAGCTACGTACTTCGGTCACCTACTTCTGCTCCCAACTTTGGATTGCTTCAATCTTCGCCGGATCAACAAATACTCCATGTTTTGACACCACGTGCCCAAGGAATGCTACTTCCTTAAGCCAGAACTCGCATTTCTTTAGCTTGGCATATAACTTATTTTCACGGAGCCTTTGAAGTACCAGTTTCAAATGGTGCTCATGATCTTCACGGCTTTTGGAATAGATGAGGATGTCATCAATAAAGATAATAACGAACTGATCCAAATATTCCTTGAACACACGATTCATCATATCCATGAAAGCAGTAGGAGAATTAGTCAATCCAAAAGACATGACTAAGAATTCATAATGCCTATACCAAGTTCTAAAGGCAGTCTTCGGAATATCCTCAATTTTAATCTTCAGCTGATGATATCCAAAACAAAGATCGATCTTTGAAAAGAATTGTGGTCCTTACAGCTGGTCGAACAGGTCATCAATGCGAGGTTCTCGGATACCTATTCTTAATGGTGACATGGTTAAATTCTCGGTAGTCAATAAAGAGTCGCATACTCCCGTCTTTCTTCTTTACGAATAAAATAGGAGCACCCCAAGGAGATGTACTAGCACGAATGAAACCGATGTCCAAAAACTCCTGTAGTCGGACCTTTAACTCCTAAAGTTTGATAGGATCCATTCGATATAGGGTTTTAGAAATGGGCTTTGTACTAGGTTCAAGGTCAATAAAGAATTAAACTTCACGTTCTGGGGGTAGACTGAAAAGTTCTTCAGGAAATACGTCAGGAAATTCACTAACAACAGAAATATTATTCAAATCTGACGTGTTTTTGTTCAAGTCCATAACATGGGCTAAGAAAGCTTGACATCTGTTTTTTAATAAACGAATGGCTTTATGAATTGATATGACAGTGATTGACTTTAGTGAATTGGTTGCTTGAATTTACATAACAGGTTGGTTAGGAATATGAAAACTAACAACCTTACGAAAACAATCAATTTTGGCTTGATGAGTAGTTAACCAATCAATCCCTCAAATCACACCAAATGCAAGTATCTTTAAAGAGATAAGATCAACAGGTAATATGATGGTGCCAACTTGGATCAAGAAAGATTTATAAATAGTGGATGTAATGAAAGTTTCTCCAAACGGAGTCTCCACAGATAAGTCAAAGTTTAATTTATTCGTAGTCAAGTTTAAACGTTGAGCATAAGCAGGAGAGATAAAAGAATGGGTAAATGATAACTAGATTTTATACCTACTTATCCGGTATCTGTTACTTGAATTAGTTGCTTAATCTCATGTTTCTTAGTTACTTTTCATGCATTTTGTGTTTGTTTTGTAGATTATATGCCTAGGAGTTGTGATTGTAAAGAATTGGTATGAAATCGCAAGGAAAAACAATCCAGACATCGTTTGGGCTTTCATGTTTATTTCATGTTATTGGCTTGGAACTTGGATTGTATTTTAGAGCTTCTTCTTAGCTTTCCAGAACATCTTGAAACATTCCAATCGGAGTTCGGATGCAAGAGTTATGATCTTTGTACCAACGGACGTTGAACTTCACTGTTTTGGGTGGCCATTTGCATAACAGTCACTTCCAGCCCAATTTTGACCTTCATCCATCCGTTATTTCTCAATTCTTAAAGAATTAAAGTTGTAGAGATCGTCGATATCTTCGATTTGATAGGTGGAAGGCCTCGTACCTCTTCCCGGATCAAACGTTATGGCCATTTTACCAGAGGATATTGCAGCAGAAAATTTCCAGGAAGGACCCCCTCCGGGGCGGGCTTTTTGTGAAGGAAACCCCCGCCGGGGCTGGGGTACAGGTCAGAACACGTTTTTTATGCGTTTTGGGTCGAATTTTGATATCCTTTTCACTCCAAATTGGATTGGATTTGTTTCTAAGCTAAAAATTAGACTTGTAACCTATAAATACATGATGAGAGGCGTAAAAGAGGGGGGATATATTAGATTAAAGAGAGGATTCCATTAGATTAGATTAGAGTAGAATAGGAGAAAACAGTAGTTTTTATGAGATTTGGAGATTGAAACGACTTGGAGACCATTGAAGATTCAAAGTAGGAGCAACGAGAGAGCATCAAATCTACAGACAATAGATTCTATCTTCTCATCTTCTTTTATTCTTATCTTTTAATGTGTATTCAAGTGTGGATTCTTAGTTTTAATTCAATGAACTAATTCTTTGTTTGAGATTACAATGGATCTTAGTGTGTAGTTTATTTTAATATGATTCGCTATCAATTATTATGTTCTATTGTGAGGATTGTCTATTATGATTTCGACTTAATTGTTTAATTGATTGGCCATCAATTACCGTGATAATCTATATAAACTCAAGAGATGAAGTTTAGGTTTAGATCTAGTCATGATAGCATGTGTTTTTGATTTCTGCATAGATGGAATTCATGATTCTTGTTTAGGATATAGATATGCCTTTACGCCATATGTAATCTTATAGAGAACTTGTCCTTTAAATCCTTTTTAATTATAATTCACATATAGATATAGTGGAATAGTTAATTAGGGTGTCTTGCTTAATTCTATCATATATGGATTTAAGTGAGTATGAGTATTATGCATCGAGAGGTGGTTTTATCTGCTGTAGTGTTCTTGATTAACAATTTAGAATAAAGAATAATTGATGAGAAGTGTGTTAACTTAAATGAAGCAATAAGTAAAGTTGTGACCTTAAATCTCTGTAATCTTAATTTAACTAGTGGAATTTAATAGTAGTTTAATTATATAATTTGAAATTCATTCGTTTAAATAAGATTGAGGTTGTTACTGGTTAGTACTTGGTGATTTTTATTAAACAATTCCTCATGGGAACGATACTCTACTTTCACTTTATTACTTGTTGACCACGTATACTTGCGTGTTGTGCGTAATTAGATTTTACCCAACAAGTTTTTGGCGTCGTTGCCGGGGAATTAATTTAATAATTATTTACCAATATTAATTTCAATCAAATTAGCCTTACTTTAAAATTTTTTATTTTTATTTTAAATTCTTTTTCTATATTTCTCTCTTTTTAGGTACCATGGATGACTTTGCATATCAATGGCCATACACGAACATGACTCAACCAAGGAATCAGGGATTGATGAACTTAATACATTTTCTATAGAGTCAGTACAGATTAAGACAAATTCGAAGATGTTGGAGGTTATCGCAGCCCATCGGAGTCGAAGGATAGTAAACATGACTTAACCAAGGGAAACATGGATTGATGGACTTAATGCATTTTCCGCAATATCAGCACAGATTGAAGAACTTTCGAGGACGTTGGACATTATTGCAGCCCAAAGGAGTCGAATGATGGCAGTTACGTGTGACTATTGTGCTGGCAACCATCAAAGTCATCAATGCACCGTCAGTTTTGAACCGGTACCATATAGTGGTCATTACCTCAACAACTATGCTGAGCCTAACTATCACCGAGATTGGGGGTATGACCCGGTATCTTCAGGGATCTACATTTACGATGACCAATATTACGCTCTAAATCTATCATACACACTGAAATTTTCATGTCCACCTCCATTGCCACAAGAAGAAAAGCCAAATCCAATAGATGTAATATTGAAGGGCATAGCAGACCTAGAGGAGATGAGGATTAGCCAAGAGCTGTCAACCCAAAATTTTAATAATCGGATGGAACAACTCGTCACTACCTCAACCAATGGTCCTCAATACATGGCTTTCGAGACTGAAACAGGAAATTCAAGGCTGGGGGAATTATTGTCCAAGTTCATAGCAGATGAGGAGAAGATGAGTAATCAAGAGAGGTCAATTCAAAATCTTACAGATCAGATAAAGTAAATAACCAAAGCCGTAAGCAACCTTCCTCCAAACACTTGGCTTTATGACATGGATGACGAAATTGATGGAGAACCCGAACCAAATCCGCAATTGGATGAGCCACAAGATATTGGAAGTGCGGAGACAATTGGGGATAATGAAATAGAGGTCAGCGAAGATCTAAATGGGTCTCCACCAAAGATCAAAGAGTCAGTCAGATTTGCAAAATCATGCCCACTTGGTAGTCATGTCATCGACGAAGCTCTTTATGACATAAGAGCGAGTACAATTTTGAATCCATGGTGGGACAAGAAAGAGAAGGTAGACGAAGAGCCCATTGTGTGTGACAAGCTGCCATGCCCCAAAGTGATCACATACACAATGGAGAAAACACCTAGCTGTGGGACATTCTTGATTGAGATCACACCAAATCAGAGCATGCTAGATAACTTTGATGCATTGGCCATCACAAATGGGAACCTGCCAAAAGCTATATTATTTTCAATGAATGGAGGGTTCCTCAATTATCGAAGAGGAGTTGGATAGCGTTGACCAGACAAAGTCAGGCTGAAAGACTGTAATTCAAGTTCTAACTGGGAGGCAACCCAGGAATTTTTATATTTATATGCTTTACTAGTTTATTTAGTAGATAAGAATTAATTTGCTTATTAAGTTCTCTTACCAATCCAAAGTGCTATTCTAATCCATGTTGTCTATCTTAATTACAGGTATTGGAGGTTTAATGGACAGACAAAAGATTATGAAAAGGTTATTCAAGTCCAATTCAAGTGTAGGTTCCATGTGCCTAATCTATTCTCCAAACTTAGCGAATAAGGAGGAGGATTGCTATATTTTCGGGGAAGTCCTCTTCTTTACTTTTTTCTATTTCAGCCATTGAGGACAATGTCTAGTTTAAGTTTGGGGGCATTTTAGTGTCGTATTGCATATAGTTAATTATTTACATTGTAGTTTGTATAGTTACATTTAGTTTTTGCATTCAGTTTTTTAAAATAAAAAAATAATTTTTTTTTGAAAAATTAAAAATTTTCAAAAATAGTAGTTAGTTTACTATATTTATATAGCATTTAGTACATCTTGTATGAGTCCAGCTGTTTGATATTTACAGTTTGTTTTGGCCAATGATGAGATTGGATTTGGGTAGACAAGTATAGTACTGAATATTAGAGCTTTGATGTGATTTCTTGTTATGAATTGAATCTTTTTCTGTTTGAAACTGGTATAATAAGGATAGCACAGTAAAAACAACTTGTTGATTGATTGAGTTTAAATTGATACATAATGCGACTCTAAAGGATAATGCTAGTTTGAATAAAAGAATGACAAGAATAAGTAGTGATGACTAAAGTTAGACAAGAACCTATGCTTGGGAGAATATTTGAGGAATATAAACTATTTTAAAAAAAAGAAAAAAAAGTAAGAATAAACATCGTGGCGTGCTTCTCTAGTTTTGTGGGCTTTATTACTTGAGTAAGTAAGCCCGAGGGGATTGTCATTACACCTAGCGCCCTAAGGTCTTAATGGTCTGGGAGTCATTGGTCGAAAGCTCGTTAAGGTAGCATTGAAAAGCCTAAGGGAATAAGATATTGCATAGCTATGTGTATATAAACAAAAAAAATGAATAAAACGGGAAATAAGAGCAAAAAGCCCCTGTAGATGAAAAATAAAGCATAAGTATCCCATTTTGACCCTCGATATTGGTAATTGTTTGATTTTAGTTGGATCTAGCTTATTTTTGGATTTCCAAAGTTTACACTACATGATGCCTTCGAAGAGACTTGTTTTGTGTTAAATTTGATTTTATATAGTTAACATTGTTGTGGAGCACACACACACTATATTAGTGATAACAGCCTAAGATTTGATAATTGATTGAGAAATTATTGATTTGTTTTGATATGATGTATTATCATGTTTACTTGATTTCTCTAAGTCCAGTTGATTAGACTTGTTTCTGTCATTACTGCTGGATTCGTAAGCATATAGATTAGTTGCATTGCATAGCATTATTGTTTTGTGTTTTTGCTTGAGGATAAGCAAATGTTTAAGTTTGGGGGTATTTGATAAGTAGATTTTATACCTACTTATCTGGTATCTGTTACTTAAATTAGTTGTTTAATCTCATGTTTCTTAGTTACTTTTCATGCATTTTGTGTTCGTTTTGTAGATTATATGCTTGGGAGCTGTGATTGCAAAGAATTGGTATGAAATCGCAAGGAAAAGCAATCCAGACATCGTTTGGTCTTTCATGTTTATTTCATGTTCTTGGCTTGGAACTTGTATAATATTTTAGAGCTTCTTCTTAGCTTTTCTAAACATCTTTAATCATCCCAATCGGAGTTCGGATGAAAGAGTTATGATCTTTGTACCAACGGACGTTGAACTTCACTATTTTGGGTGGCCATTTGCATAGCAGTCACTTCCATCCCAATTTCGACCTTCATTCTTCTATTATTTCTCAATTCTTAAAGAATGAAAGTTGTAGAGATCGTCGATATCTTCGATTTTATAGGTGACGGGCCTCGTAACTCTTTCTGGATCAAAGGTTATGGTCGATTTACCAGAGGACATTGCAGCAAAAAAATTATAGGAAGGACCCCCTCTGGGACAGGCTCTTTAAGCCTATTAACCCCCGTCGGGGCGGGGGTACAAGCTGCAAATCAGTGCCATAGCCAGTCGGGGTGGGCTTTTTGTGAAGGAAACTCCCACCGGGGCGGGGGTACGGGCCAGAACACGTTTTTTATGCGTTTTTGGTCGAATTTTGATACCTTTTTGACTCCAAATTGGATTGGGTTTGTTCCTAAGCTAAAAATTAGACTTTTAACCTATAAATACATGATGAGAGGCATAAAAGAGGGAGGATAGATTAGATTAAAGAGAGGATTCCATTATATTAGATTAGAGTAGAATAGGAAAAAACAGTAATTTTTATGAGATTTGGAGATTGAAACGACTTAGAGACCATTGAAGATTCAAAGTAGGAGCAAAGAGAGAGAATCAAATCTACAGAAAATAGATTCTTTCTTCTCATTTTCTTTTATTCTTATCTTTTAAGGTGTATTCAAGTGTGGATTCTTAGTTTTAATTAAATGAACTAATTTTTTGTTTGAGATTACAATGGATCTTATTGTGTAATTTATTTTAATATGATTCGCTATCAATTATTTTGTCTATTGTGAGGATTGTCTATTGTGATTTGGACTTAATTATTTAATTGATTGGCCATCAATTACCGTAATCTATATAAACTCGAGAGATGAAATTTAGATTTAGATCTGATCATGATAGCATGTGTTTGTGATTTCTGTATAGATGGAATTCATTATTCGTGTTTAGGATAGAGATATGCCTTTACGCCATATGTAATCTTATAGAGAACTTGTCCTTAAAATCCTTTTTAATTGTAATTCACATAGAGATATAGTGGATTAGTTAATTAGGGTGTCTTGCTTAATTCTATCATTTGTGGATTTAAGTGAGTATGGGTATTATGCATCGAGAGGTGGTTTTATCTGATGTAGTGTTCTTGATTAAAAATTCAGTATAGAGAATAATTGATGAGAAGTGTGTTAACTTAAATGAAGTAATAAGTGAAGTTGTGATCTTAAATCTCCGTAATCTTAATTTAACTAGTGGAATTTAATAGTAGTTTAATTATATAATTTGAAATTTATTCGTTTAAATAAGATTGAGTTGGTTACGGGTTAGTACTTGGTGTTTTTTATTAAATAATTCCTCGTGGGGACGATACTTTACTTTCACTTTATTACTTGTTGACCACGTATACTTGCGTGTTGTGCGTAATTAAATTTTACCCAACAGTAGATCCAGTATCTAGTATGGTATGAACTTTGCAAGAGTTCAAGATTAGCTTACCCGTGATCACCTCGTTCGGGTTTCTCGCATATTGGCCAGTCACGACAAACGCTCTCCCTTGAACCACCGACTTTATTTTGTCTGTAGTAGCCTTTGGTGCCACCGTCCCAGCTGGACTTGACTTCGCTTGTGACACCCCCAAAATAGGTCCACACGACCCATTCTGAGTCGCCAGATATCACATTACCAAAAATCAAATACAAACTTTATTTAAACAATTGTTGAAATGTCGTGCAGAGTACGACAACACATAAAGCTGTGATTTTCAATACAAATATATGTAACTCTTATGGTGCTTCGACCACAACACCTTACAATGGTACTTTACATAAAAGTACAGTCAATAACTATCTTAGAAATTAAAATCTATGGATAATGCTCAAGGAAACCTTCGTATATTGGAGGTCATGCGTCTAGGTTATGATAGATAACATATGTCCACAGAAATATCCTTAGTTGACCCAATAGTCCCCAAAGAAAATTGAGAAGATTGCTATCATGTTCTTTCCAATGGTGAGTCCTCTCTTGACATATAATTATCTCCATTGTCTCCAATTGAGAATTATATTTCAAATAAGCTCCAAGGTTATATAGGTAGTGCTCATAGATATACTCAGTAAGTGGATGTGCACAACCTTGTCTTATGATAACACGAGGTTGTATGTCATTAGACATCTTATATGATAGTGGCAAAACACCCTTCCAAAGTTGGGTTCGCCTCACCCTATTATTGTTCACCACAATTAAGTATTAAATGACGTATAAAATACAACACACTTATCTAAAGTTCTCAATAAAATTATTTTCATACTGTGTAGGGAGAACCTCAACAACTATAGACCACCGTTCTATTCCCCTGTTATCCTCGTTCAACCCAGCTACACTATTATTACATGAAAGGAATTGTGAAGCAAAAGGGTGAGCACAACTAGCCCCATAAAGGATATCATGACTAAAGATAATTAAATTATTAATAGCCTTCATCAGTAATAAATCAGAGATTTAAAACATATGGTAGATGATAAAACTTTTCAACCATAGTTGCAGCGGAACGAGCAATTCATTAGAAGAGTCAAATAGACTATAAAGTCTATTATCTTCTCCATGTTAAAAGTCCACCAACAATGTTTTATCCCTGTAACATCAATCAATAGTTCGTGTCCACAATCATATGAATAACTCATAATCATAATTTTTGTTTTAAATTCCTCTTCGTACTCAGGACGAAGATAATTTTTATCACCTGTCTTTACCTGAAACATCAAAGATCATGGTTATACCAAATCACAGTTCCTGTTCATAATCATATTAATAAATTCATCTTTGCACTACGGGCCAAAGATATTCATTAACAGTTCATCTTTGCACTACAGGCCAAAGACATGCAACTGTATTTTTAGAAGAGTCAAGTAGAGCATGATATCTACTATCTTTTATGAATTAAAAGTATATTATCAATATTTTATCGTTGATACTCAGCTTAATAAATAATTCACATCATCGAATCATCCTTGTATTACGGCTAAGGATATTCATTAGTATCACGACCACGAATTATCCATGCACTACGGGCCAAGGATATTCGTGTTTTCACCAATGGTCATGATTATACCGAATAATTCCTGGTCATAATCATACCAACAACTTTCCATCAATGCACTACGGCCAATGAGGACTTTTACCACATCATTTGTAACATTACGGGCCATGATTATACCGAATGATCCCTGATCATAATCATACCAATCAACAGTCCATCTATGCACGTAAGCCAAATATGACTTTCATCATAGTATAAACATGAGGATGATGACAATGATATAAGAATTCAATCAACGAGATCAAGGATAAATAATAAAGACTTTAACAATTTAATTTATCCAGAATTTAAAAATATCCAAATTATCAACACGATATTGCTTTGTGGAATAAAACTCAAGAATAATATTCATGTATCAAAAATAATTTGTACAAAAAAGAAATAAATTTTTTGGTGAATAGTACCTCGTGAATAGTACCCTATGAATAGTACTTCGGGAATAGTACCCCGTGAATAGTACTCCGGTATAAAAAGTGCCCCAAATACCCGAGTGAATAATACTATAATGAATAGTAATCGGGTGAATAGTAACTCGTGAATAGTACCCCGACATAAAAACTGCCCCGAATACCCTAGTGAATAATATTATAGTGAATAGTAACCGGGTGAATAGTAACCTGTGAATAGTAACCTGGGTGAAAATATTGATATTTAATAAGAAAATTTAGAACAATATTCCAATAAAATGATACTAGACGAAGAGCAAAACTAAAGGATATTTCACTAATTTCAAGGATTATAGAAGCAATACTTACCATAGTAAGTTTAGATTTAAGAATATAAAAAGAAATAACATACAAAACTGCAAATGGATTTTTATCTGTCATACGGTACGTAATCCGCGTAGACAGGTTATTCCGACATACTAAAGGATGAATACGAAAAATAGTATTCCTTATGAATACGAAAGAAATAACACCCCTTATGAATATAATAAATAATATCCCTTACGAATATAAAAGAAATAACGTCCCTTACGAATATAAAAGAAATAACGTCCCTTACCTTAGTAGAAGACCAGATACTGCAATAATGAAGTACCAGAATACTCTTCTTCTTTCTCTCTATAGTTTCTCTCTCTATAGCTTCTCTTGTGAATCTCAGTGAATTGGTGAGAATGAAAGAAGAATTAAGCTTCTATTTATAGGAGAGTGGACTAAATAATAACTAATTCATGAACGGTTCAGATTGATTTACTATTAGAACCGACGATCCATATTGATTATTATTAAAACCACAACCGACGGTCCAGATTAATTTACTTTCAAAACCACCACCAACAGTCTAGATTGATTTACTTTTAAAACCACCATCGACGGTCCAGATTGATTTACTTTTAAAACCACCATCGACTGTCCAGATTGATTTACTATTAAAACCACCACCGATGGTCCAAATTGATTAACTATTAAAACCACCATCAATAGTCCAGATTGGTTTACTATTAAAACCACCATCAATGGTCCAAATTGGTTTACTTATTACACTTTAGTACCCCTAAAGTTTTCCAAGTTTGCATTATTCCCCTTTAACTTTTGTAAATCACTTATTTTCAATAAACATATTCTTAATACTTCAACAATTATTCATCATTAATATTATAAATCACAATATTTAACAACCAGGTCGTTCCTAGGAAAGAGGGGGCTTTCCGATAAGGATTTCTTCTTATTAGCGCACAATTAGGTGACCAAATTAACCTCTCCTTGACAGAACTTCTAGACATTGTCAATATTGTAAATAATAATATGAATAATTTTGTTGCCTCAATTATTGATTTAATAATATAAAATATTATGCAGATGATACTGTGACAATAATTGAATCAAATAACGTGAGATACTATGCAACAATTGCTGTAGCAATAATAGAGTAAACTGAGTGGCTTCTTACGTAAGCATCAATAATCAACACCGTATGCTACTATGCAACCATGCGTATTACTGTATTTTTACCACCGGGTATCTCAACAGTTTAACGATAAAACTTTCGCTGTTATTTTTATACAAAGATATTTCTGTCGTTTTCTAACTATGACAATACCTCCGTTGTGGGGTCCACCAATGATTATGCTGTCGTACGAATATTCCCTGTTAAAATAAATATTCTCCGACCAATCGAATATATCCCGACACAACGAATATTTTATATCAACTTGCTTACTTTGAAAATTTTTTAAATATCACCCTTAACTTTAACCTTTTATCAATTTAACCATTTACAAAATAGAATAATAATTATAAGAAAATTAAATACTTTCATTTCATAAATTCGGGGTCTCACATCGCTACTGGACAAAATTGGCCTATATGACCATCTTTTCCACAACTGAAACACACCTTAGAAGGCTGTGAACAGTTTGGACTTATGTGTCCCTCCTCTCCGCATCTATAACATCTAACTGGCGGTCGTTTTTCTCCCCTAAAATTTATTACTGGTGCTAGTGTTGCTGCTGATGTCTTCCCATTATTATTGAATCTCCTCTTTTTGAAATTTACACTTGACTCACATTTCCTATTATCATGACCACCAGAGTGGTTACCGCTTTTGTCTATATTTTTCCCTCCCCGCTGGTTATCATTGCTCTGATGACTGTTGTCACTAGTATGACTCTGGTTGTGGTACCTCAGTTGAACATACTCATTATCTTGCTCTAATAATTGAGCCCTGTTGACAACATCTGAATATAGAGAAAATTTATGAGAGATAAGGTATTGACGAATTTCGGGTTTTAGACCTCTCAGAAACATCTGTGTCATACATTCCTCATTCTCTACCAAATGAGGTGCAAACCTGGATAACTCCACAAACTTCGCCTCGTACTGGGACACCATCATGTTGTTCTGTTCCGGTCTAATAAACTCTACCTCCTTCATATGAAGAATACTTTCAGGAAAGTACTTATCACTGAATAGTTTCTGAAATGTTTCCGAAGACATGTTGAGTGCGGCTGGCATGGTACGCTTCACAGATTCCCACCAGTAATCTACCTCACCACAGAACATAAAGGTGGCAAATGGAACCTTCAGTTCTTCCGTGCATCCTAAGACATTGAATATCTTGGTAATTTATTTGACCCACATTTTCGGCTTAATCGGATCTAGCTTTCCAAAGAATTCTGGTGGTCCCAACTCTTTAAACTGCTTGGCTGTGACAAACCGCGCGTTGCTATCATTTTTGCCCGTATTTTGTACACGAGTCTCCCTCATCTGATTTTGCATGAACTGTAAAAAGCTTCTAAACATCCCATCATTCATCATTTGTTTGGTAGTGTTATTTACAGGAGGAATATTGCCTTCCGGTTGCACGTTCTCCTGGTTGGTGATTAAAGGTGTCTTCACGGTCTTATACACTCCATTGTTAACGTTCTCAGCTGTCATTCTCAAATACTGCCACAAAACAAGGGTTAATTAAAGAAATTGACTGTGACGCCCCCAAAATAGGTATACATCGCCCATTCTGAGTTGTCAATACATGGTACAAAAATAACTACAACTTTATTAATACAACCATAAAACTGTGAGTTTAAATACAAATATTATCTTCTAGACAATATCTATACCCAAATAAATGGTCATCACATTTATTGATACATTATTTTACAAAAATGGTGAGGACTACTAAACAACTATCTCTAGAACCTTCATTCCATACCCCGACTAGTACTCGCTATATTTTCGCCTCCTGAGAAAAAATTGAACAAAAAGGAAAAGGATGAGCTCAACTAGCCCAGTAAAGAATATTATGACTAAGATAATATACAAAAAATTATCGTTAGTCTTCAACAGGGAAAAATCTGAGAGAATACACTAAACAACAAGTTTTAGATCAATATTCGCAGCAAAAAATAATAATTCATAGAAGAGTTACGTAGAGAATGAAATCTACTATTATCTATGAATTTAACAGTCCATCAACAATATTTTTATCCCTGTAACATCAATCAATGCACATCTTGAATCATATATTCATCTTTGCACTACAGGCCAAAGATATTTATCATTTGGTCATGTTCATCTCAACACCTGTTCATCTTTGCACTACGGCCAAAGATATTCATTATATAATCAACCATCTTTGCACTACAGGCCAAAGATATTCAAGTATATCATCATTTAGGACTGAGGATAATGAAAAATATTTTAAAAGAATCGAATCCAGTGAAACAAAAGAATAAACATTAAGGATTTGTATTTTAGCTATTTCATGTCCAAAAATACCTCATAAATAATCATAGTGGTGTAAAATTCAAGAATGATCAAAACATGGATACAATCAAAGCTAGTATCCATAATAGATATTTTGGACGAATTTTTTTTTTTGATGAATAGTGTCGTATTCGTGAATAGTGCCGTATACGTGAATAGTAACTCCGACACTAAAAGATAGAAATTTCACAAAAAATATCATCATGCTCCGTAAATAGTACTCGTGAATAGTAACTCGTGAATAGTAACCCCAACATGAAAAATTCCAAATTTGATAAAAATTTCCATCAATATTTTGGCATAATGATATTGAAGAAATAATATCATTTGAGAAGAAAATAACATCACTTGCCTCAGAAAGAATAGTACATCTGACTAGAATACTGGATATAGTGCTGAAAGAACTTGCATCGTATAGCAATACTCAAAGTACTAAAATACTCACAAAATACGCTCGATATTATAGAGAGAGAAATATTTAGTTTCTGGTGTGATTTTCAATTCTAACCTAAGCACCCTATTTATAAAAAATTGCTTAGAACACCAAAGTAGAAAATTTAATATATTATTAATATTTATAACCAAATTTCTTACGCCCACTCTTAGATCTGAAATCAGCCATCTTGAACATGCTAATGATGCCAACCAAGTATAAAAAACGTTTTTATTATTTAAAATAATTAAAATTTCCAAAAATCAATATTTAAGAATTTCGAAACTTCAATAATTCATAATAAATATCCCTTTTATCAAAAAATTCGAATCTCACGACTTTTTATAGAAAATTCAATTCTCTACAACCTTGCAGAAGAAAGTTTTTTCAAATTCCAAACAGAAATTGACCGAAATTCATAAACGGACGATTTTACAGGCTATAATCAAATTTCAGTCAAGAAATGGGGTCCACCGACACACAAAACATGTGTTAAACAACTTTTGCAATAAAAATATTTTTCCTCCTCATATACTCATATATCCCACATTCATTGTAAAAATATCACCATTATTATATTATAATAATATAATAAAATATTATTTTATCAGAATAGACAAAATATCAATTTTTAACAATTGTCACTTTAAACAATTTTCTCCATCTATATCCACATAAAATCAATATTTCCCTAATCATATAAATCAATAATTAATTATTCATAAATAATATTAAAGAACCACAGAACTGACAACCAGGCCGTTCCCAGGAAAGAGGGGGCTTTCCAATAAAGATTTCTCCTTACTGGCGCGCAATTAGGTGACCAAACCTCTTCTGAGACAGAACTTTCTAGACATTGCCAATAATGTTATCTAATAATATTATTCAGATAATATGAATTATTGCTCCGATAATGAAAAATACCGTGTAGTGACAATTATTGAAATAACAGTAATATAAAAAAAAATCAACGCAGCAATTATTGAATCAATAAAATAAAATACTGAACAGTAATTACTGTAACAATTATTGAGTAGTGCCTTCTTACGTAAGAATAAATAATTGGTGCAATACCGTGTGCTACTGTGAAACAACGCGTATTACTGTGTTTTAACCACCGGGTATTCCAACAGTATTAACGGTAACAACTACGTCGTTATTTATAAACAACTTATAGTTGTCGTTTTCTTCATCCAATCGCTTTCCGTTATGGGGCCCATAAAAGACTGCGCCGTCGTACGAATATTCCCCTACAGCAAGAATATTCCACGACCAAACGAATATTCCCCGACAACAATGAATATTTTATAACCACCTGCTTATTTAAAATATTTGCGCATTTTACCCATAACTAACCACATTAATCAAATCAACCCTTACTATTTCAAAATAATAAATAGAGAAAATTAAATTTTATTTATTAATAATTAGGGGTCTTACATTTACATACCACATAATACCCCTATATTCTAACCAACCAACAAATAAGCTTAGGTAGGACACACTAATGAAGGATTTACTCGTCTCTCCCCTCCTAATTCTATTCCCCGATCTCCGCCAGAGACCATATCCCTAAGCTCTGTTACCAATTGTGACGCCCCCAAAATAGGTATACATGACCCATTCTGAGTCGCCAAATAAATGGTACAGAAATAACTACAACTCTATTAATACAATTGTCGTGCAAAATATGACAACACATAAACTGTGAATTTAAATACAAATATTATCATCTAGACAATATCCACACTCAGATAAAGTCCTCATTACAATTATTGATGCACTATTTTACATAATAGTGAGGACTGTTAAAACAACTATCTTGAACCATCACTCCACACCCCAGCTAGTTCCTGCTAAATTCTTACTTTCTGAGAAGAAAAATGGAACAAAAAGAAAAAGGGTGAGCTCAACTAGCCCAGTAAAGAATATTATGACTAAGATAATGAACAACAAATCATCGTTAGCCTTCAACAAATCAGATAAAATATAATAGACAACAAGTTTTAGATCAATATTCGCAATGGAAATAACAATTCATTAGAAGAGTTTAGTAGAGAATGAAATCTACTATCATCTATGAATTTAAAAGTCCATCATCAATATTCTATCCCTATAAAATCAATCAATATACATCTTGAATCAAATATTTATCTTTGGACTACGGGTCAAAGATATTTATTTGTATCTCCAGTTGGTCATGTTCATCTCAACACCTGTCCATCTTTGAACTACGGGCCAAATATATTCATCAGGTAATCATTCATCTTTGCACTGCAGGCCAAAGATATTCATCAAGTATCACCATTAAGGACTAAGGATGATGAAAAATGTTAGGAATAAGCATGTGAATGATATTCCTATTTATATATGATTTGATTATGATATATATATATATATATATATATATATATATATATATATATGAATGAATATGCAAGTATAATTTCATTAAGAAAAGTTGTAAAGTCCTTTGATAGATAATAGGAATATATGTACAAGGACTTAGAATGAATTGATCAAATATGTTAGGTTGATTCAACATAAGCAAAACAGCTTTGTAAAGTCCTTAAAAAGAAATGATGTACAAGGACTATAAATGTAGAAAGATCAACCTTGTTAGGATGATCTTATAATGTAATAGATAGGCTAGTCTGATCGTCGAGCACTGCACCAAAAATTGTAGTCTACCAGGAGAGTCAAGGAAAATTCGAAAGCTATCAAGACAGAATCCTAGTCTGCAAGATAGTAGATCTCGAAGTTCGTAGACTGCCAGGAGAGACGAGGAAGGAACGTTGTGTGTCGAGGAGAACTTCCTCAGAGCCGTAGTCTGCTAAGGAAGTCATGTTCAGAATCATAGAGACAACCTGTTTAAGAACAGACCGAGCATCTGCCAAAGCCAAGTCAAAAATCGTTGACCACACTCAGAGTTGTAGAGTCTACTGATCACATCAGAGGAAGAGATCGTAGTCGAGCTCAATCAGATAAAGACAACAAGCTTGAGGACAAAGATCGTAGAGTGTCGGCATCTGATCTTGGAGTCGTAGTGTCTGCAGAACCAAAGCTAAAATCGTAGAGTGCATAACTAAGGCTTCAACAGAAGTGCTCACAACTCCAAGGAAGAATCGTACAGCAAATATGATTCTCAACAAATGAGCACTCCTAGAATATCCAAAGTATGAAGCCTCTGGTCTGAGCTACAAAGATACATCCCATCTGAAGGAAAATAGATAGCGCTCAAAGAATGACGTGCAAGCTAACAGAAGATCAAAGCACTAACTCAATCAACATCCAGATTGAGTTGTGAAGCCATTCAAGATGAAGTCTTCCACAAGTTGATTAGAAGAAGACTTCAGTAGCTGACTAAGGAAAGTCAGCAAGTGCAATAGCTATCGAGTAAATAAAAGACAACAATCTTGGAAGTATTTAGGATCTTAGTGTTTGCCAAACAAAGCAGGAACTGATGAAGTGTACACAGAGATACTGGTCAGCGTATGAAGAACAAGGCTAAAGTGATTAAGCATCATGTCAGTCCATTAATGATAAGTGAATGGGAGATCACAAGGAGAAAGCAAGCTGGGTAAGCCACAAATCTGGAGTGTCTTGCTATTCAGAAGAGGCCAGAACAAGAAGTTAAGCTATTAGTTCCTGAGATTAGTCGAGGCAAACAGAAGTGTTGAAGCACTGCACAACAGAAGAAGAGGTGTTCTACATTGCGGATCCAATGAACACTCTTCAGGATCGTAGTGTTGTCTCAACAAGTCTAAGCAACATTCAACAAGACACTACGATCAGGTCCAAGAATATGTATTAGAATCGTAGAGTTCGGTCATCTAAAGATTAAAGCATTGGAAACGGTTCAATCTGAAGAGTGATATTCAAATATAGCTTATTGAGAGCTTCGATGCAAAAGGACAATCTTTGATGTTGTAATCAAGAAATCAGAAGGAAGAAATAAAGTTGATTACCTGCTCAAGACTTCAAAGTAACATCTCTGACGGGGTAGGTAAAATAGTAGACTGCAGTGTCATAAAGTCATAAAGGGGATGTCATGTCACATCTGTAGTCTACCTCAAATAACTCGAGATCTGCGAAGCAATTCAAATAGCTCCCAATGGCTACATTACAATGGGAAGGTTGTGAAGGAGTATAAATCAACAAGAGTTTCAAAGATCAAAAGTTGCTGAAGTTGCGGACTTGGAGGATCGTTGAGTTGTGAGAATGCTATATTGTTGACTCTACGAGTTCCACCATAACTAAATAGAACAAGTCTCAGTGACAGTGAGATTACAAAGGTGGAAGTGAAGCATCTTTGAAGAAGGACTTGAATAGACTAAAGCCTCACTCAACAAAGATGAGAATGCCACTAAAGATGGAAGCTAAGCTGAAAGCCGAGAAGGCCAAGAAGATAACATTCAGAAAAGTGGCAGAGCACAAAGAAGATCCAGAAAGCCACTTTACAAATCACCATGAACCAAAAAATGAAAAAGAACAGATGTAGAATCATGTCTGCAAAACATTCAAGAAGGGTTCAGGGACTGCTAAGTGCCAGACGAAGTCTACCAAAAGTTAAGAGACTTAGCAAACCCAGATGGTGATGGTGCACAGCTGGCACCAGATGAAGATGAGCAGAAAAGAATGAAGATCAGCTGCACCCAAGGAGAAGTGGTCCAGACTCTACGTAGAATATAAAGAGGACCACAACAAGCTGCTAAGTACAAAAGATGTTCAAGTTTAAAGACATCTTAGTATCTCAGCACCAACAACAATACCACCAACAACAAGAAGCCAGGGCCTGAGGGGTCCTTGTCTGGAGGGACTAAATGAAGTTCCAAGCCTGCTGGGCTTGAAAAGTTCCTAGGGAACTAGAGGAGTCCCAAGGCTTCTGGTCTTGAAGAGTTCTTAGTGAACTGAAGTTCCAAGGTTGCTGGCCTTGAAGGAATCTTAGTGATTCAGGGTGCTGCCCTTCCTTAGTGGAAGAGTGGATTAGGAGCTTGAGTCTCTGAACCAGTTAAAAATCCTTGTGTCTTTTACATTCAATCATTTACTTTCTGTCATTTACATTATGTACCTAACTGCTATAATTTCTATGTATGTATTCACTGCTTACAACTTAACTAACTCTAAGAACAATGTATGTATGATTATGAATTTATCAATGAAGGGGATCTTTTACTTATTCTGTTGTGCTTGAAAAGATTCATATGTTTATCATACGCTAATTTATTAGCAATACAAAATAAAAAAGTTAGAAATATTATGTACAGGTAAATGTGTATATACACCTGAAACTGCTCAGATTGGTCCATATTCTTAAATGCCATAACAACAAGACCAATCCATCCCCATAGTCAATCTTATAGTCTAAAGAGCAAATATGGGAACTCAAGAGGCATCAACAACAAAGAGTCAAACATCCACCAGACTAAAAGATGAAAATGCCATATGTGCTAAGAAGTACTCATTCAGAGAAGAAAGAAGAATCTCTCAAATCTATATTTGGACAGCCAACAGTTGGATGTGAACCTTGAGGAATCAAGGTTGTCAAAGAACTAAAGATGTCAAGATTCTCTGAGCCTACATCTTTAAGACTATGATTGATTGATCAAAAGATAACTGGAGCAACAAGCTGTCAGAAGTAAAGGAAAAAGTATGCACATCAATGCCTAACCTCAGTATATCAAGATAAATTACTATCAAGAAACTGACAATGTAAAGGTACGGTTCCTCATAAGTATAAATGTGTACATCATCTTGCATCACCTTATGCACTATAACAGTATTCTATTAAGAAACCATACTCTACCTAAAAAGGAGAAGAGAGAAAGTACATTGAAGTTGGAAACTCAAATGCTAACAAACTTTCTCTCCATCCAAGTTTTAGGTTGAAGATAACATCTTGAAAGAAGTTTGAAATAGGTCATAAGCATACCAAGGTTTAATTATCCTTGAGTGGAGTAATCTTTACTGATGGGTATGTATGTATGTATATACCTATGTTCTAAGTTTTTGATAACATAGAGTATGATCAGTTCTTCAAGAGTATCTTGAAGATTCATAGAAACTGATCACCTCCATGAATCAAAAAGATACAAATGAGTGACAGAGTTGATTTTCACTTTATGAACATTTAAACTCTGTGAACATAACTAAGAAAATGATAAAACCATCAAAGAAAAAGAGTGCTTTGTTGAATTGATTGATCTTATACACACTCATCATCATGCATCTTAAAATGTCATATCTAAATTGGATACATGCATGAATATGATTGTTGGTGATCAATATGATGAAATTTCAAATATATAAGGAACATGGATTTTGAAAGCTGACCTAGCAGGACCCATTTAACCATGGGTACCAAAAATAAAAATTTATCTAACCTGCAGGTACTTGGTCTATCTGACCACACAAAGGAATGTTGAAGCAAAAGACTTCAGTCAAGAAGATTCAACCAGCAGAAGGGTTAAGACAGTTCAGAAATGATTCTGATAAAATTCCTATTTGTCAAAGCCTGTCCTTGAAGATTTGATGAGCTAACATGAATTAAGATCACATGGCTTCTGATCTCTATATGGAAGCAGACCATTCAACCTAGAATGAAAAGGGTCTTATATGCTCAATCATGCGAAGCATATCACATGAGAAGAATCCTCAAGGAAGTCCATATCAGAGGATCATCGAGCATTAATCATGAGGAACTCATTATGGAAGCAGAACTCCACAAGTACAAACTGACAAGGAAGACTACGTTCGTAGTGCTGTCAAATGATCGTAAAGTGATCAGTCCTGAAGATATCCACGTCTATGATATAAGGGGAGTTAATTGATAGTGATGATTCTAGTCAAAATGAGATATGCAAGGCTGCCCTCTAATGCACATGAAGAAGAAGAAATCACACCTCACTAAGAAGATAGTATCAACTATGGGGGGGAGCAGTGATCTGCTAAAGAACAGCAGCGCTAAAGATATTTGAGATATACTATGAAGCAATGTACCAGTCATAGAGTCCCAAAACTTTGTGGCTGATGAACCAAATGAAGATCCATTGTCAGCAGGAACGTCTCAAAACGTACTACTGATAATCTTATCAGCCACCCAACTCAAAATTGTGAAGCACCTACAATCAAACACCTGATCATAGTATGAGAGCAAAAGGACACCACGATTACAGCCAATACAAATGTCTAGAGTTGGTTGATGAACTCCCCAGCAGAAAAGATTAAATGAGATATCAGTGCTAATCACTTCTAAAGTCTTTCATCTGGAAAGCGCCTCAAGGACAAACCCTCTTCCTGAGCTACCTTAACCCAGAAGGAATGCTTAGTCTAGTTCATCTCAAGGACCAGGACAGACAACGATCGTGGAATAGATTCTGAAATGAACTCGAGGATCGTAGTATATCCTCAACGATCGTAGAGGAGGATCGACGATCAGAGTCTTCCCAGAGGATAAACTAGATCATGGGGAGCTCGGAAGAACTAAACACATGCTCAACTACTCAGATTGTGTGGAGATAAGATTGGAAAGATACCCTGTAGACTCAACTTAGAAGTTTAATGCCCAAACTATCATGAGGTACATCAGTAGTTAAGCCATGCAACTTCAAAGACGAGGATCAGTGTCAAATCATCCACTAAAGCATCTCTCAGAAGACGATCGTTGAGTCGATAAAGAAAATTATAGATTCCATAGCTACCTAAACAAGCTACTCTACGTACTGAAATAGTCAACAATAAAAAAGTAAAATTTGAAGAACGGACATGATGGAGGACTTGTAGATGATGACTTATCAGTGACTTACAACTGTCCCACTAAGAAATGTAGAAGGAACAATTACAAGAGGGAAATTCAAATAATTGGCAGTTTCATATTAGCGGGCTCCTCAAAATCTACAAACCTGTCAAATCTATACCTAAGGAAAAACCTAGCTACCTCTAAACAGCCAAAATATCTGAACAAGTTATAAAAAGCAATCGAACCTCTCTCTACCTCCCTTGTTCAAACCCTAAAACTCTCTTCAAAGCCTAATTCTATCAAACCTCAAGCTTCGCCCTAATTGTATTCAACTATCTCTCATTAGACCCATGAAGTTAAATACCCACACTACGAACTCTTCAAAATGGCAGATTGACGAGTAATCACTGGCATTCAGCTCAGAACAAAGACGTTTGAGAAATTTGAGAAGAAATTCAGAAATATTCTTGAACTTATAAAGAAGGCTAGGTTCTCAGAATGCCTAGAAGTAAACACTCGGATATATGCTGACCTGGTTAAGGAATTTCACTCGAACGTAACTATAAATTCTGGAATTCTTTCCACCAAGGTTAAGGGTCAGATTCTAAAGCTAAATTCTTCTGACATCAATCAATGCTTAGGCCTTCCTGACCGAGATCTGAAAAGCCTGGAAGAGATCGACACTAAAAAAGCTAAGAAGATTATGCAGTACAAAAGAAACCCTAGTCTAAAGGACATGAAGAAAAAGCAGTTTCCTGAAGAATTCGAGTTCCTTGCTGAAATAGTGGGTAAATGTATCTTATGCAAAGACACAGCACATGATACTATGATTGACCAACAACTGAATATCATGTCTGTTATAGTCCTGAAGGAACACATCAACTTTGGAGCTATCCTGCTTGATCAAATGTCTAAATGGCTGGATAAGGAATAAAAGAAAACGTTAACTGAAAAACCACTCACAAAGGTTTTTCATGGAAGGTTTTTAAGTATCATCTTGAAGAAAAAGTTGAAGAATAAAATTAAGGATGATGAGGGTGAAATTCTTAATGTTCATAAAGTAACGTCTCCACAGCTGTTTATAAATTGGAAGAAAAATCCCAAGGAAAACAAGAGGCTAATAACAACTGGGAGCAACAACAAGGTCTCTGTCAAGAAGAGGAAGGCACAAGAAGTGGAAAGCTCTCAATCTGATAATTCTGTATCGGTAGCAGCCACACCAGCAAAGAAGAAGTCTAAGAGTGTGAGGAATACAGAGGCTCCATTAAGCCATCTCTCCACTGACAAGAAGAGACATGGAACATGAGAAGAAAAAGTTTCAACTACAGAAACCCCAAAGAGAAGAAGGAGTAACAGATTACTCCATGAGTCACAGAAGAAGAAAACAAAGATGATAAAGGAGTCAGTTCTAGTTTCTCAAAGAAGCCTATCTATTCAAGAAGAAAGGGAAAACGTAAAGTTTGAAAATAAGAAGGGAACTGAGAGCTTCAAGATTGAATTCTAAAAGAGCAAACCCAGCTATAAAGAAATAGCTAAATCTGATGATGGAGAAGAATATACAAGTCTTGTGGCTAACACTTAGAGTTTCCACTCTGCTGCTGAAGAAAATATGAAAGATGAAACAATTGGATCTCCCACTGCTAATGTTCTAACAAGCTCACATGATGACTCAAAAGATGTTGAGTTCGAAGAAGAAGGACCTACCCATACTAATGTTGAACATCAAGGAAGCTTGTCTGGTGATTCAGAGGATTCAGATTCTAACGGAGAAGAAAATTATGACTCTCCTATAGCTGAACCTCCAAGGAGAATAAAGAGCAACAGACTGCTCACTAAATCTTTCTCAAAAAGGACAGAAAAACACTCCACTATTGTCATTAATTCTAGTGATGACGGGTTTGAATCCACGGAAGAAGAAGCTAAGGAAGAAGATGAAGAGATGGAAAACGATTCTATTTCTACAAACCAGGGATCAGAGGACCACACTGATGAGTCTGATGAGGGAAGTCTACACAGGTCTAAGTCCAGCCCCAAACAAAATAAAGATGGAAAAGACTCCAGTTTTAAAATAGAAGAGCCAGTAAATGAAAATGCGCTCAATAATCCGCCGATGGCGCAGGACTTTCTAAGAGTAAAGGAATTTGCAACCAAGATGATCAAAGAACAACCTCACTATAAAGTCTACCAACATGCTGAAAACCACTACATTCCCTATGATAGTAGAGTGGGCTCAGATGGCAGAAGGTTATTTCCCAAGTACATGATCGTAGAGTCTCTTCACTCTACCACTGAAGATGATCAAGTTCAGGCACAGTTATCTGATATTCCTTCATCCTCTAACAATGATTGGCGCTCAACAATTTATCATATTCTCACTGCTTTCAAAAAACTGTCTGAAGATGAAAATCGTAGAGTCGACTCTGATGCTCAACAAGAGTTTGCCCAACTAAATGACCAAACTTCTACGGAGCAGGAGTTACTAAAGAATTCTGACGAGTTGGTCAAGAAGATGTCTAGCATCACTAAAGAAGCCAAGATGTTGATCGAAGCAGGAGGAAATGCAGTTCAAGACAGACTTCAAGCAACCATGTCTGATATATCTCTTAAAATCAAAGAGAGAGATCAAATCTATTTGAAGGCTATAAATGATCAGAAGGCAGAAGCTCTACGAGCACAGAAGGCAAATGAAGAGCAAATCCAATCCCTCTCTAACAAGATTGACAATCTGAATCAATATATCTCCTTGCAACTTGAGTTGACCCAACATGAACTCAAGATTTAGGTCGGTAACTCATCTTAACTGATGGAGTAACTTATGTCAAATGTGGAGCAGCTTTCACAAGTGACTAATGACAAAAAGGGGGAGAAAAAGGAACTCAAGGAAGAGCAAGGAGATCAGAAGACAAAAGAAGATAAGAAGGCCAAGAGGAAAGTAAAGAAGAAGATAGCAGAAGCAGTAGCAGAATCATCATTTGAGGGGGAGTCAAAGGATGATGATCCCATGAATGCAGAATCTGAGGAGGAGAAGGATGATGATCCCATGAATGCAGAATCTGAGGAGGAGCAAAGAAAAGAAAGGAAGTCGCCATCTCAGGGGGAGAAGGAGCAAAAAGACTAAGTAGAAAAATAGCTAATCAACAGACATCCTGGAAGACACACATGGAGTCAAAGAGGTACATCTCTAACTAGTTAGGTATGTTCTGGATCCAGGATGTAAAGTGTCATAGCTTATATAATTCCACATTATTATCAATGACATTCATGATTATCTGTTTTAGAAATACAACTGCTCACTGTATATAAGATTAATCCATAACATGCATATGCACTAATTGTTTTTGTCATAATCAAATAGGGGGAGATTGTCAGGAATAAGCATGTGAATGATATTCCTATTTATATATGATTTGATTATGATATATATATATATATATATATATATATATATATATATATATATAAATATGCAAGTATGCTTGCATTAAGAAAAGCTGTAAAGTCCTTTGATAGATAATAGGAATATATGTACAAGGACTTAGAATGAATTGATCAAATATGTTAGGTTGATCCTAAATAAGCAAAACAACTTTGTAAAGTCCTTAAAAAGAAATGATGTACAAGGACTATAAATGTAGAAAGATCAACCTTGTTAGGATGATCTTATAATGTAATAGATAGGCTAGTCTGATCGTCGAGCACTGCACCAAAAATCGTAGTCTACCATGAGAGTCAAGGAAAATTCGAAAGCTATCAAGACAGAATAGAAGTCTGCAAGATAGTAGATCTCGGAGTTCGTAGACTGCCAGGAGAGACGAGGAAGGATCGTAGTGTGCCGAGGAGAACTTCCTCAGAGCCGTAGTCTGCTAAGGAAGTCATGTTCAGAATCCTAGAGACAACTTGTTTAAGAACAGACCGAGCATCTGCCAAAGCTAAGTCAAGAATCGTTGAACACACTCAGAGTTGTAGAGTCTACTGATCACATCAGAGGCAGAGATCGTAGTCGAGCTCAATCAGATAAAGACAACAAGCTTGAGGACAAAGATCATAGAGTGTCGGCATCTGATCTTGGAGTCATAGTGTCTGCAGAACCAAAGCTAAAATCGTAGAGTGCATAACTAAGGCTTCAACAGAAGTGCTCACAACTCCAAGGCAGAATCGTAGAGCAAATATGATTCTCAACAAATGAGCACACCTAGAATATCCAAAGCATAAAGCCTCTGGTCTGAGCTACAAAGATACATCCCACATGAAGAAAATCAGAGAGCGCTCAACGAATGGCATGCAGGATAACAGAAGATCTAAGCACCAACTCAATCAACATCCAGATTGAGTTGTGAAGCCATTCAAGATGAAGTCTTCCACAAGTTGATCAGAAGAAGACTTCAGTAATTGACTAAGGAAAGTCAGCAAGTGCAGTAGCTGTCAAGTAAATAGAAGACACCAATCTTGGAAGTATACAGGATCGTAGTGTTTGCCAAATAAAGCAGGAACTAATGAAGTGTACACAGAGATACTGGTCAGCGTATGAAGAACAAGGCTAAAGTGATTAAGCATCGTGTCAGTCCATTGATGATAAGTGAACGGGAGATTAAAAGGGGAAAGCGAGCTGGACATGCCACAAATTTGAAGTGTCTTGCTATTCAGAAGAGGCCAGAACAAGAAGCTAAGCTATTAGTTCCTGAGATCAGTCGAGGCAAACAAAAGTGTTGAAGTACTACACAAGAGAAGGAAGATGTTCTCTACATTGAGGATCCAATGAACACTCTTCAGGATCGTAGTGTTGTCTCAACTAATCTAAGCAACATTCAACAAGACACTACGATCAGATCCAAGAATATGCATCAGAATCATAGAGTTCGGTCATCTAAAGATTGACGCATTGGAAACGGTTCAATCTAAAGAGTGATATTCGAATATAGCTTATTGAGAGCATCGATGCAAAAGGACAATCTCTGGTGTTCTAATTGAGAAATCAGAAGGAAGAAATAAAGTTGACTACCTGCCCAAGACATCAAAGTAACATCTCTGACGGGGTTGGTGAAACAGTAGACTGTAGTGTCAAAAAGTCAAAAAGGGGATGTCATGTCACATCTTCAGTCAACCTCAAATAACTCGAGATATGGTAGCAATTCAAATAGCTCCCAACGGCTACATTACAACAGGAAGGTTGTGAAGGAGTATAAATCAATAAGAGCTTCAAAGATCAAAAGTTGCTGAAGTTGCGGAGTGGAAGGATCGTTGAGTTGTTAGATTGCTATAATGTTGATTCTACGAGTTCCACCAGAACTAAATAGAACAAGTCTCGGCGACAGTGAGATTAAAAAGGTGGAAGTGAAGCAGCTTTAAAGAAGGACTTGAACGGACTAAAGCCTCACTCAACAAAGATGAGAATGCCAATAAAGATGGCAGCTAAGATGAGAGCCAGGAAGGAGAAGAAGATAACATTCAAAAAAGTGGAAGAGGCAGAATCATGTCTGCAAAACATTCAAGAAGGGTTTAGGGATTGCTAAGTGCCAGACGAAGTCTACTAAAAGTTCAGAGACTTAGCAAACCCAGATGGTGATGTGCGTAGCTGACATCGGATGAAGATGAGCAGAAAAGAATGAAGATCAGCTGCACCCAAGGACAAGTGGTCCAGACTCTACGTAGAATACAAAGAGGACCACACCAAGCTGCTAAGTACAAAAGATGTTCAAGCTTAAAGACATCTTAGCAGCTCAGCACCAACAACAAAACCACCAACAACAAGAAGTCAGGGCCTGAGGGGTCCTTGTTCGGAGGGACTAAATGAAGTTCCAAGCCTGCTGGGCTTGAAAAGTTCCTAGGGAACTAGAGGAGTCCCAAGGCTTCTGGTCTTGAAGAGTTCTTAGTGAACTGAAGTTCCAAGGTTGTTGGCCTTGAAGGAATCTTAGTGATTCAGGGTGTTGCCCTTCCTTAGTGGAAGAGTGGATTAGGATCTTGAGTCTCTGAACCAGTTAAAAATCCTTGTGTCTTTTACATTCAGTCATTTACTTTCTGTCATTTACATTATGTACTTAACTGTTATAACTGCTATGTATGTATTAATTGCTTACAACTTAACTAACTCTAAGAACAATGTATGTATGATTATGAATTTATCAATGAAGGGGATCTTTTACTTATTTCTGTTGTGCTTGAAAAGATTCTTATGTTTATCATATGCTAATTCATTAGCAATACAAAATAAAAAAGAAAATTATTTAAAAATTAAAAGGATATATTTAACCCCCCCCCTTCTAGATCTATTGTGTGCCTACTAGGAACTAACAAAAAATATTTTAAAGAACGAATCCAGTGAGATAAAAGGACAAAGATTAGAGATTCGTACTTTAGATAATCCAAGTTTAAAAATAATCCATAATAAACCATAGTGGAGTAAAATTCAAGAATGAAGATCAAAACATCGATACAATCAAAGATAGTAACCATAATAGACATCTGGGACAAAGAAGAGAAAATTTTATTTTTCGGTGAATAGTGCCATATTCGTGAATAGTGTCGTATACGTGAATAGTGTCGTATACATGAATAGTAACCCCGACACAAAAAGGTAGAAATTCCACAATAAAATTCATACCAATATTTTAGCATAATGATATTGAAAGAAATAATATCATTTATGAAGAAAATAACATCCCTTACCTCAAGAGAACATTATTTTTGACTGAAATATCAGATGTAATGCTGAAGAAAACTTGCACTGAATAGCAAGTCTAAAAGTATCTAAATACTCACAAAATACGCTCGATAATATAGAGAGAGAAAACTTATGATTCTAGTGTGATTTTCAATTCTAACTAAGCACCCTATTTATAAAAAAATGCTAGAACGCCAAAGCAGACTAACCTGCTACCTGATGGCTTTACATATTACTATTCATGGTCACCACTTTTCAAATACAATTTTAGAACATTTCTCACCAACCAAAAGTGGGGCCCACCCATTCTAGAAATTTCCAAAATATTTTACCATTTAAACAATAATCAAAAACTTCAATAATTCATAATAAATAGCCCTTTTATCAGAAAAATACGAATTTTATGTCCATTCCATAGAAAATTAAATTCTCTACAACTTTGTAGAAGAAAGTTTTTTCAAATTCCAAATAAAAATGTCCGAAATCAACATACGAATGATTTTTAATACCTCTATTCCGACAAAATACTGATAAAACACTCAGCATTAATTCCTTGATTTATATGCACACCAAATAAATATTTCCCTATCCGTCATTTATATTCACATAAAATAAATATTTCCTTATTATATAAATTAATAATTAATTATTCACAAATAATATTACAGAATCACAATTATGACAACCAGGTCGTTCCCAGGAAAGAGGGGGCTTTCCGACAAGGATTTCTCCTTACTAGTGCGCAATTAGATGACCAAACCCCTTTCCTTAGACAGAACTTCCTTAAACATTGCCAATAATGATATCTAATAATATTATTCAAATAATATGAATTATTGATCTGATAATGAGAAATATTGTACAGTGACAATTATTGAAACAACAATTATATAAAATATCAACATAGCAATTATTGAATCAATAAAATAAAATATTGAACAGTAATTACTGTAATAATTATTGAGTAGTGTCTTCTTTCGTAAGAATCAATAATTCAAAAATACTGTACAATACTATGTGCTACTATGTAACTAGGGGTGAGCATGGTGCGGTTTGGTGCGATTTGAAGTCCAAACCGCACTCGAAACCGCTTAAGTGCGGTTTGAAAAATTCAAAACCGCACACGAAACCGCTTGTGATTGGTGCGGTGCGGTTTTAAGATATTGGATGATTAATAGGGTTTTCTTTGAGCGTATTCAAGTGAAAAGTAACTTTAGAATTTACTAGAGATAATACATGCGCACACACACACACACATATGGTGCGATTTCAGTTTTATGCGTGCGGTTTTGGCTAGTAACCAAACCGGAACCGTAAATTTGGTTATCCAACCCACCTAAAACCGCCACATACGCTGGAACCGTTGGTGCGGTTTCGGTTACAATTTGGTTACTTGCTCAGCCCTATGTGCAACCACGTGTATTATTGTATTTTAACCACCAAGTAATCTAACAGTGTTAACGGTAACAATTACGCCGTTATTTATAAAAACTCAAACTTTTCCTTTTTTCCATCCGACCGTTTTCCATTATGGGGCCCACAAATGGTTGCGCCGACGTACGAATATTCCCTGACAGCAAGAATATTCAACGACCAAACGAATATTCCTTGACAACAATGAATATTTTATAACCACTTGCTTATTTTGCAAAATTTGCACATTTCACCCATAACCAAAGTATTATATCAAATTAACTCCTTATTATTTCAAGATAATGAATAGAGAAAATTCAATTTTATTTATAAAAAGTTGGGGTCTTACAAATTTTTCAACTAATTTTACAGTTAATATGTTTTAAAAATATTCACATAAATTATTAATACAATTAATCATGTGATTTGATAAAATTTCAAGTTTAAATAAATTAATTTAGTTGGGATATTAATTTAATAATCAAGTTTACAACTAATATTAATTTAATTAAATCGTGTGATATATCTTTTTAGTGTGTTTAATTGTTTGTTTGTAATTGTTTTGCAGATGAATTTTTATTTTTAGTGAAGTGTGTTTTACCAATTTTGTAATAAAATTGGTAAAATAAAAAAAAATCTTTTAGAAGTTATTTTTTCTATTGGAGATTGGTTTGGCTTCTTTTGAATATTTTATAAATTTAGATAGTATATATTTAATTATTAATTATTATAAATTTGTATAATACTTATACTAATTTGAATTGGAAAGAAAAAATCTTCTTTTTTTCTACCTCCTATAGATATGAATATTTTTAAATCTGAATAGTATTTAATTGATATAAATTTGGATATTACTTAATGCTAATATGAATTAGGAAATTGAACCAAAAATTGGTAAAACCAAACCAAACTAAACCAAATTTATACTTTTAATTATATAATTTATTGATTACGAACTATTTTATTCCATAATTATCTGTTATTTAATCTCATGTACTTGTATTCGTTTATTTTTAAGATAATTTGATGATGAATTATAAACTCAAATGAAAGTGTGGTGTTATATAATCTCCATTTCAAGGTATCAAATGATTTTAAAAGAATCACTTCTTTGGCACCATAATAAATTTTTTAGATGGACTTTCATGTTCAAATTGACCATTTTTAAAATTAACAAATCTTTTTAAACAAATAAAAATATATACCGAGAGATTATGACCTATGAAAAATTTTCTACTAATGTCAAATTTTGTGATTCAAAAACAAAATGTAATCTATTTTTTTTCTTCCAACCTTACCAAGTACCGGCCCTGGGATAAAGCCCAAAGTGTCTGGGCTTTAGGCCCACTAAAATTTTTAACTTTTTAGGGCCCCCAAGAGGTATTTGTATTAGGGTGATTTACATATTCTATTACATTTTTAAAAATAATTACATCAATAGTGCACTCATATAATATTTATATAACTAATACACTTTCATATTTATTTACATGTTCTGGTGTAGTTAGGATTCCTTAATTTAGGGAATTATAATTCAATTAGAATTCCTTAATTTAGGGATTAGTTATAGTTTCTTCTCTCTCCTCATCAATAACAACTGCATTAGTTAGTTTCCCTTCTTCTTCTCCTCCCTTCTTCTTCTTCCTCCTCCTCCTCCTATCCAACCCCTCCCCACCCTCCGCCTCCCCGTCCTCCCGCCTCCCCTCCTCCCCTCCTCCCGCCCCTTTCTCCTCCTACTCCCGCCCCCTCCCCCTCCCCCTCCTCCCCCTCCCCCTCCCCCTCCCCCTCCCCCCCGCTACTCCCTCTCCTCCCGCCCCTTTCTCCTCCTACTCCCGCCCCCGCCCCCTCCTCCTCCCGCCTCCCCTCCTCCCTCCTCCACCTCCTCCCGCCACTCCCTCCCCACCCCCTCCCTCTCCTCCACCCTCCTCTCCCCCCACACCCCACGCCCCACGCCCCACCCCCTCCTCCTCCCGTCCCTCCCTCTCCTCGATCCCTCCGCCTTCCACCGCCACCGGTCCATTTTTTATTTTCACCGGTAACGAAATCTTCCGATAAGATAACCAATTCAGTTTAATTAGGTTACTAATTTATTTTGAATGTGATGCAGTTGGTAATCAAACTTCATGTAGTTGGTTACCAAATCATTTGATAAGGTAACCAATTCAGTTTTATTAGCTTACTAATATATTTTGAATGTGATGCAGTTGGTAACCAAAATTTATGCAGTTGGTTACTAAACCTTTCGATAAGGTAACCAATTTAGTTTTATTAGGTTACTAATTTATTTTGAATGTGATGCAGTTGGTAACCAAATTTCAAATAGTTGGTTACCAAACCATTTGATAAGGTAACCAATTCAGTTTTATTTGATTACCAATTTTATTTTAAATGTGATGCAGTTACTAGTCAAAATTCGTATAAAGGTAACCATTTCAATTTTTGTGGGTAACCAAATCGTCAAAAGAAATTCAGAATAACAACTCCAGTGGCGGCGGCGGTGGCAGCTAGAGAGGAGTATGATGAACATTAGCTCCTTCATAATTTATTATTTTTAATTTTCTCATTTTGATTTGATTTTTGAAATATGGATTTGAATTTGTTGTTAGAGACAAGATTTGAATTTGAATTTGAATTATTAGTTATCCTTGATTTTAGGTTTCCTTATTAATGTGAATTGTACTATTTTTGTAATAATTATATTCTTTTTGTAATTATTTAGTTGATGCACTTTTCTTGTAATTACTTTCATTTTGTTGTATACTTATGTAAAGGACTCTTTGTATTATGTATATATATACCCAAACAAAAGAGACCAACTCACGTCACTTTAAATTTAAAGGATCAAAAAAAATTTACCCAATGAAATAGGTCTAAATTTTTTTATTGTCGTTTTAGGTCATTCAAAACTCAAGGCCGACCCTGAATTTGACCGTTAAAGTTAAACTATAACGTTTATTACGGAACATAATGAGTAATAAATAATTTGTATAATAAAATAATGAATTAATTATAAGATAATACATTCCCCAATAATATTAAATTATTACAAATAATTTAACACCATTCCTCACTTTTACAAATAAATGTAGCATGAAATTTACTAATTTTGCTACCAAGCGAACGTAACAAAAGTCAAAGAAACATTTTTTTTTGGAATGGAGGGAGTATCTGCTTGCACTAGCCTCTTAATCAATATGATATTATTTTGAACTTTAATCACAACCAAGGATAAATTTATTTGACAAAAAGATTACTTTTGAAGAAAATTGTTATGATCCTAATTGTATGGTATGAGACTTTGATGTGAGATATTTATAAACTTTGGGTTCTCCAACTTTAAGAGCTAGTTTTTAAAGTGTGGCTCTCCCATAGTTTGTAACAATTGGTATCAAAACCGTCCACTACCACTCAGTTGGTGACGTCGGTAATACAGTGTTCGCCTGCGTGGGTGCTGGGACTGCAGAGACAAAAACTTCTATAATAAGGACAAACTCCGTCCTCCCCAAAAATATATGATGACCAAAATATAATTTACCCACTTGTTGAAAAAAGTAAAAATACAGAATAAAATAAAAAAAAAGTTAAAAACTTATCTTTAGTAGCCCCGCAAGATTATTATAAAATGATCAGTACTTTTTTATTTTTTTATACTAATAAAATCCACTAAATGACATATTTACTCTTCACTTTATGTATTTTATCTGATCTTTTGAATCTATGGTATGGAATAATACAAAGCTACACAATAATTAGTAAACCAATAGCACCCTCACATGAAAATGACAAGTTTTGTCTATTTGTGTTTGATAATTCCCTCTCTCTCAGCTCTTGATGAAGGACCCTATAAACTAAAAACCATTATGATGTGCTTGGAAAAGAATGGGCTTCTTTTGTCTATATTTTCTTCAATAATCTCCTATTTATTTTTGTCACTTGCTGCCTGTTATAGCTGGACACATGCTCTGTGTTTGGTCCAAAATGTTCAGTGTTCTGTAATCACATGTATATTATTCATTCCCATTCATATTTGCAGCTTTGCTTGAGGGTTTATAAATTAAATAGATAGAAGAGAATAGTAGTGATAGTTAATAAAATAGAAAGTAGTTGCCACCAAATAAATAACGAGAAAATGACTGGTATAATAAAATTTACATTATTGATCAAATAAATAACGAGAAAATGACTGGTATAATAAATTGTCCTAAGACTTGATTACTTATTAATATTTTGAATTTAGTTGAATTCCAAGAACTTGTTCATACACTTAGACTACACCTCTCTCGAGACTACGATCACTTTCATTATACATATTTTCTAATTTTTTTCAATACATATTTAAGGGCACAAATATTGTTTTTTGATGATATTTTCAGTGACATAATTGAGTGTGACAAATTTTATTATGTCACTAATAGTTTGCGATGAACTTTATTTTGTAGCTAAATATAATATTTGTGGCGCTAAGTAACCATCGAGAGCAGGGGCGGACCCAGGTTAGGGGCAGGGGGGTCACCTGCCCCCATTGAAATTTTATGAGCCTATGTCAGTCAGTATTTAATAAGTGAGTGACTGATATTAAAATGGGATGTTTTTGTGTTTGCAAAAAGTGTAATAAATACATGTAATAATGAACTAGAGGGATGAAGTAGTCAAGTAGATCCAATGTTCCAAAGAACCCAACTTATCAACCAAGCCTTGTCATCCCCCAGGCCCAAATAAAAGAATAGATAAGGGTAAAAATAACAATATTAAGTTGGGCTTATGTAATAGATTTTGTTGAAAAATCAATTACAACTTTTGGTGCAATCTTTTCCAAAGGGAGCACCCAACCCAACCCAATTTCAATAGGCCATAATATCTCGTGTGTATATAGTCCACATACATAGGTCCATGATCCTAGTGAAGCTTTGGGTCAAAATCCAACCTCAATAAAACTTATAAAATGGTATATTAGTAACTTATATTCAACGTGATATTTTTGTAATTATTAAAAATGAGGTGCAACAATTTTAAACAATGAAATCTCGAAAAATATTATTGTATATAGTATTTGAGTATTATTTAATTTTGTGATTTATTTTATTAAAATTTTATTTTTAAGAGTTTTTTTTTTTCTCGAATTTGACCCACTAAACTTCGGGTCTGGATCCGCCCCTGATCGAGAGAAATTAAGGGATAAGAGTAATTGAAGAGATGCTAATTCTTTTTCCCCTAACTTTTAAATCATATTTTGATTTATAAGTGCAATCTTGATCCGTTAACAGCTTAATTCGTAATTTTCAAACAAACCTAACCTTAATAATATTAATGGCGGATAAAGAAAAGAAAATTATGTTGTTTTTATATATGAGATCCTGTGGAATATTTAACAGTTTAATATAAATAATGTGAAGAAAGGTCCCAAGTGTTGGTCTAAAATATAATACTTGATCCTTGAGGTGAATAATTCAATCGTTCATGGAGGTCTTTATCCATTTAATTAGTACTCCGGTCCGGTCATTTAAGCCATACTCACATTTCTAGAGCAAATATTTTAGGAAACTGATATTTTCAATCTTCTTTCACCTGGGAAGAAAAAGTGGGTCCACTTTCATGTGAGAGGAGATCATGTAAAAATATCAAAAACTCATGTGGAAATAATGCTTCCCTTTTAGTACAACAATCGATAATCATCACATTTAAGAATTAATCCTGACATTAGTAGCATTGATCATTGGATCTCAATCATTTCAAGCTAGTTGTTTAATGTAAATGATGGTCTAAAATACTTTGGGTTAAGGTATCAATTTTTTAACAAATGAATAGTTTGAAAATGACTACACAAAGACACCGACTTACACTACATAGGATGTGCCAATTGCCATGCTGCTGATGTCCAAGGCACCTTCACTATTAATTTGTAGCTTCATCAAAATATAAACCTTACAAGGTTAGGTTTTGTTGGGATTGACTATTACTTCTGCGGGTTCAACGAATGGTTACCACGATAGGGTAGTCGGGGCTGACGAATGACCATTATGACAGGAAATACACAAGTGGTTATGTATTCAAGTTATTTGATGCTTCTGTGACTTGGATGAGCAAGAAGCAAAGTGTTTTTGCTTTATCATTTATTAAGGCAGAATACATGGCGCTTACTCATGCAAGTAAGGAAACAATATGGATTCGCAGGTTGTGTGCTGAGCTTGGTTTTAAACAGAAGACAGTGAAGTTGAGTGTGATAGTCAGAGTGCTATTCACTTGGCAAAGAATCCTGCATTCCACTCGTGGTCGAAGCATATAGATATACAGTATCACTTCATTAGAGAGAAGGTTGATGAGAAACTGATTCTCTTGGAGAAGGTTGACACAGAAGTGAATGACTCATACTTTTTAACTAAAGTAGTTAGTTTGACGAGGTTTGAGTAATGTACATCTGGGGTGGGTATCAAGAAGTATTCATCAAGTGGGAGAATATTGGAATTGACTCATACTTCTGCGGGTTCGACGAATGACCACTACGACATTGTAGTCGGGGGTCTCGCTCAAAGTGCAATTGAGCTTGAGAATTTATCAGTAACCCAGTCTTGAATTTTACTAATGTATCATTAACAAATACATACTAGAATATACTACTTTTACAATGCTAAATACTCTCTAAATTGGATAATATCATTTATGTATTTATTTAGTAATTGGATTGTTTCCAACACATACTTTAGCACGTATATATGCCTTCCTCACATCTAACACTCGCGTATTCATGTGTACTATACAATTGATCCATTTTGACTGTTTATCAATTTGTTTACACCCCCAGGCCCCAACCCAAACTAATAATGTGACTGATGGCCCAAAGGGAATAGAAAATCTAAAACCCTTTCAGCCAAGAACCAATCTAACCAAGATTTTAAAAAATATTAGCTTCAAAAAAACTCCCTTCCGCATGTTGTTTACAAGCGAGTCAATACAGTATTTTACATTTTTACTAATATTTTAGGATTTTCATCTTCTTGGAAAATATTTTTACCTCTTGTACATACATCTATTGTTGTTTTAATACACATGTTGGTGTAATTGCCAAACCCCTCATGTACTAAGCACCTTAATAATTAATATATACATACATACATATATATATATATATATATATATATATATATATATATATATATATTCTATTATCTTATAATCTGTTACATGCTATTGTTTTTTTGATAATGTGGAATATCCGATTCGCAGTTCGACTAATCTCCCCACCCTGGGTCAGGTTCTCGTGGCCCCATGACCATTTTATTGACTTGATAAATTGGAGCAAATGGTATTCATCTGCCCTTTTATAAGTGTTAAGAGTTTTTCTTTGAAATTACTTATGCTGCTATATTAAAGGATTTATTTGAGTTTAATTAAGCATCATATTTAATACTAATATATGTGCCAAAATATTTAAAAGTGTCCCAGTGAGATGTATGTATGTGCCAAAATATGGACCATATATTAACTCAAAATGGCATTAAAAATTCTAGATAGGACTCCACAACCTCTGCTGCATGGTAATTGATTCTCTTTTTCTCAGTCACATAGACACTAATTAGTTAAAATCCTAGTTCACTAGCTGCCAGCATAAAGGAAGAAGATTCCTACTCAAAATAAGAGATATATGCACATATTTCTTCTCACACTTTTGATAATGAAGCAGCAAGCAGAGACACAAACGAGGAATAATAGCCAACTGCTTGCTTACAAGATATATCCAACTGTAAAAACTAGTGTAAACAACTTGTCGACAAACAAATCAAACTATCTGAAAAAACAAACAAACGGGACAACATTCCAACTGGAAAATCAGTAAAAACAACATAATCCATTAGTCGCAATCTTTTGTAGACTAATGAATTATGCCTGCCTCATGTGGTGCTTGTGCCTGGTCCATTCCAAGTACACGTCAGTCCGAACTGTTCTTCATTTCAAGGGATTCTCCATCATAATTGCTAGCTTATACTGTTTTCAATTCTCCGAATCCTTGTAACCACCCTGAGTTCACCTTCCTACCCATACCAAACAACCTATCTGATGCCAATTCCTCCCCAGAAATTAATCTTATAGATCTAATAAAGACTATTAACAATAACTGTGAAGCATCGCACAAGGTTAACTTCTTCTACAAGGTATGTCTTCCAACAAAAATTTGATTTCTTTTAATAGTTAACCCAAAAAAGCCTGATTTGCGAAGATGATTTACTACAAATACTTGAAGAAAATGATTATTTTTATAGTTCCCTAACGCAATAGAAATTACTTATGGCTAAGGGGCTGTTTGTTTAGGACTGAATGACTGAATGGATGAATCGGTCAATCATTTAGTGCGTTTGTTTTGGAAAAAAATCGTCTGAATGGCTAAATCGATCAGCCATTCAGACGATTTGGGCTGAATGGTTTAGTGTCATTTTTTTGGCTGAATGAGCTGAATGAAGTTTTTTTACAATATTAACTATTATATTAAGTAATATTAAATAAATTTACAACAATGTTGAATTTTTTTAGAGGGGTAAAATAATAAAAATCTGTTATTCAGATGTTTCAGATATATCAATTATAAAACAACTTTTTTCATTCAGATTCAGATTCAGATTCAGCTCATTTAGATTCAAATTCATTCAATTTTTATCAAACACCCCCTAAATAATCTAAGTTTCTTCAGACTAGTCTTATCCCTTGCATTAAACATCAGTCCACAAGACTTATGTTAACTTCTGATTTAATGGAGTCTTTCTTTGAACATTCATTATACCGAGACTCTTTTTTTATCAACATTATACTGAGACTCTAAATGATTGTTTTGCAGTTATATGCATTAAACCCTAACATTAACAAGATTTATGATAGATTCTTAATCTTTTGAAGAAAAATAAGAAAACAACTTTTGTTTTATGATATATCACCTACAACACCAATTGTAGTATAATTGTGACGCCCCCAAAACATGTATACACACCCATCTTCGGTCGCCACTTACATGGTACATAATCTAAATACAACTTAATTATACAACAGTGATGTAAAATACGACAAAACATAGCTGAGAGTTTAAATAAGAATATTGTCATCTAGACAATATCCACACTAAATGGTGTCCTCATTATAATTATTATCACATTATTCTGTAGAATAGTGAGGACTACTAAAGTCATTTATCTTCGACCATCACTCCATTCCCCGACTCGTCCCAGCTATATTCTCATTTCCTGAAGAGAACAATGAAAGAAAGGGTGAGCTCAACTAGCCCAGTAAGAAATATTATGACTAAGATAATGCAGAATAAATTATTCTTAGCCTTCAACAGTATAACAACTGATAGAATACAATAAACAACAAGTTTTAAATCAACAACTGCAGCGAAAATAAGCAATCCATTAGAAGAGTCAAGTAGAGCATAAAATCTACTATCTTCTATGATTTAAAAAGTTTTTCATCAACTTTATCGCTGAGAATGAGCTTAATAAATAAAATCGAATCATCCCTGCACCACGGCCAAGGATATTCATGTAATCATCAATGGTCATGATTATACCGAATAATCCCTGGTCATAATCATACCAATAACTGTCCATTAATGAACTACAGGCCAATGAGGACTTTCACCACATCATTCGTCACATTACGGTCATGATTATACCGAATAATCCCTAGTCATAATCATACCAAGTCCATCTATGCACGTAAGCCAAAGATGACTTTAATCATAATATAAGCACGAGGATGATGACAATGACATAATAATTCAATAAAATACGTTCAAGGATAAATTTTAAAGATTTATAATTTAATTTATCCAGAAATCAATAACGTCCAAATTGTCAACACGATACTGCTTTGTAGAGTAAAATTCAAGAATAATATTCATGTACCAAAAATAATTTGGGCATAAAAGAAATATATTTTTCGGGTAAATAGTACCCTGTGAATAGTACTTCGAGAATAGTAACTCGTTAATAGTACCCCGACATGAAAAGTACCCTAAATACCTGAGTGAATAGTAATTTGGGTGAATAGTAATTTGGGTGAATAGTAACCCATGAATAGTAACTCGTAAATAGTACTCCGACACGAAAAGTGCCCCGAATACCCGAGTGAATAATACTAGAGTGAATAATAACCAGGTGAATAGTAACTAGTGAATAGTAAGTCGTAAAAAAAATACCAAAAAAAATGATATTCCATGACGAGTACAAAAGAAATGATATCTCATACGAGTATAATAGAATATACGAAACTGCAAATGGATTTTCACCCGCCATGCGATAATCCACGTAGACAGATCATTTGCACAATTTAATAAAGAATGAATACGAAGGATCATTCATCATGCACGTGGTAATCCACATAGACATGTTATTCCAACAGAATAATAAAGAATGGAATAACAAAAGAATTCACCAGGCATGCGATAGACCGCACAGATAGGTTATTCCAATAGAATAATAAATAATGGAACCAGGTCATGCGTAATATGCACAGACATGATATTCCAACAGAATAATAAAGAATGGAATAACAACAGAATTCACCAGGCATGTGTTAGACTGTACAGACAGGTTATTCCAACAGAATAATAAAGAATGGATTAACAACATAATTCACTAGGCATGCGATAGACCGCACAGACAGGTTATTCCAACAGAATAATAAAGAATGGAATAACAGAAGAATTTCACCATGTATGCGGTATTTCGCATAGACAGATTATTCTAACATAATAATAAAGAATGGAATAACAACCCTTACGAGTATCGAAAGAAAATAACTTTCTTCATGAATACGAAAGAATAATACCCCTTACTATAATAATAATATTCCTTACCTCAAAAGAGGACTGGATACTGGAATAGTGAGGTAGCAGACTTCTCTTCTTCTTTCTCTCTATAATAATTGTTCTATAGCTTTAGTGAATTGGTGAAAAATAATGAAGGAATGAGCTTCTATTTATAGGAAAATATAGTTTCGATAATTGCACATTTTGGGACTCGAAATATTACAGTATAATACCTTCATCTTTTCCTTCATTTTTAATTTAGTCTTACAAGTATTATCAAACTTGCACCACTTCCCATAATAGTAAATCATGTGAATCAATAATAAATCATATGAAAATACGAATTACAGTATAGTACCTCCATCTATACCTCCATTTTTAACTTAGTCATGCAAGTATTATCAATCTTGCACCAACTCCCCTAATAGTAAATGAATGTGAATCAATAGTACATACATGTGAATAAATAGTTATAATCATGTGAATAAATAGCAATTAATTACTCATTTATCCAGTTAATTACTCGATTGGTCAATATAACCTCCAGACATCAATTATTATCGAAATAAATGTCGATTTTCACTAACACTAATAATTCCAACACATGGAACTATCAATTTCATCTTTAATCAACACGAACTTATTCATCATTAATACTATAATTTGCAATATTTAACAACCAGGTCGTTCCCAGGAAAGAGAAGGCTTTCTGATAAGGATTTCTCCTTATTGGTGCACAATTAGGTGACCAAACCTCTCCTTGACAGAACTTCTAGACATTGTCAATATTATAAATAATAATATGAATAACTTTGCCATCTCAATTATTGATTTAATAATATAACATATTATGCAGATTATATTGTGACAACAATTGAATCAATAATATGAGAGATGTGATGCAGCAATTACTGTAGCAATAATTGAGTATAACTGAGTGAATTCTCACGCAAGCATTAATAATTAATACCGTGTGCTACTATACAACCACGCGTATTACTGTACCTTTACTACCGGTTATTTTATGACAACTTGCTTACTTTGAAATTTTTTCACATATCACCCTTAACTTTAAACTTTTATCAATTTAACTATTTACTAAAATAGAAAAATTGAATACTTTTATTTCATAAAATTCGGGATCTCACAATCTCCCATCCTTATGAAATTTCCCCCTCGAAATTTACGTACCTGGTAGTTCGAAGAGATGAGAATACATTGCTTTCTATTCGGATTATGCCTTCCCGGTTATTTTCTCTGTATTATAATTTTTCCATTGCTCATCTCCTGTATTTCATATATCATTCTAGAATACATCTTCAAAATAAGGGTTAATTGACATGCCACATATTATCCCTATACTCTGACCGACCAATTAAATACCAAATAAACTTAGGTAGGTCATACTAGCGAAGGAATTCTCTGTCTCTCCCCTCCTAGTTCTTGTCTCATATCTCAGCCAATGATCATATCCCTAAGCTTTGATACCAATTGTGACGCCCCCAAAACAGGTGTACACCACCCATCTTGGGTCGCCACTTATATGGTATATAATCCAAATGCAACTTAATTATACAATAGTCGTGTAAAATACGACAAAACATAGCTGAGAGTTTAAACAAGAATATAGTCATCTAGACAATATCCACACTTAATGATGTCCTCATTACAATTATTATCACATTATTCCGTAGAATAGTGAGGACTACTAAAGCCATTTATCCTGGACCATCACTCCATTCCCCGACTCGTCCCAGCTATATTCTCATTTCCTGAAGAGAACAATGAAAGAAAGGGTGAGCTCAACTAGCCCAATAAGAAATATTATGACTAAGATAATGCATAATAAATTATCCTTTGCCTTCAACAGTATAATAACTGATAGAATACAATAGACAACAAGTTTTAGATCAACAACTGCAGAGAAAATAATCAATCCATTAGAAGAGTCAAGTAGAGCATAAAATTTACTATCTTCTATGATTTAAAAAGTTTTTCATCAACTTTATCGCTGAGAATGAGCTTAAAAAATAAAATCGAATCATCCCTGCACCATGGCCAAGGATATTCATGTAATCATCAATGGTCATGATTATACCGAATAATCCCTGGTCATAATCATACCAATAACTGTCCATCAATGAACTACAGGCCAATGAGGACTTTCACCACATCATTCGTCACATTACGGTCATGATTATACCGAATAATCCCCAGTCATAATCATACCAAGTCCATCTATGCAAGTAAGCCAAAGATGACTATAATCATAATATAAGCACGAGGATGATGACAATGACATAATAATTCAATAAAACAAGTTCAAGGATAAATTTTAAAGATTTATAATTTAATTTATCCAGAAATCAATAAAGTCCAAATTGTCAACATGATACTGCTTTGTAGAGTAAAATTCAAGAATAATATTCATGTACCAAAAATAATTTGGGCATAAAAGAAATATATTTTTTGGGTAAATAGTACCCTGTGAATAGTACCATATGAATTGTACTTTGGGAATAGTATCCCGACATGAAAAGTATCCCAAATACCCAAGTGAATAATATTCTGGTGAATAGTAATTTGGGTGAATAGTAACCCGTGAATAATAACTCATGAATAGTACTCCGACACGAAAAGTAACCCGAATACTCGAGTGAATAATTCTAGAGTGAATAGTAATTGGGTGAATAGTAACTCGTGAATAGTAACTAGTAAAAAAATACCAAAGAAAATGATATTCCATGACGAGTACAAAAGAAATGATATCTCATATAAGTATAATAGAATATACGAAACTGCAAATGGATTTTCACCCGCTATGCGGTAATCCACGTAGACAGATCATTTTCACAATTTAATAAAGAAAGAATATGAAGGATCATTCACCATGCATGCGGTAATCCACATAGACATGTTATTCTAATAGAATAATAAAGAATAGAATAACAAAAGAATTCACCAGGCATACGATAGACCGCACAGACAAGTTATTCTAACAGAATAATAAATAATGGAACCAGGTCATGCGTAATATGCACAGACAGGATATTCCAATAAAATAATAAAGAATGGAATAACAACAGAATTCACCAGGCATGCGATAGACCGCACAGACAACTTATTCCAACAGAATAATAAAGAATGTAATAACAACAGAATTCACCAGGCATGCCGCACAGACAGGTTATTCCAACAGAATAATAAAGAATGGAATAATAGAAGAATTTCACCATGTATGAGGTACTTCGCATAGAGAGGTTATTCCAACATAATAATAAAGAATGGAATAACAACCCTTAAGAGTATCGAAAGAAAATAACGCTCTTCATGAATACGAAAGAATAATACCCCTTACTATAATAATAATATCCCTTACCTCAAAAGAAGACTGGATACTAGAATAGTGAGGTAGCAGACTTCTCTTCTTCTTTCTCTCTATAATAATTGCTCTATAGCTTTAGTGAATTGGTAAAAAATAATGAAGGAATGAGCTTCTATTTATAGGAAAATATAGTTTCGATAATTGCACGTTTTGGGGCTCAAAATATTACAGTATAATACCTTCCTCTTTTTTTTCATTTTTAATTTAGTCCTGCAAGTATTATCAAACTTGCACCACCTCCCCTAATAGTAAATCATGTGAATCAATAGTAAATCATGTGAAAATATGAATTACAGTATAGTACCTCCATCTATACCTCCATTTTTAACTTAGTCATGCAAGTATTATCAATCTTGCACCAACTCCCCTAATAGTAAATGAATGTGAATCAATAGTACACACATGTGAACAAATAGTTATAATCATGTGAATCAATAGCAGTTAATTGCTCATTTATTCGGTTAATTATTCGATTGGTCAATATAATCTCCAATCATCAATTATTATCGAAATAAATGTCAATTTTCACTAACACTAATAATTCCAACACAATGGAACTATCAATTTCTTCTTTAATCAACACGAACTTATTCATTATTAATATTATAATTCATAATATTTAACAACCAGGTCATTCCCAGGAAAGAGAGGGCTTTCCGATAAGGATTTCTCTTTATTGGCGCGCAATTAGGTGACTAAACCTCTCCTTGACAGAACTTTTAGACATTGTCAATATTTTAAATAATAATATGAATAACTTTACCGTCTCAATTATTAATTTAATAATATAACATATTATGCAGATGATACTGTGACAACAATTGAATCAATAATATGAGAGATACGATGAATCAATTACTGTAGCAATAATTGAGTATAACTGAGTGAATTCTCACGTAAGCATTAATAATTAATACCGTGTACTACTATGCAACCACGCGTATTACTGTACCTTTACTACCGGTTATTTTATGATAACTTGCTTACTTTGAAAATTTTTCACATATCACCCTTAACTTTAAACTTTTATCAATTTAACTATTTACCAAAATAGAAAAACTGAATACTTTTATTTCATAAAATTTGGGATCTCACAATAATGATAAAGGTGCTTGAAACTTTAAAGAGGTTTTAATCTATATATATTATATTACTCAGATTCGAAGTTACAGGATCTAGTTCCCGGGCTTCATCCCCTCAGATTTAAGGATGTATTAACTTGTGACATAGGAAACATAAAAGAAGTGTGACGCCCCCAAAATAGGTATATATAACCCATTCTGAGTCGTCAAATACATGGTACAGAATTCACATACAAACTTAATTTACACAATACGATAACCGTAAACTGAGAGTTTTAACACAAATATTGTCTCGTAGACAATATAAGTCCTCATTACAATTATTATCACACTATTTCATAGAATAATGAGGACTACTAATGCAACCATCTGGACCGTCACTCCACTCCCCGACTAGTCCCAGATATATTCTCATTTCCTGAAGAGAACAATGAAAGAAAATGGTGAGCTCAACTAGCCCAGTAAAGAATATTATGACTAAGATAATTCAGAATAAATCATCATTAGCCTTCAACAGTGTTAAACTGATGGAATATAATAGACAACAAGTTTAATTGCAGCTAAACAAACAATCCATTAGAAGAGTCAAGTAGAGCATGATATCTACTATCTTCTATTATTTAAAAGTTTATCATCAATTTTATCGCTGAGACTCAGCTCAATAAATAATCCACATCACTGAATTATCCATGCACTACGGGCTAAGGATATTCATTATTATCACATCCACGAATCATCCATGCACTGCAGGTTAAGGATATTCGTTATTATCACCAATGGTCATGATCATGCCAGCAACTGTCCATCAATGCACTACGGGCCAATGAGGATGTTTACCGCATCATTTGTAACATTACAGGTCATGATTATATCAAATAATCCCTGATCATATTCATACCAATCAACAGTCCATCTATGCACTACGGGCCAAATATGACTTTCATCACAATATAAGCATGAGGATGATGACAATGATATAAGCGTTAATCAAACGAAATCAATGATAAATATTAAAGATTTTTAATTTATCCAGAGTTTAAAAATGTCCAAATTGTCAACATGATAACTGCTTTGTGGAGTAAAATTCAAGAATAATAGTATATCAAAAATAATTTGGATAGAAAAGAAATTAATTTCTGTCATGAATAGTACCCCGGGTGAGTAGTACCCTAGTGAATAGTATCCCATGAATAGTACTTCGTAAATAGTACCCCGTGAATAGTACCCCGACATGAAAAGATCAAAATTTAACAAGAATGTTCAAAAAAATATTCTTGTGAAACGATACTAGATGAAGCGCAAATTTCAAGGATATTCTACAAATTTCAAGGAGTATGGAAGCAATACTTTACAAAATGAGTGTAGAATTCAGAATCTGAAATGAAATAATATTACTTACATACTACAGAGTATGGAAGAAAATATTATTTCTTACGAATATTGAACTAAAATAATGTCCCTTACGAATATTGAACGAAAATAATATTTCTTACGAATATTAAACGAAGACAATATCCTTTACGAATATTAAACGAAAATAATATTCCTTACGAATATTGAACGAAAATAATATTCATACGAATACGAAAAATAATATCTCTTTTGAATACGAAATAAATAATACCCCTTACCATAAAAAGAGAGCAATTTCGACTGGTATAGTGGAGATATTCTTTTACAAAACTTGCACTGTTTTCTACACTCAAAACTTCCTTAAACTCTAAAGAAATACGCTCAATATTATAGAAGAAGAATTCTCTGATTCTAGTGTGATTTTCAATTCTAAACTAAGCATCCTATTTATAGGAGAATGGAAGGATGCTATTTAGGAAAAATCACGGATTGCATAGTAGGGGATATCACAGGCAAATTCACGGGCGCGCACCAGTTGAAACTTTTTAAAAAAATTTGATTTTACTATGCTGCACTATGCATACACTATGCAGTACTATGCAACACTATGCATAATAAAATATAATATATTCTATTTTTCATAAAAAAAATAAAACTTATAATATATATATATATATATATATATATATATATATATATATATATATATATATATATATATATATACAAAACTAAGATAACTTTCTACCGACAGTTTTGAAAAATGTGTAAGTGGGGGTCCATATAATAAGCTAAATTTACAACAAATACTTTATAAAATACCCCTCTATTTATCTCAATTCACTTAGCTTCACAAAATATATTTTTAATAACATTTATCATTAATATTATAACTCACAATATTAACAACCAGATCATTCCTAGGAAAGAGGGGGCTTTCCGATAAGGATAAATCTCTATTGACACACAATTAGGTGACCAAACCCCTTTCCTCTATAGAACTTTCTAGACATTGTCAATAATGCAAATAATAATATGAATAACTTTGTCGTCTCAATTATTGATTTAATAATATAAAATATTGTGATAATAATTGAATCAATAACGTGATATACTATGCGATAATTACTGTGGAAATAATTAAAAAAAATTGAGTGACTTTTACGTAAGCATCAATAATCGAAGATGCTGTATAATAACGTGTGCTACTATGCAACGACGCGTATTACTGTACTTTTATCACCAGGTATTTCAACAGTTAATGGTAAAACTTTTGCCGTTATTTTTATAAAAAGTTATTTCTTTAGTTTCCTAACTTCGATAATAATTCCGTTGTGGGGTCCACCAATAATTGTGCTATCGCACGAATATTTCCTGATAAAACGAATATTCCCCGACCTATCGAATATTTTATGACAACTTGCTTACTTTGGAAAATTTGTAAATATTACCCACAGCTATAACATTATATCAAATCTACACCATAATATTCAAAATAATATTTAGAGAAAAATTAATCTTTATTCATAAAAGTTGGGGTCTTACAACCTCCCCTTCTTTTGAAATTTCTTCCTCAAAATTGGTGTAGGTACTTGGTATGTCGAAGAGGTGAGGATACCTTGATTTCATTTCAGATTCTAACTCCCAGGTCATTTCCTCAACATCGTGATTTGTCCATAAAACTTTAACTTAAGGTATAACCTTGGAGCGTAGAATATGTTCCTTCTTATACAAGATTTTAACATGTACCTCTTCATACATTAAATCTTCCTCTATCTCGTCTGGTTCTAAATTAATAATGTGGTTCGGGTCTTCCACATATTTACGTAACATAAATATGTGAAAAATGTTATGAACACGAGACATACTTGGCGGTAAGGCGAGTCTATAGGCCACATTTCCTACTCGATCGAGGATTACAAATGGACCAATGAATCGAGGATTGATCTTTTCTCTCTTTCCAAATCTCGTAACTCCTTTCCATGGAGCAACACGTAACAACACATGATCTCCAACATTGAATTCCACGTCTCTTCGATGAAGATCAGCATAACTCTTTTGTCTATCTAGTGAGGTTTTTATACGTTGCCGGATCATTTGAATCTTTTTTGTTGTCATGCATACCAATTCTGGTCCCAAAAATGTTGCTTCACCCACCTCATCCTAGGATACTAGAGAATGACACTTGCGTCCATACAACACCTCAAAGGGAGCCATGTCTATACTTGTTTGATAACTGTTGTTGTAGGAGAATTCCACTAATGGAAAGAAATTATCCCAACTTCCCTTGAAGTCTAGAACACAGAGTCTTAATAAATCTTTAAGAGTTTAAATAGTCCTCTCCGACTGCCCGTCCGTCTGAGGATGATATGCAGAACTAAATCGTAAATCCGTGCCCATAGCTTTTTGCAAATTAACCCAAAATCGTGAAGTGAATCTTGGGTCTCGATCAGAAACTATGGATGCTGGAATACCATGCAGTCTTAAAATCTCATTTATGTATATACGAGCAAGATGTTCAAGTCGATAAGTTTCTCGTATAGGTAAGAAATGAGCAGACTTGGTTAATCTATCAACAATGACCCAAATTGCATCTATGCCTTGAGAAGTAATGTGCTCCCACTTTAATTTTGGAATTTCAAGTGGTTGCAATGGACCTTTTGGTACTTGATGCTCTGCCTTGACTCGTTGACAAGTTAAACACCTTGAGATAAACTCCGATATCTCTCTCTTCATATTTCTCCACCAAAATGTATGTCGAAGATCACAATACATTTTGGTACTTCCAGGATGGATTGAAAACGGTGTGTTGTGCGCCTCCATCATGATTTTATACTTCAAATCAGAGTTGTTAGGAACACAAAGTCTGGAGTTGACTCGGAGTATTCCTTCTTTATCGATTCTTGCTTCTGGAATAGCACCTTATTGTACTTTCTTCTTCATACGTATCATCTCCAGGTCCATAGCTTGAGAAACTTTAACTTTATTGATTAAAGTCGGTTGTAATCGAATATTTGACATCATCACGTGGGTCCTTGGAGTCTTTAACTCTATCTCCATCCTTTGTAAGTCATACAAAATGGGCCTTTGCGTTGACAATATCGCACTCGTACCCATATTTGATCTTCTATTTAACGCATCAGCTACCATGTTTGCTTTTCCAGGATGGTATTGAATGGTATAATTGTAATCTTTCAACAACTTGAGCCAATGTCGTTGCCGCATGTTGAGTTCCTTCTGGGTGAAGAAATATTTAAGGCTTTTATGATCAGTATAGATCTCCACTTTCTCCCAATACAGGTAATGCCTCCAGATTTTAAGCATGAAAACTGATAGCTGCCAACTCTAGATCACGAGTAGGATAATTCCTCTCATATTCTTTGAGTTGTCATGAGGCATAGGCTATGACTTTCCCATGTTGCATGAGAACATCCTAACCCTCTGCCTGAAGCATCACTGTAGATGACAAATTCCTCCGAACCAGATGGTATTGTCAGAACAGGTGCTGAAATGAGTCTTCTCTTGAGTTCTTGAAAACTCTTCTCACATTCCTCTCTCTAACCAAATTTTGTATCTTTTAATGTCAGCTAAGTTAATGGAGTAGTGATTTGAGAAATCCTTCCACGAATCTTCGATAATAACCAGCTAAGCCCAAAAAGCTACGTACTTCGGTTACTATCTTAGGTTGCTCCCAGCTTTGAATTGCTTTAATCTTCGCTGGGTCAACAGATATTCCGTGATTTAATATCACGTGCCCAAGGAATGCTACTTCCTCAAGCCAAAACTTGCATTTCTTCAACTTGACATATAACTTGTTTTCACGAAGCTTTTGGAGTATCAGCCCCAAGTGTTGCTCATGATCTTCACGGATTTTGGAGTATATGAGGATGCCATCAATAAAGACGACCACAAAATGATCCAAATATTCCTTGAATACTCAGTTCATCATATACATGAAGGCAGCAGGAGTATTAGTCAATCCAAAAGACATGACTAGGAATTCATAATGCTCGTACCGAGTTCTGAAAGAAGTCTTTGGAATGTCATCGATTTTAATCTTTAACTGATGATATCCAAAACGAAGATTGATCTTTGAAAAGAATTTAGCTCCTTGCAACTGGTCAAATAGGTCATCAATGCGAGGTAACGGGTGCCTATTTTTGACGGTGACATGATTCAACTCCCGATAATCAATACAAAGTCGTATACTCCCATATTTCTTCTTTACGAATAGAACATGAGCACCCCAAGGAGACGTACTAGGACGAATGAAACCGATATCTAACAGTTCTTGCAGTTGGGTTTTTAACTCCTGAAGTTCAATAGGAGCCATTCGATATGGGGTTTTGGAAATGGGTTTTGTACTGGGTTCAAGGTCAATACAAAATTCGATTTCATGTTCTAGGGGTAGACCAGGAAGTTCTTCAGGGAATATGTCAGGAAATTTTTTAACAATAGAAATATCATTCAAATCTGACGTATTTTTGTTTAAATCTATGACATGGACTAAGAAAGCTTGACATCCATTTTTTAATAAACGAATGGATTTATGGCTTGATATGACAGTGATTGACTTTAGTGGTTTGATTGCTTGAATTCGCATAATAAGTTGGCTAGGCATATGAAAACTAACAACCTTACGAAAATAATCAATTTTAGCATGATAAGTAGTTAACCAAACAATCCCTAAAATCACATCAAATGCAAGTATTTTCAAAGAGATAAGATTGACAGATAATGTGAGGGTGCCAATTTGAATCAAACAAGACTTATAAACAACGGAAGTAATGAAGGTTTCTCCCAACGGAGTTTCAACAGATAAGTCAAAGTCTAATTTCTCCGGAGTTAAATTTAAACGTTGAGCGCAAGTAGGAGAAATAAAAGAATGGGTAGAACCAGTATCGAATAAGGTATAGACTTAGCAAGAGTTTATGATTAGCTTACCCATGATAACCTCGTTCGGGTTCCTCACTTTTTGGAAGGTCGCGACAAACGTTCTTCGTTGAACTACCAACTTTGACTTGTCTGGGTCGACCTTTGGTGCCTCCATCCCAGCTGGACTTGACTTTACTACACGACAAAATCGAGCTAGGTGACCTTTTCTTTTGTAATTATAACACACTTTGGATTGTGGTGTACAGTTTGGACTGATGTGTCCCTCCCCTTCGCATTTGTAGCATACGACCGGTGGTAGTTCTCCTTCTTTGAAAACGGGTGTTGGTGCTGTTGTCTTTCCATTATTGTTGAATCTCCTCTTCTTGAAATTTCCCCTTCTATTATCTTGGCCAGGATTACCACCAAAGTGGTTACCATTTCTGGCATGTTGATTTCCTCCACGTTTGTTATCACCGCTTCGATGACTGCTACCACTGGTATTATCGTTTTGCCGGCTGCTATCTCTTGGTTGGGTTGACTCATTATCTCGCTCTAATAACTGAGCCCTATTCACAATATCTAAGTACAATCAAAGTTCGTGAGAAGTGAAGTATTAATGTATTTCGGGTTTCAAACCTCTTAGAAACATTCTCTTCATACGCTCCTCATTATCTACCAAATGGGATGCAAACCGGGATAACTCCACAAATTTAGCCTCATATTACGACACTGTCATATTATTTTGCTCTAGCTTGATGAATTCCACCTTCTTCATGTGACGAATACTTTCGGGAAAGTACTTGTAGTTGAACAATTCTTGGAACTTCTCCCAAGACATCTTTAGTGCAGCAGGCTGAGTACGTTTTACAGATTTCCACCAATGATCTGCCTCTCCTCACAACATGAAGGTGGCAAAGGGAACCTTTTGCTCCTCGGAGCATCCAAAGACATCAAATATCTTGGTGATCTGCTTAATCCACGTCTCTACCTTAAGTGGTTTTGGCTTTCCTAAAAACTCCAGTGGTCTCAGCTCCTTGAATTGCTTAGCGGTGACCAACCAAGAGTTGCCGATGGAAAGTTTCCACCTGCATTTTGAACATGAGTCTCTCTCGCTTGGTGTTGCATGAATTGCAGAAAGCTCATAAACACCCCGTCGTTCATCATTTGGTCGGTGTTGTTGTTTACGTGTGGATTGTTGCCTTCCTGATGCACATTATCCTGGTTATTAATCTATGCTGACTCAACGCTCTCCTATGCTCCATTGCTTATCTTAAAATTTTTAGATGCCATTTTCAAATACTATCATAAAATAAGGGTTAATTGACATACCATATATTATCCCTATATTCTAACAGACCAATTAAATAACAATTAAGCTTAGGTAGGTCATACTAGCGAAGGATTTACCCATCTCTCCCCTCCTATTCTAGTCTCAAATCTTAGCCAGGGATCATATCCCTAAACTTTGATACCAACTGTGACGCCCCCAAAATAGGTATACATAACCCATTCTGAGTCGTCAAATACATGGTACAAAATTCAAATACAAACTTAATTTACACAATACGACAACCTTAAATTGAGAGTTTTAACACGAATATTGTCTCGTAGACAATATACAAACTCAAATGAAGTCCTCGTTACAATTATTATCACATTATTTCACAGAATAGTGAGGATTACTAATGTAACCATCTGGACTGTTACTCCATTCCCGAACTAGTCTCAGCTATATTCTCATTTCCTGAAGAGAACAATGAAAGAAAAGGGTGAGCTCAACTAGCCTAGTAAAGAATATTATGACTAAGATAATGCAGAATAAATTATCGTTAGCCTTAAACAATGTTAAACTGATAGAATACAATACACAACAAGTTTAACTGCAGCGGAATAAATAATCCATTAGAAGAGTAAAGTAGAGCATGATATCTACTATCTTCTATGATTTAAAAGTTTATCATCAATTTTATCGCTTAGACTCAGCTCAATAAATAATCCACATCACTGAATTATCCATGCACTACGGGCCAAGAATATTCGTTATTATCACCAATGGTCATGATCCTGCCAACAACTGTCCATTAATACACTACGGGCCAATGAGGACTTTTATCACATCATTTGTAACATTACAGGTCATGATTACACCGAATAATCTCTGGTCATAATCATACCAATCAACAACCCATCTATGCACTACGGGCCAAAGATGAATTTCATCACAATATAAGCATGAAGATGTCATCATCAAACGAAATCAAGGACAAATATTAAAGATTTTTAATTTATCTAGAGTTTAAAAATGTCCAAATTGTTAACATGATAACTACTTTGTGGAGTAAAATTTAAGAATATTATTGTATCAAAAATAATTTGGACAGAAAAGAAATCAATTTCTGTCATGAATATTACCCCGGGTGAATAGTACCCGAGTGAATAGTATCTCATGAATAGTACCTCGACATGAAAAGATCAAAATTTAACAAGAACATTCAAAAAAATATTCTTATGAAACGATACTAGATGAAACACAAATTTCAAGGATATTCTACTAATTTCAAGGAGTATGGAAGCAATACTTTATAAAATAAGTGTAGAATTCGGAATCTAAAATGAAATAATATTACTTACATACTTTAGATTATATAAGAAAATATTATTTCTTACGAGTATTGAACAAAAATAATATCCCTTACGAATATTGAACAAAAACAATATTCCTATCGAATATTAAACGAAGACAATATCCTTTACAAATATTGAACGAAAATAATATTCCTTACGAACATTGAACGAAAATAATATTCATACGAATACGAAAAATAATATCCCTTCTGAATATGAAATAAATAATACCCCTTACTTTAAAAAGAGAGCAATTCTGACTGGTATAACGGAGATATTCTTGAAGAAAACTTGTACTATTTTTTACACTCAAAGCTTCCATAAACTCTAAAGAAATACGCTCAATATTATAGAAGAAGAATTCTCTGATTCTGGTGTGATTTTCAATTCTAAACTAAACATCCTATTTATAGCAGAATGGAAGGATACTATTTAGGAAAAATCACGGACTACACAGTGGGGGAAATCACAGGCGAATACACGGGCGCGCACCGGCTGAATTTTTTAAAAAAAATTTGATTTTACTATGTTGCACTATGCATACACTATGCAGTACTATGCAACACTATACAGTACTATACATAATAAAATATAATATATTCCATTTTTCATAAAAAACAAAATTTATATAATATATATATATATTATATTCACACCCAGCACACACACACACACACCTATATATATAATAACTTATATATATATATATATATATATATATATATATATATATATATATATATATATATATAAACAAAACTGAGATAACTTTCTACCGACAGTTTTGAAAAATATGTAAGTGGGGGTCCATATAATAAGCCAAATTTACAACAAATACTTCATAAAATACCCCTCTATTTATCTCAATTCACTTGGCTTCACAAAACACATTTTTAATAACATTCATTATTAATATTATAACTTCCAATTTTAAAAACCAGATCATAATGCAAATAAGGATTTCTCCCTATTGGCGCACAATTAGGTGGCCAAACCCCTTTCCTCGACAGAACTTTCTAGACGTCGTCAATAATGCAAATAATAATATGAATAACTTTATCATCTCAATTATTGATTTAATAATATAAAATATTGTGACAATAATTGAATCAATAACATAATATACTATGCGGCAATTATTGTGGCAATAATTGAAAAAAACTGAATGACTTCCCATGTAAGCATCAATAATCAAATATATTGTACAATACCGTGTGCTACTATGCAACCACACGTATTACTATACTTGTATCACCGGGTATTTCAACAGTTAACGGTAAAACTTTTGCCGTTATTTTTATAAAAAGTTATTTCTATCATTTTCTAACTCCGACAATAATTCCGTTGTGGGGTCCACAATTGATTGTGTCGTCGTACGAATATTTCCTGATAAAATGAATATTCCCCGACCAATCGAATATTTTATGACAACTTGCTTACTTTGCAAAATTTGCAAATATTACCCACAACTATAACATTATATCAAATCCATACCATAATATTCAAAATGATATTTAGAGAAAAATTAATCTTTATTCATAAAAGTTGGGGTCTTACAAGAAGTACTAGAAATTAGGGAGATTACAAGCGATACAGGAACTTCCTCAGTCATGATGATCTGGAACACTGTCAATCTAATTATATTATACATGAATATTAGGGTTTTAAAGCCCACTAATTAGCATTAAGATTGCTTACTTGGCAATTAGGGTTTACAATTAGCAAATTAGAGATTATAAATTTATAATTAGGGTTTTGAAAAATTAGGGTTCTTCTAATTAGGGTTAATATCTATAATATCGGTCGTTAATCACATTATCGTGATTACATAACAGTCTTAATGTGACACCCCCAAAATAGGTCCAATCCATCCGACTTATTCTGAGTCGCCAAATACATGGTATATAAAACAACTACAACTTTATTACTACAATTGTCTTGCAAAATACAACAACACATATGTTGTGAGTTTTGATACAAATATATACCAAATGTGACTCTGGACACCAACTTGGATAACACGTCACAATGGCACCTTACATAAAGGTACAGTCAATAACTGTTTTAAAAATTAAAATTTTTGGGAAATGCTCAAGAAAACCTTCATACATGGGAGGCCATGCGTCTTGGTTATGATAGATATCATATGCCAACAGAATTATCCTTGGTTGACCCAATAGACCCCAAAGAACATCGAGAAGATTACTATCATGTTTTTTTCAATGGTGAGTCTTCTCTTGACATATAACTATCTCCACTCTCTGCAATTGAAAATTATATTTCAACCAAACTCCAATATCATATAAGTAGTGCTCATAGATATATTCAGCAAGTGGATGTGCACAACCCTGACTTATGATAACACAAGGTTGTATGTCATTAGACATCTTGTATGATAGTGGCAAAACACCCTTCCAAAGTTGGGTTCGCCTCACCCTATTCGGTTCACCAAAATTAAATATTAAATGACGTATATAATACGACACACTTATCTAAAGTTCTCAATAAAATTATTTCCATACTATTTAGGGAGAACCTCAACAGCTATAGACCACCGTTCTATTACCCTGTTATCCCCGCTCAACCCGGAAAAACTCTTATTAATTACCTGAAAGGAATTGTAAAGCAAAAGGGTGAGCACAACTAGCTCAGTAAAGAATATCATGACTAAAGATAATTAAATTATCAATAGCCTTCATTAGTAATAAATCAGAGATTTAGAACATATGGTAGATGATAAAACTTTTCAACCATAGTTGCAGCGGAACGAGCAATCCATTAGAAGAGTCAAATAGACCATAAAGTCTATTATCTTCTCCATGTTAAAAGTCCACCAACAATGTTTTATCCCTGTAACATCAATCAACAGTTCCTGTCCACAATCATGTGAATAACTTATAATCATATTTGTGGTTCTAAATTCTTCTTCTCATCCCGGACGAAGATACTTTTCATCACATGTCTTTACTTGAAACATCAAAGATCATGGTTATTCCAAATCACAGTTCCTGTTCATAATCATACTAATAGGTTCATCTTTGTATTACGGGCTAAAGATATTCATTAACAGTTCATCTTTGCACTACAGGCCAAAGATATTCAACAGCAGGTCATCTTTGCATTACAGGCCAAAGATATTCAACAACAGGTCATCTTTGCACTACGGGCCAAAGATATTCATCAACAATTCATCTTTGCACTACATGCCAAAGATATTCAACAACATGTCATCTTTGCACTACGGGACAAAGATATTAATATCTCAAAGAAATATATAATCATTTCAGAATTTATATAAACCATAATTATAACCATGTTGATCAATTCACCTTTGCACTTAAGCTAAAAATATTCAATTATAAATTCAATGGTCATGATCATACTAGTCAACGATTCAACTTTGCACTACTGGCCAAAGAAAACCCATAGTCACGATCATACCAATAATCTACCCATCTTTATTCTCAAGTCAAAGAGAAATATCATCATTAGGGTTATAAAAATGTTATATATGAGAATAAAAACAATATGATCAACAACTGCTTTTAATTTCAAGAGTAAGATTCATAAATCAACGATAATTTGGTCAGAAAAAGAAACCAATTTTGTCGTGAATAGTATTCGTGAATAGTAACTCATGAATAGTAACCCGTATTCGTACATAGTACCGTATACGTAAATAATATCATATACATAAATAGTGCCATATACATGAATATAGTGCCATATACATGAATAGTAACCCCGACATGAAAAAGGTAGAAATTCCACAATAAAACTCATATCAATAATTCGGCATAATGATATTGAAGAAAATAATATCATTTAAGAAGAAAATAATATCTCTTACAGTTCCTTACCTCAAAAGAGCAGTACTTCTGACTAAAATATCGGATATGACGTTGAAGGAAACTTGCACTGATTAGAAACTCTCAAAGTATTAAAATACTCATAAAAATATGTTCGATAATATAGGGAGAGAAAACTTATGTTTCTGGTGTGATTTTCAATTCTAACTCAGCACCCTATTTATAGGAAAATGTTAGAACGCCGAAACAGACTTGACCTGTAACCTAATGGCTTTACCTGCTACTATTCTCACCCACCACTTTTGAAATAAAATTTTAGCACATTTTTTACCAACCAAAGGTGGGGCCCACTCATTTCTAGATTTTTCTAAAATGGTTTAAAATTGAAATAATAATCAGAAACTTCAATAATTCATAATAAATATCTCTTTCATAAAAAAAATACGAATTTTATGTCCATTCCATACGAAATCGAATTCTCTACAACTTTGTAGCTTTAAGTTTTTCCAAATTCCAGACAGAAAATATTCGAAATCCACAAACGGATATTTTTAACACCTTTTAAAATTCATAACAAATCATGTGTTAATTTTTAACGGTTCAAAATTTGTGGACATATACTCAACTTATATATATATATATATATATATATATATATATATATATATATATATATATATATATATATATATATATATATATATCCAAAAATCATAATGATCCAACGGTCAGATTAAAATTATAACTCATGCAATAGAGCTTTAAGAACACCGATTTGATTTTTTTTAATACCTCCAATTCGACAAAATACTGATAAAACACCTTAACATTAATTCCTTCATTTATAACCATATAAATAAATCTATCATTTATATCCACATCAAATAAATATTTCTTTATCATATAAATCAATAATTAATTATTCACAGATAATATTACATAATCACAATAATGACAACCAGGCCGTTCCTAGGAAAGAGGGGGCTTTCCGATAAGAATTTCTCCTCACCGGTGCGCAATTAGGTGACCAAACCACTCCTTGACAGAACTTTTTAGATATTGCCAATAATGCTATCTAATAATATTATTCAAATAATATGAATTATTGATCTGATAATGAGAAACACTATACATTGACAATTATTGAAATAACAATAATATAAAATATCAATGCAACAATTATTGAATCAATAAAATCAAATATTAAACAGTAATTACTGTAACAATAATTGAGTAGTGCCTTCTTACATAAGAATCAATAATCCAAAAATACTGTGTAATATCGTGTGCTACTGTGCAACAACGTGTATTACTGTATTTTAACCACCAGGTATTCCAACAGTGTTAACGGTAACAACTACGCTCTTATTTATAAAAACTCAAAATTGTCGTTTTCTTCATTCGACAGTTATTCTATTATGGGGCCCACAAATGGCTTCACCGTCGTACGAATATTATTCGACAGCAAGAATATTCCACGACCAAACGAATATTCCCCAATAACAATGAGTATTTTATAACCACTTTCTTATTTTGAAAATTTTGTATATATCGCCCTTAACTTTAAACTTTTATCAATTTAACCATTTACTGAATAATAATTATAAGAAAAATTGAATACTTTTATTTCATAAAATTCGGGGTCTTACACTTAAGCTTGTATTCAACTTTTAAATTAGGGTTTAACAGCTTGAAACTAGGGTTTTCTAATTTTTTAGAAATTAGGGTTTCTAAATATTAATTAGAGTTTACCTAATTAATCATAAAATTATATAATACAACGCATAAATCATATAACATAGTTATATAACAGTCTTGAACTCATACTTGAGTTTCAAAATAGGGTTTAACAAATTAATGCTAAAGTTTTCTACTGTCATACCATAATTGGCCAACCAATATTAATCCACACATATAGTACATATTTATTGTAAGACCCCGAATTTTATGAAATGAAAGTATTCAATTTTCTTATAATTATGATTTTATTTCTTAAATGGTTAAATTGATAAAGGTTAAAGTTAAGGGTGATATGTGAAAATTTTACAAAGTATGCAAGTTGTTATAAAATATTCGTTTGGTCGGAGAATATTCTTTTTGTCGGGAATATCCATACGATGAAACAATCATTGGTGGACCCCACAACAGAAGTATTGTCGTAGTAAAAAAATGACAGAATTATCTTTTAATAAAAATAATGACGAAATTGTTACCGTTAAAACTGTTGAACTACCCGGTAGTAAAAGTACAGTAATACGCGTGGTTACATAGTAACACACGGTATTGATTATTGATGCTTACGTAAGAAGTCACTCAGTTATACTCAATTATTGCTACAGTAATTGCTGCATCATATCTCTCATATTATTGATTCAATTATTGTCACAATATCATCTGCATAATATTTTATATTATTAAATCAATAATTAAGACGGCAAAGTTATTCATATTATTATTTGCAATATTGACAATGTCTAGAAGTTCTGTCAAGGAGAGGTTTGGTCACCTAATTGCGCGCCAATAAGGAGAAATCCTTATCAGAAAGCCCCCTCTTTCCTGGGAACGTCTTGGTTGTTAAATATTGTGAATTATAATATTAATGATGAATAAGTTTGTGTTGATTAAATATGAAATTGATAATTCCACTGTGTTGGAATTATTAGTGTTAGTGAAAATCGACATTCATTTCGATAATAATTGATGTCTGGAGGTTATATTGACCAATCGGGTAATTAATCTGATAAATGAGCAATTAATGGATATTAATTCACATGTTTATAACTATGTGTTCACATGTGTGTACTATTGATTCACATGATTTACTATTAGGGGAGGTGGTGCAAATTTGATAATACTTGCAGGACTAAATAAAAAATGAAGAAAAAGAAGATGGTATTATAGTGTAATATTTCGAGCCCCAAAATGTGCAATTATTGAAACTATATTTTTCTATAAATAGAAGCTCATTCTTCCTTCATTTCTCACCAATTCACTAAGTTTCACAAGAACAATTATTATAGAGAGAAATTATAGAGAGAAAGAAGAAGATAAGTCTGCTACCTCACTATTCCAGTATCCAGTTTCTTCTAAGGTAAGGGGTATTATTTCTTTCGTATTCATGAATAAAGTTATTTTCTTTCAATACTCGTAAGAGCTGTTATTCCATTCTTTATTATTCTGTTGGAATAACATGTCTGTGCGGTCTATCGCATGCCTGGTGAATTCTTCTGTTATTCTATTCTTTATTATTCTGTTGGAATAACCTGTCTACGCGGACTACTGCATGTATGGTGAATTCTTCTGTTATTCCATTCTTTATTATTCTGTTGGAATAACTTGTCTGTGCGGTCTATAGCATGCCAGGTGAATTCTTCTGTTATTCCATTTTTTATTATTCTGTTGGAATAACCTGTCTAAGAGGACTACCGCATGTGTGACACCCAAAAACAGGTATACATCACCCATCTTGAGTCGCCAAATACATGGTACATAAATTCAAATACAACTTAATTATAAAATAGTCGTGTAAAATACGACAAAACATAGCTGAGAGTTTAAACAAGAATATTGTCATCTAGACAATATCCACACTACTAAAGCCATTTATCCTGGACTAATGGTGTCCTCATTACAATTATTATCACATTATTCTGTAGAATAGTGAGGACTACTAAAGCCATTTATCCTGGACCATCACTCCATTCCCCGACTCATCCCAGCTATATTCTCATTTACTGAAGAGAACAATAAAAGAAAGGGTGAGCTCAACTAGCCCAGTAAGAAATATTATGACTAAGATAATGCAGAATAAATTATCCTTAGCCTTCAACAGTATAACAACTGATAGAATACAATAGACAATAAGTTTTAGATCAACAACTGCAACGGAAATAAGCAATCCATTAGAAGAGTCAAGTAGAGTATAAAATCTATTATCTTCTATGATTTAAAAAGTTTTTCATCAACTTTATCGTTGAGACTCAGCTTAAAAAATAAACCACATCATCGAATCATCCCTGCAGCACGGCCAAGGATATTCATTAAATCATCAATGGTCATGACTATACCGAATAATCCCTGGTCATAATTGTGACGCCCCCAAAATAGGTATACAACTCCCATCTTGAGTCGCCAAATACATGGTACATAAAGCAAACTACAACTTCAATAATACAAATGTCGTGTAAAATACCACAACACATACTGTGAGTTTAAATAAAAATATTGTCTTCTAGACAATATCAACACTCAAATAAGTCCTCATTACAATTATTCATACACTATTTTACAGAAATAGTGAGGACTGCTAAAACATCTTTCTAGAACCATCACTCCATACCCCGACTCGATCCTGCTATGTTCTCACCTCTTGAGAAGAAAAATGGAACAAAAAGGAAAAGGGTGAGCTCAACTAGCCCAGTAAAGAATATTATGACTAAGATAATATACAAAAAATTATCATTAGTCTTCAACAGGGAAAAAATCTGATAGAATACAATAGACAACAAATTTTAGATCAACAATTGCAGCGGAAACAACAATCCATTAGAAGAGTCACGTAGAGAATGAATTCTACTATCTTCTAAGATTTAAAAATTCGTCATCAATATTTTATAACTGTAAAAACAATCAATATACATCTTTAATCAAATATTCATCTTTGCACTACAGGCCAAAGATATTCATTTGTATCACCAGTTGGTCATGTTCATCTCAACACCTGTTCATCTTTGCACTACGGGCCAAAGATATTCATCAGTTAATCATTCATCTTTGCACTACAGGCCAAAGATATTCAGTAATATCATCATTTAAGACTGAGGATGATGAAAAATATTTTAAAGAAAACGAATCCAGTGAGACAGAAGGACAAATATTAGGGATTCGTAAAATAGTTTATCCAAGATCAATAATACTTCATAATAACCAATTGTGAAGCAGAATTAAAAAATAAAGATCAAAACATGTATACAATCAAAGATAGTAGCCAAAATAGACATCTTGGACAAAAAGGAAAATTTTTATTTTTCAGTGAATAGTGTTGTATACGTGAATAGTGCCATATACGTGAATAGTAACTCTGACACAAAAAGTTTCAAATTTGATTAAAACGTTCACCAATATTTCGGCATAATGATATTGAAGAAAATAATATCATTTAAGAAGAAAATAACATCCCTTACCTCAAAATAACGGTACTTCTGATCCAAATATCGGATAGAAAGTCGAAGAAAACTTGTACTGAACAACAACTCTCAAAGTATCAATATACTCACAAAAATATGCTCTATAATCTAGGGAGAAAGAAAACTTGTTTCTGGTGTGATTTTCAATTATAACCTAAGCGTGTATTTATAGGAAAATACTAGAACACCATAGGAGACTAAAATAATAAAATATAATATTTTCTTTTCTTTTCTCCTACGCATGCTAGGTTTAAAAATTAAGATCAGCCATCTTTGAACAAAATTAGCAGCCCACATGTGTATTCAACACCAACCAAAAAGTGGGCCCCTCCCATAAATTAATAAAAATTATTTTATTTTCTGAAACTTCAGTAATTCATAGAAAATAGCCGTTTATCAGAAAAATACAGATATTATTTCTATTCCACACGAAATCGAATTCTCTACAACTTTGTAGCATTGAGTTTTTCCAAATTCCAAATTGAAAATATCTGAAATCCACAAACGGATGATTTTTAATACCTCCATTCTGACAAAATACTGATAAAACACCTCAGTCTTAATTCCTTCATTTATTACCACAAAAATAAATCCATCATTTATATCCACATCAAATAAATATTTCCTTATCATATAAATTAATAATTAATTATTCACAAATAATATTACAGAATCACAATTATGACAACTAGGTCGTTCCCAAGAAAGAGGGGGCTTTCCAATAAGGATTTCTCCTTACTGGAGCGCAATTAGGTGACCAAACCTCTCCTTGACAGAACTTTCTAGACATTGCCAATAATGCTATCTAATAATATTATTCAAATAATATGAATTATTGATCTGATAATGGGAAATACTGTGAAATGACAATTATTGAAATAACAATAATATAAAATATCAATGCAACAATTATTGAATCAATAAAATCAAATATTGAATAGTAATTACTGTAACAATTATTGAGTAGTGCATTCTTACATACGAATCAATAATTCAACAATACTATGAAATACCGTGTGCTACTGTGCCACCACGCGTATTACTGTATTTTAACCACCAGGGAACCCAACAGTGTTAATGGTAACAACTACGCCGTTATTTATAAAAACTCAAATTTTGTCGTTTTCTTCATCCGATAGTTATTCCGTTATGGAGCCCACAATTGACTGCGCCGTCGTACGGATATTTCCGACAAAAAGAATATTTTATGACCAAACGAATATTCCCCGACAAAAGGAATATTTTATAACCACTTGCTTATTTTGTAAAATTTGCACATTTCACCCATAACCAAAACATTATATCAAATTAACCCTTATTAATTTAGAATAATGAATAGAGGAAAATTTAATTTTATTTATAATAAGATGGGGTCTAACAACCTCCCCTCCTTATAAAATTTCGTCCTCGAAATTGACGTACGTACCTAGTGTTTCGAACAAGTGAGGGTACCTCGCTTTCATTTCTGATTCCAACTCCCAGGTCATTTCCTGAATAGCATGGTTCCTCCACAAAATCTTAACTTGTGGTATAACCTTGGTACGTAGGACATGCTCTTTTCTATCTAAGATCTTAATAAGTACCTCCTCGTACGTTAAATCTTGGCTATCTCGTCTGGTTCTAACTCAATAATGTGGTTCGAGTCTTTCACATATTTACGAAGCATAGATATATGAAAAACATTATGAACACGAGACATGTTTGGAGGTAATGCGAGTATATAAGCTACATTTCCTATTCGGTCAAGAATCTCAAATGGACCAACAAATCTTAGATTAAGCTTTCTTTCCAAATCTTGTAACTCCCTTCCATGGAGCAACACGTAACAATACATGATCCCCAATATTAAATTCCACGTCCTTTCGATAAAGATCAACATAACTCTTTTGTCGATCCTGTGAGGTTTGAATACGTTATCGAATCATTTGGATCTTTTCTGTAGTCATGCATACTAATTCTGGTCCCAACAACGTTGTTACTCCCACCTCGTCCCAGCATACTGGAGAACGACACTTTCGTCCATACAACGCCTCAAAATACCTCGAGATAAACTCTGCGATCTCTCTCTTCATATTGTTCCACCAAAATGTATGTCGAATATCATGATACATTTTGGTACTCCCAGGATGGATTGCAAATGGGATGTTGTGTGCCTCCCTCATGATTCTATGCTTCAAGTCAGAATCATTAGCAATGCAAAGTCTAGAGTTGAATCAAAGTATTCCTTCTTCATCGATTCTTACTTCTGGAATAGCACCTTCTTGCATTTTCTTCTTCATATGCATCAGCCCCAGGTCCGTAGCTTGAGCAGCTTTAACTTTATCGATTAGAGTCGGTTCTACTCATATATTCTCCATCATCACGTGGGTCCCTGGAGTCTTTAATTCTATCTCCATCCTTTGCAAGTCATACAAAATGGGCCTTTGTGTTGACAATATCGCACTCGTACTCGAATATGATCTTCTACTCAATACGTCAGTTACTACGTTCGCTTTTCCAAGATGATATAGAATAGTGTGATCATAATCTTTCAATAGCTCAAGCCAACGTCGTTGTCGCATGTTGAGTTCTTTTTGGGTGAAGAAATATTTGAGGCTTTTATGGTCCGTATAAATCTCCACTTTCTCTCCATACAGGTAGTGTCTCCAGATTTTCAACGCAAAAATGACTACTGCCAACTCTAGATCATGAGTAGGATAATTCCTCTCATATTCTTTGAGTTGTCGTGAGGCATAGGCTATGACTTTCCCATTTTGTATGAGAACACATCCCAACCCTTTGCCTGAAGCATCACTGTAGATAACAAATCCATCCGAACCAGATGGTATTGCCAGAACAGGTCCCGAAATGAGTCTCCTCTTAAGCTCTTGGAAACTCTTCTCTCATTCTTTGCTCCATACAAATTTTGTATCTTTCTGAGTCAGCTGAGTTAACGGAGTAGCGATTCGAGAAAATCCTTCCACGAATCTCCGATAATAACCAGCTAAGCCCAGAATGTTGCGTACTTCGATCACCGACTTCGGTTGCTCCCAACTTTGTATTGCTTCAATCTTAGTCGGGTCAACAGATACTCCATGTTTTGACACCACGTGCCCAAGGAATGCTATTTCCTCAAGCCAGAACTCGCATTTCTTCAGCTTGGCATAAATCTTGTTTTCACGAAGCCTTTCAAGTATCGGCTTCAAATGGTGCTCATGATCTTCACGGCTTTTGGAATAGATGAGGATGTCATCAATAAAGACAACAACGAACTAATCCAAATATTCCTTGAATACACGGTTCATTATATCCATGAAAGCAACATGAGCATTAGTCAATCCAAAAGACATGACTAAGAATTCATAATGCCCGTACCGAGTTCTGAAGGCAGTTTTTGGAATATCCTCAGTTTTAATCTTCAGCTGATGATATCAAGTACGCAGATCGATCTTTGAAAAGAATTGTGCTCCCTGCAACTGGTCGAATAGGTCATCAATTCGAGGTAGCGGATACCTATTCTTAATGGTGACATGGTTCAATTCTCTGTAGTCAATACAAAGTTGCATACTCCCATCTTTCTTCTTTACGAATAACACAGGAGCACCCCAAGCAGATGTACTAGGACGAATAAAACCGATGTCTAATAACTCCTGTAGTTGGACTTTTAACTCCTGAAGTTCAATAGGAGCCATTCGATATGGAGTATTAGAAATGGGTTTTGTACCCAGTTCAAGGTCAATAAATAATTCAACATCACGTTCTGGGGGTAGACCGAGAAGTTCTTTAGGAAATACATCAGGAAATTCTCTAACAACAGAAATATTATCCAAATCTAACTTGTCTTTATTCAAATCCATAACATGGGCTAAGAAAGCTTGACATCCGTCTTTTAATAAACGAATAGCTTTGTGGCTTGATATGACAGTGACTAATTTTAGTGTTTAGTTGCTTGAATTCGCATAACAGGTTGGTTAGGAATATGAAAACTAACAACCTTATGAAAACAATCAATTTTGGCATGATGAGTGGTTAACCAATCAATCCCTAAAATCACATCAAAAGAAAGTATCTTTAAAGAGATAAGGTCAATAGGTAATGTGCTAGTGCAAACTTGGATCATGCAAGATTTATAAACTGTAGATGTAACGAAGGTTTCACCCAATGGAGTTTCAACAGATAAGTTAAAATCCAATTTCTCCAGAGTCAAGTTTAAACGTTGAGCACAAGCAGGAGAGATAAAAGAATGGGTAGAACCGGTATCTAATAAGGTATAAACTTTGTAAGAATTCAAGATTAGATTACCGTGATCACCTCGTTCGGGTTCTTCACGTTTTGGCCTGTCACGACAAACGCTCTTCCAGGAACCGCTAATTTTGACTTATCCGAGGTAGCCCTAGGAGTCACCATCCCCGCTGAACTTGATTTCGCTATAGTACAATCTCGAGCGATATGTCCTTCATTTCCATAATTATAACATACCTTGGATTGTTGTGGGCAGTTTGGGCTTATACGTCCCTCTTTCCCGCATTTATAACATCTAACTGGCAGTCGTTCTCCTCCCCTAGAATTTGTTGTTGGTGCTGGTGATGCTGCTGATGTTTTCCCGTCATTGTTGAATATTCTCTTTCTGAAATTTCCACTTGACTCACCTCTCCTATTATCATGGCCACGATTACCATCCGAGTGGTTACCGCCTTTGTCTGTATTTTTCCCTCCTTGATGGTTATCATCGTTCTGATGACTGCTGTCACCGGTATGACCTTGGTTGTGGTCCCTCAGTTGAGTATACTCATTATCTCTCTCTAATAATTGAGCCCTATTGACAACATCTGAATACAGAGAAAATTTATGAGAGATAAGGTATTGACGAATCTCGGGTTTTAGACCTCTCAGAAACATCCGCGTCATACGTTCCTCATTCTCTACCAAATGAGGTGCAAACCTGGATAACTCCGCGAACTTCGCCTCATACTGAGACACCGTCATGTTTTTCTATTCCAGTCTAATAAACTCTACCTCCTTCATATTACGAATACTTTCAGGAAAGTACTTGTCATTGAAAAGTTTCTGAAATCTTTCCCAAGACATGTTGATTGCGGCTAGCTGGGTACGCTTCACGGATTCCCACCAGTAATCCGCTTCACCACGGAATATAAAGGTGGCGAATGGAACCTTATGTTCCTCCGTACATCCCAAGACAATCAATATCTTGGTGATTTCCTTGACCCATGTTTCCGCCTTAATCGGATCGGGCTTTCCCCAGAAATCTGGTGGTCCCAACTCCTTAAACTGCTTGGCTGTGACAGACAGTGCATTGCCATCATTTCCACCTGTATTTTGTACACGAGTCTCCCTCGTCTTATTTTGCATGAACTTTAAAAAGCTCCTAAACATTCTATCATTCATCATTTGCTCGGTAGCATTGTTTACAGGAGGAATATTGCCTTCCCGTTGCACGTTCTCTTGGTTTGTGACTAAAGGTTGTTCCACAGTCTCATACACTCCATTGTTAACGTTCTCAGCAGCCATTCTTAAATACTTCCATAAAACAAGGGTTAATTAAACAAATTAACATATCAAATAATATCTCTATATTATGACCGACCAACAAATAAGCTTAGATAGGACACACTAGCGAAGGATTTACTCATCTCTCCCCTCCTAGTTCTATTCCCCGATCTCCGTCAGAGACCATATCCCTAAGCTTTGATACCAATTGTGACGCCCCTAAATTAGGTATACAACACCCATTCTGAGTCGTCAAGTACATGGTACATAAAGCAAACTACAACTTCAATAATACAAATGTCGTGTAAAATACCACAACACATACTGTGAGTTTAAAAACAAATATTGTCTTCTAGACAATATCAACACTCAAATAAGTCCTTATTAAAATTATTCTTAGACTATTTTATAGAAATAGTGAGTACTGCTAAAACATCTTTCTAGAACCATCACTCCATACCCCGACTCGATCCTGCTATGTTCTCACCTCCTGAAAAAAAATGGAACAAAAAGGAAAAGGGTGAGCTCAACTAGCCCAGTAAATAATATTATGACTAAGATAATACACAAAAAATTATCATTAGTCTTCAATAGGGAAAAAATCCGATAGAATACAATAGACAACAAATTTTAGATCAACAACTGTAGCGGAAACAATAATCCATTAGAAGAGCCACATAGAGAATGAATTCTACTATTTTTTAAGATTTAAAAGTTCATCATCAATATTTTATCCCTGTAACAACAATCAATATACATCTTTAATCAAATATTTATCTTTGCACTACAGGCCAAAGATATTCATTTGTATCACCAGTTGGTCATGTTCATCTCAACACCTGTTCATCTTTGCACTACGAGCCAAAGATATTCATCAGTTAATCATTCATCTTTGCACTACAGGCCAAAGATATTCAATAATATCATCATTTAAGACTGAGGATGATGAAAAATATTTTGAAGAAAACGAATCCAGTGAGACAGAAGGACAAATATTAGGGATTCGTATAACAATTTATCCAAGATCAATAATACTTCATAATAACCAATTGTGAAGAAGAATTCAAAAATAAAGATCAAAACATGGATACAATCAAAGATAGTAGCCAAAATAGACATCTTGGACAAAAAGGAAAATTTTTATTTTTTGGTGAATAGTGCTGTATTCATGAATAGTGCCGTATACGTGAATAGTAACCCCGACACAAAAAGTTCCAAATTTGATAAAAACGTTCACCAATATTTCGGCATAATGATATTGAAGAAAATAATATCATTTAAGAAGAAAATAACATCCCTTACCTCAAAATAACGGTACTTCTGATCGGAATATCGGATAGAAAGTCGAAGAAAACTTGTACCGAACAACAACTCTAAAAGTATCAAAATACTCACAAAAATACACTCAATAATCTACACAGAAAGAAAACTTGTTTCTGGTGTGATTTTCAATTCTAACCTAAGCCTCTATTTATAGAAAAATGCTAGAACGTCATAGGAGACTAAAATAATAAAATATAATATTTTCTTTTCTTTTCTCCTACGCATGCTAGGTTTGAAAATTAAGATCAACCATCTTTGAACAAAATTAGCAGCCCACATATGTATTCAACACCAACCAAAAAGTGGGTCCCACCCATAAATTAATAAAAATTATTTTATTTTTCGAAACTTCAGTAATTCATAGAAAATAGCCCGTTTATCATAAAAATATAAATTTTATGCCCATTCCACACGAAATCGAATTCTCTACAACTTTGTAGCTTTGAGTTTTTCCAAATTCCAAACCAAAAATATCCGAAATCCATAAACGGATGATTTTTAATACCTTCATTCCGACAAATTACTAATAAAACATCTCATAATTAATTCCTTCATTTATAACCACAAAAATAAATCCATCATTTATATCTACATCAAATAAATATTTCCTTATCATATAAATCAATAATTAATTATTCACAAATAATATTATAGAATCACAATTATGATAACCAGCCGTTCCTAGGAAAGAAGGGGCTTTACAATAAGGATTTCTCCTTACTGGCGCGCAATTAGGTGACCAAACCTCTCCTTGACAGAACTTTCTAGACATTGCCAATAATGTTATCTAATAATATTATTCAAATAATATAAATTATTGATTTGATAATGGGAAATACTGTGAAATGACAATTATTGAAACAACAATAATATAAACTATCAACGCAGCAATTATTGAAACAATAAAATAGTGAACATTAATTACTGTAACAATTATTGAGTAGTGCCTTCTTATGTACGAATCAATAATTCAACAATACTATGCAATACCGTGTGCTATTGTGCCAACACGCGTATTACTGTATTCTAACCACCAGGTAACCCAACAGTGTTAACGGTAACAACTACGCCGTTATTTATAAAAACTCAAACTTTGTCGTTTTCTTCATCCGACAGTTATTCCGTTATAGAACCCACAATTGACTGTGCCGTCGTACGGATATTCCCGACAAAAAGAATATTCCACGACCAAACGAATTTTCCCCGACAAAAGGAATATTTTATAACCACTTACTTATTTTATAAAATTTATACATTTCACCCATAACCAAAACATTATATCAAATTAACCCTTATTAATTTAGAATAATTAATAGAGAAAAATTTAATTTTATTTATAATAAGTTGGGGTCTTACAATAATCATACCAAAAATTGTCCATCAATGCACTACAGGCCAATGAGGACTGTCACCACATCATTCGTCACATTACGATCATGATTATACCGAATAATCCCTAGTCATAATCATACCAAGTCCATCTATGCACGTAAGCCAAAGATGACTTTAATCACAATATAAGCATGAGGATGATGACAATGACATAATAATTCAATAAAACAAGTTCAAGGATAAATTTTAAAGATTTATAATTTAATTTATCTAGGAATCAATAACGTCCAAATTGTCAACATGATACTGCTTTGTAGAATAAAATTTAAGAATAATATTCATGTACTAAAAATAATTTGGACAGAAAAGTGCCCCAAATACTCGAGTGAATAATATTTGGGTGAATAGTAATTGGGGTGAATAATAACCCGTGAATAGTAACTCGTGAATAGTACTCTGACACGAAAAGTGGCACGAATACTCGAGTGAATAATACTAGAGTGAATAGTAACCGGGTGAATAGTAACTCGTAACAGAAAAATACCAAATAAAATGATATTTCATGACGAGTACAAAAGAAATGATATTTCATATGAGTATAATAGAATATACGAAACTTCAAATGGATTTTCATCCGCCATGCGGTAATCCACGTAGACAGATCATTTCCACAATTTAATAAAGAATAAATACGAAGGATCATTCACCATGCATGAGGTAATCCACGTAGACAGGTTATTCCAACATAATAATAAAGAATAAAATAATAGAAGAATTCACCATGCATGTGATAGGCCGCACGGACAGGTTATTCCTAATAGAATAATAAAGAATGGAAACAGGTCATGCGAAATCCGCACAGACAGGATATTCTAACAGAATAATAAAGAATGGAATAACAACAGAATTCACCAGGCATGCGATAGACCGCAGAGACAGGTTATTCCAATAGAATAATAAATATTGGAGCCAGGTCATGCGTAATACGCACAGACAGGATATTCCAACAGAATAATAAAGAATGGAATAACAGAAGAATTTCACCATGTATGCGGTACTTCGCATAGACAGGTTATTCCAACAGAATAATAAATAATGGAACTAGGTCATGCGTAATACACACATACAGGATATTCCAACAAAATAATAAAAAATAGAATAACAGAAGAATTTCACCATGTATGTGGTACTTCGCATAGACAGGTTATTCCAACATAATAATAAGGAATGGAATAACAATCGCTCTCTTCATGAAAATGAAAGAAATAATACCCCTTACCTTAGAATAGAGCTGGATACTGGAATAGAGAGGTAGCAGACTTTTCTTCTTCTTTCTCTCTATAATAATTTCTCTATAGCTTTAGTGAATTGGTGAAAATGAAGGAAGAATGAGCTTCTATTTATAGAAAAATATAGTTTTGATAATTGCACGTTTTGGGGCTCGAAATATTATATTACAATACCTCCAACTTTTCTTTCATTTTTAATTTAGTGATGCAAGTATTATTAAACTTGCACCACCTCCCATAATAGCAAATCATGTGAATCAATAGTAAATCATGTGAATAAATAGTTCTAGACATGTGAAAATATGAATTATAGTATAGTACCTCTATTTTTAACTTAGTCATGCAAGTATTATCAATCTTGCAACAACTCCCCTAATAATACAAGAATGTGAATCAATAGTACACACATGTGAACAAATAGTTATAATCATGTGAATTAATAGCAATTAATTGCTCATTTATTCGGTTAATTACCCGACTGGTCAGTATAACCTCCATACATTAATTATTATCTAAACAAATGTCAATTTCCACTAACACTAATAATTCCCACACAATGGAACTATCAATTTCATCTTTAATCAACACGAACTTATTCATCATTAAAATTATAACTCATAATATTTAATAACCAGGTCGTTCCCAGGAAAGAGGGGGCTTTCCGATAAGGATTTCTCCTTATTGGCGCCCAATTAGGTGACAAAACCTCTCCTTGACAGAACTTCTAGACATTGTCAATATTGAAAATAATAATATGAATAATTTTGTCGTCTCAATTATTGATTTAATAATATAACATATTATATAGATGATACTATGATAATAATTTAATCAATAATATGAGAGATATGATGCAGCAATTACTATAGCAATAATTGAGTATAACTGAGTGACTTCTTACATAAGCATCAAGAACCAATACTGTGTGCTACTATGCAACCACGCGTATTATTGTACTTTTACTACCGAGTAGTTCAATAGTTTTAACGGTAACACTCTCGCCGTTATTTTTATAAAATGATAATTCTTTCATTTTCTAACTACGACAATACTTCCGTTGTGGGGTGTACCAATGATTGTGTCGTCGTACGAATATTCCCTGTTAAAACAAATATTCCCCGACCAATTGAATATTATATAACAACTTGCATACTTTGCAAAATTTGTAAATACTACCCACAACTATAACACTATCTCAAATCCACACCATAATATTCAAAAAAATATTTCGAGAAAATTTAAATCTTTATTCATAAAATTTGGTGTCTCACAGCATGCATGGTGAATTCTTCTGTTATTTCATTCTTTATTATTCTGTTAGAATAACTTGTCTACGCGGACCACCGCATGCATGGTGAATGACCCTTCGTATTCATTCTTTATTAAATTGTGAAAATGATCTGTCTACGTGGATTACCACATGGCAGGTGAAAATCCATTTGCAGTTTCGTATATTCTATTATACTCGTATGAGATATCCTTTCTTTTGTACTCGTCATGAAATATCATTTTCTTTGGTATTTTTCTTTTATAAGTTACTATTCACGGGTTACTATTCACCCGATTACTATTCACTCTGGTATTATTCACTCGGGTATTCGGGGCACTTTTCATGCCGGAGTACTATTCATAAGTTACAATTCATAGGTTATTATTCACCCAATTACTATTCACCCAAATATTATTCACTCGGGTATTTGGGGTACTTTTTATGCTGGAATACTATTCACGAGTTACTATTCACCTAATTATTATTCATACAAATATTATTCACTCGGGTATTTGGGGTACTTTCATGTCAGGGTACTATTCACGAGGTACTATTCCTGAAGTACTATTCACAGGTTATTATTCACGGGGTACTATTTACCCAAAAAAAATATATTTCTGTTCTGTCCAAATTATTTTTGGTACATGAATATTATTCTTGAATGTTACTCTACAAAGCAGTATCATGTTGAAAATTTGGACGTTATTGATTTCTGGATAAATTAAATTATAAATCTTTAAAATTTATCCTTGAACTTGTTTTATTGAATTATTATGTCATTGTCATCATCCTCATGCTTATATTGTGATTAAAGTTATCTTTGGCTTACGTGCATAGATGGACTTGGTATGATTATGACCCGGGATTATTCGGTATAATCATGAGCGTAATGTGACGAATGATGTGGTGAAAGTCCCCATTGGCCTGTAGTTCATTGATGGACAGTTGTTGGTATGATTATGACTAGGGATTATTCGGTATAATCATAATCATTGATGATTACATGAATATCCTTGGTCGTGGTGCAGGGATGATTCGATTTTATTTATTAAGCTGAGTCTCAGCGATAAAATTGTTGAAAAACTTTTTAAATCATAGAAGTGAGAGGAGGTGAAGGTGTAATATCCTGGGAAAGATTCAAAGAGATGTTCTTCGAGATGTACTTTCCGGCAAGTTCACAAAATCAGATGGAAGTTCAATTTCTAGAGTTGAAACAAGGGAGTATGTCAGTAGCTGATTACGCGGTAAGGTTTAACGAGTTGGCTCGGTTCGCCACATACCAAGTACACACCGACGAGAGGAAGGCAAGACGATTCGAACAGGGATTGAAGCCCTGGTTGTATAGCAAAGTGTCAATGTTCTAATTGAACACTTTTGCGGGAGTGTTAGAGAAGGCCATACTTGCTGAAGGTGGAAGCGATGCGGTAACTAAGTACAATCAGGATCAGAAGAAGAAGAAAAGTGAGAATGAAGGTAACAACAAAACTGGTGGGAGTAGTACTGGGGGTAATCACAGTCAGAAGAGGAAGTGGTCTGATAATTCGTCGGCTGGAAGTCAACAAGGAGGGCAGAAGAAGAAGAAGATTGAATCGTGCCCAACCTACGAAAAAATGCATTTGGGAGTTTGTATGAAGGGGAAGCGAGTGTGCTACAATTGTGGTCAGGAAGGCCACATAGCACCAAACTGTCTGAACCTAAAGAAGGGTGCCTGCGTCACATGTGGCTCAAAGGACCATCTTGCAAGATATTGTCCTAAGAAGGGATCGGGAGGGACGAGTTCAGGAGGAAATAGAGGAAATACTGGTGGAAGCATTTTGACCATTGCAGGACCAACCGCAACCAATCGACCGACAGCCAGAACGTTCAACACGACAGTCCAAGATGCGGTACAGTCTCACGATGTGGTGTCAGGTATCATTCCAATCAATAAAGTTAATGCTTATGTATTATTTGATTCGGGTGCTACTTGTTCATTTATATTCGATGACTTTGCTAAGAACTTAGAATTGCTTAGGGATGAGTTAGAATGCCCCATGAATATAGAAATTGCGAATAGAGAAATAATTTATGTTAAGTATGTGCACAAGAACTGTAGAGTGGATATTAAGGGTAATATCATGAACGTAGATCTTATCCCTATTCGACTCGGAGAATTCGATGTTATTGTGGGTATAGACTAGTTATCCAGTTGTGGGTCGGTAATTGACTGCCAGAAGAAGCGTATTAACCTTATGACTCCGTCAAAGGTTGTGTTTTATGGTACCAAGTCGCCTAGACAAGCGAGTTTTCTGACGATGATGCAGGCCAGGAGGTTGTTAAGGCAAGGCTGTGTAGGATATCTAGCTTACATAGTCGGTAGTCATAAAGAGAATCCAAAAATCGATGAGATACCAGTAGTGAGAGATTTCACAGACGTATTTCCAGATGATTTGCCCGAACTTCCTCCGGATAGAGCAGTTAAGTTCGTAATCGATTTGGCTCCAGGAACGACTCCAATATCGAAGGCACCATACCGAATGGCACTGGTAGAGATGAAAGAACTGATGGTCCAGCTACAAGAAATACTGGACAAGAAGTACATTCAACCCAGCGTATCACCGTGGGGAGCGTCGGTTTCATTTGTGAAGAAGAAGGATGGAACAATGCGACTCTGCATAGACTACAAAGAACTGAATAAGGTTTCGATCAAGAATAGGTATCCATTACTGCGAATTGACGACTTATTCGATCTGTTAAAGGGAGCAAGATACTTTTCAAAGATAGATTTGAGAAGTGGTTATCATCAACTTAAGGTGAGACCAAAGGATGTACTGAAGACAGCGTTTAGAACACGATACGGTCACTACGAATTTTTGGTAATGTCATTTGGTCTAACAAATGCTCCTGCAGCATTTATGGGCTTAATGAATGGAGTGTTCAAGCCGTTTTTGGACAAATTCATAGTGGTATTTATAGATGATATTTTGGTATATTCAAAAACCAAGGAAGAACACGAAGAGAATTTGAGGGTGACATTAGAGACATTGAGAAGAGAGAAGTTGTATGCTAAGTTTTTGAAATGTAAATTTTGGATTAAAAGAGTACAATTTCTTGGACATGTGATTGATAGAGACGGAATTTCGGTAGATCCCTCCAAAGTCGAAGCTGTGATTAACTGGGATCAGCTGAAGACGCCGTCGGAAGTAAGAAGTTTTCTTGGATTAGCGGGTTATTACAGAAGATTCAATCAGGATTTTTCCAAAATCGTAACTCTGTTGACGAATTTGACTAGGAAATCGGTGAAATTTATTTGGACGGAGAAGTGTGAGGAAAGTTTTCAAGAATTAAAGAAGAGGTTAAGTTCAGCACCTGTTTTATCTCTTCCGGATGATACAGGAAATTTTGTGGTATAAAGTGATGCGTCTCATAAAGGACTTGGATGTGTGTTTATGCAGAACGGTAGAGTCATTGCGTACGCGTCACGACAACTAAAAGATTATGAGAAGGGGTATCCGACCCATGACTTGGAGTTAGCTGCAGTGGTTTTTTCTTTGAAAATCTAGAGGCACTATCTCTATGGGGAGAAGTGTGAAATATATACAGATCACAAGAGTCTGAAATATATTTTTACACGAAAAGACTTGAACATGCGTCAAAGAAGGTGGTTGGAGTTAATTAAGGATTATGATTGTGAGATTTTATACCATCCGGGTAAGGAAAATGTGGTTGCCGACACCTTAAGTAGAAAGGGTCGGGAGAAATTAATGATGTTAACCGAGCAGAAGGAGTTAATTTTAGCAATGGAAAAGCTGGAATTGGAAGTGAAGTGTCCTATGGAGATCGACGAGAAGCTTGTTCCAGATGCAAGCAGGTACAACTTTACTAGATAAAGTTAAGGAGGCTCAACTTCAGGACGAAGAATGTGAGAAAGTGAAGAAGAAGATATCTGAAGGGACTGAATCGAGATTCAAAATAGACACTGAGGGACTACTAAGATTTGAGAGCAGAATTTGGGTACCGCCAGTACCAGAGATTAAGGTTCCGCTCCAAGAATGAGCTCAATAGTAAACTCAACTTCCCTTGGCGGTGGCAATCCTGGCAGATCCTTAGGAAATACCTCAGGAAATTCTCGCACAACTGGATAGTCATCAAGTTGGGGCTCATCCCTCGAGGTATCCTTCACATAAGCCAAATAACAATCACGCCCCTTAGCAATCATTTTGCTCGCCTTCAAAGTTGAGATCAACTTTACAACACCATTCAACTTTGAACACTGAAACTCGAATTCTGGATTATCTAAGGGTCCAAAAATAACTTTTCTCGCCTGACAATCAATAGTGGCTCGATGCTTACTCAGCCAATCCATACCCAAAATAATATCAAAATCATGCATCACCATCGGAAGTAAGTTGGCTGCGTACACTCTCCTCCCTAACTTCAAAGGACACTCGCGAAAGTGCTCAGAAATAATCACAGAATTCCCCATCGGGGTAGCAATAGACAAATGGGGATCTAATATATGAGAAGACAACCCAAGATGACGAACAAATGAAAATGCAACAATAGAGTGTGTAGATCCAGTGTCAAACAAAACCGATGCCTCACGATTTCCTACAAGAAGAAGGATGCCTGAAATAGTACCTGGTGCTTGGGCCGCCTGATTAGCTGTCAATCCAAATACTCTCCCACCAGTGTTGCGCTGACCGCCATTACCAGCATTACCGTCGCCCCCATTACCACGCTGAACTGTGCAGTCCCTTGCTCTATGTCCCATCTGTCCACATAAGAAACAAGCCCCTGTATTTCTATAGCACGCCCTACCAGCATGATACCCACCACAAGTAGCACATGGAGCAGGTGGAGGTGGCAAAAGGTTTGGATTGCCCCCACCTGCCGGTCCTAGATACCGCCCCTGAATTTGACCCTGTTGGCGATGCTGACCTTGATTCTTATTTTGCTGAAAGCCCTTGTTCTGTTGAAATCCCCTATTTTGATACTGCCCTCTAGCTTGCCATTGACCCTGCTGCTGACCTCCATGACCACCCTGCTGCATTGGGTAAGCAAAATCCCTTCTTGGATTAAATCGATGACCCGATGGAGGCTCATTCCAATTATTTTGCCTTCTATTCTGATTTCTGCCAAACTGCCCCAATCCTTGCCCTTGTTGGTCATCTCTCTCTCTCTTTCGACTCCCTTTTGATTTGGAAGCTCGAAAGTCCTTGTGTTCCATTTCCACACTCTTAGCTGCATTGGCCACTTGTGATACATCTGTAAAAATGGCGTGGATGATCGATCTCCTATACTCGTACTTCAAAGCCCATTTAAACTTTTCTGCCTGATGTGCAGCTGTCCCAGCTATCGAACCCGCAAAACCAGCCAATCTCGTAAACCTCGCTATGAAATCATTAATAGTCTCATCATCCTTCTGCCGAATGGACACAAATTCCCTTATGTATGCATCCCTATCAGCATTTGGGAAATACTGCTGATAGAAAAGGTCACAAAAACCGCTCCATATGAGTCCATCCATAAATCCATCTCCCTGTGTAGCCTTCAACGATTTCCACCATCGCTAAGCATCATCCTCTAGCTTATAAACTGCTAACCTCACCTTCTGATTTTTTGAACACCCAATAACATCAAAAATCTTCTCCAAGTGGGCGATCCAATTCTCCGCATCAATTGGAGTTGGAGCAAAACGAAAAGAGTTAGGCTTCTGCTTAATGAACCTCTCCAATAACACATACAACGGCTGCACTTGCTGACCCACTTGATCCTCGGGAGGAACATTCTGCTCATGCTGTGGTATCTCTGCATCATCCCCCATATGATTTGCATGCTGATTTCCTTGCATCTGCGGAATACCCTGCATAGCCTATGCCACAGCCTGCGTAACTGCCTCATTCACCATTGCTGCAACCATAGCTGGGGTTATTATTGCATTACCCTGATTTCCATCGTTTCTACCCTGGTTAACAGCCTCAACTTGGGGCTGCCTCTGACCCCTCCTACCGTTGTTACCCTGCCTCCCAGCAATTCTCGAAGACCTACGAGCCATCTATGATACAAAATCAAACAGACGAGAACAAACAAATCAAAACAAATAATCAAGGCCAAATCTATGCAAAACGAAGATCAAACGCAGTACAACTCTAAAATAAAATCTTATAACTACCCAATGGTCTACCCATAACTCGCAGGTCAAGCCTAAAAGGCAATCTACAAGATCAAAACCTAAGCTTTGATACCAACTCTGTAACACCCCCTTTCCCAAAAGGAAAAAGGAATGTCACGCACAAACATAATAAATACAAATCTCTAATAAACCTTAAAATATCTCCAATAAAATTTAATACCAAAAGTCACATACTCCAATTTAAATAGCAGTAACTCCATATTTACATAGTCTCTACTAATAAGAAATAAATGCCAAAATGGCCCAAACATCCATTAACAAAATAATATGAACACCAAGTCTAATAATAATTCTCAAAACTAATCTACTCATTTGGATCAAAGGTAGCTCTCATCCCACATATCCTGATCACCCCTGATTACCTGCCGGAAAAAGAACACAGCGTGAGCCAATTGCCCAGTACGGATATGAAGATGAATAAATGTATCACAAAAAGTAATGAATCTAAAAGAATTGAACGAATGAACATATGTGAATTACAAACGAATTTCGAATATATCAAATTTGAGAGTCCATTTACAAATGACTAACACTGTCAACCGAATAGTAATAGCCAAAAGAATCCTAAACAAATAAGGCTGAATCAATTGGTTGTAAGGTAACAATTTCATACTGAGCTCAAATACAAATAGCCAAAGGCTAACAAAATACATCGGAACCATGATGTATACAAATCAAATCGGATAGTACGCACGACACATACGTCACTAATCCGCCAAACAAATCGAATCAAATCAAATACTGGGTCGACCCATACGTATCCTGAACAAATATATCAAATGGTCAAAGCTCATACCCAGAGCATACAAAAGGATACGCCGTGGACTGATCACACCGCCACGGAAGGTGTCATGCCCTTGTGTCAAGAAGACATGCATGTGGTACCCCCACAGGTGGTTAGCTCAAGTATACCCTAAGGATCAAACTACAAAATGTAAGCCAAAAGGGGTTCAAATCACAAGGCTTACATGACCATATTCAAATGAAATTGAATTATCAAATACAAACAATATTAATTATCCCAATATATCAATGATCAAAAATAACTCCTGAATGTGAACAAAAATATACGAACAATGGTACAAACGAATAAAGTCTCCAAAATATTGACACGATTAACTAGTTCAAAGAGTGCAAATACGAATTCGAATATCAACGCCAAAACGAAACTATCTCAATAATTTTGACAATAAGGAATAATCCTGAGAGGCAATACCAAATTTCTAAACGAATAACAAAACGAACGAATTATATTTAAAAGAGTCTCGCTGAAAAAGTACGGAATCCGTACCTTAATGTAGTACTAAAAATAATTCGCCGAATCCAACTATCACCCGCTAAACTCCCTCAATCTGATCTAATATAATTATCAAAATAAAATATAATACACAATTAAATTATGAACTCATACAAATTATATTTTTACAAATTCAATAACTTTAATATATGTAACGAATTAATAGGAATAAGCACTAGTAGGAATTAGCAGCAAAAGTAGGAAGATTTATGTATATATATATATATATATATATATAACAAATTGGCAGACAAATTGGCAGTATATATATATATATATATAAGGAATTAGACTGCAGGTTACCATATATATATATATAATTAATGAATAAGAAGCAAAAGTTGGTTAACGAATATATATATATATATATAGATAAACGAATTAGCAGGTTATATAATATAGGTTACAGGATCATGAGCTTATATATATATAAACATAAATAACGAATCAAGCTTAATTATATATATTTGACGAATCTGATATATATCATATATCTCGATTGTAAATCAAAATTTCATTAATAAATTAACTAATCCAATGTCATAATAAAAATTTAAAATAGATTACAAATACAACAAAAATACAGATTATAGTTACAATAGCAAAATAATTGTTTTGTATTCAAAAATAGTCCAATAATTACCTTTGAGAAGAAGAATATGATGAATAAAATTCTAAGATTTTGTTCTCAAACCCTTTTGCAATCACAGTCACGTTCCCTCGTTCCTTCTTGCGCCTCCTTTTTCTTTCGTTATATTCTCACAACTCCTTATACGTAAGGAAGTATAACTAGGTTTTACTATTTAATATTAATACTTCTAATTTGATTAGGATTTAAAATTACACAATTATAAATCTGACCCAATTAATGTAATATAGCTTATTATGGCCCAAATAAATTAAATATATAGAATTTGACCCAAACACAAGGAAAGTCCAATTAAATATTTTAAAGCTCACTTAAATATTCTATTATTATTTTATTGGGTATTACATCACATTTCCCTTAAAAAAGGATTCCGTCCCCGGAATCAAAAGAACAGAACGTACCTAATTTTCAAAAAGATGTGGATATTCCGCCCGAATAGACTCCTCTATCTCCCAAGTAGCTTCCCACTCCGAATGGTTTTTCCACAAGACTTTAACAAAAGAAATTGTCTTCCTCCTCATAATCCGTTCTTGACGATCTAGAATCGCCTCGGCTTCTTCCTCACAAGTAAGACCTTCTTGAATCTTATGTAACAAGTATTGCACAACATGAAGCGGATGATAGTTATATTTCCTTAACACTGAAACATGAAAGACATTATGTACATGAGATAACTGTGGAGGCAAAGCCACCCGATATGCCACTTCTCCAACTCTCTCAAGGACTTCAAAAGGGCCAATGAAACTCGGACTAAGCTTCCCTTTCAAACCAAACCTTCGAACACCTTTCCATTAAGAAACTTTCAAAAACACGTGTTCACCAGGTGTGAATTCAAGAGCCCTTCTATGAATATCAGCATAACTCTTCTGCCGCGATCTAGCTTCTTTCAATTTTTCTTTAACCACTGCTACCTTCTCCGTAGTAATCCTAACCAAATCGTGTCCTTCTATTATCCTTTCACCAACCTCATCCCAACAAGTCGGAGCTCGACACTTCTTACCATATAATGCTTCAAAAGGGGCCATACCAATACTAGCTTGCCAACTATTATTATATGTGAACTCCACCAAACTCAAATAATCATCCAAGTTCCCTGTCCACTCTAAAGCACAAGATCGTAATATGTCTTCTAATGTCTGAATAGTTCTCTCTGATTGTCCATCTGTCTGCGGGTGAAAAGATGTACTATAGTTGAGTCGCGTTCCCCAAGCTCGTTGAAATCCTTTCCAAAATTGAGAAGTAAACCACGGATCTCGATCCGAAACAATAGAAACTGGAGTCCCATGAAGCCTAACAATCTCACGTTGAAAAATATCTGCTAACTTATTCACCGAAAAATCCTCACGAATAGCTAGAAAATGCGCCGATTTGGTCAAACGATCCACTACCACCCAAATAGCATCATTCTTTTTAAGAGTCCTCGGTAATCCAATCACGAAGTCCATCGAAATGTCATCCCATTTCCACACAGGAATCTCTAACTGTTGCAACAAACCACTAGGCCGCTGATGCTCTATTTTCACTTACTGACAAGTAAGACATTTACTCACAAATTCAGCTACATCCTTTTTCATTCCGCTCCACCAAAAATTCTCCTTCAAATCCTTATACATCTTTGTAGACCCCGGATGAATAGAAAATGGTGAACTATGAGCTTCAGTCAACACTGCCTCACGAATCATTGGATCCACTGGAACACATAACCGTTTACCAAACCATATCACACCTTGCTCATCAATGCGAAACTCTGGTTGCCTACCCTCATCCATATTCTGTGCTATAGCCCACAACTCACCATCCTCCTTTTGTGCTTCTTTGATACGCAAAATAAGAGAAGGTTCCACCCTCATACCTGCTACCAACCCATCAGAACCTCTAGCATATAGCTCCAAACCCACACGCTCCATATCCGAGATAAGTTGAGGTTGTGTAATCAAGGCAGCTACACTCCCTGAACTCTTCCGGCTAAGAGCATCTGCAACCACATTAGCCTTACCGGGGTGATACTGAATCCTGGCATCATAATCCTTAAGAAGCTCCAACCAACGCCTTTGTCTCATGTTAAGCTCCTTCTGAGTAAAAAATATATTTAAGGCTCTTGTGGTCGGTGAAAATGTCACAAGTCTCTCCATATAAATAGTGTCTCCAAATCTTTAGGGCAAAAATAACTACTGCTTACTCCAAGTCGTGGGTAGGATAATTCACCTCATAAGGTTTAAGTTGTCTGGAAGCATAAGCAATTACCTTACCATGTTGCATCAAAACGCACCCTAATCCCTTCTTAGAAGCATCACTATAAATCTGATAACCTCCTATCCCCGACAGTAATGTAAGCACTGGAGCCGACACAAGCCTCTTCTTAAGCTCCTCAAAACTTTTCTCACGTTCCTCATTCCACACAAACTTTATGCCTTTCTTCATCAACTGAGTTAATGGCAAAGCTAACAAAGAGAAACCCTCCACAAATCGCCTGTAGTACCCTGCCAAACCCAAGAAACTCCTTACTTCAGTTACTGTGGTAGGTCTTGGCCAATTAGTGATAGCCTCAACCTTCGCAGGATCCACCTTAATACCTTCAGCCGACACGACATGTCCCAAAAATGCTACCTGTTCTAACCAAAACTGGCATTTGGAAAACTTAGCATATAACTTATTCTTATGCAGAACCCCCAAAATAATACGAAGATGCTCTTCATGCTCCTCCTTAGACTTGGAATACACCAAAATGACATCAATGAAGACAATGACAAATTGGTCCAAATACTCGCTAAAAACCAGATTCATCATATCCATAAACACTGCCGGAGCATTAGTTAGCCCAAAAGACATCACTAAAAACTCATAGTGCCCATACCGAGTACGAAAAGCTATTTTTGGAATGTCCTCTTCCCTCACCCTCAACTAATGGTACCCCGACCTCAAATCTATCTTTGAGAAGAACTTTGCCCCTTGGAGCTGATCGAAAAGGTCATCTATCTGTGGCAATGGATATCTATTCCTGATATTGATCCAATTAAGCTCCCTATAATCTATACATAATCTCATAGATCCGTCCTTCTTCTTCACAAACAATACTGGAGCACCCCATAGCGATACACTCGGTCTAATGAATCCATGATCTAACAACTCCTGCAATTGTTCCTTCAACTCTTGTAACTCTAATGGAGCCATTCTATAGGGTGCCTTAGAAATAGGTTCCGCTCCAGGAATGAGCTCAATAGTAAACTCAACTTCCCTTGGCGGTGGCAATCCTGGCAGATCCTTAGGAAATACCTCAGGAAATTCTCGCACAACTGGATAGTCATCAAGTTGGGGCTCATCCCTCGAGGTATCCTTCACATAAGCCAAATAACAATCACGCCCCTTAGCAATCATTTTGCTCGCCTTCAAAGCTGAGATCAACTTTACAACACCATTCAGCTTTGAACACTGAAACTCGAATTCTGGATTATCTAAGGGTCCAAAAATAACTTTTCTCGCCTGACAATCAATAGTGGCTCGATGCTTACTCAGCCAATCTATACCCAAAATAATATCAAAATCATGCATCACCATCGGAAGTAAGTTGGTTGCGTACACTCTCCTCCCTAACTTCAAAGGACACTCGCGAAAGTGCTCAGAAATAATCACAGAATTCCCCATCGGGGTAGCAATAGACAAATGGGGATCTAATATATGAGAAGACAACCCAAGATGACGAACAAATGAAAATGCAACAATAGAGTGTGTAGATCCAGTGTCAAACAAAACCGATGCCTCACGACTTCCTACAAGAAGAAGGAATGCCTGAAATAGTACCTGGTGCTTGGGCCGCCTGATTAGCTGTCAATCCAAATACTCTCCCACCAGTGTTGCGTTGACCGCCATTACCAGCATTACTGCCTCCCCCATTACAACGCTGAACTGTGCAGTCCCTTGCTCTATGTCCCATCTATCCACATAAGAAACAAGCCCCTGTATTTCTATAGCACGCCCTACCAGCATGATACCCACCACAAGTAGCACATGGAGCAGGTGGAGGTGGCAAAAGGTTTGGATTGCCCCCACCTGCCGGTCCTAGATACCGCCCCTAAATTTGACCCTGTTGGCGATGCTGACCTTGATTCTGATTTTGCTGGAAGCCCCTGTTCTGTTGAAATCCCCTATTTTGATACTGCCCTCTAGCTTGCCATTGACCCTGCTGCTGACCTCCATGACCACCCTGCTGCATTGGGTAAGCAAAATCCCTTCTTCGATTAAATCGATGACCCGATGGAGGCTCATTCCAATTATTTTGCCTTCTATTCTGATTTCTGCCAAACTGCCCCAATCCTTGCCCTTGTTGGTCATCTCTCTCTCTCTCTTTCGACTCCCTTCTGATTTGGAAGCTCGAAAGTCCTTGTGTTCCATTTCCACACACTTAGCTGCATTGGCCACTTGTGATACATCTGTAAAAATGGTGTGGATGATCGATCTCCTATACTCGTACTTCAAAGCCCATTTAAACTTTTCTGCCTGATGTGCAGCTGTCCCAGCTATCGAACCCGCAAAACCAGCCAATCTCGTAAACCTCGCTATGAAATCATTAATAGTCTCATCATCCTTCTGCCGAATGGACATAAATTCCCTTATGTATGCATCCCTATCAGCATTTGGGAAATACTGCTGATAGAAAAGGTCACAAAAACCGCTCCATATGAGTCCATCCATAATTCCATCTCCCTGTGTAGCCTTCAACGATTTCCACCATCGCTGAGCATCATCCTCTAGCTTATAAACTGCTAACCTCACCTTCTGATTTTCTGAACACCCAATAACATCAAAAATCTTCTCCAAGTGGGCGATCCAATTCTCCGCATCAATTGGAGTTGGAGCAAAACGAAAAGAGTTAGGCTTCTGCTTAATGAACCTCTCCAATAACACATACAACGGCTGCACTTGCTGACCCACTTGATCCTCGGGAGGAACATTCTGCTCATGCTGTGGTATCTCTGCATCATCCCCCATGCGATTTGCATGCTGATTTCCATGCATCTGCGGAATACCCTGCATAGCCTGTGCCACAGCCTGCGTAACTGCCTCATTCACCATTGCTGCAACCATAGCCGGGGTTATTATTGCATTACCCTGATTTCCATCGTTTCCACCCTGGTTAACAGCCTCAACTTGGGGCTGCCTCTGACCCCTCCTACCGTTGTTACCCTGCCTACCAGCAATTCTCGAAGACCTACGAGCCATCTATGATACAAAATCAAACAGACGAGAACAAACAGATCAAAACAAATAATCAAGGCCAAATCTATGCAAAACGAAGATCAAACGCAGTACAACTCTAAAATAAATCTATAATTACCCAATGGTCTACCCATAACTCACAGTTCAAGCCTAAAAGGCAATCTACAAGATCAAAACCTAAGCTTTGATACCAACTCTGTAACACCCCCTTTCCCAAAAGGAAAAAGGAATGTCACGCACAAACATAATAAATACAAATCTCTAATAAACCTTAAAATATCTCCAATAAAATTTAATACCAAAAGTCACATACTCCAATTTAAATAGCAGTAACTCCACATTTACATAGTCTCTACTAATAAGAAATAAATGCCAAAATGGCCCAAACATCCATTAACAAAATAATATGAACACCAAGTCTAATAATAATTCTCAAAACTAATCTACTCATTTGGATCAAAGGTAGCTCTCATCCCACATATCCTGATCACCCCTGATTACCTGCCGGAAAAAGAACACAGCGTGAGCCAATTGCCCAGTACGGATATGAAGATGAATAAATGTATCACAAAAAGTAATGAATCTAAAAGAATTGAACGAATGAACATATGTGAATTACAAACGAATTTTGAATATATCAAAATTTGAGAGTCCATTTACAAATGACTAACACTGTCAACCGAATAGTAATAGCCAAAAGAATCCTAAACAAATAAGGCTGAATCAATTGGTTGTAAGGTAACAATTTCATACTGAGCTCAAATACAAATAGCCAAAGGCTAACAAAATACATCGGAACCATGATGTATACAAATCAAATCGGATAGTACGCACGACACATACGTCACTAATCCGCCAAACAAATCGAATCAAATCAAATACTGGGTCGACCCATACGTATCCTGAACAAATATATCAAATGGTCAAAGCTCATACCCAGAGCATACAAAAGGATACGTCGTGGACTGATCACACCGCCACGGAAGGTGTCATGCCCTTGTGTCAAGAAGACATGCATGTGGTACCCCCACAGGTGGTTAGCTCAAGTATACCCTAAGGATCAAACTACAAAATGTAAGCCAAAAGGGGTTCAAATCACAAGGCTTACATGACCATATTCAAATGAAATCGAATTATCAAATACAAACAATATTAATTATCCCAATATATCAATGATCAAAAATAACTCCTGAATGTGAACAAAAATATACGAACAATGGTACAAACGAATAAAGTCTCCAAAATATTGACACGATTAACTAGTTCAAAGAGTGCAAATACGAATTCGAATATCAACGCCAAAACGAAACTATCTCAATAATTTTGACAACAAGGAATAATCCTGAGAGGCAATACCAAATTTCTAAACGAATAACAAAACGAACGAATTATATTTAAAAGAGTCTCGCTGAAAAAGTACGGAATCCGTACCTTAATGTAGTACTAAAAATAATTCGCCGAATCCAACTATCACCCGCTAAACTCCCTCAATCCGATCTAATATAATTATCAAAATAAAATATAATACACAATTAAATTATGAACTCATACAAATTATATTTTTACAAATTCAATAACTTTAATATATGTAACGAATTAATAGGAATTAGCAGTAGTAGGAATTAACAGCAAAAGTAGGAAGATTTATGTATATATATATATATAACAAATTGGCAGTATATATATATATAAGGAATTAGACTGCAGGTTACCATATATATATATATATATATATATATATATATATATATATATATATATATATATATATATATATAATTAATGAATAAGCAGCAAAAGTTGGTTAACGAATATATATATATATATATATATATATATATATATATATATATATATATATATAGATAAACGAATTAGCAGGTTATATAATATATGTTACAGGATCATGAGCTTATATATATATAAACATAAATAACGAATCAAGCTTAATTATATATATTTGACAAATCTGATATATATCATATATCTCAATTGTAAATCAAAATTTCATTAATAAATTAACTAATCAAATGTCATAATAAAATTTTAAAATAGATTACAAATACAACAAAAATACAGATTATAGTTACAATAGCAAAATAATTGTTTTGTATTCAAAAATAGTCCAATAATTACCTTTGAGAAGAAGAATATGATGAATAAAATTCTAAGATTTTGTTCTCAAACCCTTTTGCAATCACAGTCACGTTCCCTCGTTCCTTCTTGCGCCTCCTTTTTCTTTCGTTATATTCTCACAACTCCTTATACGTAAGGAAGTATAACTAGGTTTTACTATTTAATATTAATACTTCTAATTTGATTAGGATTTAAAATTACACAATTATAAATCTGACCCAATTAATGTAATATAGCTTATTATGACCCAAATAAATTAAATATATAGAATTTGACCCAAACACAAGGAAAGCCCAATTAAATATTTTAAAGCTCACTTAAATATTCTATTATTATTTTATTGGGTATTACACCAAACATGACACTAAGGGAGGTTATGGGCAGTTAACCCATGACTGGGTAACTGACCACAATGCGTCAGTCTTCGTATTTAGTATTCTTCTTCCCTCTTCTTTTCTATTATTGTTCTAAGTCTGGCTAAGCACTCACAGAGAGAGATACAAAGAGAGAGTTGAGAGTTCAGAGTTTTGTTGAGGGAGTTGTGAGAGTCATTTGAGAAGGAATTCACTTCCTAGTATTTTAATCTACGCTTGGGTAATCTCTTCAACCCAATTCTTTTTACGTCATATAGTTTTTATGAAAAATGGCTTTCATACTTTCTGTGAATCTCTGTAAATTGGGAAATTGTGTTAGTGATTAATTCAAGTAGTATAGCATGTTTTATATATATTGTATATGATTTCATATCATAAGTTTCTTAATATTATGACTAGTTGTTTCAAAAATTTACAGAGTATGTTATTTGGACATATGGCCCTTATACGTAATTTTAATATGTCAACCATAAATTTTTCTACAAAATTTCCACTTATATGTGATTATGCATGATAAAACGAACAAAACGAAATTTGAATGATTGGATTTGGTCTTATATCGAATCTATGGCGTTGAATTTTAGAATTTATGTTCAAAACTTCAAGAACATCAAGAAAAATACAATTTGCATAATTTAATTCTGTGATTATGTGTTTTAATGGGTTAAAATCACTCCATAAATGTTTGGTATTGATTATATATGAATTCTAGCATGTGGGTATGTCTAAATTCGTGTAAAAATAAGTTGATTGGAAATTTTTAGCCATGTTCTGCAATTTTTGCGAATTGCAGAACTGGAACTGGAGTCTCGCGCCGCGGTGCCAACTTCCTGTACAAATCCCGCGCTGCAGCGCCAAGAACCTAAGCCGCAACGCCAAGAATAGGCTTAGAAGTGGTGCCGTAGCGCCACTTAGCAGAATGTCCAGAAAATGTTTTTTTAGTATTCAAGTATAGAAATGTGATAGCAACTTAGTCTAATGATTATAAAAACTTGTTAGACATATAATGAGGTGTTAGAATAAATTCTTAACATGTTCATAACACAATTACGTGTGAATTGAATGATCAGGTGCATAGTTACCTTATTATTTGTGAAGTCTTAATTTTTGACAATAAGTGTAGTAATTGACTAAGTGTAGTCATGAATTGAGTTAGACAAGGAATAAACTTATGAGGTTTGGTACGTTATAATTGACTGGTATTATGAACATGAATGATATGTAGGATTTAAATCAAAGAACGAGTTTTATTAACGTGTAATCTACGCACGAGGCAAGTTTCCTAACCCTACTTGTTATCATTGAGCAAACTCTCATTATTATTGATTAAGTCTGTTTCGTATATTAAAGCTTATTAATCCTTTAAGCATGATGTTGTTATACAATAATTATTCTATTGTATACTTTTGAGATTTTATCCAAGTTAAATTATCAGTTATTGTTAAACCTTATTAGACTAGCGAACCCTTAGTTATTCGACTAGTGCATAGTTGATGAGCGTTCTAAATTTCAGAACCCTTGATGAATTATCCAAACCAAACTTCCTTTGGTGCAGACTCGAATGTCAAACTGAGATGAACAACCTTGTATAGGAGATTACTTACGCGTTAGCGTTAACATATTGTGAACACCAAATCCTGTGGAAATGGAAGTACCAGATTTGGGGGTCTCACAGGTTGGTATCAGAGCTGTAGGTTATGAACCTTAGGTGGGGGAACAACCTTAGGTAGTAGCCTTGTAGGAGATTGAGAACATAGTGGTGGTAAACTCTTATCAAGTTCTAAGAAATGAATTTTTAAATTCATTGAAGATAATAAAAGACTTTATGTGCTTATGTGTTAATCTATGTGATCGCTAGCACGAGTTAGTAACTAAAACTTAAAATTTTGTTGTCAGGATGTCGGATGTTGGAGGAGCTAGTCGAGCTGGGGAGGAGGAACCCCGAGTACCTACAAAGGAGGAGCCCCGAGACATTCATGTCGTCAGGGAACAACTAGTACAGAGAGAGCCATCTCCATTGATCACTGTTGTTGGTCAGGAGCATGAACCTGAGACTGATCCAGAGGAGGATCCTGAGGAAGAAGAGGAAGGAGAGGAGTTCCCACCGAACTCCATTGATGCTGAGATGTGTGATGCAATTTATGATCGTAACATAGAGTTGTAGGACACTGTTCAGGAGCTGACAGAGAAGACTGTTATACAGCAGAGTACTATTGAGCAGAAGGATTAGGAGATTGAGACTCTTCACACACGTTTAGGAAATGTGGAGTGGGATCTGGCTCACGAGAAGGGTCAAACCGAGGATAAGTCCGCAAAAATAGAAAAGTTAAAGAAGGATCTGAAAGAGAGCTCAGAAAGGCTTGCCATAGCAGAGGAAGGCTGGGTAAGAGAATCGCGTCGTGCTGATCTCGCAGAAGATGATGACTTAATTATACATCCCCAAAATAGGTATACATCACCCATCTTGGGTCGCCACTTGCATGGTACAAAATTTAAATACAACTAAATTATACAACAGTCTTGTAAAATACGACAAAATATAATCTAAGAGTTTTAATAAGAATATTGTCATCTAGACAATATCCACACTCAATGGAGTCTTCATTACATTTATTGTCACACTATTTAACAGAATAGTAAGGACTACTAATGCTATCATCTGGACCGTCACTCTGTTCCCCGACTAGTCCCGGCTACGTTCTCATTTCCTGAAGAGAACAGTGAAAGAAAGGGTGAGCTCAACTAGCCAGTAAGAAATATTATAACTAAGATAATGCAGAATAAATTATCATTATCCTTTAACAGTATAACAACTGACAGAATATAATAGACAACAAGTTTTAGATCAACAATTGCAGTGGAATAAACAATCCATTAGAAGGGTCAAGTAGAGCATATAATCTACTATCTTCTATGATTTAAAAAGATTTTCATCAACTTTATCGCTGAGACTCAGCTTAATAAATAAACCACATCATCCCTGCACCACGGCCAAGGATATTCATGTAATCATCAATGGTCATGATTATACCGAATAATCCCTGGTCATAATTATACCAACAACTGTTCACCAATGAAATATAGGCCAATGAAGACTTTTATCACATCATTCGTTACATTACGGTCATGATTGTACCGAATAATCCCTAGTCATAATCATACCAAGTCCATCTCTGCACGTAAGCCAAAGATGACTTTTATCACAATATAAACATGAGGATGATGGAAAAAATTTAAGCATTAATCAAACGAAAATAAGGATAAATATTAAAGACTTTAAATTTATCCAAATATTATTCATCACTTAAATAACTCATAATCTAATATTGTTAATATTATAACAATATTTTAATCACTTCTTAAACTGATAAACAATTTAATTTAATTATTTACACTTTATCAAATAATGCATTTAATCATTCAAAAATGCCATACTCATAAGATTTCATCATCAATGATCAAATCACTCATCAAAAATCTGCATATAACTTATATAGGATTTTCAAGCTCTAAAATCCTATTTACCAATTCTTCAACTTCACATACCATATTTAACTCATATATTTGTAACTAAACTATTTTCATGAAAAACTACCAAATTAATTTATTATTTTTCTATCCTTTGTCCAAACATATATACATATATTTCATACACAACAATTATTTTTTTTATAATTTTTCAACTCCCTTAAGTATTTTTCAAAAATTAATTTCTAATTAATTCCTTAAGAAATTAGCTACCTCAAGTTTAACTCCAGAAATTCCCAAATCTTGGCAGGATCTTACACATGTTAACGTGAGCTTCCAGTTTAAATTTTATGTTTTCATCGGAAAAACCAAAATATTGAAATAGTCATAACTTGCTCATTTTAAGTTGGAATGAGCTCATTTTTGGACAGAATGTACTTTATACCATATATTTCCATGTCCCAAAAGGCCGGAATTTTTCTCACAAATTAAGTAGCCGAACTAGCCCTTACATAATTGTGGGCAGTAGTTTATCTCTTTTTTTTTTGCTTTTTCATGTTTTGTTAAAAATAGTCCATACAAAAATCTACAACTCCTCTTTCAGTGATTCCACTTGGAGATGTTAGAAAACTTATCATAATATCCTCCCAAATTTTTCCAGTATTTTTGAATGTCCGAAAAATTACGAAACTGTAAATGGATTTTAAGCCGCCATGCGGTAATCCACGTAAACAGTTCATTTTCACAATTTAATAAGGAATGAATACGAAGGATCATTCACCATGCATGTGATAATCGACATAGACATGTTATTCCAACAAAATAATAAATAATAGAACTAGGTCAGACGTAATACACACCGACGGGATATTCCAACAGAATAATAAAGAATGGAATAACAACAGAAATCACCATGCATGTGATAGACCGCACAGACAGGTTATTCCAACAAAATAATAAATAATGGAACCAGTTCAGGCATAATACGCACCAACAAGATATTCTAATAGAATAATAAAGAATGGAATAACAACATAAATCACCATGCATGCGATAGACCGCACAGACAGGTTATTCCAACAGAATAATAATTAATGGAACCAGGACAGGCGTAATACGCACCAACAGGATATTCCAACAGAATAATAAAGAATGGAATAACAGAAGAATTTCATCATGTATGCGGTACTTCGCATAGACAGGTTATTCCAACAGAATAAAAAGGAATGGAATAACAATAGCTCTCTTCATGAATACGAAAGAAATAATACCTTTTACCTTAGAAAGAAACTGGATACTGGAGTAGAGATGTAGCAGACTTTTCTTCTTCTTTCTCTCTATAATTTCTCTCTATAATAATTGCTCTATAACTTTAGTGAATTGGTGAGAAATGAAGGAAGAATGAGCTTCTATTTATAGAAAAATATAGTTTCGATAATTGCACATTTTGGGACTCAGAATATTACAGTATAATACCTTTCTCTATTCCTTTATTTTTAATTTAGTCCTGCAAGTATTATTAAACTTACACCACCTCCCCTAATAGTAAATAATATGAATCAATAGTTCAATCATGTGAATCAATAGTTATAATCATGTGAAAATATGAATTACAGTATAGTACCTCCATCTATACCTCTATTTTTAACTTAGTCATGCAAGTATTATCAATCTTGCAACAACTCCCCTAATAATACAAGAATGTGATTCAATAGTACACACATGTGAATAAATAGTTATATAAGCATGTGAATTAGTAGCAATTAATTGCTCATTTATACGATTAATTACCAGATTTATCAATATAACCCCCAGACATCAATTATCATCGGGATAGATGTCGATTTCCACTAACACTAATAATCCCAACATAATGGAACTATAAAATTCATCTTTAATCAACACGAACTTATTCATCATTAATATTATAACTCACAATATTTAACAACCAGGTCGTTCCCAGGAAAGAGGGGGCTTTCCGATAAAGATTTCTCCTTATTGGTGCGCAATTAGATGACCAAACCTCTCCTTGACAGAACTTCTAGACATTGTAAATATTGCAATTTAATAATATAAATAACTTTGTCGTCTCAATTATTGATTTAATAATACAACATTTTATGCAAATGATACTGTGACTATAATCGAATCAATAATATGAGAGATATGATACAGCAATTACTGTAGCAATAATTGAGTATAACTAAGTGACTTCTTACGTAAGCATCAATGATCAATACCGTGTGCTACTATGCAACCAGTTCTAGACATTGTAAATATTGCAATTTAATAATATAAATAACTTTGTCGTCTCAATTATTGATTTAATAATACAACATTTTATGCAAATGATACTGTGACTATAATCGAATCAATAATATGAGAGATATGATACAGCAATTACTGTAGCAATAATTGAGTATAACTAAGTGACTTCTCACGTAAGCATCAATAATCAATACCGTGTGCTACTATGCAACCACTCGTATTACTATACTTTTACTACCGGGTAGTTCAACAGTTTTAACGGTAACACTTTCGCCATTATTTTTAATAAAAGATAACTTTGTCGTTTTCTTACTACGATAATACTTCCGTTGTGGGGTCCACCATTTATTGTGTCGTCGTACGAATATTCCTTATTAAAATGAATATTCCCCGACCAATCTAATATTATATAACCACTTGCTTACTTTGCAAAATTTGTAATTATTACCCACAACTATAACATTATATCAAATCCACACCATAATATTCAAAAAAATATTTTGAGAAATTTAAATCTTTATTCATAAAATTTGGGGTCTCACAGTCTCCCCTCCTTATGAAATTTCGCCCTCAAAATTTTCGTACGTACTTGGTATGCCACAGAGATGAGGATACCTTGACTTCATTTTAGATTCTAACTCTTGAGGTATAACCTTTGAGTGTCGAATAGGATCCTTTTTATCCAAGATTTTAACATGTATCTCCTCATACATTAAATCTGCTGTTATCTCGTCTAGTTCCAATTCAATAATATGGTTTGGGTTGTCCACATATTTACTTAACATCAATACGTGAAAAACGTTATAAACACGTGACATACTTGGTGGTAAAACGAGTCTATAAGCCACAGTTCCTACTCGATCGAGGATTTCAAATGGGTCAATTAAATCGAGGGTTGAGATTTCCTCTCTTCATCGACTCTTGCTTCTAGAATAACGTCCTCTTGAACCTTCTTCTTCGTATTCATCAGCTCCAAATCTTTAGCTTGAACAGCTTTTAACTTTATCGATTAAGGTCGATTCTAATCGTATATTCGTTATCTTCACGTGGATCCCAAGAGTACTTAACTCTATCTTCATCATTTCTAAGTTATACGAAATGGGTTTTTGTGTTAACAACATCGCACTCGTAAACGCTTACGATCTTCTACTCAACGCGTCAGCTACCACGTTCGCTCTTCAACGATGATATTGAATGGTCTTAACCTTCAACAGCTCGAGCCATCGTCTTTGGCGCATTATACGTTCGTTTTGGGTGAAGAAATATTTAAGGGTTGAAGATGTACTAGGGTCAATACAAAATTCGATTTCACGTTCTGGGGTAGGCTAAAAAGTCTTCAAGAATACGTTAGGAAATTTATTAACAATAAAATATCATTCAAAACTGTGACTCTCATCCAATACTTGGATAACACATGTAATGAAGGTTTCTCCTAACGGAGTTTCAACAGATAAGTCAAAGTTTAACTTCTCTGGAGTCAAATTTAAACGTTGAATGCAAGTAAGAGAGATAAAAAAACGGGTAGAACCGGTATCTAATAAGGTATAGACTTCACAAAAATTTATAATTAACTAACCCGTGCTAACTTCGTTCGGGTTACTCGCTTTTTGAGAAGTCACAAAAAACACTCTTCCTGAAACCACCGACTTTGTTTTATCCGTATCCGCCTTTGGTGCCACCGTCCCAGCTGGACTTAACTTCACTATACGACAAAATCGAGCTAAATGACCTTCTCTTCTTGAAATTTCCACTTCTATTATCTTGGCCATGATTACCACCGAAGTGGTTACCATTCTTGGCATGATAATTTTCCCCACGATGATCATCATTGTTCCGATGGCCGTTGCCACCGGTACAATTATTATCGTGTTGTTGGTCGTTACCTTTTGGTTGTGCTGACTCATTATCGCGCTCCAATAACTGAGCCCTATTCACAACATCTGAATATAAACAAAGTTTATGAGAAATTAGGTATTGACATATATCGTGTTTCAAACCTCTTAGAAACATTCGCGTCATTCGCTCCTTATTATCGACCAAATGGGATGCAAACCGGGATAAGTCCCCAAACTTAGCCTCGTACTGCGATACAGTCATATTATTTTTCTCCATTGCTTATCTCAATATTTTCAGATGCCATTTTCAAACACTGTCACAAAACAAGGTGTGAGCCCCCTAATTTTATGAAAAGAAAGTATTTAATTTTCTTATAATTAATCTATTTGGTAAATAGTTAAATTGATAAAAGTTTAAAGTTAAGGATGATATGTGAAAATTTTGCAAAGTATGCAAGTTGTTATATTATATTCGTTTGGTCGGGGAATATTCTTTTTGTCGGGGAATATCCGTACGACGGCACAATCATTAGTGGACCCCACAACGGAAGTATTGTCGTATTTAGAAAACGACAGAATTATCTTTTTATAAAAATAACGACGAAAGTGTTACCGTTAAAACTGTTGAACTACCTGATAGTAAAAGTACAGTAATACGCGTGGTTGCCTAGTAGCACACGGTATTGATTATTGATGCTTACGTAAGAAGTCACTCAGTTATACTCAATTATTACTACAGTAATTACTGCATCATATCTCTTATATTGTTAATTCAATTATTATCACAGTATCATCTGCATAATATGTTATATTATTAAATCAATAATTGAGACGTCAAAGTTATTCATATTATTATTTGCAATATTGACAATGTCTAGAAGTTCTGTCAAGGAGAGGTTTGGTCACCTAATTGCGCGCCAATAAGGAGAAATCCTTATCGGAAAGCCCCCCCTTTCCTGGAAACGACCTGGTTGTTAAATATTGTGAGTTATAATATTAACGATTAATGTTATTAAAAGTCGAAGTTGAGTTCAGAGTTGAATTTGGAGACGCAGACGTGATATTTGAGTCCGAAACGATAAAATTAGTAGAAATAGACTATAAAAATAAAATTTACTGGGGTTGAGTTTTTGGTTTAAAAAGTCAACAATTGACTTTTTTGGAAAAAGTCAAACTTTGAAATTTCAAAAATGAAATTGTTGAGAAAAATATTTCTATTGTGTTGGGATTATTAGTGTTAGTGAAAATTGACATTTATTTCGATAGTAATTGATGTCTGAAAGTTATATTGACCAACCGGGTAATTAATCGGGTAAATGAGCAATTAATTATTATTAATTCACATGATTATAACTATTTATTCACATGTGTGTACTATTGATTCACATTCTTGTACTATTAGGAGAGTTGGTGCAAAATTGATAATACTTGCATGATTAAGTTAAAAATGGAGGTATAGATGGAGGTACTATACTGTAATTCGTATTTTCACATGATTATAACTATTGATTCACATGATTGAACTATTGATTCACATTATTTACTATTAGGGGAGGTGGTGCAAGTTTGATAATACTTGCAGAACTAAATTAAAAAAGAAGATTAAGAGGAAGGTATTATACTGTAATATTTTGAGCCCCAAAATGTGCAATTATCGAAACTATATTTTCCTATAAATAGAAGCTCATTCTTCCTTCATTTCTAACCAATTCACTAAAGCTATAGAGCAATTATTATAGAGAGAAATTATAAAGAGAAAGAAGATGAGAAGTCTGCTACCTCATTATTCCAGTATCTAGTTTTCTTCTAAGGTAAGGGATATTATTATTATAGTAAGGGGTATTATTTCTTTCGTATTCATGAAGAGATCTATTGTTATTACATTCCTTATTATTATGTTGGAATAACCTGTCTATGCGAAGTACTGCATACATGGTGAAATTCTTCTATTATTCCATTCTTTATTATTCTGTTGGAATATCCTGTCTGTGCAGATTACGCATGACCTGGTTCCATTCTTTATTATTCTGATGGAATATCCTGTCTGTGCGGATTACGTATGACCTGGTTCCATTCTTTATTATTCTGTTGGAATAACCTGTCTATGCGGACTATCACATACCTGGTGAATTTTGTTGTTATTTCATTCTTTATTATTCTGTTGGAATATCCTGTTTGTGCGAATTACGCATGACCTTGTTCCATTCTTTAATATTCTATGGGAATAACCTGTCTGTGCGGTCTATCGCATGCATGGTGAATTCTTCTGTTATTCCATTCTTTATTATTCTGTTGGAATAACCTGTCTATGTGGATTACCGCGTGCATGGTGAATGATCATTTGTATTCATTTCTTATTAAATTGTAGAAATGATCTGTCTACGTGGATTACCGCATGGCGGGTGAAAAATCCACTTGTAGTTTTGTAATTTTTCTGACCCTCAAAAATTTTGGAAAAATTTGAATTGATAATTTGATGAGTTTTCTATATTGTGTCCAAAGATGGAGATTTTTGGATGTATAGATTATAAGTTATGGATTTTATGGGAACAAAATATTTTAAAAGTAAACCCTTATAACTCCTTGTGGTTAACTCTAAAATTGGTAAAAATTTTATTGGGAGTACATGTATATAACAGGAGTATACCCTGTAAATTTCGGAATTTTTGGACAAAAGTACAATTTATGATAAATGTCTTAATATTTGGCAATTTTGGCTATATGAAAAATAGTAAATGAATTTTAAAAATTCTGAGAAAAATATATGTTCAATATGAGACTATATTCTGCTAAATCCCAGAAAATAAATATTTTGGGGACTGATTTGGTATTTTTTATGAAAATAAACTAGTTATGAGTAAATGAATTAAATATGTTATGTGATGTAATAAAATTGGAAAATAGGATTTTATGGCTTGTGAATCCTATATAGGGTATATGCAGATTTTTGATGAGGGATTTGATCATTAGTGATGAAATCTTATGAGTATGGCATTTTTGAACGATTAAATGCATTATTTGGTAAAGTGTAAACAATTGAAATAAATTGTTTATAATTTTAAGAAGTGATTAAAATATTGTTATAATATTAATAATATTAGATTATGAGTTTATTAAGTGATTGATAATATTTGGATAAATTTAAAGTCTTTAATATTTATCCTTATTTTCGTTTGATTAATGCTTATATCATTGTCATCATCCTCATGCTCATATTGTGATGAAAGTCATCTTTGGCTTACGTGCAAAGATGGACTGTTGATTATTAGTTTTATAGTTGTATATCTTTGGTTTACGTGCAAAGATGGACTGATGATTATTGGTTTTATAGTTGTATATCTTTGGCTTACGTGCACTGATGGACAGTTGTTGGTATGATTATAACCAGGGATTATTCGGTATAATCATGATCATTGTTGAAAACACGAATATCCATGGCATGTAGTGCATGGATAATTCATGGTCGTAATACTAATGAATATCCTTGGCCGTAGAGCAGGGATGATTCGATGCTGTGGATTAATTATTAAGGTCAGTCTCAGCGATAACATATTGATAATACAGTTTTAATTCGTAGAAGATAGTAGATATCATGCTCTACTTGACTCTTTTATAATACAGTTGTATGTCTTTGGCCTGTAGAGCAAAGGTGAATTGTTAATGAATATCTTTGGCCCGTAGTACAAAGATGAATTTATTAGTATGATTATGAACAAGGATTGTGATTTGGTATAACCATGATTTTTGATGTTTCAGGTGAAGATAGGTGATGAAAATTATCTTCGTCCTGGGTGCGAAGAGGAATTTAGAATCACAATTATGATTATGAGTTATTCATATGATTGTGGACAGGAATTGTTGATTGATGTTACAGGGATAAAACATTATTAGTGGACTTTTAACATGGAGAAGATAATAGATCTGATGGTCTATTTGACTCTTCTAATGGATTGCTCGTTCCGCTGTAACTATGGTTGAAAAGTTTTATCATCTACCATATGTTCTAAATCTCTGATTTATTACTGATGAAGGCTATTGATGATGTAAATTATCTTTAGTCATGATATTCTTTACTGGGTTAGTTGTGCTCACCCTTTTTGCTTCACAATTCCTTTCAGGTAATAAAAGTGTAGCTAGGTCGAGTGGAGGTAACAGGAGAATAGAACGGTGGTCTATAGCTGTTGAGGTTCTCCCTAAATAGTATGGAAATAATTTTATTGAAAACTTTAAATAAGTGTGTCGTATTGTATACGTCATTTGATATTTAATTTTGGTGAACCAAATAGGGTGAGGTGAACCCAACTTTGAAAGGGTGTTTTGACACTATCATACAAGATGTCTAATGACATACAACCTCATGTTATCATAAGACAGAGTTGTGCACATCCACTTATTGAGTATATCTACGAGCACTACCTATATAATCTTGGAGTTTATTTGAAATATAATTCTCACTTGGAAACAACAGAGATAATTATATGTCAAGAGAAGACTCGCCATTGGAAAGAAGATGAAAGCAATCTTCTTGTTTTTCTTTGGGAACTATTGGGTCAACCAAGGATAATTCTGTGGACATAAGATATCTATCATAACCTAGACGCATGGCCTCCCATGTACGAAGGTTTCCATGAGCACTTCCCAAAGATTTTAATTTCTAAAACAGTTATGGACTGTACTTTTATGTAAGGTACCATTGTAAGGTTTTGGTCAAGGAACCATGAGAGTTACATATATTTGTATTAAAACTCATAATTTAATTGTGGTCGTATTCTGCACGACAGTTCAACAGTTGTATAAATAAAGTTTGTATTTGATTTTTATAGTATGATATCTGGCGACTCGGAATGGGCCGTGTAGACCTATTTTGGGGGCGTCACACAAGAGTTAATTGACATATCACATATTATCCCTATACTCTGACCGACCAATTAAATACCAAATAAACTTAGGTAGGTCATACTAGCGAAGGAAATCTCGGTCTCTCCCCTCCTAGTTCTTGTCTCATATCTCAGCCAGGGATCATATCCCTAAGCTTTGATACCAACTGTGACGCCCTCAAAATAGGTATACATCACCCATCTTGGGTCGCCACTTACATGGTATAAAATTCAAATACAACTTAATTATACAACAGTCGTGTAAAATACGACAAAACATAATCTAAGAGTTTTAATAATAATATTGTCATCTAGACAATATCCACACTCAATGGAGTCCTCATTACATTTATTGTCACACTATTTAACAGAATAGTAAGGACTATTAATGCTATCATCTAGACCGTCACTCTGTTTCCCGACTAGTCCCGGCTACGTTCTCATTTCCTGAAGAGAACAGTAAAAGAAAGGGTGAGCTCAACTAGCCCAGTAAGAAATATTATGACTAAGCTAATGCAGAATAAATTATCCTTAGCCTTCAACAGTATAATAACTGACAGAATATTATAGACAACAAGTTTTAGATCAACAACTGCAGCGAAATATGCAATCCATTAGAAGAGTCAAGTAGAGCATAAAATCTACTATCTTCTATGATTTGAAAAGATTTTCATCAACTTTATCGCTGAGACTCAGCTTAATAAATAAACCACATCATCCCTGCACCACGGCCAAGGATATTCATGTAATCATCAATGGTCATGATTATACCGAATAATCCTTGGTCATAATCATACCAACAACTGTCCACCAATGAACTACAAGCTAATGAGGACTTTTACCACATCATTCGTTACACTACGGTCATGATTATACCGAATAATCCTTGGTCATAATCATACCAAGTCCATCTCTGCACGTAAGCCTAAGATGACTTTCATCACAATGTAAGCATGAGGATGATGACAATAATATAAGCATTAACCAAACAAAAACAAGGATAAATATTAAAGACATTAAATTTATCCAAATATTATCCATCACTTAAATAACTCATAATTTAATATTGTTAATATTATAACAATATTTTAATCACTTCTTAAACTTATAAATAATTTAATTTAATTGTTTACACTTTACCAAATAATGCATTTAATCATTCAAGAATGTCATACTCATAAGATTTTATCACCAATGATTAAATCACTCATAAAAAATTTGCATATACCTTATATAGGATTTTCAAGCCCTAAAATTCTATTTACCAATTCTTCAACTTCACATAACATATTTAACTCATATGTTTGTAACTAAACTATTTTCATGAAAAATTACCAAATCAAGTTATTATTTTTCTATCATTTGTCCAAACATATATACATTATTTCATAAACAACAAGTATTTTTTTATAATTTTTCAACTCCCTTAAGTATTTTTTAAAAATCAATTTCTAATTAATTACTTAAGAAATTAGCTACCTCAAGTTTAACTCCAGAAATTCCCAAATCTTGGCAGGATCTTACACATGTTAACGTGAGCTTCCTATTTAAATTTCTTTGTCATCGGAGTTATAGAACTCCGGTTATAGCATTTTTTGTCGGAAAAACCTAAATATTGAAATAGTCATAACTTGCTCATTTTAAGTCGGAATGAGCTCTTTTTTGGACAGGAAGTACTTTATACCATATATTTCCATGTCGCAAAAGGCCGGAATTTTTCTCACAAATTAAGTAGCTGAAACAGCCCTTACAAAATTATGGGCAGTAGATTTTTCTCTTTTTTTCACTTTTTCATGCTTTGTTAAAAATAGTCCATACAAAAATCTACAACTCCTCTTTCAGTGATTCCACTTGGAGATGTTAGAAAACTTATCATAATATCCTCCCAAATTTTTCCAGTATTTTTGAATGTCCAAAAAATTACGAAACTGCAAATGGATTTTAACCCGCCATGCGGTAATCCACGTAAACAGATCATTTTCACAATTTAATAAGGAATGAATATGAATGATCATTCACCATGCATGTGGTATTCCACATAGACAGGTTATTCCAAAAGAATAATAAATAATGGAATCAGGTCAGGCATAATACGCACCGACAGGATATTCCAACAGAATAATAAAGAATGGAATAATAACAAAAATCACCATGCATGCGATAGACCGCACAGACAAGTTATTCCAACAGAATAATAAATAATGAAACCAGGTCAGGCGTAATACGCACCGACGGGATATTCTAACAGAATAATAAAGAATCAAATAACAACAGAAATCACCATGAATGCGATAGACCGCACAGACAGGTTATTCCAACAGAATAATAATTAATGGAACCAGGTCAGGCGTAATACGCACCGACGGGATATTCCAACAGACTGCCCATGGCAAAATTTAACACAAAGGGGGAGGGCCTCTCTTTAAATAAAAGGAATGTTTTACTATACATGTTCGGTTAAAGTTTTGGACAAGAATGATTTATTCCCTATCCCCTAAGGTGATAGACTTGCTTATATGAAGGTTAAGCTGAATCACATATATGAATCAAGATATTTATATGTATGCTTCCTATTGTACTGTAGCAATCTTGCATAAGTTCGATACCTCACGTCGATGAAAAGAGACTCGTCATTCGGGCTGAGCGAGACGCCGGAAATCTCCCGAAAGAAATCAATCTCTTGCCGTGGCACTGTAGACATGGACAAAATCTGCAGGTTCAGCTACTACCAAGAACTGCCCATCAGAAGAGAAGCGGACTGATCGGATAGTACCCATGTTTCCCTTGAGAACTGCTGCTGGCAATGAAAGCTTCCTTAATTCCCATACTCGGCAGGTCTTGTCTTGATTCCCTGTGGCAAAGGTACGTTCGTCCGGGTGCCATGCAGAAGCGAACGAGTAGTCTAGATGACCTACAACCGAGGCGATCGTCTGAAAACATAAAAATGTTACCACTTTAGAATTCTCATAATTGCCCAATGAGAAGCATACAGTAGTCAAAAAGGCGAAGTGTGTCGATGAAAACTTCTTCTATAACGCTAGTAGTACTTGTTACTATCCAGAGAAACAAGAGAGAAATTATGAGGTTGTTTAATAAAACTGAAAGAAACAGTTTTAAATGCAATCTGAAAGATATAAAATTCTGAATATTGAATGAAAAAAGTTGTTTGATAATTGATATGTATGAAACATCTAAACAACAATTTTTTTAATATTTTACCCTTCTGAAGTATGTCGAACAAGTATATAAGTATGAACGTAATAAAAAATAACTATAAAAAATTATAGATTAAATCCTTATTTGGACATCAAACAAAAAAAATTACTAACTATAAAAAAAATGTTGACTACACCTCAAGTAGCAAACAAAGCATCACTACAAATATATATATATATATATATATATATATATATATATATATATATATATATAAGGTTGGATAAAATCCTTCCCTTTGTTTCACCGCGAAGAAATTTCCAAAAAACTTTATTCTTTCTCCTCCACCACCCACTTTTCTCTTTCTTGCTCTTTTTAGGCTATATTTTTAGAGAGAGAAACCTAAAGAATAGAATCGTTTGAATCGAACAAGAGACAGAAAATCAGCAATTGGTTTTCCCCTTAATTGCCTAGTTGTCTCTCCCTATTTTTCGATCCCCCATTAATCAAAATCCATGTGAAACAATCTGAAGGAATCGAGAGAAATCAGGTAATCCCTCAATTGGGTTTGGTCTATGCTTTCATGTTTCACGCTTGTGTGATTTTTTTAAGGATTAATCTTTGTATGATTCAATCCTTCACCCCTACTTTCTTCCTCAATCTTTTCATGGGATCTTCTTCAGCTTCGTGCACCCATCAGGATCAATGGGAGTGAAAGAGGGGCAAAACATGTGTAAAAAATTCATTCAGTGGGCTTAGAGTTGATTCAAATAAAAAATGGTAGCTTATTCGATCTGTTAGTTGGGCATACTGATTCAACCATTAAGATCATTTTTATTCAAATCAAACGGACTGAATGAATGATCGATTCAATCTATAAGTCTGGGCAATACAATTATTTGATGGTGTTTTGATTAATTGATCTTTTAAAATAACATCATACTCATACATTATCAACACCATAACATGTATAGGTGTGAGTCCGGTCCTTGTAATCGAACTTCAATGTAATCTAATTAATGAATTTTCCATAGATTTCTAGGTTCATCTGTTGTGATACATGTATAGATACAAGTATGACAACTTGAAAGAGAATATATTTACTTTCATTAAAATGTTTTAGGAAAAATTGTTCATATAAATTTTGCATTTAGTGTTTCTTATTAATGCTTTCGAAGTAGCAGAAATTGAAGTATATCAATTTCACCTGTATAAAACATTGGGAAGGTTACAACATGTACAATTAGCCATTATCTTTTATGCCCAAAGTGTTTCTTGTTTCTCCTATGCGTTGAAGTCCCACATCGAGCAATTGAGTTTGACAGGCACGGGCAGTGAGTTTTAAAAACACAAGCACTTCATAAGAAAAGACATACCTTTCTCAACTTTTTGGCTAAGATTAAGTGTAGTATTTGTTCTTATCAGTTTAATATTTGATATGTGGGACATTGTCTCACGCGATATTAAATTTATTTTTTGAGGAGTGCTACTATAGTATACATTGTCCTTGTTTCATGGAAGACAAGTTCTATCAACTCTAAGCACTATAAGGAAGGCATAATTGTCTTAAAGATATAGTACCAAGTACTAGCTCAAATTCACTTCTGCAATTTTGAGATAAGTTAATATATATATATATATATATATATATATATATATATATATATATATATATTATCCATTCAATTTTCTTAACAATTGACTCATACTTTTGTGGTTTCGACGAATGACCACTACGACAGGGTAGTCGAGGGTCTCGCTCAAAGTGCAATTGGGCTTGAGAATTTATTTTGTTTCATGTGTGGATCGTTGTAAGGTATGTGAGGCATATAATAAATACATTAAAGAAGCAACCGAATTGGTGAACCTGAGTATATCGCATGTTCTTATTTTTCTATCTTCCATATAATATTTGTGTGATTGCAATATTATTCGTTCTTAAATTCAGGTTTTTATTAATTAGCGAAAAAAGTGTGAGAAAGAGGTTGTATAGTGCAAAAGGAGGTGTTGACACATGGTGCTGTAGGAGGTAGGTTTTTGAGCCATTGCAGATGGTTGAAATTAATTCAACCCTGGAGAATATTTGTGAAGGGGATGCAAGCCACATTTTTTAGACCAAAAGGTTAATACATGCTTTTGAGAATATTGTGTTGGGGAGATAAGATTAGAGGGGATATTAAGAAAACCATAAGAAGACTTTTGGTGGCACAAAGATGGGGAGGAACTGAGGCAGAGAAAGCGTTTTCCATGAAGCAAAAGGTTAATTAATGTTTGCATATGTGAAGGAAGGTGGTTCTTCCTATAGTTCCTTGAATCACTTGACAGACTTGATTCTTTTGATCATTAACAAATACATACTAGAATATACTACTTTTACAATGTTAAATACTCTCTAAATTGGATAATATCGGACCAACTTAATCCAAAATCAGGACTAACATAATCTCGACTTTGTGCGTTAGCAACAATCTTGTTTTAGTTTTAAAACATTATTTAATGTTAAAATAGTTAAAATTGCGATTTTTTCCCACTCTATTCTTCCCATTCTATTCATACGTTCCCTGAATCGCAACCTTTACGATTTTTCTTTAAATTGAAATCATAATCATTTTATGATTTACTTAATCTGAGTAAATGTATTAAGAGCTTTTAAGTCTCAATACTTAATATCTTTCATATATAGGAATGAAATTATATCACTTTATTATTATAAAGTATTCATTACAATACATCTAGAATAAATATTCTTAATTGAATATTATAAATTATACATAACTGTCAGTTACTTATAACAAAACCATTAATCATAGCTTTATACAATTTCTAATTCAAGAAAATGTATTCATTTTGTACATCATTCATCCTTCATCATCCGCATAGCAAATAATATTGCATAACGTCATGTAAGATTGAACTCGACAACCCAACAAATTTAACACTATCATGTTTCACATAACACACAACTCTATATCCATCACATGCAACATATTTTCTTTGCTATGGATATCCTACATGCATCAATAATTCAGTGCAATGTATATATTCATGCATTATACATTCCCAATTATCGTGTTACATCATACAACATGTGTTATCACATATCACATATAAATTGAGTTCCTTACCCAATTAACTTAGTCATATTTTGACTTTAACAATTCATAGAGCATGATATGTAATTTAGCACATAACCACATTCAATCCACAAACATAACAGAACTGAAAAACTTGACTTGATTGGAGATTACCGCTAAAATTTAACTTATAGTTTCTCCACAATCCCTACAGAATTATATTTACATGCACACATATTAAATAATTAAATATGTTATAAAACATATATGTATATTGATCATTAATAATTATTAGTTTATAAAAACCAATATTATTTACTCTTACTCCAAAACCAATATTGATTTAATCAGAAACTCAATTCATTTTAATCTTTCAATGCCAAATAAGGCCTTTCACACTTTTAATGTGTAAATATTTTACATCTAAAGCTTAAATCATTTATATTCCACTTTAGGAATATTGTATGCTCTTACTTGCTAATTCAAGACTTAAATAGCTAATATATAGCTTTTACAGTAAAACTCAATTTACTATACGATTTCTTTAATGTAAATATTTCTTATATCATTTTGTCCACTCATGAGTCAACTCGGACCATTGTCTCATTTATACATTCTATTCCGCTAACACACTGCATTTTTCGTTTTGCAGATATACACATTCTCATTATATATATTTACATAATAAATATATTTAAATCTAGGCTCAAAAACTCCATTTTGATCCCCACAAATCTTCATTACATCACTTTTATGATTATTACAACTTTTTAATGGTTCCATAATTTTTGTTTTGTTATAAAAACATTTTTCATGTCAATTCTGGCATACATTCGCTTAAATATGCAAATTCATATTTATATAATATTTTTATTGCATTATTTATGCCCGAAAAGAAGTTTTATGACATATAATATCACATACAGTCAAATCTCTTCTCTTGGGACTTTATTAGAGATCTAATATTGTCTAAAATTTAGCCCAAACACACTTTGGAACGACGAAAGTCAAAACAGCCCATCATGACTATATTCGACGTTGCCCAAATTGTAGTTCTGACATGCATGTTCGCCTATTTTTAATTCTCAACCCATAAGTCATATAACAACGAATTTTTGGTATGCTATAGACCTCATTGCATAGTATTTTTTAAAAAAATCTAATCACACAAACAAATCAAGGAAACTACACAAAACAGACCGTACAAATCATGCCGCGTAACAGCACTGCCGCGCCAGCAGCAAGCATCGGCGAACGCTGAGCGCTGCCAAGCGTTGCTGCCCAGTTGCTTGGCATACTCTGCTGCAGCACTTAACGACCTAGATACTTTGCAATTTTCTTACACTTTGCTCACTTATCGGATCGTTCTCAAATTTTAATATGTTTTTCGTATCATATGAGACTATTTTTAAAAAATATTAAACAGCCATTTCAGGTTCGATAGGCTGCCCAAACGTTGCGCCAAAAGTGTACGTTCATAACAATTTTTAATTTTGTTTCAGCTTTACCCTTTCTCGCTAAAACGGTCATAACTTCTTCGTTTCAAAACATTTTTGATCGATTCTTGAGCCCACACAAATCTAACTTCCAAGACTACAACTTTTATTCTTTGACCATTTTCAAATTATTAGCACAAATTCCAGAAAATCCGTGCAAGGGGACTGCTCCGAATTTGTTGGACAGATTTGACGCTACTACTTTGCAATGTCATAACTTTTTACTCCAAAGCTGGAATTAGTCCATTCCAGAGCCTATGGAAAGCTTATTCAGTTTACTATAATATCCCAAAAGCCCAGAATTTTCTAGAAATATATACTAGACCCGAAAGTTGCCTCAAGGTCAGCGGTCATACTAGTTTTTCACTTTTCGTTTTGATTTCAAATTGCTTTTCGCTTTAACTTAGTATGCTCAATCTCTTTAATTATCTTCATATATGATATACATATCTAACCCAAGCTTTGATTTCGCTTAAAACTTGGTGTTTAACCAAAACAGTTCATAGTGGACTTATATCGAACATTTCATATGCGCTGTATTGGAACACCATTTCCATAGTCATTTGTTTGTGTTATTAACACATTCAAGCCTCCTTATATCACCGCACAACCAAGCCTATACCCTTGTTTCTAATTCAGGCCTAACAATCTTCTACACAATCGAATTGATATATAGTCAACTAGTTACCAAACTAGTTAGTTTACACATCAATTCTTCAATACTTATATCTAAATACACATAAATGATGACATCATCATATCAAATCAGTTAGAAAATTTTATTAAATGATGACATCATTAAATCAAATCAATTGTAAAAATTCGTTGAGTCCACTCTTAATTAATTAAGTGAGTTAACTCACTTAATTTGATAACGCACCTTCTATTCTTATATATAAATATACATAAATGATGATACACATAAATACTTTTTTTTTATTCTCTAACAAGAGAAGGTAAGTCTAAAATATTTTTTATTTTTCGTTCTACCAAACTTATTATAATATTTTTTTATTAAAAAAATTGTTTAAGATAATATATCTTGACCAATTTTATGTACGATAATTTAATTATTATAATTTGATTAAGATATTAAATTTTTAGATATAGCCAATTAAAAATTTGAAAATATCATTATTAAACTAATAAATTGAAATATATAGTGTACGTTTTTTTTTCAAATATTACTATAATCAATTTAATTTAGCGCAAAAACTTATTAGGATTAGTATTCCAATTAAACTCAAATATCACTATTTGATTAGTGTTATTAGGCACTTACGACTATACATTATTTTTTTTTGACATAAATGTTTAACAAATTATTAAAACTATTATTCAAATTAGTCCGTGCATTGCACGGGTTATCAACTAGTTCTTTTGAAATTCAATCTTTTTAATTTCAACACAAAATGAAATATTTCAATCTCCTCTGTATTAAATTAACATAACTATAATCAATTAATAGTATTTCAAATACCATACATAACTTAACCAATTCCTACAGCTAACAGATTTATTTAACACCATGGATGCATAGTTTCAAATTGCAGACTTCATGGATCCTCCCTTATTACTTCAGAACTTATACAATATTATTACCCAACCAATTCCACAACCAAACATCACAATTATAGCAATAAATAGCATTCTATACTTTTAATTTCTATGAACTCCATAAAACTCATGGCTTACCTCTCAATTTGAAGTTTAATTGATGTAATCCTTTGAATTCTTGCTCCAAATTTGTTCTTAATTCCTTCTTGTAACAATCCATTGCTTCAATTCTTTCTCAATTTCAGTTACTAGCTTCAATTTCTTAAGAATTTGGTGATAATTTGAGGGTATGGGAATATGGTGACTCCAACCTTTAGAGAGAGATGAAACGAATGGAGTTGGGGAGAAATGTTGAGTATTGAAGTTTTTTTTTAAACTTCATTAGCTTCTCTTCATTATCAGGTAAGTAGGTAGTGTCCCATGATAACTTAGCATATGCCACCTCCTACTTCTTAGACCGTAATGACTCAGCACATGAGCATTAACATTTTAAATTTTCAGCATATATGACTTAGTTTATACCCAATAAACATAGGTACATGTATATTACATTCTCACCTAATGCATATATTACAATATATTTATACATTATGCTTCCAATACCCACATAATTTAATTTGTGAATTTTAGTTATATGTATTCCAACTAATCCTAATTAAATAATTATACATTTATAATTATGTAAAAAAAATCATTCAACTAATTATGGAATTAATCCATAATTAATTTAACACTTTTTTTTTGTACAACGAATCACTTGATTGAAATAATTAATATTTTATTTATTAATTATTCTAAATCACTCATTTAACTTATACAACTAATTGTATAAAGTTAAATTTAATTATCTCCTTTCTTCCATAATTTGTTTCAAGACAATTATTTACACGTAGCAAACATATTTAAATATATTCACAACACATACCTACACACATATTACACCGCACACAATTAATAAATATAGTATAATATAACACATAATAAAATAAGATATTTATTTTATTAAATTCTTATTTTATTTATCCAAAAATTTTGGGTCGCTACATTCTTCCCCCTTTATAAGGATTTCGTCCCCGTAATCACAATACCGAACCTTTCCTACTCGGTTTAAGTCTATTCTTCCTTGATCATGCTAATTTCCTCTTAGCAACCTTATTCTGTAATAGTGAAATATATTATTTTACACATATCATAACATATATCACATATTAAAATACATATAAACATGTATCTCCAAATACTTAATAGTTTTCGCTATTTTATACATAATCCTTTATTATTGTGAAAGGTCCTAAAATTTTCGGACTTAATCTTTCACCTTTGACCCTCTTTAGAGTCTACCTTCTTTTGTCACTATCAGTGTTTATCCATCTTTGACATCACCTATATCTTAACACCACCTGTGTTTTGTTTTATTATGACACATCATCGGTGTTACCTTATTATGACACATCACCAATGTCTATTCTGTTATGACATATCACCAATGTCTACTTTGTTATGCAAAAATCTTTATTCCTCATAACTCTACCTTTTTCCTTCTTCAAAGATTCATGTACCATTGTCGTATTCTATGACCTACTTCCACTTAAGGAAGTTCATTCTTTCTATACCCAATCTCCGGAATAGAAATTCCCCAAAATTGTTTAATAATTATGAAGCAATATGAATAATTCATGAATTCAAATGATTCGCTTAAGAATAGCTTTCTGTATCATGATAAAGGACATAAAGACCATAAATTTTAATTCTTAAAAGGTTTCAACAGAAATTCATCCGCAAACCGACATATCTTACGGACATATAGGTGATCAGCCCGTTTATGCCCTGTGTTGACCCATAATATCTTTGCCGCTATTTTGCACAAACAAAATTTCCTATTTTAGATCTCTTGTTTTGGTCAACACTTATCTAGTCGGAACAATTTATTTCAGTTCCTATTTGTCGTCCCTAGGACGCACTATATATCTGAATGACATTTGTGTTCATCATCTGTCTTTGGCACATAGAATATCTTTTCCCAATTTAGGGATGTTCATATCAAATCTGGAGTCCATACTCAATCAATTTAGTTGGACAGTTCAAAAGCTTAATATAAGCAATATCTGAATCTGTGTCTAGCCGTCTCAAATGGCATTTGACACCTCTTTAATTACTAAAATACTGAAAATCATTTTATGTCGCATAATACCGCACTGTTTTTAACAGTCCGTTGAGAATGTCGTCATTTTATGACTTTGTCAAGCTACATCATATCATAGTGGGCTGACGATCCATAGATCACATCCAACACTAGATTAAGCTGCATTGATGACTTCATCATTTGTCATATCTACATCATATTAATGATGGATTGATGACTATATAAAATATATTTTGATATTTTTAACTTTGTCTAGCCGATACAATTAGCATAGACATAGGAAACAACCGAACTTTATGAAACTTATTGGTTCAACAATTTGACCCAATATATTTTTTTAAAAACACAATAGTGTGACTGTCAGGACGATTCCAATAAATTTTGAAATCTATCATAGCAAGAAGATTAAGGAATATCCATTTCTTCTTCTCCCATTTTAATTGTTTCCCAAACTTCACTATACAATTATGTTCATCTCTAACACCATTAACTTCCAATATATTAAAACAATCAATTCTAAACACATACCCTGGGACAGTTCATTAAACTTGCCACACATTATGTGTTTAGGAACTTGCCATAAAAATATTAGTTTAGGAACTTGTACTAGCAATACATACGTAGTCCAAGAACAAATCAGGGACTGTCCATACGCTTAGGGGCTTAAAAACATACCATATAATTATGAGTCACAAATTATCATACGCATGAGTTTTAAGAACTCGCACCTAATCCTATATTTTCTATTATTAGATATAAATATGGGAAAAGAACCTCTTTCTCACCATACGTATACCGATAGTGTAACACCAATATTTCAACGATTATCAATGTAATAAACTAAGTGGTTGTCAAATCAAGCACAAAACCCCTGCCCATACAAAGGTTTGTATAACTTAGCTATCACATGACTCCTCAATTGAAATTCTACTTAAACCCATCAAATCTTATCTTGTTCTTTTCTCAATACAAATTTTATTTATCTTGTATTTCATCATTCATAACTCTTTCTGAATTTTATTCTTGTATTATTTCATAGTACCATTTTCATATAGTCATTTTACGATAAATTTTCAATCATTCGATTGATTACATGTCCTTCTTTGTTTTGATCAGATCACGTCGAGATCTTATCTTATAATTGTGTTATGTTACGATTCTTTATCATTCTATGAGCGTTTCATTTTTACGGTCTTCTTTCCAATCATATTGTTTTATGATTATTTGAATCAGGTGTCCCTTGATCCTTACACTTCTTGCCATTTAAGATTCTTCTTTGAATATTTGTGTATTATATTAATGCATTCTTTATGAATTTATAAATTCATTTTAAGATCATATAAACCTCATTTGAGTTTATGCTTAATAACTTCTTTCTTTTCATCTACCTTCTTTACGGTTATAGCCTAGGGTACGCTTACCTAAGGATTATAACCAATGACTTTGATACCAAATGTAACGCCCCCAAAATCGAGACCAACTTAATCCAAAATCAAGATTAACTTAATCTCGACTTTGTGCGTTAACAACAATCTTGTTTTAGTTTTAAAACATTATTTAATGTTAAAATAGTTAAAATTGCGGAATTTTTTTTCACTATTCATTCATTCATTCATTCCCTGAATCGCAACCTTTACGATTTTTCTTTAAACTGAAATCATATTCATTTTATGATTTACTTAATCTGAGTAAATGTATTAAGAGCTTTCAAGTCTCAATACTTAATATCTTTCAAATATAGTAAAGTCATTATATTACTTTATTTTTATAAATTATTCATTACAATACATCCAGAATAAATATTCTTTATTGAATATTTTAAATTATACATAACTGTCAGTTACCTATAACAAAACCATTAATCATAGCTTTATACAATATTTTCCATAGATTAACAGGTTCATCTACTGTGATACATGTATAGATACAAGTATGACAACTTGAAAGGGAATATATGTACTTTCATTTAAATGTTTTAGGAAAAATTGTTCATATAAATTATGCATTTACTGTTTCTTGTTAATGCTTTCCAAGTAGCAGAAATTGAAGTATATCAACTTCATAATCAAACATGTATAAAAACATTGGGAAGGCTATAACCTGTACAGTAAGCCATTATCTTTTATGCCCAAAGTGTTGCTTGTTTCTCCTATGCGTTGAAGTCAAACCTCGAGCAATTGAGTTTGACAGGCACGTGCAGAGCTTTAAAAGCACGAGCACTTCGTAAGAAAAATCATACCTTTCTCGGCCTTTTGGCCAAGATCAAGTGTAGTATCTGTTCTTATCAGTTTAATATCTGATATGTGGGACAATGTCTCACACGATATTAAATTTATGTAATGCATCACATGGTAATGATATTTACCATTAGCAATACTTCATATAACGACTACTTGTACCTTTTTTACTTATGTACAAAGGGATAGTATCCGGAGATAATATTTTTTTAGGCCTATGCGATAGAGAGTATTTTAAGTAGTTATCTATATAATAAAACAGAATCCATTTTGAATCTTTCATTTGACAAAGCACAAGGACGGCTTAGATTCATTATAACTTAATTCTTTCAATTTAATCTAAAGGCTCATATTTCTTCCCGCCCAAATCAAATTCACCCCTACACCATACTCTCTCATGCTCACACACAAAATCTTTCTCTCTCCTCTCTTCTTCACACACACAAACAAATAATAATAATAATTATTATTATAATAGTACTACTACTAATAATAATTATTATTATTATAATAGTACTACTACTACTAATAATAATAATTATTATTATTATAATAGTACTACTACTACTAATTATTATTATTATTATAATAGTACTACTACTAATAATAATAATAGTAATAATACTTATTATTATAGTAATAATTATTATTATTACTATAATAATAATTATAATAATAATAGTAATAGTAATCTATATAATAAAGATTTAGATTCATTCTAATTGATTTAGGCAGAAAAGCACAAGTACTACTACTGCTAATAATAATAATAATAATAATTATTATTATTATTATTATTATTATTATAATAGTACTAATAATATAATGTATATAATAAAATTGAACCTATTTTTGAATCTTTCATTTGACAAAGCACAAGGACGGTTCAGATTCATTGTAACTTAATTCTTTCAACTTAATCTAAAGGCTCATATTTCTTACTGTCCAAATCAAATTATATTCACCCCTACACCATACTCTCTCATGCTCTCACACAAAATCTTTTTCTCTCCACTCTTCTTCACACACACAAACAAATAATAATAATATTTATTATTATAATAGTACTACAACTAATAGTAATTATTATTATAATAGTACTACTACTACTAATAATAATAATAATAGTAATAATAATTATTATTATAATTATAATAGTACTAATTATTATTATTATAATAGTACAAATAATAATAATAATAATACTTATTATTATAGTAATAATTATAGTAATAATAATAATTATAGTAATAATAATAATAATTATTATTATTACTATAATAATAATAGTAATAGTAATCTATATAGTAAAGATTTAGATTCATTCTAATTGATCTAAGGGGAAAAGAACAAGTACAACTACTACGACTACTACTACTAATAATATTATTAATAATTATTATTATTATAAAAATTATAATATTATTACTAATAATTATTATTATAATAGTTCTACTACTACTACTAATTATTATTATTATAATAATAATAATTATTATTATAATAGTACTACTACTAATAATAATAATAATAGTAATAATAATTATTATTATTATAATTATAATTGTACTAATTATTATTATTATAATAGTACAAATAATAATAATAATAATAATAGTAATAGTAATAGTAATAATACTTATTATTATAGTAATAATTATAATTATAGTAATAATAATTATTATTATTACTATAATAATAATAATAATAATAATAATAATAATAATAATCTATATAATAAAGATTTAGATTTATTCTAATTGATTTGGGCGGAAAAGCACAAGTACTACTACTATGACTAATAATAATAATAATAATTATTATTATTATTATTATTATTATTATATAATTATAATAATACAAATAATAATAATTATTATTATTATTATTATAGTAATAATTATAGTAATAATAATAATAATTATAGTAATAATAATAATTATAATAATAGTTGTAATAATAATAGTAATAGTAATAATAATTTATATAATAAAGATTTAGATTCATTCTAATTGATTTGGGCTAAAACACACAAATACAATTCAAATTCATTCTTATTTTAATTCAAAATAATAATTATTATAATAATAATAATTATTATTATAATTATAATACTACTAATACTACTACTACTACTACTACTACTACTAATAATAATAATAATAATTATTATTATTATTATAATTATAATATTATTATTATAATAGTAATAACAATAATAATAGGTATAAATAATATTATTAATAATAATTATTATAATAATAATAATACTAATAATAATAATTAATAATAATAATAGTAGTAATAATATTAATAATAATAATAATAAGAATTATAATAGTAATTATAATACTAATAATTATACTAATAATAACAATAGAAATAAAAAAATAATAATACTAATAACAACAACAACAATAATTATTATTATTATTATTATTATTATTATTACTATTATTGTGGTGGTGTGATGAATTATGATAATTGTTATTGATGATTGTAAGTTTTGTACAGAAGTTTAGATTTTTCTAGATATCTATTTTTAAAGGAAAATAAAATATTTTGGTAGTGTGGTAATTATGATAATTGGTATGTCTGATTGTAAGTTATTTTAAGTTGAAAAGAATCTTTAGTTAATATAGTATTTATTGAATTTTAATCTAATTTTTCGTTACGCCGTGCCTTCAGGCACGGGTAATTACTAGTATTTATACATATTAGGACCCTTCAATACCTCCAAAAAAGTAGTCAAAAATTAGTCATCAGATGAATATGCAATACAAAAATAGTCATATGAACTTTAGTAGCCTTGCTAAGGAATATTGATATTAGACTGATGAAGCTACAGACATCAAAACTTTTTTTGCGCTTACGTCCCACATCGATTATTAGTTGAAGCAGATGTCAGAAATTGCAATTTAAAAAAGGCAACCGACAAAGAAAAAATGTGTCTTTGTGCTTAGGGCAAAGAAAGAAGGTATTTTTGTTCAATTTATTTGAGGAAATAATTATTTTTTTTCCATTAACAGCCATTACCTCTTGGGTTGTTGTTTGATTAGTAATTGCATTTTATTTTTAACATTTATAAACAAAATATAACATTTAATTTAAAAAAAATTAAAAAACAAAAACAAAATATAACAGTTAATATTGATGTTTAAATTGCATCAATTACGATGTTAAATTAAAAATATAACATTTTTTAAGTTAATTTTAAAATGAACATCTACTTTGGAATGGGTGCAGGGCATTTTAGTTGATCTTTAAGTGCATTTGTTTCTCTAATAGATGTCACCTTTTTACCAACATAAATCAGACGGCATAAGTAGGGACGCCCTTTTTGTGTGTTGCACCAACCATCTAATTGCTAATTACTACATTCATTCTATAATAATAGTGGCTTTAGAGCATCTCCAACAATAATAGCAAAAAAATCTCTTCAAATTAAAATTTGTTGACCTACGTGACAATTTAAAAAACATTATTTGCTACTTTAATATTTTGTGTCTCATCAGTCTCTTTAATTCAATTAATGCAGTATTTGACTTAAAGAAATAAAAACGAATGATATTAAATTTTAAAATGAGCTGTACATCAAACTCATCTAGTAAAATAAATATTTTAAACCTTTTTTATATGATTTTGATTCTCCCAAAACAAAATAAATATTTTGAAAAGGCAAGGTCAGGTTACCAGTTCTGAAGAGAGAATGATGTTTCAAATTTGATGACTAAGGTTTGAGAGGGCTGTTGGAGATAATTTTTTTGATGTGATTCACCTATTTGGATATCCCAAAGTGGTTTGAAGAGGCTGTTGGAGATTCTCTTAGTTTCATGTACATGAATTAAGAAAATTATTTAATACTATTATTTAATAATTAAAATTTGTATGAAATTTCATCACTACCCCTTTATGAAAAATTAAAAACTACTAATACAATTGAAAAAAAAAATTGGTACAATAAGAGAACTTAGGGATGATATAGAAAAATAAATAATTTATTCCCTTAGAAAGTTGTAGACGACAAATAAATTTAAACAAATTTTTTCTTCTAAAAAGTCTATTATTATAGAATAGAGGTAGTAATACTTTTATAATTAATACTCCATCTGTTCCTTAATATGAGTTATTTTAGAGTTGTGCACAAGTATTAAGGAAATAATTGTATAACATTAAATATAACATCAATTGTCTATATTGTACTTGTATTGAAAAAAGAGTGCTATTTGTAAGACCCCAACTTATTATAAATAAAATTGAATCTTCTTTTATTCATTATTCTAAATTAATAAGGGTTAATTTGATATAATGCTTTGGTTATGGGTGAAATGTGAAAATTTTACAAAATAAACAAGTGGTTATAAAATAATCATTGTTGTCGGGGAATATTCGTTTGGCAGTGAAATATTCTTTTTGTCGGGAATATTCGTACGACGACGCATCTATTTGTGGGCCCCATACCGGAAAACGGTTGGATGAAAGAAAACGACAAAGATTGAGTTTTATAAATAACTGGCGTAAATTTTTACCGTTAACACTGTTGGGTTACCTGGTGGTTAAAATACAGTAATATGCGTGGTTGTACAGTAGCACACGGTATTGCACAGTATGGTTGAATTATTGATTCGTACGTAAGAAGGCACTACTCAATAATTGTTACAGTAGTTACTGTTCATTATTTTATTATATTGATTCAATAATTGCTGCATTGTTAGTTTATATTATTATTGTTTCAATAATTGTCACTGCACAGTATTTCTCATTATCAGATCAATAATTCATATTATTTGAATAATATTATTAGATAGCATTATTGGCAAAGTCTAGAAAGTTCTGTCAAGGAGAAGTTTGGTCATCTAATTGCGCGCCAGTAAGGAGAAATCTTTATTGGAAAGCCCCCTCTTTCCTGAGAACGGCCTGGTTGTCATAATTGTGTTTCTGTAATAGTATCTAAGAATAATTAATTATTGGTTCATTTGATAAGGAAATATTTATTTGATGTGGATATAATTGATGAATATATTATTTTATGTGGATATAATTGAAAAAATTAATGTTGAGGTGTTTTATCAGTATTTTGTCGGACTGGAAGAATTAAAAATCATCCGTTTGTGGATTTCGGATAATTTCTGTTTGGAATTTAGAAAAAATTTCTTCTGCAAAGTTGTAGAGAATTGAAATTCCTATAAAAAGACGCGAGATTCGAATTTTCTGACAAAGGGGCTATTTATTGTGAATTATTGAAGTTTCGGGGTTCCGAAATAAATGATTTTTAAAAGTTTAATTATTTTTTTATTTCAAAAACGTTTTTTTTTACTTTTTTCTAGAAGGTGGGCATGTGGGAAATGCTAAAATCAGATTCCTTGGTGGTGGGCTTGAATATTTGGTAAATATTAATATATTATTAATTTAGTCTCCTTTGGCGTTCTATCATTTTCCTATAAATAGAGGGCTAAGTTAGAATTGAAAATCACACCTGAAACAAGTTTTCTCTATTTCTCTCTCTATATTATCGAGCGTATTTTTGTGAGTATACTTTGAGTGTTGCTATACGGTGCGAGTTTCTGTCAGCACTATACCGAAATTAAGTCAGAAGTACGATTATTTTGAGGTAAGGGATGTTATTTTCTTCTTAAATGATATTATTTTCTTCAATATCATTATGTCGAATTATTGGTGAAATTTTTTAATCAAATTTAGAACTTTTTGTGTCGGGGTTACTATTCAAGTATACGGCACTATTCACGTATACAGCACTATTCACGAATACGGCACTATTCACCTAAAAATGAAAATTTTCCTTTTTGTCCAAGATGTCTATTTTGGCTACTATCTTTGATTGTATCCATGTTTTGATCGTTATTTTTTTGAATTCTACTTCAAAATTAGTTATTATGGAGTATTATTGATCTTGGATAAAACTGTTATACGAATCCCTAATATTTGTCTTTCTATCTCATTGGATTCGTTCTTAAAAATATTTTTCATCATCCTCAGTCCTTAATGATGGTATTATTGAATATATTTGGCCTGTAGTGCAAAGATAAATGATTACTGATTAATATATTTGGCCCGTAGTGCAAAGATGAACAGGTGTTGAGATGAACATGACTAACCGGTGATATAAATGAATATCTTTGGCCTGTAGTGCAAAGATGATTAAAGATGTATATTGATTGTTGTTACAGGGATAAAATATTGATGATGGACTCTTAAATATTAGAAGATAGTAGAATTCATCCTCTATGTGACTCTTCTAATGGATTGTTGTTTCCGCTGTAGTTGTTGATCTAAAACTTATTGTCTATTGTATTTTATCAGATTTTTCCCTGTTGAAGACTAACGATAATTTGTTGTATATTATCTTAGTCATGATATTCTTTACTGGGCTAGTTGAGCTCACCCTTTTCTTTTTTGTTCCATTTTTTTTTCTCAGGATGTGAGAACATAGCAGGATCGAGTCGGGGTATGGAGTGAGGTTTCTAGAAAGATGTTTTAGCAGTCCTCACTATTTCTGTAAAATAGTGTTTGAATAATTGTAATGAGAACTTATTTGCGTGTGGATATTATCTAGAAGACAATATTTGTATTTAAACTCACAGTATGTATTGTCGTATTTCACACGACATTTGTATTATTGAAGTTGTAGTTTGTTTTATGTACCATGTATTTGGCGACTCGGAATGGGTGTTGTATACTTGTTTTGGGGGCGTCACACTATTTATTGGATAAAAAATAGTGAGAGAACCAAAGTTATATTTAATATTTGGGGTAATTTTAAAAACTAAACATATAATACTTACTTGAAATTCTCAAACGACTTATATTAATAGATAAAAATATTTCTCTAAAATGACTTATATTAAAGGACGGAAGGAGTAAATGTTAGCAGTTCCTCCCTCCATCCTTTAATATAAGTCGTTTTAGAAAAGTGTTTTTGTCTCTTAATATACGTGGTTTGAGAATTTCAAATAAGCATTAATTGATTAGTTTGTAATATTATCCCAAATATTAAATATAACTTTGGTCCTCTCTCTATTTTTTGCCCAATAAGTAACACTAAATATACTAACTTCATTCCATAATAATTGACTTTTTAGAAGAAAAAATTTGCTCCAGTCTATTTGTCGTTTATAACTTTCTAGAAAAATAAATTATTTATTTTCCTATATCACCCCTAACTTATCTTATTGACCCAGGAAATTTTCTCCATTGTATTAATAGTTTTCAACTTCCCGTAAAAGGATAGTGATGAAATTTATACAAATTTTAATTATTAAATGATATTATTAAATGATTTTCTTAATTCATGTGCATGAAGCTAAAACAAATATTATTATGGAATGAAAGTAATATTTAAGAAAATGATTATATAATATTAAATATAATATCAATTGTTTATATTGTCCTTGTATTGGAAAAAGAAAGTACTATTTATTAGACAAAAAATAGTGAGAGAACCCAAGTTATATTTAATACTTGAGGTAATATTGTAAACTAAGCAATTAATGCTTATTTGAAATTCTCAAACGACATATATTAAGAGAATAAAATATTTATCTAAAACGACTTATATTAAGAGATGGAGAGAGTAATATACACAACCACAGACTCACACACTTACTGATAATTATATACATATAGAATCACAAGTTTATTTTTCTGTTTGTTACAAACTTAATTACAGAGTATTAGTGTTCTAAAAATTTACGTCTAATTTTGATTAATTCCCATCTAGATATTAGGTGGTAATTTACCCGTCTTGATTTGGCTGGACGCCTAGGCCATCACTTAGGCAAAATCAAATCTCTACTTTGAAACTTCACTATAACTTGAATGAATTTGTTAAGCATTAAATTTTTTTGTATTGTTTTATATAAAATCAAAAAAAATTAAATCAACTTTATGTTTTTTATAATATATTAAGTTTATAATAGAAAAATAAATAAATGCGAGCGTCTAGGAAAACTAGGAAAACACCTAGTCTGCCTAGAAAAATGCTTATTCGCTACCTTCGTCTAATGATTTTTAGAACACTAAAGAATACAATTTTTTTCAATAATCTATATTAAGATATATTTAATATTATATAAATAAAGACTTTATATGTTTCTTAGTTATTTCAAAAATATAATAGGAGATTCTTTTCATTAGAGAGAAGGTTGATGAGAAACTGATTCTCTTGGAGAATGTTAATACATTAGTGAACGACGCAGACTTCTTAACTAAAGTAGTTAGTTTGACAAAATTTGAGTAGTGTACACTGAGGTGAGTATCAAAAAGTATTCATCAACTAGGAGAATGTTGGGATTGATGTTAGAATTTGAGCAAAAATTGAAATGGGTTTCCGTAATCATTTGAAATGAATTCACATATCAATGTGTTCTACTCCATGAGTAGATTAAAATAAAGTATTTGGAAGCTCAAATCCATGGAGTAATGAATGAAAAATTAACTCCCAAAGATCACCTTTGAAAATGATAATAAATATATGTGAGAAGCTAAGTCTCACATCGGTTAAGAACTAAATATTAAATGAGTTTATACACAATAAAGTTGCTCTTAAGTTTGGGCCTCAAGGGATACCCCATTTTTGTGAAGTGAGATGACATATGTAAAGCTTGGTTCAAACTCACACGTGTGTTGTTGCCGAATGGGCTCGGGGGTCCTTATATATAATTTTTTGGTAAATTTTGTTTATTTTATTTAGTTCAATTATCCAAATTATATCGTTTTAATAAATGTTATTTATTATCAAACTTGGTATGGTTTGGGAAGTGATATTTGTCGAATGGACCCGTTAATACTGCGCCGAATGGACGCGTCAATACAGCGTCATTTTAGGAAGCGCTATCTAAATGAACAGACGCCCTATATACATCATTTTTTGCCTGAATGGACGCGCCCTTTTCTCGTTTTTGTTCTGTTAAGCCTCAAACTACGCGTTTCTGGCCTGAACGGACACAGCCTTTCTGTTAAGGCCTAAAACTACGTTGTTTTGGCTAAACAGTGTCTTTTCAATGGATTGTCTCCTATAAATAGACTAGGGGAATAGCCAATTCGATCATTCAATTCACAAGCATTTCTAGTCTTATAGTATTCATTATTCATAGTTCATTTAGAGAGAGAGTTTTGAGCATTATATTTGGTTCGTTGAGTATACTATATGGAGTGCTACTATATACATTGTCATTGTATTTTGGAAAACAAGTGTTATCAACTCTAATCACTATAAGGAGGGCATAATTGTCTTAAAGATATAGTACCAAGTACTAGCTCAAATTCACTTCTGTAATTTTGAGATAAGTTAACATATATATAGTATCCATTCAGTTTTCTTAACAATTGACTCATACTTCTGTGGTTTCGACGAATGACCACTACGACAGGGTAGTCGAGGGTCTCGCTCAAAGTACAATTGGACTTGAGAATTTATTAATAGCATCTTGGGTTTTACTAATGTATTGGGCCTCATGTTATAGTAGCTAGAGTTTTCTAGTACTACAAAAATATTGTTTCATATGTGGATCATTGTATGGTGTGTGAGACATATAATAAATACATTAAACAAGCAACCGAATTGGTGAACCCGAGTATATCACATGTTCTTACTTTTCCATCTTCCATATAATATTTGTGTGATTACAATACTATTCGTTCTTAAATTCTAACAGTTTTTTATTAATTAGCGAAAAAAGTTGGAGAAAGAGGTTGTATAGTGCAAAAGGAGGTGTTGACGCATGGTGCTGTAGGATGTAGTTTTTGGAGCCATTACGGGCGGTTGAAATTAATTCAACCTTAGAGAATATTTGTGAAGGGGATGTAAGCCACATTTTTTAGACCAAAAGGTTAATATATGCTTTGTCATGTACGGTATAGAGAATATTGTGTTGGGGAGATGAGATCCGAGGGGATATTGAGAGAACCATAAGAAGACTTTTGGTGGCACAAAGATAGGGAGGAACTGAGGCAGAGAGAGTGTGTTTGACATGAAGCAAAAGGTTAATTAATGTTTGCATATGTGAAGGAAGGTGGTTCTTCCTATAGTTCCTTGAATCACTTGACAGACTTGATTCTTTTGGTCATTAACAAATACATACTAGAATATATTACTTTTACAATGTTAAATACTCTCTAAATTTAATAATATATGTAACGCCCCCAAAATAGGGAGCAAAAGGTTAATATATGCTTTGTCATGTACGGTATAGAGAATATTGTGTTGGGGAGATGAGATCAGAGTGGATATTAAGAGAACCATAAGAAGACTTTTGGTGGCACAAAGATGGGGAGGAACTGAGGCAGAGAGAGTGCGTTTGACATGAAGCAAAAGGTTAATTAATGTTTGCATATTTGAGTGAAGATGATTCTTCCTATAGTTCCTTGAATCACTTGACACACTTGATTCTTTTGGTCATTAACAAATACATACTAGAATATATTACTTTTATAATGTTAAATACTCTCTAAATTTAATAATATCTGTAACGCCCCCAAAATAGGGAGCAAAAGGTTAATATATGCTTTGTCATGTACGGTATGGAGAATATTGTGTTGGGGAGATGAGATCAGAGTGGATATTGAGAGAACCATAAGAAGACTTTTGGTGGCACAAAGATGGGGAGGAACTGAGGCAGAGAGAGTGCGTTTGACATGAAGCAAAAGGTTAATTAATGTTTGCATATTTGAATGAAGGTGGTTCTTCCTATAGTTCCTTGAATCACTTGACACACTTGATTCTTTTGGTCATTAACAAATACATACTAGAATATATTACTTTTACAATGTTAAATACTCTCTAAATTGGATAATATCTGTAACGCCCCCAAAATAGGACCAACTTAATCCAAAATCAAGACTAACTTAATCTCGATTTTGTGCGTTAGCAACAATCTTATTTTAGCTTTAAAACAATATTTAATGTTAAAATAGTTAAAATTGCAGTTTTTCCCCCACTTTATTCATTCATTCATTCATTCCCTGAATCGCAACCTTTACGATTCTTCTTTAAACTGAAATCATATTCATTTTATGATTTACTTAATCTGAGTAAATGTATTAAGAGCTTTCAAGTCTCAATACTTAATATATTTCTTATATAGTAATGTAATTATATTACTTTATTTTTATAAATTATTCATTACAATACATCCAAAATAAATATTCTTTATTGAATATTTAAATTATACATAACTGTCAATTATCTATAACAAAACCATTAATCATAGCTTTATACAATTTCTAATTCAAGAAAATGTATTCATTTCTTATATAATTCATCATTCATCATCCGCATAGCAAATAATATTGCATAACGTCATTAACCTGCAAAAAGTTTGTGTTTGCAAAATTGAGCTCGACAGCCCAACAAATTTAACAGTCTATCATGTTTCAATAGCACACAACTCTATATCCATCACATGCAACATACTTTCTTTGCTATGCATATCCTACATGCATCAATAATTCAGTGCAATGCATATATTCATGCATTATACATTCCCAACTATCGCGTTACATCATACAACATGTGTTATCACATCTAAATTGAGTTCCACACCCAATTAACTTAGTCATATTTTGACTTTAACAATTCATAGAGCATGATATATAATTTAGCACATAACCACATTTAATCCACTAACATAACAGAACTAAAAAACTTGTCTTGATTGGAGATTAATGCTAAAATTTAACTTAGAGTTTCTCCACAATTCCTACAGAATTATATTTACATGCACACACATATTAAATAATTAAATGTATTACAAAACATACATGTATATTCATCATTAATAATGATTAGTTTATAAAAACCAATATTATTTATGCTTACTCCAAAACAAATATTGATTTAATCATAAACTCAATTCATTTTAATCTTTCAATGCCAAATAAGACCTTTCAAACTTTTAATGTGTAAATATTTTACATCTAAAGCTTAAATAATTTAAATTCCACTTTAGGAATATTTTATGCTCTTACTTGCTAATTCGGGACTTAAACAACTAATATATAGCTTTTATAGTAAAACTCAATTTACTATATTATTTCTTTAATATAAATATTTCTTATATCATTTTGTCCACTCATGAGTCTACTCAGATCATTGCCTCATTTATAAACATTCTATTCCGCTAACACACTTACTGCATTTTTCGTTTTGCAAATATATACATTTTCACTATATATATTTATATATTAAATATATATAAATCTTGGCTCAAAAAACTTCATTTTGATCCCCGCAAATCTTCATTACATCACATTTATGATTATTACAACTTTTTAATGGTTCCATACTTTTCGTTTTGTTATAAAACCATTTTTCATGTCAATTCCGGCATACATTCGCTTAAATATGCAAATTCATATTTATATAATATTTTTATTGCATTATTTATGCCCGAAAGAAAGTTTCATGACATAAAATATCACATATAGTCAAATATCTTCTATTGGGACTTTATTAGATCTAATATTGTCTAAAATTTAGCCCAATCACACTTTGGAACGACGAATGTCAAAATAGCCCATCATGACTACATACAGCATCGCCCAAATTGTAGTTCTGACAAACCTGTTCGCCTATTTTTAAATCTCAACCCATAAGTCATATAACAACAAATTTTTGATATGTTATAGACCTCATGGTATAGTATTTTTTTTTAAAATATAATTGCGCAAACAAATGAAGGAAACTACTCAAAACAGACCCTACAACTTATGTCGCGTAACAGCACTGCAGCGCCAGCAGCAGCAGGCATCGGCGAACGCTGAGCGCTGCCAAGTGTTGCTGCCCAGCTGCTTGGTATACTCTGCTGCAGCACTTAAAGACCAAGCCACTTTGCAATTTTCTTACACTTTGCTCACTTATCGGATCGTTCTAAAATTTTAATATGTTTTTCGTATCATATGAGACTATTTTTGAAAAATATTAAACAGCTATTCCAGGTTTGATAGGCAGCCCAAACATTGCGTCAAAAGTGGACGTTCATAACAATTTTAAATTTCATTTCAATTTTACCCTCTCTCGCTAAAACAGTCATAACTTCTTCGTTTCAAAACATTTTTGAGCGATTCTTGAGCCCACGCGAATCTAACTTCCGGGACTACAACTTTTATTCTTTGACCATTATCAAATTATTAGCACAAAATTCTAGAAAATCCGTGCAAGGGGACTGCTCCTAATTTGTTGGACAGATTTGACGCAACTACTTTGCAATGTCATAACTCCTTGCTCCATAGTCGGAATTAGTCCGTTCTAGAGTCTATGAAAAGCTTATTCAGTGTAATATAATAACCCAAAAGCCCAGAATTTTCGGGAAACATATATAAGACCCGAAATTGGCCTTAAGGTCAGCAGTCATACTAGTTTTTCACTTTTCATTTTGATTTCAAATTGCTTTTCGCTTTAACTTAATATGCTCAATCTCTTTAATTATCTTCATATATGATATACATATCTAACCAAAGCTTTGATTTCGCTTAAAACTTGGTTTTTAATCAAAACAGTTCATAGTGGACTTATATCGAACATTTCATATACGCAGTTTTGGAACACCATTTCCATAGCCATTTGTTGGTGTTATTAACTAAAATTCATGCTTTTCATCTTGTCGTAGCCGAACTTAATAATGAAGTCATGTCTTTACCTGCTCCTTTTGTTGTTGGCTCTATAAGGAAATTGCCTGATTCTTGGAAAGATTATAAGAATACTATGAAACATAAAAGGAAAGACGTGACCTTAGATGAGTTAATTGTTCATATTCGTATTGAGGAAAAGAACAGAAATTTAGATAAAACTGCCAAAGCCAAAGAAATGTCTTCCAAACAAATTTGGTTGATGATCGCAAACCTCGTCACCCGTTCAACAAACATCCTAAACATGGGAATAAGTATAACACCTGTCCAAAAGCAGAACCAAATCAGTTCAATCACAAAACCTCAAAAACTAAAGGCGATTGTTTCGTGTGTGGAAGGCCAAATCATCATGCTGCCCAATGCAAGTTCAAAAAGGGAAACAACCAGTCTGTTCCTCCGAGAGCTAACTTAGCTGAGGCAAACAATACTATTGTGACGGTTGTCTCTGAGGTGAACATGGTGACTGACAAAGAGGCATGGGTAGTGGATTCTAGTGCTACCAAACACATTTGTGCGAATCATGGTGCATTCATCTCTTACACTCCCCTTGAGAAAAAAGATGAACATGTGTACATGGGCGATTCGAGGCCTGCATCAGTGTTGGGTAAAGGAAAATTAAATTTGAAATTGACTTCTGGGAAGATCCTTTCTCAGATGAATATGCAATACAAAAATAGTCATATGAATATTGATATTGGACTGATGAAGCTACAAACATCAAAACCTTTTTTGCGCGTACGTTCCACATCGATTATTAGTCGAAGTAGATGTCAGAAACTATAGTTTAAAATAGGCAATCAGCAAACAACGTAGGTATCTTTGTGCTTGGGGCAATGACGCAGCTAGTGAGGTACTAACCGAGGCGCGTCAATTGCTGGTTGAAAACTATTTCCAAACTCCCTCTTTGGCCTTGGTGAAAGCCTTGGCCATCGAGAATTTTTGGAATGACCTCCCTTTTAAAAATGGGTAAAAGGTCATACAATTCCTAGTTCCCTAAGTTTAGTTTCTACCATTTATTAGAATATGGCTCCATTTATCAAAATATCGCTTGTATGAAGACAAGTATTCAAAATGAAAACACGTGGTAATCTTATATACATACTAATAATGCTTTTTTAAAGATAGGTTTATGTAATATAGTGATGCATAACAAGATATAAAACTAACTCCATTAGTGTATATATATATATATATATATATATATATATATATATATATATATATATATATATATATATTAAAAAAAATAGATTGTATCATAAGAGTATAAATAAGGACATAGAAGCTGCATTTAAACATACTTCGATGGGGTCAATGGGCGATTAAGAAGACCCATAGCCTAGGTTAGTGATCTCCATTGCACTTTGGAAGGGTGCTCGCCTAAGTTAGGTTTACCCCTCACCTAAGTTAGGTCTACCTAAGTGGTGGAGCCTACATAACCAACCCAATTTTTAATACTATAGCACGAACACGATTCATAAATGAGTATCAATTTTTAATCTTTTATTTGTTATGTAAATTAGGGGCGGTAATTTTTGACACGACAACACAAACATGCGCGATTTATGTGTTATATGCATGTGTATACGAGTTTCGACACGACACGGATTCATTTAACACAACATGATCATCACCCTTAATATAAACTATTTAGAGAGACACTTATTTACACGAAACCCTAAATGAATAGGAATAAGACTTTTCCTCTCTAGAACAGTGTTAGACTTTTAGTCATGTGCAGGACCTTCTTATTAGAGAGGTTTGGAACCCGAGATTTCGCCCCAACCTAGGTTAGGAGTTAGGGAGTCGTTAGACCATAACTTATTGCTAAAAAACGTAATAGGCTAACATGTTTATTAGGGATTCGTATTAATGTGTTGAATATATACATAATATATACCCAATTCTAATCTGTCAATTTCATGGATCGATGTACTTTTTCTTCTAAAATGTAACTTAAAGCTCTTTTGAGGGTGTTGATTTTCTTTGGGTTTCTAAAACTGTAAGTTGTATTTCTCTCTAGTATAAGTAGGTCAACTTTGTACACACTCTAGTATTTTTGTTTTTTTGGGTAGTTTTATGGTGGGGGTATGCCCCTTGTAAGTTGTAAACATGTTATTTGAATTTCATCAGTCATTCACCCAAGTTAATTACCACATTATTATATTTTAGATATCTCTTAATTGTTAATATATGAAACTAAATAAAACTAAAATGAAGTTTCTGCAGAACTCTAGACAAAAAAATTGCTGTATATTAAGCTAAGCTGTTTTTGCATTTGGTACCATTTATAAAAACCTCTTGGCTTTTTCATCCCATTTGATCTTATTGTCATTCTCAGTGTTGTATTTCTATCACTGACTAAAGTCTTAGAAATTTTGTTGGCGGGAGAGGGAGAGGGAGAGAAAAGGGTAAAGAGGGGTGGGTGGGTGGGTGGGAGAGTTGTGAAGTCGTTTTTGTATTGTGACAGTAAACTCCCACATCAAAGAGAGTGACAAATCTAATTTCGCAACACAAGGATATGAATCAACTTGTAAGGATTGAAGTAATAATGCAGCCATGTGGTGAGCTCAAAGTGAACTATTCTTTCGCCTTTTACTAAAGAATACTGTGTGTTCATCACTTACAGTGGCATATGCCTATTTTTGGAGGAGATTTCCTTTCGGAAGCTCTCCCTACAATCTAAGTTGATTAATATTTTTGTAAATTAAGTTAGGTTGAATATGGTAAAATCTTGGAATCATGAATGTTATCAACTATAATTTCAATACTTTTAATGGTCTAATAACGATTTTTTTTGTTGCATATTAAAGTTCTGTTTTTGTTGTATTTGCTTTTACGTTTTTTTTTTGTTTTTTTTACAGTGTTAATGTATTTGATTTTTTTGTTGTATTGGCTTTGTTTAAAAACCAATAAAGTAAAACATAAGACCATTTGTAATTCAAGCACACATTTCATGTAAGCAGAATGTACCCAACAGAAATACAAACAAAAGCCAACTATATAAAATACAAAAGACCATTTGTAATTCAAGCATGCATTTCATGTAAGCAGAATGTACCTAACAGAAATACAAACAAAAGCCAACTATATTAAATACAAAAGACCATTTGTTTCATCATTGCAATACATAAAAAGCTAAAAGACGAAACCAAGATTTGAAGTTTGATTGGAAGTTGAGTTAAATAGTGTTTTCTAAGGACCTAATATCCCCAAAGTTCAACAGTTGCAAATTAAGTAAGCAGGAGGAGTCCTTTCCTTGACATGCGCTAGGGAGAACCAAGTCCCATATCGAAAGAAGTGGAAACAAAACTTTAGTACTTAGCCAACTTTGAGAGCTCAAACGAATACGACCTTACTTGAACAGGATCTGTTCTATAGGCTCGTACTTCTGTATCCTTGATTTCTAAGGAGACAGGTGACCATGTCTGGTTGATGAACCATGACTGCAGGACCAGAGCGTGATTAACAGTTCTGTGGTCTTTAGATCATTTGAGCAGTAGAGGATCGTTCTCAGTCAAGCCTCTTGGCTGGGGTGGTCCTGCAGTTGTCTGACAGACCCCTGTATTTTTGGTTGTGGGTAGGCTCCAAACTCAGTGACCATGGACCAAAAAGAAACAATTGGAGATTGTAAAATGTGCATGCACGTTTTGGAACATGTTGCTGTGGGGGGATTTTGTAGCCATTGCGGTTGGATTTTGTTACACGTTTTGGAACTCCCTCCTGCATTTGATTTCCTTGATGAAACTTCTTTTCTTTCTTGCTCAACTGTTGATGACAATAATTGGTTGTACCTCTTGGGGGTTGTTTGATTAGTAATTGCATTTTATTTTAAATATTTTTAAACAAAATATAGCATTTAATTTTAAACAAATTTTTTCTTTAAAAAAAACAAAATATAACAGTTAATATTGATGTTTAAATTGTATCAATTACGAAGTTTAAATTAAAAATATAACATTTTTTAAAATTAATTTTAAAGTGAACGTCTACTTTGGAATGGGTGCAGGGCATTTTAGTTGATTTTAAGTGCATTTGTTTCTCTAATAGATGTCACCTTTTTACCAACATAAATCTATTTTTTGCCCAATAAATAACACATTTTTTTATAAAAATGAACCATCCATTAAACTAGTTTATAGAAAAAAAATAGCATTTTATATAGAAGAGAGTTTCATTATATAATATTTGCATAAAGACATAATCTAAAATACAAATCTTTCTAATATAAAATGCAACTTTTTTCATAAACTGCCTAAATAGACTGCCCATGGCCTAAAATCAAGATCCATGAAATTCCTCATGCTACACGAATACAAAATTTAACACAAAGGGGGAGGGCCTCTCTTTAAATAAAAGGAATGTTTTACTATACATGTTTGGTTAAAGTTTTGGACAAAAATGATTTATTCCCTATCCCCTAAGCTGATAGACTTGCTTATAGGAAGGTTAAGCCGAATCACATATATGAATCAAGATATTTATATGTATGCTTCCTATTGTACTGTAGCAAGCTTGCATAAGTTCGGTCCCACACGCCGATGAAAAGAGACTCGTCATCCGGGCTGAGCGAGACGCCGGAAATCTCCCCAAAGAAATCAATCTCTTGCCGTTTCTTGTAGTCTACGTTGGCACTATAGACATGGACAAAATCTGCAGGTTCAGCTACTACCAAGAACTGCCCATCAGACGAGAAGTGGACTGATCGGACCGCACCCATGTTTCCCTTGAGAACTGCTACTGGCAATGAAAGCTTCCTTAAATCCCATACTCGGCAGGTCTTGTCTTGATTCCCTGTGGCAAAGGTACGTCCGTCCGGGTGCCATGCAGAAGCGAACGAGTAGTCTAGATGACCTACAACCGAGGCGATCGTCTGAAAACATAAAAAATGTTACCATTTTAGAATTCTCATAATTGCCCAATGAGAAGCATACAGTAGTCAAAAAGGAGAAGTGTGTCGATGAAACAAGAGAGAAATTAAGAGGTGGTTTAATAAAACTGAAAGAAACAGTTTTAAATGCAATCTGAATGAAATAGAATTCTGAATACTGAATGAAAAAAATTGTTTGATAATAGATATGTATTAAACATCTAAACAACAATTTTTTTACTATTTTACCCTTCTGAAGTATGTCGAACAAGTACACAAGTATGAATGTGCTAAAAAATAACTATAAAAAATTATAGATTAAATCCTTATTTGGACATCAGACAAAAAAAATTACTAACTATAAAAAAAATGTTGACTACACCTCAAGTAGCAAACAGAGCAACACTACAAAAAATATATATATATATATATATAAGGTTGGATAAAATCCTTCCCTTTGTTTCACCGCGAAGAAATTTCCAAAGAACTTTATTCTTTCTCCTCCACCACCCACTTTTCTCTTTCTTGCTCTTTTTAGGCTATATTTTTAGAGAGAGAAACCTAAAGAATAGAATCGTTTGAATCGAACAAGAGACAGAAAATCAGCATATTGGTTTTCCCCTTAATTGCCTAGTTGTCTCTCCCTATTTTTCGATCCCCCAATAATCAAAATCCAAGTGAAACAATCAAATACTGAAGGAATCGAGAGAAATCAGGTAATCCCTCAATTGGGTTTGATCTATGCTTTCATGTTTCACGCATGTCTGTGATTTTTTTTAGGGATAAATCTTTGTATGATTCAATCCTTCACCCCTGCTTTCTTCCTCAATCTTTTCATGGGATCTTCTTCAGCTCCGTGCAGCACCCATGAGGATCAATTGGAGTGAAAGAGGGGCAAAACATGTGTAAAAAATCCATTCAGTGGGCTTAGGGTTGATTCAAATAAAAAATAGTAGCTTATTCGATCAGTTAGTTGGGCATACCGATTCAGCCATTAAGATCATTTTTATTCAAATCAAACGGACTGATTGACTGATCGATTCAATCCATAAGTCATTCAAATGCATCAAGTCCAAGACAAACATCCCCTGAATTTTGTTTATTTCTGCTGAATAAGTTGTGTATTTCTATGTTATAAAAACTAAACAGTATCACATAATTTTTAATTTTAAAAAAATAAAACTTGAAATCTGGAATATTTTCAACCTGCATAATAGCAAGATCCAAGTAACTGAAAAGACTAACCGATGAAAAAGTTGTCCTACCTACTCTCAAATGACCCATTGCCAAATCAATGTAAGATGTTACACTCCCTCATCCAATAGCATGACCACCTATCACAAACCGGATCCCACTATCATTTCTGGAGTGGGCAAACCCAAAACTACAATGGACACGACATGCAATCAGGCTCAAACACATGCTTTAACTGGACACTATGCCTTTTTTTCCTTCTTTTTGATAAGCAAATTTAGAATGCTAGCTAGTTCTGATGGTTGCAGATCAGACTAAGGCATCAGTCACTAGATTAAAGAGGAAAGAGACCTCCAACGGGTCTTGGAGGTTAGGTAGATAATTGAGGCATCTATGGAGAAAGATCAAGACGTTGGAAGACCTGAACCACCAAGGGTTCAAGGAAGGATAATTAGGGTCTCGAGGAACCAACATGATGAACTTTCTCTCCAAAATAAGATAACCTTTTAGAGAGAGTTGTTCTTTATTTATACTTTTTTATTTATAGCTGAGTGTGTTCTTTATTTATACTTGATTTATAGACGAGTGTGGTAATCTGGTGAAGTAGCTCTAGAGTCGTACCACCAGGGCACGTGAGAAAAAGGCATGGTCACCCAAGTATGGGCCAGAGTATGCGACACTATTGATAGAGTCCTGAGTACAGGCCAGAGTATCCAACTAATTTAGCCAAATGAGCGCCTTATGGGCGTTCATCAAGTGATGGCATGGCGTAGTCTCCTTAAAAATACACATGTTGTGACACTCTATGTTACTCGGACACGGATGGAGTGTCCGGTTGGACACGGTATCCGACACAAGTATTTCTCAATTTTGCCAATTTTTTACACTAAAGTGAAGTATCCAAGTGAAGTATCCAATTTTTGGACACGGTGTCGGACACGGGTACTTCAGGGCAAAGTGAAGAGTCCGAGTAACACAGGTGACACTACACTTAGAAACAGCTCCATCAATTTTAATTATATCTCTACTAGTTTTAGCTATATTGCTTAAGAAAGCTATTCCCACCATACCATGTTCCAGAATTGTATTTCATACCAAGGAATTCGAAAAAACCTAGTCCTACGGCCCTACCGTACTTCATACCACACAATATGACTTTTTTCGTTCCCCTTTTTTCTCCGCATGCCGCATTGAACCATTATCCAGGAAATACTGAACGGGACATGAGAGTCAGTTCCCTTTTGACTAAAGGATAATAAAATGAATATCTCGAGTACAAAAATTGTCTTAGCTTCCAGTTCCTCATCTGGAAAAATTCATATAGTTCTAGTCATTGTAAAATAATCACAAACAAATTACCTTCCCATTTTGGGAATCCACAAGCAATGCATTAAGATCATCTCCAACAACAGCAAGAAGCTTGCTGTCAGGGCTCACTGATGTATGCTGCATCAATAAGAAATATAGACATAAGAACTCAAATAACAGAGATGTATAATATAACATCTTAAGGTTCATAAAGGAACTAACATTCACTGGCCATGGAAATCTGAAGTGATTCATAAGCTGAAACTTCTCCATGTCATATTCTCTTATACCACAATCATTATTCGATGCCATAAAATGGATTCCACCTCTGCAAAAAAGTTGAACTCGAAATGATTTACATGGAGAAACTAATACGTTCAACAGTAATATCCAAACAGTTGTTGTACCTCAAGCTGTCATATATCTCAACAGCATTTGTAATGGCATTATCCTCGTAAGTGGTCCTTGTACAGAAACTTACACCCTTTTTATCCAATCGCTGCATCGGAAGAAAACAGACAAAAAGAAAAAAAAAATCAAACATTATATGAACCAAATCACACAAAACCAAAAAATTATGATTTAGTTGCTGAATATATAAAAAGCTGCTTGTATTGCTGGGTTGCCCACAAAAATGAAATCGATTTCATCCTCATGATACTTATCATCACTTAAGCTGGGAAGGAGTTATTGAACTTCATAGCAATGAAGATTCTAAGTCAAACAATCTAAGCGTAGTTCCACTACCAATATTTAATCACATACAGCATACAAAAGCTCAATAAATGATCAAAAGATTATAACTCTTGATTAATTTGAAGCTAGTATAGCCCCATGGAAACAGTAATGTCTGTTGCCATCAGGCATCAATTCAGACAATAGGTAAGCAAAGCAAAGATAACAACAGAATGTGATTTGAAGACCTTCACCAGGGACTCACTAGCCTAAAGGCCAAATGAGACCAATAACCAAATTCTTCAGGTGAAAAAGCACAGAACTTCAGTTAAATATATTTTGATATATCAATATTTACAAGACTGCTTGAAATCCTAACAACACAACAATTAGTCTGTAGTAGTAATATACTATGACTGATATAATAATGAAGTCACAAATAGGTAACATATAATACAATCAATTTATCCTAGACGAAGTTGCATAATTCCTAAAAATAGTGCATGTAGAGTATCAAATAGTATCACTTTTCCAACAAATGTGTCCCACATCAATAGATAGTAACAATTCTTGGAAGCTTGACTAAATGAAAACATGTCATTTGATAATAATTTGTAAACTTATTTTTTTCTCTCCCCTACAATAATATGCAGGATATATCAGTTAGGGTTGTTAGAGAGTAGGTAAATTCAGCTATACCATGTAATCAAAGATATATCTATTTTTAGTAGAATCCTACTCATCCTAAGGCTACCTCCTCTATTGGATATGCCTGTTGAATTTAATTTCTAGAATGAAGTTCCTTTCTTTATTTATGAGGAGAAATTTCAACATGTTTGATAAGGTGGGCTGACATATCGTGTTGCTACTTGTGACAGGCTAACTAACAGTTGTTCTAGACATTTTCAGATGCAAATTTGAATGTTCTATTGCCTCTAAATTGCTTTATCAGACTGATTGGCTTAATGTTACGCTAACCTATATTTTTATGGTAAAAAAAGTGAGGAATGACCTAGTTAAGTACGTGAATTCTACTTCATAAAGCAAAGAAACCCAATTACAGAAACACACGATTATTATTTATGCCAGCAAAACAACCATAGACATGCTTGTTTCCACATAACAAAATAATTCCTATAACTTGCTAAAAGCACCTAACCAGTAGCATAATCAGGGCATTTTCTCCTTCCTATCTACTCGTGAACTCCCCCACCCCACCCCCACAAAACACTCCAAACAAATGATAAAAAATCAGTCCGTAAATTATAAATGCATACATATGCTTACAGATAGATGTTTACCCAGTTCTTAACCCACCTTACAAGCAAGTTCTCCCTCAAAGCCTCCTGCAACTAGAAATTTATCTCTGACAGCAAGCGTGCTGATTTGAGTTTGTGTAAAACCCTCTAATAAGCTCCCAGCATGTTTCTAGGTACCCAAGCAACATAAAAAATTAGCGCAGCACTACTACAAAGACGCACAAAAAGACAAAGGGACAGCTACATCCTTTCTTACCCAGTTACTAAACAAACTTGAAAATGAATGACATTTAGTTTAGTTTTCAAATACCTCGGTAGGAGCTACATGACCAGAGAAGTTGACGACCTCTGACAAATTGTGGGATAATGATGACCAATGCATAATTGAGTAGTTAGACATGAGATATACGTCATGTTTTGAAGTAGCCCACACCAAGTTCCTGAGCTGCATCAAATGGGGGTTATTGTTAGAGTGGACCAAGAAGCTTTGGCTTCCAAGGAGGGAAAATCATCAAAGCACGCAGTTTGTGATCTTCAACTTCGACAAGTTATGTACAATGCAATAAAAGTTTAACTAGAGTAATGATTCTAGAACTCAGTCCAGTAGACATGATGTTTCGATCGCCACTCAACAACTCCAAACAATTTATTTCATTATCCTAAAGCTGAAACTTCATATATTAATCAAATTCAGTAAAAGTTCCAGGTCCAGAAATGGGGAAGAACAAAGAAAGTCGCATGAAATACTGAAAGTTCATTACTAACAAACTAACAAACTGCATATACGACACCAATTGCAAGGAAGAGGCATAAGAATATAAATAACATAAATGATAAACTATTTAAGCAATGTTCGTACAAGCATAAATGTATAAAGGAAAAAGGGGATAATATGTGCACATGGTTGTGTGTGTGTATGTGCACGTCTACAAGAAAAAGAGGTTAAATAGTACATAGCGGAAAACAGAGAAACATATATGACCTAGCCAATTACTGCAGGAATACTGTGATTTCAAAGAGAGAAGAAATAATTTCTAACTTCATAAATGATAAACCTGAAAGTGAAGAATAGTAGGCTTCACTAATCTTGTATTGTGAAAGAACTCATAGTAGCTGCCACCCTTCTGCATTTGTTTGCATTCCTACAAAACCAATAATATGTCAGGCCAAGGGTAAACTGGGCATATATGATAGTTATAATATGTCAAGAACACTTTCATGAGGACATGAAACTTTTAAGGGGAAGGGAGTGTCAGGCCAAGGGTAAACTGGGCATATATGATAGTTATATTCTAGAATATAGAAAGTGAATGTGAGCACATGGGTTAGTTACTCTTAAGTGAAGGATAAGAACAGTGGTTTAGGTTAGGAAATTTATTTTCAGCTTTTACTCTATATATATAGATGTAAAGGGAAGATTATTCCCCAAGTAGGATGATATGAATTTTGTGAAAGAATTTGGAGGAAAGCTTTCCACTGCTTTCTCCTTATTTTATACCTCTATCTCTCTCTTCTCTCTCACGAACGCAGTGTTGAATCATTGAGTTTTCTTCTACATCTCCCTCCCAAATTTCTCTCCGTAATTCTCTGGTTTCTCTCTATTTTTATCTCTATATCAGTCTCTCTCATATTTTCTAGTTAGGCTACATGCAGGGCCTGACATAATACTAACATAATAACCATCCGAGAAAGGAAATCCAATTTCATAGAATCGATTGGAAGGAGAATGATGATGAAAACAAATGCTGACAAATGACCTACCTTATCTACAGCTTCGCCCGATAAAGGGATGTTCTCATAATTTCTGTACTGTTCTAGCCTTGTCAATCTGTAGCTTTCCCGCGTTATATTCAGCCTTTCCCAAGGAATACCCTGAATATCTTTACCTTTTCTTGCTTGGGCTGCGGATGTATCAGTCACCTTCATAAGCTAAAATCAAGACATAAAAAAATAATTGTCAGGTGACTAAGTGAGGGAAAACAAATTGTTGGATTCTTGTCATATATAATATCCATAGCCAAAATGTTGAGTATCCTCCTAAGCAAGAATAGTTCTCATTTGAAAGCGAAGAAACTAACCATGTCATAATCATAAAGGCCGGTATCGTGCCCACCACCTATACCATAGTATTCCCCATCAGCATCATACAAGAAATCTGACATATCCCCTTCGTCTTCCATGTAATCATACCGGTCAACTTGATTATCAGACATCCCCTAATCCTGCATTAAAAAGAACTCCACAAGTAAGAATTTGTCAAACCTTCACCCATCCTATGCTTCCTGGAGGGCCTCTCTTCTAATTCTTAAAAACTCCTTACAAAACAAATTTCAAGAAAAACCTCAAACCCAGAAAAATATCATATTTCATGTTTAAAATAATTTTATTTTCAATAAAATAGGGAAGAAGGTTGGTGGTGGTAACACCTCCATCTTTTAGTATATACAGAGTACATATAAAAATCTCTCGAATCAGAGACATGAAAATAAAATACAATAGCACTCGCATTAGACCCCCACAAATCCTTGGCACTTCAAAAGTTCAAAAATTGAAAGATAAAAATATGATACCATACAAAATCCCAAATTTCTAAATATTATTCAACAAGAAACCCCAAAAGGATTGAATCTAATACCAGAAATGAATACCCTAGATATTCCAATCAACAAGCAGAGAAATTGCAGGAGAAAACACAAATTAGAAAGAAATAGCTGCTGGGCATAATCTAAATTCACAAAAATCCACCAGTACTAAAAAAAAGCAGACAAATTTAAACTCAATAAAATACAAAAAATGAGAACACCGATATTCCAATCAACAGACAGAGTAATTGCAGGAAAAAACACAAATTAGAAAGAAATAGCTACTGGGTATAATCTGAATTCACAAAAACCCACCCCTAATCAAAAAGCAGACAAATTTAAACCCAATAAAATACAAAAAATGAGAATAGAAACCCTTACCTTAAATCTGAAGATCTCTCCCCAGAGGGGACTGCAAAAACCAGTTTTCTCCTTAAAGAAGTGTTTGATTTCGCCCCTTTTCCTTTTATTTCTTTTTGGGGACAAAAATGGTTGGGGTGCCTACAGAAATAGAAAAGGAATGCACCCAGGAATCAAGATATGTATGAATATAGTGTAATCATGGCATGTGTGCGTACCGGAAGAAAAGATGGGTGGTGGGCCTTTTGGGTGTTTCGTGACTTCAATTTCGATTTTTGATTGTCCCCTAAATATATAAATAAATATATCTTAATCGTAAGGCTTGAAGAATTTTTTTTTTTTAAAAAAATGGAGAGAAAAAATGAAACTAAATAGGTTTATTGAATTTTTTAGGTTAGAAAAAATAAAGAGAAAAATGCTACATTTTTAATCCAAACTTTTTTTCTTAAAATTGTAAAGATTTGGGGAGGAGAATTTTTTTTCTTTTTTCTAAACCTGTTGTATTAAAATTTGATAGTAGAGATATATTTCATACTAAAACTGTTAGGAAAAACTTATCGTCTTAATTATAATATTTTAACTTCTATTGAGATTTAATTATAAAATCTTCTAACTTCTGTTGAGAGGTGAAATTGAACTTGTAACATGATTAATTATGAAATCTTGCAACTTATATTGAGAGGTAAAATCGAACCTTTGACCTTATACAATATAAAAAAAAACTTGATATAATAATACTTTTAAATATCAACTTTGCTCCTGAATTTTTAACCAAATTTAATTTATTTTCGCCCATGTGACAGCTTCTTCATCTCCATTTTTAATTACAGGTAATATATATCAATTAGGGTTTATTGATCGTTGGAGTTTATCTTTGTAATTTTTGGGTCCAAAACTTTTCTATTGTTAGAGAAAGTTAGACTTGTGTTCTTGCATTTTTATTAATATTATTTTGGGAGGTTGAATATCAGCAAAGTTCATATTTGGTTGAGTCCTTCTACGCAGACAGACGTAGAGGACCAGAAAATTGGACCGGTCAAATTTTTTATTATTATTTTTTTTAATGTGACTCTCAAAAAATGTATAGTATTTATTCCAACAGGATTTTTTACAAAATATGGTGTTTTAGGTGTAATTTGGATACATATACAAATACAGGGTTATAAAGACTGTATAACCCTGTATTTGTATATGTATCCAAATTACACCTAAAACACCATATTTTATAAAAATTCCTGTTGGAATAAATACTATACATTTTTTGAGAGTCGCATTAAAAAAAAATTGGACCGGTCCAATTTTCCGGTCCATTTTCCCTGTCCGCATAGACTTATTCTATTTGGTTTCCTTCTATATTTAACAATTTCAAATTTTGAAGTAAAGTATATCTAAACTATAAGAGTTGTGCATTGGACAAATCCAATTTTAATCAATGAGAGAATCTAACACGAGACCTAAGGTTCACAGTATCTCAGCCTTAACTAAACCTCATCGACAATAGTAATAATAGGGGAGCAATATTTATTCATAACCCATTATATGCTCGTGCCAATTAGATCATGTAGAAATATAAAAAATATATGTGAAAATATCAAAAAAAATCCAATTTAAAAATTCACAAATATTTGATGTTTGATTGAATCTACCTTTTTTTCATTTCGTTTTGTTTTTTAGCAAATAGTTTAAAATATTTTAAGATTGTTTGTCACAAAAGATGAAAAAAATACAATAAAAATAATTGGAACGCTATTTCTTTCACGTAATAACAGATAATCAAGAAGAAGAAGGTTAATCGTAACAACTAATGAATATTCATATATTGTTGGAAAATAGTTGTATTTCAAAAATAATAATAGAATATCTAGATTTGAGTAGTTCTTCAACCCGAGTAAGAGAAGAACAAGCCGCCATGATAACGCTATACCAAATTGAACAATCTATCATCATCAATCCGCACATTAGAAAATTCTCACAAACAAACAAATAATCGTCAAAACGGAGAAATCAAATTTTAAATCAATCATCCTATGGAGAAAACAAAATCCACAAATGAGAAAATAAACTCCTCAAGAAGGAAGAATAAATTATTACTAACAAAAAAGAGATCTAGAGAAATGCCTCTCTATAAACAAAAGAAAACTCCTCAAAACTAAAATGAAATTATATTGCATTCCCCAATATGTGAATCTTGTGTCCTGTTTATGTGAGTTTTGTTTGGTTGTGAATTTATTTCTTCCTTCTTTAGTAATGTTTGGTTGATTCTTGATAATGTATTTGATTATAAAATTATATTGTATTTCTCAAAAAATTAATAAGGCTTTCAAAAAGAAAAGAAAGGAAAAAAAAAAGAGAAAAAAGAGAAAAGAATGAATTGTTGATTTCACTAGTATCCATTTGAATGTTGCTAAAAATTTGAAATGGGAATTATTTTATGTGGATATGTTGTTTTTAAAATTAAACATGATTTGATAAGAATTTGTCATCTTAAATGGTTTAAATGTCAGGTGCTACTATCACTATGGCTTTGTTCTAATAGTATATTTATTAATAGTGTAGTAATAAATATGCAAAAAAAAAAAAAAATCATGTTCTTTTCTTCTCGTGTATCGTTAAATAGAAAACGAGTATGAATCATATTCGATTTGAATCAATTTCGAATTCAAGCTTTGGATCATATTTTCGAACCGATCTCGAGTCGAGTATCGAACTACTTTGCTCGGCTAACACCCCTAATGATCTGAGTCGAATCTATCGCAAAAATATAAATCCCTTATCGAATCCGAGCTCAATTTTTTCGAGTCGAGCCGAATCTGAGCATGAAGGTATTCGCTGAGATTCGATTCGTTTACACCACTAACTATGACTTTGTTCTAATGGCATTCTTTTTAAATTTGCATTTTGCTTAGTATCCATAAATAGGTTATAAATATTAAAATGACTACAAATTTTAGGGTTTAAATTGTATATTTATTAATAGTATATTAATAATAAATATGCAAAAAAAATTATATTCTTTTCTTCTCAACTCCCGAACAATAGGGGGAAAAATATTAATTTTATTTCTAATCTCCCCCATAAACTCTCAATAAGAACAGAGAAAACTATCCCAATTATTCTTTATTTCTTTTCTTTTCATCTATTTATTTCTTTTTTTCATCATTAAAGACGGAAGAGAAAAACTATTTTGACTCTGAAAAAAAAAATAAGTCCATCCATTAAATTATAACTGAAGATACTATTAATAGTAATGATATTAATTCTGGTCCTTTTTTTTTGAACATGAGAAAAAACCCCATCTTGTAAGCCTACAGTTTTCATTTGGAACTATCTATATCTTAAAAAATATAATACCAATAACAACTTCAAAATATAATATAATAAAAGGTTAAAAAATCAACTAATCTTTAAATTTTATTCCTTTCTTTCAAGTTTTCTGAGTTCCAAATTCACCTTACCTCATGATAGTGAAATTTACCTTCTAACCTATCAAACATACCAAAGGAACTAAACACCCTTGGCATGTTGGTTGATTCAGACAATATGTTTATTTTCTTATGATAATTGTGTTATATGTTTCTATGTTGTGAACAAAAAAGAAAATAAATAACAAGCTTAAATTAAGTTCAAGGAAAAAGAAAAGAATAGAAAATTTGTAAAAAAAAAATTAATTTTTTTTTCTATTTATGTTTTTACTGAGTTTACAAAGGGAAAGAGAAAATAAATTAAATGTTACATTTAAATTATTGTTTTATCTTTATATTTATTGTAGAAAGTATAATAGAAATTATAAAAAAATTATTTATACTCCCTTCGTTCTAAATTATAATATCAATATTAAGTCATATATAGTCCCAAGTTAGATGTTTACTTACCTTATATTTTTGGGTCATCTTAGTCAGCAAGAGACTCACCCAAAAGATTATGACTAAATGTACTATTGGTATTCCTTATATATAGACAAATTTTTACCCATATCTTTCGATGTGGGACTGAGGTGACATAAGCTATCTAAAAAGTACTACAAGGCATAAAATTTATTACTTTCAAAACTTAAATGATTATGTCAATTTTGAGTTTAAAAATATTTAAAATTGAATTAAAAAGTCAATAATAATCTTATAATTTAAAACATATTTAATTATTCATTCAAATACGACGAAACATAAATTACTTATTTTTCGAGACCAGTTATAACTTCTATTCATATATATCCATTTCATTCTTAAAGGGCAAAAAACACCTTTTGGCCACTGTGGTTATAGTGATTTAACGAAATAGCCACTGTGCTTTTAAAATATTTAATTAGCCCACTGTGGTTTTTTAAAATTTATAATCAAACCATTCCGTCCAATTTATTGGACGGACGTTAAATATTTACACACGTGGCATTGAAAAAAAATCAAAACTTTATTATTTTCTGATGTGGCAAGCCAATCAGCCATTTTTTATACTTTTTTCTTTTCTTTTATCTCTTTTCCTTTTTTTTTAATTATTTTAATTCTAAATAATACAAATAATCAATTTTAATTCTAAATAATACAAATAATCAAAATATCTCCTCATTCAAATCCCCCAAATACCAAATCCCTAATTCAAATCCCCAAATCCATTCTCTCCTCATCAAAATCATCGTCACTATCTCTCCTCCGATTCTCTCCTTCAATATCTTCGACCACTCTGGCACGTTCACAGGCATCGCCGACGCTGTTCCTCCATCACGGACGGCTTCTTTTCGCGAATTCGACATGGCTTTACGGAGCTCCGGCGACGCAGCCCGCCCAAAATTCCAAACGTCTGATTCGTCGAGCTCGTACATCGAATCCGATGCGATCGGCACTGTTCGTACGTTGCCATTAATGACTGATGAAAACTACCAGAAGAGAAAAAATACTAATGGGATTTCTCTTTCTCTCTCCAAATTCAAATGGGTTTTCTTTCTGACATACAAACAATATATTGAATCTCAGATGAATATTTTTGTTTCTTATTTCCGATGATTTGGTTTCCACTGTTCCGATGATAGATCCAAATTCATGGTCTATGTTCCTTGACCTTGTGGCCGAAAATTATGGTCGGAAACTATGGTTTGTGTTCCTTGACCTTGTGGGCGGAAACTATGATGAATGCTTATTTTAATTTTTCTTCAGATCTAGAACTTGTCTTAGGGAAGAAGATGAACAGTAGAATAAATATGAATTAAAATATTTATTTTATTGTCAAATATAAAGTCAAAATTTGGTCTTTTACTGTCAAAAATTTGGTCTTTTATTAAAAAAGAATTAAAATATTTATTTTAATTTTATTATTATTTTAATTATTTTTTGTCACATAATCAATGATTGAATTCCTGAGAAATTAATATTTTGATTATTTGTATCAAATTTCTTATTTTATGTTAATTATGTACTTACCTTTTCTATATCATTAAAATATATATTAGTATTAATTTTTAAAATAAAAATAATTATTAAAAGAAAGGAAAAGAGATAAGGAAAAGAATACAAATAAAGAAAATAAATTTAAATATTTATTTTTATTTTATTATTTTTTAAATTATTTTTTGTTACTTAATTAATGATTTTTTATTTTTTATTTTTGCAGGAATTAATATAATGTTGTAATAGATCTCATTGATACAAAATTTTTGATATATTATTTGTATTATTTGGAATTAATTTTTAAAATAGAAATAATTTTTAAAAGAAAGAAAAAGAAAAACATATTATGAATATTATAATATTAATTTTTATTAATATTATACGTATTATAAATATTTAGGTAAAGAAAAAGAGAAAATATTACATAAAAATATTTTTATTTTTATTTTATTATTTTAATTATTTTTTGCCACATAATTAATGATATTTTTTGTTGAAATGAATGTAATGTTGTAATAGATCTCATTGATACAAAAATTTTGATATATTATTTATATTATTTGGAATTATTTTTTAAAATAAAAATAATTATTAAAAGAAAGAAAAAGATAAAAGGAAAATACAAAAATGATCTGTTGCCACGTAAGCTGATCTGTTAACGTCCGTCCAATTTTTTGGACGGAATGATTTGATTGTAAATTTTTAAAAACCACAGTGGGCTAATTGAATATTTTAAAAGCACAGTGACTATTTCGTTAAATCACTATAACCACAGTGGCCAAAAGGTGCTTTTTGCCATTTTTAAAGCAAAAATTTTGGCAATAAAAATAACCATTCTTTTAAAAAAAAAAAAATTATTCTCTTTTTCCGTTAATTTTAAAATTCAGAAAACACAGTGGTAGTGCAAGAATTCATGGCAAAAATAAGAAGATGCTGCCATGATATTTATGTGCCACATGACCATCTTCTTCTTATGATGATCCTAATCCTTCACGTGAATATCTTACTCCAAATCATTCAAGATCAGATTTATTGGTCAATTTATACTTTTATTATAGGATGCTCTCCGCCACATGTCACCCGTTGGCTCTCCCACGTGGTATTCTGGAACTTACCTACAACTATCAAGACATATGTCACCTTAAGAGTAGTCCACGTGCTACTGGTCCAATGGGACCCAAACATTGATCCACAAGTCCATAATTAGATACGGGGTTAGGATCATTCCAGGACTTTCAACCCAAATAAATAAATAATAATAAATAAATAAATAATTCCATTGCAAAGCCGAATAAATTAAATTTTATGATTATATATTTGCGTAAGTTTTTAACTGAATTATAATTACGATAAGAATTAAGAGTAACTCTATTTTAATTTATTACTCTTTCAGTTGTTAAAATGATGAACAAAAAATAATTTACGCATTATGAAAACTAAAATTAAAAAAAAAGAGTAAAATAATTCTAAATTTATCACTAATGACCTGCAAGATTATATAAATTGATTAGTATTTTACTTTTTTTTATATTAATGAACCCCATTAGACGACTTAATTACTCTTCAGTTTATGTACTTTATCTCATCTTTTTGCGACAAAAAATTATACCTTTAATTAATCATAATCCAACTTTATCACATACTTATCATCGACATAAATACCATTTCCCCATTTTTATTTATGTTTACACCTTAACTAACTGAACATTTAACATTTAGTTTAGCTGTTATATCAATAGAAATTGTAATTATAAAGGTGAGGACAATTTAATTTTAAATTACCAAAAAAATAAACTTTTTTTTGGAAACATATTCCAATAATATGTGAAATTATACTCTTTTGTGAAAAACAGGAAGTTGCAGCTCGAAAATGTTTTAGGGTTTCATTAGTCATAGTTGTGAAAGAGGCAAACTTGTAGAATGCTGGGAAGATTACAAGGCAGAGATGCACAAACTCACGTGAGAGGAGATCATGTAAAAATATCAAAAACTCACGTAAAAATAGTGTTACCCTAGTTCTGTCCCCAGATGAATTCTTAAATAACAGATTTGGTCTATAAACCACAGGCACTATCTTTTATTTTTATCTTTTACCAGTAAAAACAGATTTACTCTATTTTAGAACCAATAAGAAAATAATATTGACTAATATTTATAAAAAAAAACACTTCTAATAGGGCATAGTTGGCCAAGAAATGAGCCTATTGAACCTCAACCTGGATGCCTTTGGCAATTTTACAAAACATGAACTTCCTAGCAAATGATGCATCAATTATTTACTGATAATGTCAGTAAATATTGTAGAAAACCTATACACAATCCGTTCAAGCGTGGTATAAAAAACCACAAGGGGGAACAACCTGCCGAAAAACTCATAGAAACTCTGAAGAATTTGATCTTAGAACCCTCAAGAAAAGTAAAACTAAGCAACTCTCTTTTGTGCTTTTTACTTATATATCATGTCTGTATGTATGTTTTTAAAGATAACAATACCTTAGGGCTACATATATACAAAATGCATTTACATGATAGATTTGGTAGAGACAAAACAATAGTGCTGTAAAAATGTGCCTATTGAAGTAAAACAAGCCCAACCAGCAAGTTTAGTATCGCGAGTATCTATCTGTCTTTTTTTGGTTGTAAAACCAAGCACATTCTAGCAGGCAGCCAAGGGATACCTTTGTAATTTATTTCAATACCTTTCTTTAACTGCACAATATTTTCTATCTTAAGTGTATGCGGTGCTTGTATTCCTATTTACTGGGTCAGTAAAGTAAACAATGCAGCAGAGCAGTTAATAGCAAGAATAGCAGGGCCCTTTGGGTACACAGACAGCAAGCAGAAGACAGAAAGTGAGCACCTACTAAATGTACGGAACCAGTAATCTCATCTTTCAGTTTGATGCTTGATGAACCTGCAGCCATAAGTCAACCATGAACTAATTAATGGCCAAAAGGGGAAAAGAAAAAATGAAAGAGTTCATACTGTCATACATACAGAAAATATTGAGTGTTCTTTGAATTTTTAAATTCCTTTTACTTTTTTAATTTGTCTTCAGGAATAAATTCACTCCAAAGTACCCATCAATTCGTGTTTTCATAGATTATTGCACTAATTCTCCACTGAGCGAGCAGTTGAAGTTTATAAGACCTCAACCAAATCTGTTCCATTAGCCTACTGATGAAAAGTCAGTAAGATATTGATTACCGAATATTACTGATTGCCTTTAAATTTTAATGATTTTATAAGTTTTAATACAATAAATAGTTCTACATATTATCTTTCTGCAGTAGAAGTACAGAAGATCTCGAGAGAGCTAGTTTCGAACTCCCCTATACATTATCAACTTAATAAAAATTCTCATTGTAGTTTTAGCTTATCATAACAACTTCAAAACTATGGGACCTTGTTCTTACTCTAAACCATTTTTTTTATAGATAAAATTATCTTATTCTCAAGTCTTAATAGCTGCTACTGGAATGATCTCAACTCATGCATGCCTTCAGAAAGGGTGACATGAAGCTGACTGCATCTTAGCCTTAGACACTCATGGTCATAGCACTACTTGAGTTTATTTTATAATTTGTTTTCAAGTGTCTTCTTTGTAATATATCTATTGTATATTTGTATGTGGTAAAGAAGGTTTCTCTTTTAGACACCCTCAGGTCCTCTTGTAGCCCTTTGTGGCATGATTTAAGAAACTTATGTTCATGCCTTCTCCTCCTTTACTATAAATAAACCTGGTCGAGACACCTATCTGTGGGTCAAATGATAGAACCTTTAAATTTTATTTATTTTTATAATAAAATAAGAAACTTATTAGATGGAAAAGGGAGCATATAAAGGGAAGACAAGGAGTCCTCCAAAGAAACAAAAGTGAGAGAGAACAAAAAGCTAAAGCACTGCCACCAATCTCTATGAACATTTAAATATCAACCTACCATAGCCTGAGCCCACAGTGAACATAAGTCTTTAAAATTAAAATATCATGATCACATTAGACAACTCCATCTGGGGAACAAGCTCAAGGATGGAGATCTTGAGGGAAAAATGCACAAAAGAAAATTCATGTCTAGGATAAGCATAAATGAAGACCTAAGCTAGCTTATTTATTTATGGCATTATGTTTAAGACTTCATTTATGTAGTTTCTCATACTTGAGGATTCGGAGTCTTGCTTTAGTAGATAGAACTAGTCCTAGCCTAAAAATTATTCTCCTAATTTTAATAAATTAAGCAAATATCAACTGATTAGGCAAGGCTTAAGCTTAATCTATGTTTCGTTGGAATCATGAATCACTATTTGGTAGACCATCCCCTTCACGATTTCAAATTCATCGCTCTTCAAAGTAAAGAATGTATATTTATGTGAAGCCTCTTGCTTGGGAGATTATAAAAGAAGAACAGGGACTTGGTCAAATTTCCTGATCAAATTCAATAGCTCCATCTTCAGTATGACAGTATCTGCATTTCAAATTTTGAAAGTGTTCCTCAAAGACCCAAACTGAAGCTCTTTTCAAATTCCTCAAAGAATGGATTATAGTAACATGCCGAAAACTCTAGATGGAATCTTCCAAATGCACTTTCCATTGCAAGATTTTAAGGTTCAGATTCTTTAGTTTTTCATTATAAAAATCTAAGATTTAGTCAATCCTGCAACAAGTATACTAAAATTACACAATGCTGTTACATAACAATTAGATACATCGTTACGTGGTGCCAGAATTCAATACAACTATATTTCATAAAAAAGAAAATCATTGTGCAATAACCAAAGTTTGGATAGCTTCAAATGGGACATGATTGTAGGATGGTGCAACGAGCATATAAAAGAGAATGCATTTATATTGACAAGTCATATATATTCACTTTAAAATCAACAGTATTGTTCATAATTCAGCACGAACTTGGAAACTTACAATGGATAAGTAAAAAAGGTCCAACAAAGAAATTCATGAAACATAAAGAAAACGGAAACCCAACATGAAACAATACGGCAATGTTCTAGGACTAGCCAATTACATTACAAAGGCTAGTGAAGTAAACGGGGGAGAAGATACTTACAGTTATATTCTGTCCATCCAATGGACTGATTTTCAAGATCATAAAGAACTAGCTTATTTGATAGTACCAAATCTGCAAATATCAGAAATAGTTGAGGTTTTAGAAGAATAATGATACTCCTTATCACTGTTGCAAAAGTATAATTGATCATGTTTTTAATATGCAATATCCCAATCTAAAGGCTTGCAAACCATTGGAAGATTGAGTTTAATCGGCAGGAGATTGAAGTCAAAGCTGCCAATTTGAGTAAAACTTGAAAATTAAGAATAATATGAAAATGAACTCCCGGCCTCATATCCTCCAGAGCCTTAGAGCCATGAGGGAGTAGTGCTCTAAAAATCCCAACCTAGGTACGCTTAAATCCCCGGCTAGGCGGGTCCTCAACCGCCTCGATTTGGCCGAGCGCCTACGCACCTACCTAGGCAAAATAAGACCTCTACCGCACGGATTTAACAAAGGTTTTGAAGCTCTACAATTTTAGATATGAATTTGTTAAGTCTTAAAAGATTGTTTTTTTGACAATTTTTTCATGTAAAATTTAAAAAAATATTACATTTACTATATGTTTTGTATAATATAACAAGTATATAAAATAGAAAAATAAAAAAAAATGAGACTGCCTAAGAAAGTGCCTAGCCTAGGCACCCCCTCCGCTGCCTAGGTCCGCCTAGCGATTTTTTAGAACACTTTGAGAGATAATTAAGAATTACCTGCCTCCCACAATAGCGGTCTGTGTGAAAAAATGGTGTCTCCCAAAGCAACACTAAGCAACCTTTCTAACACCTTACTCAAAATCTTATTAATGATAGTTTCCAAACTGATAGATCTAAGAGACCTCTCTTAATTTCTTGGGAACGGGGATAAAGGAGATATATTTAGAATGAATATTCTTCTCTCTTTTCCAGGGAGCCATGTCAAATGAATGTCATGAAAGAGTCATATGGGATAGTAGTTAATGATACCCCAACTAGATATAAGAAGACATAACAAGTCCGTCTGGCCCAAGTAGTTTCTCCCTGTCTATATACAAAAACAGCTCATCTGACTTCCTCCATCTCAAAGGGTCTTGTTGATCACTCACTTCTCGCATGGGCAATTTGATTTGTTTTGACTCAATTCCAAAGCCTTAATCATAGGCCTAAACTCCATCTCCACAGTAAACAACTATAAATACAATAATAATAGCTTTATTAACAAAAATTAACCTGCATGGAAATTGTACATTATAGAAAAATCCGGCCTAATATAAACCTGAGTAGGTTAAAGTACCCACACAATCAAAAGAAAGTATATTTTGGTTCACCAGTAGTAAGTAAATAACCTAAAATATCATGATTAATATAAGGATGTGTGCAAATTAATGGCATACCTCCCAAAAGTGTGAGGTCCTTTTTATCATTGGATCCCACGCCATTGTTCTGCCAACCTACGCACAACAAATTTTCCTGTAAAAGAGTTGCATTAGCATATTAACGTATACTAAATTCGAGAACCTGTAAAACATAAAAACACCAATATGAATGATATATGCGAAGAAACAAAAAGGTGAAAAAACAGAAACATTAGTTAGTAAACTAAATTGTTGATCTTTAAATTTTTCTTTTAGAAAGAAAACAATATATACAACCAACTGTTAATATCTAATGAATTTATTTGAGACGTATTATAATTAAAATACCAAGGTATTATTAGTATGCTAAATGGGAATGCACATTTTTATTGATAGTAAAAAATAATACAATGTTTTTAACATCACAATTACCATATAATACCATTACTATAAAACTAAATACTCAAAAGATTCAAATGTAAATATGAAACAAAAATATATCTTTATAATTCATAAAATTTGCAAGGAGAATTTTTTTTGTGGAATGGAGGGAGTAATATTTATGACTGTATAGTCTAAATTAAATTAATTAGCATTAATTTTAAAATTTCAAATTTTAAAAATCAAAATGAAACTCATTTTGTGAGATAAATAAAATATTTATTATTATGAACTTATATTTTTTAAATATGCAAGTAGCCTATATATAAACATATTTCACAAAAGTCCCTAGGAGTGAGGTCCCCATTGCCCCCAATCAGGGGCGAATGCACTTAAGGGCGAAGGGGGCAATTGACCCCACTACTGAATTTTCAGGGGGTCAATTTATCCTTCTCGAAAAATGAATGTTCCTGAAAAATAAATGTTCTAGTCTATCAATTTTCAGGTCGGACCACAATCCTTTACTCATGAACACTGACAGACAAGTGAATATTATCCCCATACCAACTCGCTTTTAAGCATGTGGTTACTAGCCTCGAAAGCTGTGGAGATTATAAAGATTAATTGGGATAAGAGTGTAGTGGGATCGCACTTCTACAGGGTTATGAGAAGAAATCAAATGATGCTAAAAGACCCCCTGCTGCCCCCACTATATAATTTACCTAAAAAATTAATGAATATCTCAAATTTGTACCCGCTCTGTTATTTCTTTTTTTATCTAGCCACAACGTTAACCCATCAAAGAAAAAATCTTTAAAGCATATTGTAATTTTTCTTTTTTATAATTTCACAAATTTAGTAATTGTTTGTGAATTTTTACAATTGTTTAAAATGAGTATCATGATATTTTTACAACAACGTCGACCTTTAAAAAAATTCAAAGATGAATAGGATGAATGATTATTTATAACTTACATTATTGAACATGATATTTTTGTAGCTATTGAAAATGAGGCTATCATGCAACAATTTCAAGTTATAGAGTCTCGAAAAATGTTATTGTAAACAATATTTGAGCATTATTTAATTTTGGGATTTATTGCATTATATTTTTATTTTTTATTAAAAAAAATTCTTCGAATTTGACCCCATTGAACCAAGGGGTTGGATTCGCCCCTGCCCCCAATGTGGGGCTGCCCCTGGCATAAGCACATGTTTCCTGTCTCATATAGCTATAAATCTTTATGTAAAAGCTAACCATCTCAAGAGAAATGATTTGCAATTATTTTTAAAATGGCAAGAAGTTTCAACATTCACGTGAGTACCATACTACAATATGAGGTTCACTCTCACCATCTCCATAGGTAAAATATACCGACTTCTAATGAAGAATTTGTAAAAGTTAAAGACTTGTAAGGAAAGGATAGTGATTGTGTTGATGAGAAAACAAAAAAGGAAGTTCACAAAAATATTAACCTGAAATGAATGGATCATTACAGATGAATTTCAAACTTATAAAGATAGAAATGCAAAAGCTGCATCAGCTAATTTTGATTGTGAGAGATGTCTTCCCAGGAGATATTGATGAGCCCCGATTATACTTGAACCTTGGTGGAACATACCTTGGTTGTGTAGCCAAGTAGTTTAAATAATGACATGTTAAAAGGAGCTTAACATGTGGGAATCAATAGTTAATTCTGTATGTCTCCTATTTTTCGCTGTCTTCCATGTTTTGTCATTCTGAGATACCAATCCCATGTTTAGCTGCTACGTTCTTTGAACTACCTCATTTATAATGATACTGTCTACACTTGGTCAACTGGATCGGGAAGTGCTTCTATCCCAGTTGTCACCTAGGACTTAAGCTGATGTGCGCCCCTACATTCTGTCTCGAAGAGGTAATGCACATGGTTTCTTTGACTCATCTTCTATATCAGCTTTTTGTTGAGATAACACTCCTTGATTTCCTTTGACCCCAAGTTTGAGATAATTGAATTTTTATTAATATCTAAAGTTTTGTATAAACAAATTGATCCCCAGGCATAGAACATGCTTAAACATCCTTACAACTTGTTAATGTGTAGTATTCTCCAATAGCATTGTTGTAACAGCCATAAAAGTGAAACAAATTGCACTGGGGCTAGCGTTAAAGAGAAGCAACGAGATAATTTGAGCATATCACTTGGTGTATGTTCAAAGCTCATAAATGAAGCTTATATCCCTAGTGAAAAAAATAACCAAGCTCATGACAAGATGCATAACAAGAGATACTTACAAATGGGAACAGGTAGTCATGAGGATAAACCTCCAGAACAAGAGAATTTTCAAAATGAAAAGTAACCACGGGAAATCCGTCATCAACACTGCAATAGAAAGTAGTAAAACTTAATGCAATCCTATATTTCATTATAATTCTTCAAGTAATGCGATGATATATGCCAAAATAGCACAGCATTCAAGAGAGAAATTGTTCATATAAACCTATTGAGATAGAATTATATAAATGACCAGCGGAATAACAAAAAGTCCTCTCTTGACACTCATAATTCCATCTCACATTGGGTAGAAAGTAGATACAACTAACAACTGGTGCTAGTTTTGGGCATGTTGGCAGGGAAACACACTATATATATATATACACACACACACATTGTGCGTATATATATCATATATATGTATATTTATATATATCATATATGCTCCTTTACGATTTTCAAAACATTTTTTTAACTACAATATAGACAGAACAATAAGACTAATTACATAAAGGGTCCTAAAAACTTCTATACAAACGACTGAACCATATATCTAATTTTGAAAGTTTAAATTTAGTTTTAAATCTCTCATTTTGAAGATAACAAACATTTCGTTCTTCTTCTTTCTTTTCTTATTTATGCAACAATTACATATTTATGTAGGCTTTTACTCATAATATGATAATTGCCAAGTAAATACTACTCCCTCCACTCCGAAATATCAGATCAAGATTGACTTTTAAAACTCAATATGATATTTTCAAATTCAAATTTGATGTGATTTATTAGCAGTTTGATATTGACATTCAAGATCTTATCAGATGTCCATATTAGCAGTTTCTATTTCCAGACAGCAATCGTCTCGTCCACTTTTTGAATACTCCAAAGTCAAAGTTGATTCAGTTTACATTGAAATCAGGTGGTTCTTGTGCCCATTTAGGAGTTATTGGAATGCTTTTTGTTCTAGCATTAAAATATATTGTACGTCTCTTTTCAAGCTTCATGCTAGTGTGGCTACATCTCTAAATTCCTTTGGCCAATGGAGGAATAGAAGAACCACCTTCTTGCTTGGGATTAGGTTTGTTGCATTAAAGAGGATTAGGTATTGGAAACCAAAAAAATCTTTCCCTAACAGGTAAATGGTTAATGTTGCTCGAAGTCAAATTCTCTTGACATAAAGTGATAAAGAACAAATATGATTTTCATCGGAATGCATGGGATGCGAATCCTACTCATAATGCCTTTACTCATGCTATCCCTTAGAAATTCATTAGTTAGGATTAGGCCTGACAATTTCACCCAAAGACGACGGGCCCGCCCAATCCCGACCCTAGTGGAACCCGATTTGGTTAGGGTCGAGTATGAGATATACCCTCTCACTCCCACCCGACCCCGACCTGAACCGAACCAATTATGTGTATATATCTATATTTAAAAAAATTAACATTTTGCATATATATAATTATGTACTTATTTAGGTTATTTCAATATAAATTCATAACATTTGTAATATAATATGTTGCTAATAATAAAAATGTTGTATGTTGTTTGATTTTAAATTAAAAATAGTTGTACAAAATAATATTAAAAAAATTAGAAAAATTTAATTTGGAAAAAAGGAAAATAATTGGGTAAACGCGGGGGCGGGGGTAGGGGTAATTGTTTTTGGGGTCGGGGCGGGTATGGGAAGAGATCCTTGGACCATACCCGCCTCAGGCCTAGTTAGGATTTGAGTTATTTCAACCATTTAATGCAGGGGATCAGATTTGATTTGGAAGGATAGTTGGCTTTTGATGTTCCTCTAGTGACAACATTTCAAAACTGTTTTATCTCTCTTCTTTACATAGTGTTCCCATTGCTAGTTCCCTTCATTAAGATGCGAGACTGTTTCTTGGAATTATACTTTTTAAGATCTTGAATGATCATGAGGCTAATGATTTACTTGCTTTCTTGGCCTCCTCAGTCAAGTTTTTCTTTCTTCTTCTAATACTGATAGGTGATTGTTGTCATTGGTGATTGTTGTCATGGGGATGGGGATGGGGATGGGGATGGGGATGGGGATGGGGAGGGCGCGTGTACGGAGAGAGCTTCTCGGACCATACCCGCTTCGTTGCCAGGCCTAGTTAGGATTTGAGTTATTTCAACCTACCTCTAATATCCTTTAGTGTCGGGGCTAGGATCAAATTGATTTTGGGAGGATAGTTGGCTTGTGATATTCCTCTAGTGACAACATTTCAATACTATTTTATCTCTCTTCTTTACACAGTGTTCCCATTGCTAGTTTCACGCGGTACTGTTTCTTGGAATCTTACTTTTTAGGATCTTAAATGATCATGAGGCTAATCATTTATTTGCTTTCCGGGCCTCCTCAATCAAGTTTTTCCTTTGTCATTGGATAACTAGAGAACTTTCCATACACCGTGTTCTAAAAATCCCCGCCTAGATCCGCCTAGGCCCAGCCTAGGCATTAGGCCCCCCTTAGCACCCCACCTAGGTGCTAGGCCCTCCCTTGGCGCCTCGCCTAGGCGCTAGGCTCCCCTGGCGCCTCACCTAGGTTCAAAGTGGCAAAGAAATCGCTCCAGTAAATTAGGCGAGGCCTAAGCAGGGTCTAGGCAAAGAGTTTTTTTTTTAATAACTATCCAAACCAGATCTTAATATATTTATTTTTCTAATGATTTACCATATTCATAATACAGATTGCAGCATATCAAATCACAACAAGTGAACAATATCAAGTCAAAATGGATAATTTTATTATAGTTGTAATTTTTTGAACTTGTACCAACTTTAAATTATATAAATGATGATACATTTGTAATATTTAGTTTAATTCAATATAATTCTTAAACTTATGTTTAGTTTCTTAAGTTTTAATATTGAATTAAATTCTTGAAATTTTAAATTTTATTATTTAATAGCAATCATGTTTATGAATAAAACTAATACGTTAAAAATATGTTTGAACTGTGAAAAATTGCATGTTTGTGTTTGAACTTTGACATTAACAATATGGATATGTGTTTGAACTTTAAGCAGAGGCCTTTATTATCTTAATTATAGATTGTTTTGCTTTATATTATTGTTTTGTTTGGATAAATGTAAGATAAATATTAAAATTGGCTTAAAATAAAAAATCCCGCCCGCCAGGCCCCCTAGGTGCTAGGCCCGCCGCCCGCCCGCCCGCCCGCCTCCCTCCCGCCTAGCGTCTTTCAGAACATTGTCCTTACAAGTCTTTTTTATTATCTTATTTATTTTTTAATAAATTATCTCATTCATATTCGACCTGTTAATGACCTTCCCAAGCTTATCAAGTCGTCGACTAGGCGACGCTTAGTCGTCCGAGCGGTATAAAATTTCAAGGCATCGGAGCGACTTGAGTTCACAGCAGGAAGTCGAGCGATCTGCAGGCGATTCGGACGACTTGGTCGCCTATTGAGCGACTTGGACGACGTGAGTGCTAAGCGGGCGACTTGCTAGAGTGGAAACCCTACAAACCAAATCGATCGATCGAGCTGATGAGCCACTTCGGCACTTCATATCATAAGTCATCACAGAGCAGAGGGAGAGAGGCAACTCGCGACGGCGACTCAATCCGGTAGCTTGCGACGGCTTCGGCCTCTTCTCCGGCAGCTCGCAACTACTCTGGCCTCTTCTCTGGCAGCTCGCGACCTCCGGTATGCTTCTCCTCTTCTTCTTCTCTTCTATTTCTCCTCTTCATCTTCTTCTTTCTCTGCTGCTCTGTTTTTTTTAGGCATTCTGACCTCTGATGGGGTATGAGTCCGAGTGTATTGACTGTATTATTTACCTTTTGCTTTGAGGGTCACGTGGGTCTAGTACTACTAGTCTATTATTATTATTTTTTGTGAACTTGTGATGAGGCAACACTGTACAGGACTCTTTATTGGGTATATATGCTGCCTAATTAATTTATGTTGCAAGTGCAGTTATTCAATACTCTTTAATATTGAAGTGATATTAAATGACTGAATATGATATAATTAAAGTCCTTGCTTTATATGATTGAAGATGATATAATATGCTGCTAATTGATATGATAAATTGGTAATTGGTATGTTTTTTTATACGACATGGTAATTTTTTATATTCTGTTAGTGTTGTTGCTTAATTTTTTTTATATATGATATGTGATGTATTGCTGTCTTATACTTATAATATAGTTATAAAGTACTTATAATATTGTTAAAGCATTAGAAATATAATATATAAATGTTAAATATATATAATATTTACATTGTTAACGACTTGTCGACTTGCGGACGACTAGTAGGGGACTTTGTTGACTAAGCGATTAAGCTCCCGGCCAACGAGTCGACTCGACTTTACGACTTGACAACTATGGACCTTCCCTTATCTTCTTATATTTGTGATGGCCAAGGTTCCTAAAAAAATTAAGCCTTTTTTTGGTTACCAGTTCTCAATGGCCAATGTCATACAAATGCTTGTGCCCAAATATGTGCATCATGTGCGGACAAAGTTGACAGTGCCATTCTGATCTTCTTTTGCAATGGGTTACAACACGAACGTTATGAAATTATTTTAAGGATTTACAGCATGAAGGTTTTGGAAGACATAGGGATGCCAAGATTCTCTGAAAGTGCGTTTGTTTTGCAATTTGATGGGGTACATGGACTGAAAGAAATAATAGAGTACTCAGTGATACCCATCTCTCTTCCTCTTGACATGGTTTTATTTCTAATACCGCTGCAGGCTTCGTCTATGGAAGCTTTTAGAGGAGTTTCTATTTGAGGCATTCATATAGATTGGTGGGTAATGCTTTATTAGCTTTTCTTTCTGTACTCACTTGTATCTCTATGGAGGACTCCTTGTCCTCCCAATCAATTTTTTTTCCTTGAACACTTGTAATTGTTCTTTTATTGAAAAGAAGTTCTATTAAATAGAAAAACGAGTACTTAAAGGAAGGACAATGAGTCCTCCAAAGAAATATAATTGTGAAAATAAGGAAAACTAATGAAGCACAACTAGCCAATATCTAGCACATCTATTAGCTTCAATAGCAAGCCCAGAACCCGTCTCAAAGAAGAAGAAGAGAGAGATAGGTATCACTGAAAATTTTAGGTTTCCTTTCAATCCATATGCCCCGTGAAATAGCAATACACACTTTTGAAGAATCTTGCCATCATTACGTCTTCGACATTCCCAAGACCTTACCCGAAGCAAACTACCTAAGGAGTAGGGGACACCAAAGCCTCCTAAAAGTCGAAAAAAGAAAATACCAGAAGCCTTTGCGTAGTAGCGCGATGCAAAACAAGATGTTAATGACACTTGTATCCAAACGTATATTGGATATTTTGGCCTTCAAGCAAAGTTGTAAGACTTTGTGGTAAAAATATTTGGTTCGTTGGACCTTAATAATATGATTCATGAATCATGATACTCACAGGATGCAAGTAATTGATCACTGACTATAAAATAGTTGGTTATACAAGGTCACCTATTACCCACCCTATTTCTTTGATAGTATGTACATCTCTATCATATTTAATTTCAACATGAGTTTTTGAATCCCAAGTCCTCTAGCATTTGATTCATTTCATACCATTTTGTATTTGAATTGCTCAATGTCCGTGTTTGAATTGGTTTCCAATTAGCAAGACACTGACCTCTTAGCATTAGTATGACCAATAGTTACTACACCATACCTTCCAGAATACTCGAAGCATGTATATTGGTCGTGAAGGGTACGTAGTCTCAGATCTGGCTGATAGGCAAATATCTGAAAAATGAAGAATATATGTTAAACATATATAAACATATCCGTGTGAATTTTAGAGACACATAAGACCTCGAAAGAAAGTTTTGTAAAAAATGAATAAAATTTTATAAAAAAGTACCTTTCTAACCAATGGCTCGTAAATCACTTCGGGAAGATAAGCCAAGGTTGTACCACTATCAATTATTGTCCCTTTCATATCTCCAACTTCAAATACATCAGCTGTAAGATTAAGGAAACCATGGCCAACTTCAACTGCCGTCATATTGACATTGTAATGCAACCTATATTTTATAACAGGATTTAGTTTACAGAAATTCCACAAACCAAGATTAAATACGATTCAGAAGAACATACTCGGATGTTGGATAAACTAAGTTGCCAAATTAGAGAAAAATCTATTGCACATGAAACTAATAAATAGAAATACAAGAGAACATTAATTGTTCACAAGACATGGATCAACTTAAAACATAAGTGCATGTCCTTTTTATTTTATTTAGTAAGTTCTGATGCTTGCAGCAGGGTGGTTAAGAACAACTAAGTCCACCAAAATATAAACTAAAATATGAATAGGCAACATCTACTAATATGGTTCACCTTAATAGTAAGAGCGGAACTTAATTCAACTCTGTATAACTTTGATGAATAGGTTGTTCAAATGACAATTAAAATTATGACAACGTGATATTTTGAGAAACTTATATCATATTACACCAATTTAAAAAAATGAAGTTATGAAAACTATGTTTTGTCATTCCAGTAAAAATAACCCATGACTAGCACGCCAACTCAAAAGGGTACTTAATTTAAACAATTATTCCATACAATTTAAAATATGGATATAGTAATATTTAAGCAAAAACAACAAATCCAACAAGTAAATGATCAAACAAATCATGCAAACAGAATTCATGAACAAATTCAAAATGAGTAAGAACAATAATTTTATTTAGAAATAAAGAAAGCACATACTGGTTTGGTACCAGGGGTGTTGTGTTAACTTTCGGTTGAACGACATGCCCCATTGCGAAAATGCCACCGCCATTTACACCATCTAAACAATGTGCAAACATCTTTTTCACATTTCCAGATGAAGCTAACTGCGAGATAACGGATGAATTTGATTTTCCAAAACCAAGTATCCCATCAAGTGCATCTTCAGAAGAACCAAGATCCCCTGATTGTCTAGCACCACAACTAAAAGAAACACAAGGTAGATAAGCAACAAAATAAAAGACTTGGGACAAAATAAAATTACCACTAAAAAATGCGTGCATAAAATACAAAAAGATGGCATAAAAAACCTCATCCACTTTTATGCTTAGCAAAGAAGATGACTAAAGGAAAAAAGACAGAACTTTCCACAAATAATAAGAACTTCATTAAAACAAAATTTGAAAAGTTATTATATTTTTTAAAACAATTTTAGCATATACAAGGCCACACTTTAATATTTTTATTTTTTTCTATAGATATCACCATGCATCAACCCTTGTAAAAAGAAAATTACAACAAATTAACAAGAAAACTAAAAAGTTAATTCAAGTTCAAGTAGACAAGATTACAGGGCAATGACTTAAAAGAATAATGAAAGAAAACAAAGCACACATGTACCTCCAGAATCACATAACTTAATAGGCTTGTCATGCTGTGGTGGTATTATAATTTTTAGGCACACCAAGCAAAAAATTTCACTCATAAAAATTAAATCCTAAACATGCATCACTGGTTTGTATTTTATCTTGTACAGGACTAGGGTTATTCATCATACCAGATAACTGGTTCAAAAGAATTAAACCAAGCCGACCACTTAGATTGGTTTGATTTGGGTAGGTTTCTTAAATTGCTAATTTCATTGAGGTTTCAAAAAATTAAATTAAAAAATGAAAAATGAATCAAGAATCAAGAATAGTTTCAGAGAAGAAAAACAGAATTGAATTGGAGAACTAAGCATAATCAAATCCAATATGAACCAACATAAAACCAAATGTGTGTGTTATATAGACACAAACACAGACACAGACGCACAATATATTATGTATACAGAAACAGACATGATGAATCGTTTGTTGGTTTCGCAAAATATGCATTCTGTTTATTTTGTCCTCGCTCATTTTTATATAAAGATTTAAGAGGGAAGTTGAATCATTATTTAAAAAAAATGCGTTTATTATTTAATAATAGCAAATGAGTATTTATTAAAAACTAAGAGCGTAGAATCAAACTGAAAGTCGAGAACAGTTGTACTATGTTCTATTGGCTCAATTCTACTACCATTAGAGTTCAGTTTTGATTTCAAAGTCTCATAATCAATCTAACTTTGTTCTGGTTCTTGTCTAGCAATTATAGAACCAAACAAGCCATTAATACCCTTCTCCAGAAGTAATAATGTCATACTATGGCCAAACTGACACTGGTGTTGCTAATTTCATACTCTAGAGGTACAGCTTAAACACCACTTTGAAATCTTGTTTATATGAAGAAACAAAAAATAAAGTACAAACACATATCCACAAGCACAAGCACACATTCAACTACCCAAAAAAAAGAATAAGGGAAATCTAAGGGAAAAGAAACAAATGAAAGAAAAGACATACAGATAGAAACATAGTACGAAAGTATATTTCGCTCAGCATTACAGGAAATCACAACAGTTAGCCATTAGCAATTGATATTTCCAGGGTCAACGGAAAAACAACTATACGTTCATAGAATTCAAACAGCTTTCACATAATTATATACACATCTCATCTCGTGGATAAGCAACTTTATTGTCTACCTAATGGCCAGCATTACAGCAAAGCACTTTGCAAAAGAAATGTCATGATAGTTTCACAAGCCGGTTACTGGCTGTGCAGAGTAAGGAATCAATCCCAACACCAGGGCATAGGCTAGAGCAATCGCTATTTTCAACAACTCAAAAACAAAGATTAAAATTTTCTGCAGTTACAATACCAGGAGATAACAAGGAATTGAATACAGCTCATGCAGTGAAAACTTTTTGAAGGAATAGACCATCTTAGAGTTATTTAATAATTTAACAATGAGCAATATTGAAATTGTTCCCAGCATTAAGGAGGATAAAACTCAAACAAGAATATGTCCAAGGTACGAGTTACAAAGACCACGATAAATGAGCAATATTGAAATTGTTCCCCCAGCATTAAGGAGGATAAAACTCAAACAAGAATATGTCCAAGGTGCGAGTTACAAAGACCACGATAAATCTTTACATAAACTAGCTAGGGACAGTCTGGCACAGGTTGCCTCCACAGTACATGCAAAGGAGCAACAGAAAGAGCGAAATATAAAGGTAACATACAAATTCTGTAAAAGAATTTTCTCCCAATGTGAATTTATGCAGCCATACGAATACGCAAAAACAAGTTTTGCACATGAGGTGACTCCGGAAAGAGATGCAAAATTTTACTGAAATAGGAAGTAAACTGATTAATATATTAAAGGCTTCTCCATCTAGGAGAGTCCTGTTGAACAGACAAGGTTGCATCAACTCTGATTTTACTATTTTTTATTTTTGTTTGTTTTGAAGTCACTTTTTCTAACCAGATAGAGAGAAAGATAAAGATGTATATCCACATTTAATATATATAGAGAGAGTACTTACTACTTATCACCTCAAACATGATATCAAAAAGAGAATAAGATATATAGAGTTACCCAAAAATAACACTTCCATTTGCCAATCTAGTTTGTCGATCTCCAGACACACGGTCATATTGAACTACATCCTTAACAAAGTAGCCAATACTATAACTGCCGTCTCCATAAACCTCGGTATACAAACAAGACATATTAGCTTTGCAACCAGAAACTGAACCTCTGTTGATCTCTAAACAAAACTCTTGATCACAAGAAACCAACTTTCCTGTCACGGAATCCTTTGGATTGTAGAGTGTAAGTTCAAGCTGTTAGGAAGATAACATGTGATTATAAAAGATCAGCTTCAATAAAAATGTAATAATGTTCATACCAAAACAAAAGGAAGCTTAACTAAAGTCAAAGTTAAAAAAGATACAAGAAAATTAAAAAAAAAAGGAAAGAAAAAGGAAAGAAAAGAGAAAAAGTATGCTTACATTGTGATAGCCTTGTTTGGGGCATTCTCTGCATTGAATGCAATTAACCCACATAATGTCACTTCCAGTATCTACTTGCACATAGTAGTCCCTTGAAGGTGTTCCAATACCAATCTTAGCATAGTAAAGCCTACAACATTTGGAAACCTTAAGAAATTATATAACCACAAAAGCAGCGGTACAGCTTCAAAACACTATAAAAGAATAGGTACGGAAATATATTTTTTTTACAGGAAATAAAGTTATTTAATAGCGTCAGAAGAGCGATATTAAATCTATACTACAAGTAATAAAATTTAGAAGGAATTGAATTGGAGAGAACATTAAAAGCTTATAAATAAGAAAAATGTGAGAGTACGAGTAGATATGTGTAGGAGGGTTTTAAAGAAAATTTCAAAAGGGGTTAAATGTTTTTCACCTCACTCAACTATACCCGAACTAGCAAACGTCTCACTGAACTTTTTTTTTCTACCAAACGAATCACTAAACTTTAATTTTTTTACAAAACGTTACATTAAATTATTTTGACTTTTAACATAAATACATCAACCCTAATAAAGAGAGATAAAGATGAGTTGGCGTGATGACTCATAGCGAGAAGACTGAGTTTGCTTGATAATGAGGAGAGAAAAAGTTGAGTGGGTTCAACTTTTTTTTCCGTTTAGTTGACACAACTTCCTTTTCCTTCTTGAGTTGACTCCATTTTCCTCTTTGAGGTGACTCAACTTCTTCTTCTTCACCCCATCAAATACCACCGATCTAACACCAACCATCAAAATTATTTTTCTCCCAAGTTTTGCTCTTTAGTGTCTAAATTAATCACGACTCTTTAGTGTCTAAATGATATGTTCACCATTCCCTAAACATCCCCAAATTCACTAATTCCTCAGTATTCAACTATAGATCTAAGTCATTCCAACACGAAGTCTGTTGTCTGAAATTGAATAAGATATAAATTTAGAGACCTTAATATCTTTGAAGGATAGGCAAAATAAACAATAACAAACTTATAAAAGCAGACGCAGGAAAAGAAAAAGAAAAGTAAAAGGAAAAGAAGAACATACTAGCTCCCACTCTACTTTAATCACTTTACAACAATCTAATCTCTTAGCCACTCTCTCAGCCCCCACTCCCAGATCCCAAAACCTAATCGACCTACTATGCAGCAAGGGCTACACCTAAAGACTGACATCATCACTAGTACCCCTACATGATGGGTCATTGCGGATGACGAACCCAATTTGAAGATGATAAGAATATGAAATCTATCTCTAAGGAGATGATAAAGAGAAGCAGAGGAAGATGGAATATAAACTCGAATTTGTCTAAGCATAACATCTATTGTTCTCAATTTGAGGTAAGCTTCTTTGAAGTGAGATAGAAATGTATAATTGACCTATAATCTAACGGTACAAATTTGTCAATATCTTATGATGCACGATACAATCTTACAATACTATACGATACAAAAGCAATTCAGTATAGTATCATTAGGTATCTAAACGTGACACGGTATCACAGCGTATCTTACGTATTGTAAGACGATAAGATTTATCATACATTCTTATGTTGAAGACGAACTTGATAAGAGTTAAAAAGAACACAACTAAACATTTCTTTTTTAAGCAAAAGAGGTGTCACTCGTTCGATACAAATAAATCTTGAAGTTTTCTCTAAGTTTTCTTATCTTATTCTAAAAACTTTGTCTCCACTTTCTTTTTTAATGCTCTTCTTGACATGGAGACACAAATCTGGCTAAATATTAAGTGTGATAGTTGTTAGCAAAGCTTTAATCTTTCCCCTAAAATTTTATTTTCTTCTCCATTCTTTTACTTTACATCCCCTTCCCAGCACTCTTTTTGAGTTCCATACATGTTGCCTAAGAGTTCAACATAACTAACTACAGAAAGAAAGAAAATATTCCAATTAAGCTCTAAAAATTTCAATGAACTCAGTTGATGTATCAAAATCCCACAGTTACAATACTCTCTATATACACCGCTTGAAACATAATCATCACAATATATAAATACATATACATATGAATCATGAACGCAAAGGAAAGAGAATAAACAACTCACCCAACAGCCTCGGGACGGCCAATTCCGCCGAGGGGGAGATCGACGCCGGCGGCAAGAATATGGAGATGCCGTAGATCATCGTGAGATTTTAGGGCACTGAGCGAACTCCCCAGTCCGGCGAATTTGGAATTCACACTTATTACAAAGCTTGCAGTGGAATTGGTAGAAATAGAGATCAGAAGAAGTACCAGTAGTAATACAAATTGAATAGCTGTAGCGCCATTACTGAATAAGGTGAAGCTAGTAGAGGTGGACGTGGAGGTGAGGAGATTTGACGATGGTCTGACCAGGGCGCCCATCACCATTTTCGTTCTTCTTCTCATAGCCGGCTTTGCTTTTCAATTTTGATGAATAATAATGGAAAAAAAAAACTATTATAATAATTAGTTACTAGTACTGCTCAAGGATTCGCCGGCTAAGAACGGTCGTCGGGTCAGACCCGTTTTGGAAAAGGAATATATTCTTTGATTTTAAAATTGAATAAAATACACTGACACCCATAATTATAATAATACTCACAACCCTTTTAATTTTTAAAATAAAAGTCACTAGTTTATAATATGTAACATTCAATACACGTAGTGTGGTTGACCAACTAATATCTAATTTTTTTTAAATAGAATTTTTAATATACCCTTCAAATTATAATGTTTTAATATATTTAGGGCTGTAAATGGTAATCGAAAAATTCATATTCGTCCGCATCCGTATAAAAAAATAGATATTATTCGTATTCTAAAAAATGGATATATTTGTATTCGATTTAAAGGTATCCGTAAATAAACAGATAAGAATACAAATGTAAGTGTATTCGTATTCGTTTAACATCTGACTGAAAATATATCAGGCGAATAGCGGATATCAAGATTCGAATCTGTATCCGAAATTCATATTCAAATAACTTATATATATATATATATATATATTAATTATTATATAATAAGCAAAATAATTTTTTTAAAAGTGGCCTTCCTTATATAATAATTAGTTTTCACTGTCATACGAAAATTAGTTTAAAGATATATTACTTCACTTCTAAAAAGTAGGAAATAACAATTTTATTATAATATTAATAAACTAAAATAAATTGATTTAAGTATAGTTAATGGATTTTTTGTGACGCCCCCAAAACGGGTATACATCACCCATCTTGAGTCGCCAAATACATGGTACAAAATCAAATACAAACTTAATTATACAACAGTCGCGTACAATATGACAAAATATAGCTGAGATTTTAAACAAGAATATTGCCTTCTAGACAATATCCACACTCAGTGGAGTCCTCATTACATTTATTGTCACACTATTTTATAGAATAGTGAGAACTACTAAAACAACCATCTGGACCGTCAATCCGTTCCCCGACTCGTCCCAGCTATATTCTCATTTCTTGAAGAGAACAGTGAAAGAAAGGGTGAGCTCAACTAGCCCAGTAAGAAATATTATGACTAAGATAATGCAGAATAAATTATCATTAGCCTTCAATAGTATAACTGTGAGATCCCGAATTTTATGAAATGAAAGTATTCAATTTTCTTATAATTATTATTTTATTTAGTAAGTGGTAAAATTGATAAAAGGTTAAAGTTAAGGGTGATATTTGAAAAAATTTCAAAGTAAGAAAGTTTTCATAAAATAATCGGTGATAAAAGTATAGTAATACGTGTGGTTGCATAGTAGCACACGATATTGTACAATATCTTTGATTATTGATGCTTACGTGAGAAGTCACTCAGTTTTATTCAATTATTGTCACAATATTTTATATTATTAAATCAATAATTGAGACGACAAAGTTATTCATATTAATATTTGCAATATTGACAATGTCTAGAAGTTCTGTCAAGGAGAGGTTTGGTCACCTAATTGCACGCCAATAAGGAGAAATCCTTGTCGGAAAGCCCCCTCTTTCCTGGGAACGACCTGGTTGTTAAATATTGTGAGTTATAATATTAATGATGAATGTTATTAAAAATTGAATTTGAGTTCGAAGTTGAATTTGGAGACGCGAACGTGATATTTGAGTCCGGAGCGATGAAATTAGTAAAAATAGACTATAAACACAAAATTTACCGGGATTAACTTTTTGGTTAAAAAGTTAATAGTTGACTTTTTTGGGAAAAGTCAAACTTCAAAAATTCAAAAATGAAATTGTTGATAAAATATTTTCATTGTGTTGGGATTATTAGTGTTGGTGAAAATCGATAATTATTTCGATAATAATTGATATCTGGAGGTTATATTGACCAATCGGGTAATTAACCGGATAAATGAGCAATTAATTGCTATTGATTCACATGATTATAACTATTTGTTCACATGTGTGTACTATTGATTCACATTCATTTACTATTAGGGGAGTTGGTGCAAGATTGATAATACTTGCATGACTAAGTTAAAAATGGAGGTATAGATGGAGGTACTATACTGTAATTCATATTTTCACATGTCTAGAACTATTGATTCACATGATTTACTATTGATTCACATGATTTACTAAATGTGATAGATGGTGGTGCAAGTTTGATAATACTTGCATGACTAAATTAAAAATGAAAGAAAAGTTGAAGGTATTGTACTGTAATATTTCAAGCCCCAAAACGTGCAATTATCGAAACTATATTTTCCTATAAATAGAAGCTCATTCTTCCTTCATTTTTCACCAATTCACTAAAGCTTTAGAGCAATTATTATAGAGAGAAATTATAGAGAGAAAGAAGAAGAGAAGTCTGCTACCTCACTATTCCAATATCCAGTTTCTTCTAAGGTAAGGGGTATTATTCTTTCGTATTCATGAAGAGAGTAATTTTCTTTCAATACTCATAAGGGTTGTTATTCCATTCTTTATTATTATGTTGGAATAACCTGTTTATGCGAAGTACCTCATACATGATGAAATTCTTCTTTTATTCCATTCTTTATTATTCTATTGGAATAACCTGTCTGTGCGGTCTATCGTATGCCTGGTTAATTCTGTTGTTATTCAATTTTTTATTATTATGTTGAAATAACTTGTCTGTGTGGTCTATCGCATTCCTGATGAATTCTGTTGTTATTCCATTCTTTATTATTCTGTTGGAATATCCCGTCTGTGCGGATTACGCATGACCTGGTTCTATTCTTTATTATTCTGTTGGAATATCCTGTCTGTGCGGATTATGCATGACCTGGTTCCATTCTTTATTATTTTGTTGGGAAGAACCTGTCTATGCAGTCTATCGCATGCATGGTGAATTATTCTGTTATTTCATTCTTTATTATTCTGTTGGAATAACCTGTCTATGTAGATTACCGCATGCATGGTGAATGATCCTTTGTATTCATTCCTTATTAAATTGTAGAAATGATCTGTCTACGTGGATTACCGCATGGCAGGTGAAAATCCATTTGCAATTTCGTATATTCTATTATACTCGTCTGAGATATCATTTCTTTTGTACTCGTCATGGAATATCATTTTTTTTGGTATTTTTTTCATGAGTTACTATTCACGGGGTTACTATTCACCCGATTACTATTCACTCTGGTATTATTCACTCAGGTATTCTGGGTACTTTTCGTGTTAGAGTACTATTCATGAGTTACTATTCACGGGGTACTATTTACTCGAAAAATATATTTCTTTTCTGTCTAAATTATTTTTGGTACATGAATATTATTCTTGAATTTTACTCCACAAAGTAGTATCATGTTGACTATTTGGATATTTTTAAACTCTGGATAAATTTAAAGTCTTTAATATTTATCCTTGATTTCGTTTGATTAATGCTTATATCATTGTCATCATCCTCATGCTTATATTGTGATGAAAGTCATCTTTGGCTTACGTGCATAGATGGACTGTTGATTATTGGTTTTACAGTTGTATATCTTTGGTTTACGTGCAAAGATGGACTGTTGATTATTGGTTTTACAATTGTATATCTTTGGCTTACGTGCAAAGACGAACACTTGATTGAAAGCTTTGGACCGTATTGCAAAGATGGACAGGTGTATGAAATGATCACGACCACTGGTGATACTAACGAATATCCTTGGCCGGTAGTGCATGGATAATTCAATGATTTAATTGGCAAGATCATGACCATTAGTTAACAGTTGTATATCTTTGGTCGTAGTGCACTGACATACAATTGATTGGTATGATCATGACCATTAGTTTTATAGTTGAATATCTTTGGCCCGTAGTGAAAAGATAGACAACTAATTAGTATGATCATTATTATTACATTTGAATATCTTTAGCCTTTGGGGTAAGGATATTGAGTAAGCGTTCTATTAAGCCTTTGTGGCAAGGAGAAACTGTTGATTCACATTATTATAAATATGAACTATGAATTTAACTAACATCTTTGGTGGTTCAAGTGAAGACAGGTGATGAAAGATCTATTTGTCTTGGGTATAATAAAGAACTTTTGATGGGTATTACAGGGATAAAATTGACGACAAACTTTTAAATCATAGAAGATAGTAGATTTTATGTTCTACTTGACTCTTCTAATGGATTGCTTATTTCGCTGCAGTTAAACTTGTTGTCTATTGTATTCTATCAGTTGTTATACTGTTGAAGGCTAAGGATAATTTATTCTGCATTATCTTAGTCATAATATTTCTTACTGGCTAGTTGAGCTCACCCTTTCTTTCAATGTTCTCTTCAGGAAATGACAATATAGTTGGGACTAGTCGAGGAATGGATTGACGGTCCAGATGGTTGCATTAGTAGTCCTCACTATTCTGTGAAATAGTGTGATAATAAATGTTTCGAGGACTCCATTGAGTGTGGATATTGTCTAGAAGACAATATTCGTATTTAAACTCTCAGTTTATGTTTTGTCGTACTTTACACGACAGTTGTATTATTAAGTTGTATTTGAATTTTGTATCATGTATCTGGCGACTCAAGACGGGTGATGTATACCTGTTTTGGGAGCGTCACAATAACAACTGATAGAATATAATAGACAACAAGTTTTAGTTCAACAACTGCAGCGGAATAAGAAATCCATTAGAAGAGTCAAGTAGAGCATAAAATCTATTATCTTCTATGATTTAAAAAGTTTTTCATTAATTTTATCGCTGAGACTCAGCTTAATAAATAAAATCGAATTATCCCTGTATTACGGCCAAGGATATTCATGTAATCATCAATGGTCATGATTATACCAAATAATCTCTGGTCATAATCATACCAATAACTGTCCATCAATGAACTACAGGCCAATGAGGACTTTCACCACATCATTCGTCACATTACGGTCATGATTATACCGAATAATCTCTGGTCATAATCATACCAAATCCATCTATGTACGTAAGCTAAAGATGACTTTCATCAAAATATAAGCATGAGGACGATGACAATGACATAATAATTCAATAAAACAAGTTCAAGGATAAATTTTAAAGATTTATAATTTAATTTATCCAGAAATCAATAACGTCCAAATTGTAAACATGATACTGCTTTGTGGAGTAAAATTAAAGAATGCTCAAAAGAATATTTCCATAAAAAGATACTGGATGGAGCGCAAATATCCAGGATATTCTACTAATTTCATGGAGTATAGAAGCCAAAACTTTAACCAAATGAGTATAATAGAATATATGAAATTACAAATGGATTTTCGCCCGCCATACGGTAATCCACGTAGACAGATCATTTCCACAATTTAATAAGGAATGAATACGAAGGATCATTCACCATGCATATGATAATCCACATAGACAGGTTATTCCAACAGAATAATAAAGAATGGAATAACAGAAGAATTCACCAGGCATGCGATAGACCGTACAAACAGGTTATTCCCAACCGAATAATTAAAAATGGAACCAGGACATGCGTAATCCACACAGACAAGATATTCAAATAGAATAATAAAGAATGGAACCAGGTCATGCGTAATCCGCACAGACAGGATATTCCAACAAAATAATAAAGAATGGAATAACAACAGAATTCACCAGGCATACGATAGACCACACAGACAGGTTATTCCAACAGAATAATAAAGAACGGAATAACAGAAGAATTTCACCATGTATGCGGTACTTCGCATAGACAGGTTATTCCAACTTAATAGTAAAGAATGAAATACCAACCCTTACGAATATTGAAAAAAATAACTCTCTTCATGAATACGAAAGAATAATACCCCTTACCTTAGAAGAAACTGGATATTGGAATAGTGAGGTAGAAGACTACTCTTCTTCTGCGACTTTCCCAAAATAGGTATACATCACCCATCTTGAGTCGCCAAATACATGGTACAAAATTCAAATACAACTTAATTATACAACAGTCGTGTAAAATACAACAAAATTTATGCTGTGAGTTTTAATAAAAATATTGTCGTCTAGACAATATCCATACTCAATTGAGTCCTTATTACATTTATTATAACACTATTTAACAGAATAGTGAGGACTACTAAAGCTATTATCTAGACAGTCACTCCGTTCCCCGACTAGTCCCTGCTAAGTTCTCATTTCTTGAAGAGAACAATGAAAGTAAAAGGGTGAGCTCAACTAGCCCAGTAAGAAATATTATGACTAAGATAATGCAGAATAAATTATCATTAGCCTTCAATAGTGTTAAACTGATACAATATAACAAACATCAAGTTTAACTGCAACGGAACAAGCAATCCATTAAAAGAGTCAAGTAGAGAATAAAACCTACTATCTTTTATGATTTAAAAAGGTTTTTCATCACTTTTATCGCTGAGACTCAGCTTAATAAATAATCCACATCATCCCTGTACTACGGCCAAGGATATTCATTAGTATCACGACCACAAATTATCCATGCACTACGGGCTAAAGATATTCGTGTATTCATCAATGGTCATGATCATGCCAACAACTGTCCATCAATGCACTACGGGCTAATGAGGACTTTTACCACATCATTTGTAACATTACGATCATGATTATACCGAATAATCCCTGGTCAAAATCATACCAAGTCTATCTATGCACTACACGGCACAGATGACTTTCAACATAATATAAACATGAGGATGATGACAATGATATAAGAATTCAATAAAACAAGTTCAAGAATTAATTTATCTAGAAACTAATAACGTCCAAATTTTTAACATGATACTGCTTTGTAGAGTAAAATTCAAGAATGCTTAGAAGAATATTTCCATGAAAAGATACTGGATGAAGCGCAAATATCAAGGATATTCCACTAATTTCATGGAGTATAGAAGTTAAAACTTTAACCAACTGAGTATAATAAAGAATAGAATAACAAAAGTAATCACCAGGCATGCGATAGACCGCACAGACAGGTTATTCCAACAGAGTAATAATTAATGGAACCAGGTCATGCGTAAACGCACAGACAGGATATTCCGACAGAATAATAAAGAATGAAACCAGGTCATGCGTAAACACACAGACATGATATTCCAACAGAATAATAAAGAATGGAATAATAACAGAATTCACCATGCATGCGATAGACCGCACAGACAAGTTATTCTAACAGAATAATAAATAATGGAACTAGGTCATGCGTAAATGCACAGACAGGATATTCCGAAAGAATAATAAAGAATGGAATAATAGAAGAATTTTATAACGTATGCGGTACTTCGCATAAACAGGTTATTCCAACATAATAATAAAGAATGGAATAACAGAAGAATTTCACCAAGTATGCGGTACTTTGTATATACAGGTTATTCCAACAGAATAATAAAGAATGGAATAACAGAAGAATTTCACCAAGTATATGGTAGTCCCCGTATGCAGGTTATTCCAACAAAATAATAAAGAATGGAATAACAGAAGTTTTTTTCACGAATACAAAAGAAATAATACCCCTTACCGTAAAGGAAGAGTATTCCGACTGGTAGGGCGAGGATATTCTTGAAGAAAACTTGCACTACGCTCAAAGCTTCTTAAAACTCTCAAGAAATACGCTCAAAATTATAGAATAGAATTCTCTCTACAGTTTCTCTCTCTAGAGTTTCAGTGAATTCGTAAGAAATAATGAAGGAATGAGCTTCTATGTATAGGAGAATGGACTGAATAGTAACTAATTCCTGAACGGTCCAGATTGATTTACTTTTAAACTGACGGTCCAGATTGGTTTACTATAAAATATTTTAATAAAACAAAATCTTTTAAATAAAATATAATATATTCTATTTATAATCTAATAAAACGAATAACTTTATAAAAGTATTCTGTTTTATATAAAAAAAATTTACTATGCAAATACTATGCAGGCACTATGCAAACACTATGCATAATAAAATATAATATATTCTATTTATAGTCTAATAAAGCGAATTACTTTATAAAAAGATTTTACTATGCAAAATACTATGCATAATAGAATATAATATATTCTATTTATAGTCTAATAAAACGAATAACTTTATAAAAGTATTCTATTTTATATAAAAAGTTTTTCTGTTTTATTACATTAATAATACTAATAAAACAAAACTTCATTGTCATTATTATAATTCACACTATTAATCGACCAGGTCGTTCCCAAGAAAGGTGGGGCTTTCCAATAAGGATTTCTCCCTATTGGCGCACAATTAGGTGACCAAACCTCTCCTTGGCAGAACTTCTAGACATCGTTAATATTGCAAATAATAATATTAATAAATTTTTCATCTCAATTATTGATTTAATAATATATAAAATATCGACAATAATTGAATCAAATAATGTGAGATACTATGCAACAATTACTAAAGTAATAATTGAATAAAACTGAGTGACTTCTCATGTAAGCATCAATAATCAATACTGTGTGCTACTATACAACCACGCGTATTCCTGTACTTTTAAAACCGAGTTTTTCAACAGTTAACGGTACAACTTCCGCCGTTATTTTCATAAAATATTTTTGTCGTTTTCTCAATTCGACAATAATTCCGTTGTGGGGTCTACCAATGATTGTGTCATCGTACGAATATTCCCTGTTAAAACGAATATTTCCCGACCAATCGTGTGAGACCCCGAATTTTATGAAATAAAAGTATTCAATTTTTCTATTTTGGTGAATAGTTAAATTGATAAAAGTTTAAAGTTAAGGGTGACATTTGAAAATTTTTTAAAGTAAGCAAGTTATCATAAAATAATCGGTGGTAAAATATGTGTGGTTGCATAGTAGCACATGGTATTGATTATTAATGCTTACGTGAGAAGTCACTCAGTTTTGTTTTATTAGCATTATTAATGTAATAAAACAGAAAAGCTTTTTATATAAAACAGAATACTTTTATAAAGTTATTCTATAAATAGAATATATTATATTCTATTATGCATAGTATTTTGCATAGTAAAATATTTTTATATAAAACAGAATACTTTTATAAAGTTATTCTATAAATAGAATATATTATATTTTATTATGCATAGTGTTGCATTGTACCTGCATAGTGTTTTGCATAATAAAATCTTTTTATATAAAACAGAATACTTTTATAAAGTTATTCGTTTTATTAGATTATAAATAAAATATATTATATTTTATTTAAAAGATTTTACTTTAAATATGGACCGTCTGATTAAAAGTAAATCAATCTGGACCGTTCATGAATTAGTTACTATGCAGTCCATTCTTCTATAAATAGAAGCTCATTCCTTCATTATTTTTTACGAATTCACTGAAACTCTAGAGAGAGAAACAATAGAGAGAAAGAAGAAAAGTATTCTGCTACTTCACTACTTCTATATCCATTTTCTTCTTTATAAGGTAAGGGATATTATTTGTTGTACTCGTATGGAGTTTGGTGGAAACTCCTCAGGATCTTCCTCCTCATCATCCTCCTCTACCTCCTCAGAGCTATCCTCCACGGAATCTGTCACAGGCTCATCCTCCTGGATCAACTGCTCCCGCACTACATGAATATCCCGGGGCTCATCATCTATAGGTCTCTGAGGTATCACCTCTCTAGCTGGACTAGATCCTCCTTCGGTAGACATCCTGACAACAAAATGTTTTAGGTTTTATTTAATATTTTCGATACTCGCGAGCACATAAGTTATTAACACATAGCACATAATGTCTTTTATTGTTTAGCTTCAATAGATACCTTAATCCATTCCTTAAAACTTGATAAAAGTTGAACACCTCTATGTTTTCTATTTCCTTAAAGGTTACTTCCTAAGGTTTCCCCACTTAAGGTTTATAACCTATAGCTCTGATACCAACCTGTGACACCCCCAAATCCAGATACTTCATTTCCACAGGATTTGGTGCTCACTTATCAAAAACTATTATATCTAACTACCCATAATAAGGGATAAAGACATAATTAAAATAATTTAAACAATAATCTCTCCCATTAAAGGGTTACATCATCATCTCAAATTAAATCCCAGGTAATCTAACCTTAAAATTATTACATAAGTTTGCAGAATACATCACATATTTAAAACAGGTCTTGAAACATAAAACATTTAAATAAAATTATCATAAGTCTTCGTTATTTGGACATCTTGCCCTTGCCTTTGCTAGTCGACGGCTCATCAACTTTCTCCACTTTAGCTACAGTGTTAATTGCAAGAGTGAGCAAACAAATGCTCACTGATATAGAACGTAGCAATGATAATAACATGAGAGTGAAAAACGAAAGCTGAACAGTAAGGAACTTGTTCTACAAATCAAACTAGAAAACAAGTTCGAACTTTAATTATATGAGGGTCTTAAGACCACGAACTATGTCCCCGGTACTTAGGTATTATTACCCAACCTAAACAATCATTTAGACTATACGGACCCTTCTTATCGTACTTAGGGGGATCAGCCCTTTGTATCATGTATTGTGCACAAACATCTAAACGTTACACGTACAAAATCCCCTATGTTAGGGTTGTTCGTCTCAGTATTTAGAATACAAGTCCGCACCAAAGTAAGTTTGGTTTGGATACATTTCAAGGGTAATTTAGAATTCAACGATCATCAACTAAGGATTAGTTGAATACAATATTGATAACATCATGATATGGAATAATCATAACTAAATCGACATTGAAAATTAAGGTCATGCTTTAGGAATAAACTAACAGCATAAACATCAAATAATTATAATATGCCTTGCTTGAACAATATTAAGCCAATGTTAAAACCTTATTTAGAGTTGAATCTTAAGCATGCATAACAAATAATAAATTGAATGATAAAACTTGTTCAACATTAGTGTGTTAGAATGTAGAAATTTGCATACTAATTAACAAGTTAAAGATTGGCTCAAAATCAAGAGATAAGGTTTAGGAGCTTGCACGATATAATTAGGGTTAAGAAACTTTCACAAAGAAAACTTAGATTTAGGAAAACTTGCTCAAAGATAGTTAGATACTTGCACAATTATAAAAGTAGGGTTAGAGAACTTGACTCGTGCGTAGGTTAAACAATCACTACTCACGTTCACCCAAAGTCCTACACATACCATATGTATTGACAATACACATTATTTATACTAACATTACCTTCATGAGTTGCTTTCTACTTTTAGTATAGCTACTAACTAAGTTTAAGTTTACACAACATAACATCTTTTCATGAACATTACTTTTTAGCTTTATTACAACTACTTAAGTGATCATGTCATTGCACCACATACACATTAACAACTTGATACAACATCCTATTATATGTCCAACATGTTATCATTAAGTTATACTAACACACAAAGGATCTCACTTGCATTCGCGCATCCCGACGCCCTCTGATTGGCTCCAAATACACAATAGTCCTAAAGATGACCATTTTGACCCTTTATAACGATTTAAAATTGAAAACCTTAAAGAATAAAAGTTATAAGTCTATTTGTCCTCTTTCCGAATCATCTTGAATCATCTCAATCGGAGTTTGTATGAAAAAGTTATGGCCATTTTACTATAGGAGGTCAAAAACTGTCCAACCCAGGCCACTTTTCCAGAGCTGGGGCGCGAGTCAGTGGCGCTGGGGCGCGAGTTCCAGTGCGCGGGCATGAACTATTGGCCTGTTATTGGCACTGGGATGCGAAATTTGGCGCTAGGGCGCCGAATTACAGAACACCCATAACCAGAAACAAAACCAAGCTTTTATATCTTAATTTCTAACACCAATTAACATGTATAACTTATGCAAATTACACATAAACTTCACCAAGCATACAAATACTAAATTAACACAACTTAAACCATAATTCTAGAAAAATTTAAATACCAGAATAGCATATTTAAAACCAAAAACTCCATTTTGATACTTCTTCTAGAAATCAGCACTGTGAATTCATTAGTTGGCCAAATCAGTCCATTCAAATTACGTTTTGTTCGTATCTCAATGAACTACCACATATAAGTGTTAATTTACAGATTATTACACCCATTGGACAAGAAATTTGGTACTTTCTATGGCCATATCATAAGAACACAAACACTACTATTTTCTTTTCTTCTTACAATTCAATTTCACGTGATATGGCAATCAACAATTACATATATATATATATATATATATATATATATTGACAATAACATATTCTACAAAAGCAATACATAAAAATTCATTTACAGCAACAATCCCACAAAATCCATTGAAGAGAACTTTAAGTTTCAAATTCTAACTAGAAAATTTAGGAATGAGTTATACCTTGAATTAGTAGAACAATTAGTAACCCTTCTATCAACACCACTGTGTTTCGTCTTCTTCTCTAGAATCTCTAAAATTTCTCTCTTCTCACAAAGCTCTCTCTCCAACCCTCTGTTCTTTAGCCTTAGATAAAATACGTGAATAACAAAAGAAACTGAACGTTAGGCATAGAAATAATATGCGTAAAACACAACTGAAACCCACGTTCCCTTTCCGTTATAAAACCCAACAAGCGTCAGCTCAAATAAGCCAAAGGCCACAAGGCCCTGTTTGGCTAACCAATAATTCTCCCAACTAAATTATTTTAATAACATTTATATTATATAATTTTATGTCACACTTTTAGTTGATCAATTTATATGACCTTAGTTTAGTTAATCTCAATAACCTATAATAATAAGAATCTTATTATTATTGATAAATAATTATACATCTAAATTAATTAATAACTTAGAAACGTCACTTTATTTAATTTATCTATTTCCATTAAATTAAACAATTCATTTTATTTAATTATTTTCTTACATATTAAACAATTGATTTAATTTAATTATTTCTTAAATTAAATCCTTCAAATAAAATTATCATTACCCGATTCACATTAATTAATTTATCCACTAAATTAATTCATGACAATTCATCAAAAATTTATTTTCCTCAATAAATAAATTATTTTAAATATTTATTTAATTCCATAAATATTTAAATTAAATTACAAATTCCTTGATCGTTACAGAAATTGTTTACTTGATAAGTTGATAAATTATGATATGTCAATTAACCTTGTTTTGAAGTATATTTTAGAAGGACATCTGAAACTCAGGAGATGAGCAATGAGAAAATCATGATATAGAGAAAATAACCGGGAAGGTACAATCCGAAAAGAAAGCAAGGTATTCTCATCTCTTCGAAATACAAGGTACGTACGTAAATTTCGAGGGCGAAATTTTATAAGGAGGGGAGATTCTGAGACCCCGAATTTTATGAAATAAAAGTATTCAATTTTTCTATTTTGGTGAATAGTTAAATTGATAAAAGTTTAAAGTTAAGGGTGACATTTAAAATTTTTTAAAAGTAAGCAAGTTGTCATAAAATAATCGGTGGTAAAATATGCGTGGTTGCATAGTAGCACACGGTATTAATTATTAATTCTTACGTGAGAAGTCACTCAGTTTTGTTTTATTAGCATTATTAATGTAATAAAACAGAAAAGCTTTTTATATAAAACAAAATACTTTTATAAAATTATTCTATAAATAGAATATATTATATTCTATTATGCATAGTGTTTTGCATAGTAAAATATTTTTATATAAAACAGAATACTTTTATAAAGTTATTCTATAAATAGAATATATTATATTTTATTATGCATAGTATTTTGCATAGTAAAATCTTTTTATATAAAACAGAATACTTTTATAAAGTTATTCGTTTTATTAGATTATAAACAGATTATATTATATTTTATTTAAAAGATTTTGCTTTAAATGTGAACCGTCCGATTAAAAGTAAATCAATCTGGACCGTTCATGAATTAGTTACTATGCAGTCCATTCTTCTATAAATAGAAGCTCATTCCTTCATTATTTCTTATGAATTCACTAAAAGTCTGGAGAGAGAAACTATAGAGAGAAAGAAGAAAAGTATTTTGCTACTTCACTACTTCTATATCCAGTTTCTTCTTTATAAGGTAAGGGATATTATTTGTTGTACTCGTAAGGGGTATTATTTCTTTTGTATTCATGAAAAGAACTTCTGTTATTCCATTCTTTATTATTCTGTTGGAATAACCTGTATACGTGGACTATCCTATACTTGGTGAATTTTTTTTGTTATTTCATTCTTTATTATTATATTGGAATAACATGTATATGCGAAGTACCACATACATGGTGAAATTCTTCTATTATTCCATTCTTTATTATTATGTTAGAATAACCTGTGTATGCGAAGTACCGCATACCTGGTGAAATTCTTCTATTATTCAATTCTTTATTATTCTGTTGGAACATCCTGTCGGTGCGAATTTTGCCTGACTTGGTTCCGTTCTTTATTATTCTGTCAGAATATCCTGTCTGTGCGTTTACGCCGGACCTGGTTCCATTATTTATTATTCTGTCGGAATATCCTGTCTGTGCGTTTATGCCGGACCTGATTCCATTATCTATTATTTTGTCGGAATATCATGTCTGTGCGTTTACGCCGGACCTGGTTCTATTATTTATTATTAAGTTGGGAATAACCTGTCTGTGCAATCTATCACACGCATGGTAAATCCTTCTGTTATTCTATTCTTTCTTATTCTCTTGGAATAACATGTCTATGTGGATTACCACATGCATGGTGAATGATCCTTTATATTCATTCCTTATTAAATTGTGGAAATGATTTGGTTACGTTGATTATGATGAGAGTCATAATAAAAGCATTGGAGTGATAAAAATCATGGGTATATGAAGTATTAGTAAGTGTTATGATGAGTTATGTTGGTTATTATGTGAAAACATGAAAGTTTCTTAGAAATCACAAAGGGTTGAAAAATCAGATTTTGGTGAAAATGGAACATGAAATTGAATTGACAATATCTCCTATTATATTTAGAACTTTTAAGTGTGGTCAAGTTCTAGAGTTAGATCTATGAGTTTTCCTAACTTATCTAAGTAGAATCACTAGAAAAGGTGTTGTAGATTTTCGTGTGGACTAATTTTAGCAAAGCACAAAAAAGTGAAAAATGGGAAAACAACTACTGCCATAAATTTTAAAAGGGCATTTTCGGCCACTTAAATTATGAGAAAAATTCTGGCCTTTTGGGACATGAAAATATATGGTATAAAGTACCTCTTGTCCAAAAATGAGCTCATTCCGACTTAAAATGAACAAGTTATGACCATTTCAATATTTAGGTTTTTTCGACGAAAAACGCTATAATCGGAGTTATATAACTCCGATGACCATGAAATTTAAACTAGAAGATCACGTTAACATGTGTAAGATCCTGCCAAAATTTGGGAATTTCTGGAGTTAAACTTGAGGTAACTAATTTCTTAAGGAATTAATTAGAAATTGATTTTTGAAAAATAGTAAATGAATTTTAAAAATTCTGAGAAAAATATATGTTCATTATGAGACTATATTCTACTAAATCCCAGAAATGAAATATTTTTGGGACTGATTTGGTATTTTTAATGAAAATGATTTAGTTATGAACATATGAGTTAAATATGTTATGCGAAGTAATAAAGTTGGAAAATAAGATTTTATGGCTTGGAAATCTTATATAAGGTATATGCAAATTTTTGATGAGAGATTTAATCATTTGTGATGAAATCTTATGAGTATGACATTTTTTGAATGATTAAATGCATTATTTGGTAAAGTGTAAACAATTGAAATAAATTATTTATAAGTTTAAGAAGTGATTAAAATATTGTTATGATATTAATAAATATTAGATTATGAGTGGTTGATAATATTTAGATAAATTTAAATTTTTTAATATTTATCCTTGTTTTCGTTTGATTAATACTTATATCATTATCATCATCCTCATGTATATATTATGTTGAAAGTCATCTGTGGCCTGTAGTGCATAGATGGACTTGGTATGATTATGACAAGGGATTATTCGGTATAATCATGACCGTAATGTTACAAATTATGTGAAAAAAGTCCTCATTGGCCGTAGTGCATTGATGGCCAGTTTTTGGTATGATTATGGCTATGGATTCTCTTCGGCCAAGGGTGCAAAGATGAATTATTTTATGGCATGATCAGGACCATTGATGAAAACACAATTATCTTTGGCCCGTAGTGCATGGATAATTCGTGGTCGTGATACTAAAAGAATATCCTTGGCCTATAGTGCAGGGATGAATTGATGATGTGGATTAATTATTGAGCTGAGTCTCAGCAATGAAATATTAATTCATGGATGTGATAATAATGAATATCCTTGGCCGTAGTTCATGGATAATTCATGGATGTGATATTAACGAATATCCTTGGCCGTAGTGCAAGGGTGATTCGATGATGTGGATTATTTATTAAGCTGAGTCTCAGCGATAAAATATTGATAATAAGCTTTTAAATTCGTAGAAGATAGTAGATATCATGCTCTACTTGACTCTTCTAAAATACAGTTGTATGTTTTTGGCCTATAGTGCAAAGATGAATTATTAATGAATATCTTTGGCCGTAGTGCAAAAATGAATTTATTAGTATGATTATGAGCAGGGATTGTGATTTGGTATAACCATGATTTTTGATGTTTCAGGTGAAGATAGGTGATGAAAATTATCTTCGTCCTGGGCGCGAAAAGGAATTCAGAATCACAATTATGATTATGAGTTATTCATATGATTGTGGACATGAATTGTTGATTGATGTTACAGGGATAAAACATTATTGGTGGACTTTTAACATGGAGAAGATAATAGACCTGATGGTCTATTTGACTTTTAATGGATTGCTCATTCCGCTGCAACTATGGTTGAAAAGTTTTATCATCTACCATATGTTCTAAATCTCTGATTTATTATTGACAAAAGCTATTGATAATTTAATTATCTTTAATTATGATATTCTTTACTGGGCTAGTAGTGCTCACCCTTTTGCTTCACAATTCCTTTCAGGTAATAAGAGTGTAGCTAGGTCGAGAGGGGATAACAGGGGGATAGAACGGTGGTCTATAGCTATTGAGGTTCTCCCTAAATAGTATAGAAATAATTTTATTGAGAACTTTAGATAAGTGTGTCGTATTGTATACGTCATTTGATATTTAATTTTGGTGAACCGAATAGGATGAGGCGAACCCAACTTTGGAAGGGTGTTTTGTCACTATCATACAAGATGTCTAATGACATACAACCTCGTGTTATTATAAGACAGGGTTGTGCACATCCACTTGCTGAGTATATCTACGAGCATTACCTATATGATCTTAGAGTTTATTTGAAATATAATTTTCACTTGGAGACAGTGGAGATAGTTATATGTCAAGAGAAGACTCACCATTGGAAGGAACATGATAGTAACCTTCTCATTTTTCTTTGGGGTCTATTGGGTCAACCAAGGATAATTCTCTGGACATATGATATCTATCATAACTTAGATTCATGGCCTCCTATATACAAAGATTTCCTTAAGCACTTCCCAAAGATTTTAATTTCTAAAACAGTTTTTGACTGTACTTTTATGTAAAGTACCATTGTAAGGTTGTGGTCAAGGCACCATGAGAGTTACATACATTTGTATTAAAACTCACAGTATACCTGTCGCCGTATTCTGTACGACAGTTCAACAGTTGTATAAATGAAGTTTGTATTTGATTTTTATAGTGTGATATCTGGCGACTCAAGATGAGAGATGTATACCTATTTTGAGGGCGTCGTATTTGGTATCAGAGCTTAGGGATATGGTCGCTGGCGGAGATATGAGTCTAGAACTAGGAGGGGAGAGACGAGTAATATACTTCGCTAGTGTGTGACTTACCTAAGCTGAAATTGTTTACTTGATAAGTTGATAAATTATGATATGTCAATTAACCTTGTTTTGAAGTATATTCTAAAAGGATATCTGAAACTCAGGTGATGAGCAATGAGAAAATCATGATACAGAGGAAATAACCGGAAGGTACAATCCGAAAAAAAAGCAAGGTATTCTCATCTCTTCGAAATACCAGGTACGTACGTAAATTTCGAGGGCAAAATTTCATAAGAAGGAGAGATTCTGAGACCCCGAATTTGCATAAAGCTTGTTTTCACGAAGCTTTTGGAGTATCAGCCTCAAGTTTTGCTCATGATCTTCACGACTTTTGGAATAAATAAGGATGTCATCAATAAAGACGACCACAAAGTGATCCAAATATTCCTTGAATACTCGGTTCATCATATCCATGAAGGCAGCAGGAGCATTAGTCAATCCAAAAGACATAACTAGTAATTCATAATGCCCGTACAGAGTTCTGAAAGCCGTCTTTGGAATGTCATCGGTTCTAATCTTCAATTGGTGATATCCGGAACGAAGATCAATCTTTAAAAAGAATTTGGCGCCTTGCAACTGGTCAAACAGGTCATTAATACATGGCAATGCGTACCTATTTTTGATGGTGACATGATTCAACTCCCGATAATCAATACAAAGTCGCATACTCCCATCTTTCTTCTTCACGAATAGAACAGGAGCACCTCAAGGAGAAGTACTAGGACGAATGAAACCGATGTCTAATAATTCCTGGAGTTGGGTTTTTAACTCCTGAAGTTTAATAGGAGCCATTCGATATGGGGCTTTGGAAATATGTTTTGTACCGGGTTCAAGGTCAATAAAAAATTCAATTTTACGTTTTAGGGGTAGGCTTGGAAGTTCTTCAGGGAATACGTCAAGAAATTTATTAACAATAGAAATATCATTCAAAACTGACGAATTTTTGTTTAGATCTGTGACATGAGCTAAGAAAGCTTGACATCCATTTTTCAATAAACAAATAGCTTTATGGCTTGATATGACAGTGATTGATTTTAATGGTTTGGTTACTTGAATTCGCATAATAGGTTGGTTAGGAATATGAATGCTAACAACCTTACGAAAATAATTAATTTTTTCATGATGAGTATTTAACCAATCAATCTCTAGAATTACGTCAAATACAAGTATTTTCAATGAAATAAGATCGACAGGTAATGTGAGGGTACCGATTTGAACTAAACAATACTTATAAACAGTGGATGTAATGAAGGTTTCTCCCAACGGAGTTTCCACAGATAAGTCAAAGTCTAATATCTTCGGAGTCAAATTTAAACATTGAGCGCAAATAAGAGAAATAAAAGAATGGGTAGAACCGGTATCAAATAAGGTATATACTTTGCTAGAGTTTATGATAAGCTTACCTGTGATGACCTCGTTTGGGTTCCTTACTTTTTGGGAGGTCACGACAAACGCTCTCTCTTGAACTACTGGTTTTTTCTTGTTTGGGACGGCCTTTGATGCCTCCATCCCAGCTGGACTTATCTTCGGTGCACGACAAAATTGGGCCAGGTGGCCTTCTCTTCCATAATTGTAACATGCTTTGGATGGCATCGCGGAGTTTGGACTGATGTGTCCCTCCCCTCCATATTTGAAGCATATGATAGGTGGTCGTTCTCCTTCCTTAACGACGGGTGCTGATGCTTACGTCTTTCCATCATTGTTGAATATCCTCTTCTTAAAATGTCCACTCTTATTGTTTTGACCATGATTACCACCGAAGTGGTTACTATTTCTGGCATGTTTATTCCCTCCACGCTTGTTGTCACCACTTCAATGACTGCTATCACTGCTATTATCATTTTGCTGGCTGCTCTCTTTTGGTTGGGTTGACTCATTATCGTGCTCCAATAATTGAGCCCTATTAACAACATCTGAATACAAGTAAAGTTTATCAAAAATGAGGTATTGACGTATCTCGGGTTTCAAACCTCTTAGAAACATCTGTGTCATTCTCTCCTCATTATCAACCAAATGGGACGCAAATCGGGATAGCTCGGCAAACTTAGCTTTGTATTGCGACACGGTCATGTTGTTTTGTTTCAGTTTAATGAACTCTACCTCTTTCATGTGACGAATACTTTCAGAAAAGTACTTGTCGTTGAACAGTTCTTGGAACTTCTTCCAAGACATCTTCAGTGCGGCAGGTTGAGTACGCTTTACAGATTCCCACCAGTAATTTGCCTCTGCTCGCAACATGAAGGTGGCAAAGGGAACCTTTTGCTCCTTGGAACATCCCAAGACATCAAATATCTTGTTGATCTGCTTTATCCACGTCTCCGCCTTAAGTGGTTTTGGCTCTCCAAAAAACTCTGGTGGTCCCAGTTCCTTGAACTACTTAGCAGTGACCGTCCGAGAGTTGCAGTGTTTCCACCTGCATTTTAGACAGGATCCGCTCTTGCCTGATGTTGTATGAATTGCAAAAAGCCTCTGAACATTCCATATTTCATCATCTGGTCAGTGTTGTTGTTTGCCTAAGGATTGTCGCCTTCCTGATGCACATTATCCTGATTATATATCCATGGAGACTCAACGGTCTCCTGTGCTCCATTGCTAATCTCAACATTCTCGGATGCCATTTTTAAATACTGCCACAAAACAAAGGTTAATTAACCTGCAATATATTATCCCTATACTAACCGACCAATTAAATGCCAAATAAACTTAGGTAGGTCTTACTAGCGAAGGAATTCTCCGTCTCTCCCCTCCTAGTTCTTGTCTCACATCTCAGCCAGGGATCATATCCTTAAGCTTTGATACCAATTGTGACGCCCCCAAAATAGGTATACATCACCCATCTTAAGTCGCCAAATACATGGTACAAAATTTAAATACAACTTAATTATACAACAGTCGTGTAAAATACGACAAAATATATGTTGTGAGTTTTAATACAAATATTATCATCTAGACAATATCCACACTTAATTGAGTCCTCATTACATTTATTATCACACTATTTAACAGAATAGTGAAGACTACTAAAGCTATTATCTGGACCGTCACTCCGTTCCCCGACTAGTCCTTGCTAAGTTCTCATTTCCTGAAGAGAACAATGAAAGTAAAAGGGTGAGCTCAACTAGCCCAATAAGAAATATTATGACTAAGATAATGCAGAATAAATTATTGTTTGCCTTCAACAGTGTTAAACTAATACAATATAACAAACATCAAGTTTAACTGCAGTGGAATAAGCAATCCATTAAAAGAGTCAAGTAGAGAATAAAACCTACTATCTTTTATGATTTAAAAAGGTTTTTCATCACTTTTATCGATGAGACTCTGCTTAATAAATAATTCACATCATCCCTGCACTACGGCCAAGGATATTCATTAGTATCACGACCACAAATTATCCATGCACTACGGGGCAAAGATATTCGTGTATTCATCAATGGTCATGATCATGCCAACAATTATCCATCAATGCACTACGGGCCAATGAGGACTTTTACCACATCATTCGTAACATTACGATCATGATTATACAAAATAATCCCTGGTCAAAATCATACCAAGTCCATCTATGCACTACAGGCCACAGATGACTTTCAACATAATATAAACATGAGGATGATGACAATTATATAAGAATTCAATAAAACAAGTTCAAGAATTAATTTATCCAGGAACTAAAAACGACCAAATTGTCAACATGATACTGCTTTGTAGAGTAAAATTCAAGAATACTCAGAAGAATATTTCCATGAAAAGATACTGGATGAATCACAAATATCAAGGATTTCCACTAATTTCATAGAGTATAGAAGTTAAAACTTTAACCAACTGAGTATATTAAAGAATGGAATAACAAAAGAAATCAATAGGCATGCGATATACCGCACAGACAGGTTATTCCAACAGAGTAATAATTAATGGAACCAGGTCATGCGTAAACGCACAGACAGGATATTCCGACAGAATAATAAAGAATGGAACCAGGTCATGCATAAACACACAGACATGATATTCCGACAGAATAATAAAGAATGGAATAACAACAGAATTCACCATGCATGCGATAGACCGCACAGACAAGTTATTCTAACAGAATAATAAATAATGGAACTAGGTTATGCATAAATGCACAGACAGGATATTCCGAAAGAATAATAAAGAATGGAATAATAGAAGAATTTTATCACGTATGCGATACTTCGCATAAACAGGTTATTCCAACATAATAATAAAGAATGGAATAACAGAAGAATTTCACCAAGTATACGGTACTTTGTATATACAGGTTATTCCAACAGAATAATAAGGAATGGAATAACAGAAGAATTTCACCAAGTATAGGGTAGTCCCCGTATACAGGTTATTCCAACAAAATAATAAAGAATGGAATAACAGAAGTTCTTTTCACGAATACAAAAGAAATAATACCCCTTACCGTAAAAGAAGAGTATTTCGACTGGTAGGGCGAGGATATTCTTGAAGAAAACTTGCACTACGCTCTAAGCTTCTTAAAACTCTCACGAAATACGCTCAAAATTATAGAATAGAATTCTCTCTACAGTTTCTCTCTCTAGAGTTTCAGTGAATTCGTAAGAAATAATGAAGGAACGAGCTTCTATTTATAGGAGAATGGACTGAATAGTAACTAATTCCTGAACGGTCCAGATTGATTTACTTTTAAATGGACGGTCCAGATTGGTTTACTATAAAATATTCTAATAAAACAAAATCTTTTAAATAAAATATAATATATTCTATTTATAATGTAATAAAATGAATAACTTTATAAAAGTATTTTGTTTTATATAATAAGATTTTACTATGCAAATACTATGCAGGCACTATGCAAACACTATGCATAATAAAATATAATATATTTTATTTATAGTATAATAAAACGAATAACTTTATAAAAGTATTCTGTTTTATATAAAAAAATTTTACTATGCAAAACAATATGCATAATAGAATATAATATATTCTATTTATAGTCTAATAAAACGAATAACTTTTTAAAAGTATTATGTTTTATATAAAAAGCTTTTCTGTTTTATTACATAAATAATACTAATAAAACAAAACTTCATCATCATTATTATAATTCACACTATTAATCGACCAGGTCATTCCCAGGAAAGAGGGGGCTTCCAATAAGGATTTCTCCCTATTGGCGCGTAATTAGGTGACCAAACCTCTCCTTGGCAGAACTTTTAGACATCGTTAATATTGCAAATAATAATATTAATAATTATGTCATCTCAATTATTGATTTAATAATATATAAAATATCGACAATAATTAAATCAAATAACGTGAGATACTATGTAACAATTACTGAAGCAATAATTGAACAAAACTTAGTGACTTCTCACGTAAGCATCAATAATCAATACCGTGTGCTACTATGCAACCACACGTATTCCTGTACTTTTAACACCGGATGTTTTAACAGTTAACGGTAAAACTTCCGCCGTTATTTTCATAAAATATTTTTGTCATTTTCTCAATCCGACAATAATTCTATTGTGGGGTCCACCAATGATTATGCCGTCATACAAATATTCCATGTTAAAACGAATATTCCCCGACCAATCGAATATTATATAACAACTTGCGTACTCTACAAAATTTATAAATATTGCCCACAACTATATCATTATATCAAATTCATTCCATAATATTTAAAAATGATATTTATAGAAAAATCATCTATATTAAAAAAAAGTTGGGGTCTTACATCTTCTTTCTCTCTATAATAATTGTTATATAGCTTTAGTGAATTGGTGAAAAATAACGAAGGAATGAAGTTCTATTTATAGGAACATATAGTTTCAATAATTGCACATTTTGGGGCTCGAAATATTACAGTATAATACCTCCCTCTTTTTCTTCATTTTTAATTTAGTCCTGCAAGTATTATCAATCTTGCACCACCTCCTCTAATAGTAAATCATGTGAATCAATAGTAAATCATGCGACTCAATAGTTCTAAACATGTGAAAAAATTAATTATAGTATAGTACCTTCAACTATACCTCCATTTTTAATTTAGTCATGCAAGTATTATCAATCTTGCACCAAATTGCCTAATAGTAAATCATGTGAATCAATAGTACACACATGTCAACACATAGTTATAAGCATGTGAATTAATAGCAATTAATTGCTCATTTATCTGGTTAATTACCCGATAACTTCCAGACATCAATTATTATTGAAATAAATGCCGATTTCCACTAACACTAATAATTTCCACACAATGGAACTATCAATTTCATCTTTAATCAACACGAACTTATTCATCATTAATATTATAATTCACAATATTTAACAACCAGGTCGTTCCCAGGAAAGTGGGGGCTTTACAATAAGGATTTCTCCTTATTGGCGTGCAATTAGGTGCCCAAACCTCTCCTTGACAGAACTTCTAGACATTGTCAATATTGTAAATAATAATATGAATAAATTTGTCGTCTCAATTATTGATTTAATAATATAATATATTATGCAAATGATACTGTGACAATAATTGAATCAATAATATGAGAGATATGATACAACAATTACTGTAGCAATAATTGAGTATAACTAAGTGACTTCTTACGTAAGCATCAATAATCAATATCGTGTGCCACTATGCAACTACGCGTTTTACTGTACTTTTACTACCGGGTAGTTCAATAGTTTTAACGGTAACACTTTCGCCATTATAAAAAGATAATTCTGTCATTTTCTTACTACGATAATACTTCCGTTGTGGGGTCCACCAATGATTGTGCCGTCGTACGGATATTCCTCGATAAAAAAATATTTTATAACAACTTGCATACTTTGCAAAAATTTTCACATATCACCCTTAACTTTAACCTTTTATCAATTTAACCATTTATGAAATAAAATAATAATTATAAAAAAATTGAATACTTTCATTTCATAAAATTCGGGGTCTTACAATCTCCTCTCCTTATGAAATTTAGCCCTCGAAATTTATGTACGTACCTAGTATGCCGAAGAGGTGAGAATACATTGACTTCATTTCATATTCCAACTCTTGAGGTATAACCTTTGAGTGTCGAATATGATCCTTCTTATTCAAGATTTTAACACGTATCTCCTCATACGTTAAATCTTCTGCTATCTCGTCTAGTTCTAATTCAATAATGTGGTTCGGGTCGTCCACATATATATGTAACATCGATACGTGAAAAACGTTATGAATAAGAGACATACTTAGCGGTAAAGCGAGTCTATAGGCTATAGTTCCTACTTGATCGAGGATCTCAAATGGGCCAATTAAATTGAGGGTTGAGATTTTCTCTCTTCATCGACTCTTGCTTCTAGAATAACGCCTTCTTAAACCTTATTCTTCACATTTATCAACTATGGGCTTTTGCTTGAGCGGCTTTTAACTTTATCGATTAAAGTCGATTCTACTCGTATATTTGATATCACCATGTGGGTCCCTAGAGTCTTTAACTCTATCTTCATCATTTGTAAGTTATACAAAATGGGTTTTTGTGTTAACAATATCGCACTCATAAACGTATACGATCTTCTACTCAACGCGTCAGCTACCACGTTCGCTCTTCAATGATGATATTGAATGGTATGGTCGTAATATTCAACAGCTCGAGCCAACATCTTTGGTGCATAATACGTTCGTTTTGGTTGAAGAAATATTTGAGGGGTTTAAAAGTGGGTTTTGTACTGGGGTCAATACAAAATTCGATTTCACGATCTAGGGTTAGGCTAAGAAGTCTTCAGAGAATACGTTAAGAAATTTATTAAAGATAGAAAAAAAACCATGACTCTCATCCAAGACTTGGATAGCACATCACATTGATACCTATCAACTTGCCACCGTTATTCACAACGTACCTTACGAATATTCTGGCTTCGGTGTATTCCAAGACTTGGAAGTCACCAGCAAAAGGCTCAGGGCTCTTTACTTATGGCTTAATGTAACAGTGATTGAATTTAGTGGTTTGGTTGCTTGAATTCGCATAACAGGTTGGTTAAGAATATGAAAACTAACAACCTTACAAAAAGCATGATGAGTAGTTAGCCAATCGAATTCTAAAATCACATCAAAGGCAAGTATTTTCAAAGAGATAAGATCGATAGGTATCGTGAAAGTGTCAATTTGAATTAACAAGATTTATAAACAGTGGAGGTAATGAAGGTTTCTACTAATGAAGTTTCAACTAATAAGTCAAAGTAAAATTTCTTCGGAGTCAAATTTAAACGTTGGCGCAAACAAGAGAGATAAAAGAATGGGTAGAATAGGTATCTAATATGGTATAGACTTAGCAAGAATTTATAATTAACTAACCCGTACTAACTTCGTTCGGGTTACTCGCTTTTTGAGAAGTCATGAAAAATGCTCTTCCTGAAACCACCGACTTTGTTTTGTCCGTATCCGCGTTTGGTGCCACTGTCCCAGCTGGACTTGATTTTGCTACAAGACAAAATTGAACTATGTGATTGTCTTTTCCATAACTAAAACATACCTTGGAAGGCTGTGAACAGTTTGGACTTATGTGTCTCTCCTCTCCGCATCTGTAGCATCTAACTGGCGGTCATTCTCCTCCCTTAGAATTTGTTGCTGGTGTTGGTGCTGCTGCCGACGTCTTACTATCATCGTTAAATCTTCTCTTCTTGAATTTCCCACTTATATTATCTTGGCCATGATTACCACCGAAGTGGTTACCATTCTTAGCATGATAATTTCTCCCACGATGGTTATCATTGTTCCTATGGTCGTTGCCACTGGTACGATTATTATCGTGTTGTTGGTCGTTGCCTTTTTATTGTGCTGACTCATTATCGCGCTCCAATAACTAAGACCTATTCACAACATCTGAATATAAACAAAGTTTGTGAGAAATGAGGTATTGACGTATATCGGGTTTCAAAACACTTAGAAACATTCGCATCATTCGCTCCTTATTATCGACCAAATGGGATGAAAATCGGGACAACTCGGCAAACTTAGCCTCGTACTGCGACACGGTCATATTATTTTGCTCCAACTTGATAAACTCCACCTCCTTCATGTGACGAATACTTTCGGGAAAGTACTTGTCATTGAACAGCTCTTGGAACTTCTCCCAAGACATCTTGAGTGCGTCAAAATGGGTATGTTTTACAGATTCCCACCAGTAATCTGCCTCTTCACGCAACATAAAGGTGGCAAAGGGAACCTTTTGCTCCTCGGAGCATTCCAAGACATCAAATATCTTGGTAATCTGTTTTATCCATGTCTCTGCCTTAAGTGGATCTGGTTTTCCCAAAAATTTTGGCGGTCTCAGCTCCTTGAACTGCTTAGCAGTGACCAGCCGTGGGTTGCCATTATTTTCACCTGCATTATGAACAAGAGTCTCTCTCGCCTGATGTTGCATGAATTGTATAAAGCCTCTGATCATCCCATCGTTCATCATCTGATCGGTATTGTTGTTTACCTGAGGATTATTATCTTCCTGTTGCACATTATCCTGGGTATTGATCGTTGGTGACTCAACGGTCTCATGTGCGTCATTTCTTATATCAACATTTTCGGATGCCATTTTCAAATATTATCACAAAACAAGGGTTAATTAACATATCACATATTATCCCTATACTCTGTCCGACCAATTAAATACCAAAAAAATATTAGGTAGGTCATACAAGCGAAGGAATTCTCCGTCTCTCCCCTCCTAGTTCTTGTCTCACATCTTATCCAGGGATCATATCCCTAAGCTTTGATACCAACTGTGACGCCCCCAAAACAGGTATACATCACCCATCTTGAGTCGCCAAATACATGTTATAAAATCAAATATAAACTTAATTATACAACTGTCGTGTACAATACGACAAAACATAGCTGAGATTTTAAACAAGAATATTGCCTTCTAGACAATATCCACACTCAATGGAGTCCTCATTACATTTATTGTCACACTATTTTATAGAATAGTGAGAACTACTAAAACAACCATCTGGACCGTCAATCCGTTCCCCGACTCGTCCCAACTACATTCTCATTTCCTGAAGAGAACAGTGAAAGAAAGGGTGAGCTCAACTAGCCCAGTAAGAAATATTATGACTAAGATAATATAGAATAAATTATCCTTATCCTTCAACAGTATAACAACTGATAGAATATAATAGACAACAAGTTTTAGATCAACAACTGCAGCGGAATAAGCAATCCAATAGAAGAGTCAAGTAGAGCCTAAAATCTACTATCTTCTATGATTTAAAATTTTTTTCATCAACTTTATCGCTTAGACTCAGCTTAATAAATAAAATCGAATCATCCCTGCATTACGGCCAAGGATATTCATGTAATCATCAATGGTCATGATTATACCGAATAATTCCTGATCATAATCATACCAACAACTGTCCATCAATGAACTATAGGCCAATGAGGACTTTCACCACATCATTCGTCACATTACGGTCATGATTATACCGAATAATCCCTGGTCATAATCATACCAAGTCCATCTATGCACGTAAGTCAAAGATGACTTTCATCAAAATATAAGCACGAGGATGATGACAATGACATAATAATTCAATAAAACAAGTTCAAGGATAAATTTTAAATATTTATAATTTAATTTATCCAGAAATCAATAACGTCCAAATTGTCAACATGATACTGCTTTGTGGAGTAAAATTCAAGAATGCTCAGAAGAATATTTCCATGAAATGATACTGGACGACGTGCAAATATCCAGGATATTCTACTAATTTCATGGAGTATAGAAGCCAAAACTTTAACCAACTGAGTATAATAGAATATATGAAACTGCAAATGGATTTTCGCCCGCCATTTAGTAATCCACGTAGACAGATCATTTCCACAATTTAATAAGCAATGAATACGAAGGATCATTCACCATGTATGTGATAATCCACATAGACAGGTTATTCCAACAGAATAATAAAGAATAGAATAACAAAAGAATTCACCAGGCATGCGATAGACCGCACAGACAGGTTTTTCCCAATCGAATAATAAAAAATGGAACCAGGTCATTAGGGGTGTAAATCGAACTAAGTAGTTCGGTACTCGACTCGAGATCGACTTGAAAATATGATCCAAAACTCGAATTCAAAATTGATCTGAGTCGAATCTGATCCATACTCGTTTTCTGTTTAATGATACACGAGTCAAATTTGAGCATACCAGTGTTTGCTCATATTAAGGTTCGAGTATTTTATTTTTTTCTCGAACCGTACTCGATACCTGCCCGATGAATCATATTCGAATATTGGTCTGATCCATGCTAATAAGCTAAATATGTGATATTTGTATCAATCTTTATAATTTATAAAGTGTAGTATGAAATTGTTTAAACTTGTACTTGAATAAATCAATTAACTGAATGTCAATTTATATTACATTCCTTATAATTTCAATACATAAATAAAAGTGAAAAAGTTTTATATATAAATATTAGTTAAGTAACCAATTTAGTATGTAGTGGTTCAGTTTTAAGTAAAATGGTTCATATTCGAAAGTCAATTTGAAGGCTCATGAGCAACTCACTTTTTAAACGAGTCGAGTACTTACGAGCCGAGTAGGTCCGAGTAATGATCCGAGTTGAATCTGGCGCAAAAATAAAAATCCCTTATCGAATCCGAGTTGAATTCGATCTCAATTTTTTCGAGTCGAGCTGAATCTGAGAATGAAGGTGTTCGCTCAGATTCGATTTGTTTACACTCCTACAGGTCATGCATAATCCGCACAGACAGGATATTCCAACAGAATAATAAAAAATGGAACCAGGTCATGCGTCATCCGCACAGACAGGATATTCTAACAGAATAATAAAGAATGGAATAACAACAAATTCACCATGCATGCGATAGACCACACAGGCAAGTTATTCCAACAGAATAATAAATAATGGAATAACAGAAGAATTTCACCATGTATGATGTACTTCGCATAGACAGGCTATTCCAACATAATAGTAAAGAATGGAATAACAACCCTTATGAGTATTGAAAGAAAATAACTCTCTTCATGAATACGAAAGAATAATACCCCTTACCTTAGAAAAAACTGGATATTAGAATAGTGAGGTAGCAGATTTCTCTTCTTCTTTCTCTCTATAATTTCTCTTTATAATAATTGCCCTATAGCTTTAGTGAATTGGTGAAAAATAATGAAGGAATGAGCTTCTATTTATAGGAACATATAGTTTCAAGAATTGCACATTTTGGGACTCGAAATATTACAGTATAATACCTCCCTCTTTTTCTTCATTTTTAATTTAGTCCTATAAGTATTATCAATCTTGCACCACCTCCCCTAATAGTAATTCATGTGAATCAATAGTAAATCACGTGACTCAATATTTCTAAACATGTGAAAAAATTAATTATAGTATAGTACCTTCAACTATACCTCCATTTTTAATTTAGTCATGCAAGTATTATCAATCTTGGACCAAATCCCCTAATAGTAAATCATGTGAATCAATAGTACACACATGTAAACACATAGTTATAAGCATGTGAATTAATAGCAATTAATGCTCATTTATCTGGTTAATTACCCGATAACTTCCAGACATCAATTATTATCGAAATAAATGTCGATTTTCACTAACACTAATAATTCCCACACAATGGAACTATTAATTTCATCTTTAATCAACACGAACTTATTCATCATTAATATTATAATTCACAATATTTAACAACCAAGTATTTTCTAGGAAAGATGGGGCTTTTTGATAAGGATTTCTCCTTATTGGCGCGCAATTAGGTGACCAAACCTCTCCTTGACAGAACTTCTAGACATTGTCAATATTACAAATAATAATATGAATAACTTTATCGTCTCAATTATTGATTTAATAATATAACATATTATGCAGATGATACTGTGACAATAATTGAATCAATAATATGAGAAATATGATTCAACAATTATTGTAGCAATAATTGAGTATAACTTAGTGACTGCTTACGTAAGCATCAATAATCAATACCGTGTGCCACTATACAACCACGCGTATTACTGTACATTTACTACTGGGTAGTTCAACAGTTTTCTCGGTAACACTTTCGTCGTTATAAAAAGATAATTTTGTCGCTTTCTTACTACGATAATACTTCCGTTGTGGGGACCACCAATGATTATGCCGTCGTACGGATATTCCGCGACAAAAAAAATATTTTATAACAACTTGCATACTTTGCAAAAATTTTCACATTACCTTAACTTTAACCTTTTATCAATTTAACCATTTATGAAATAAAATAATAATTATAAGAAAATTGAATACTTTTATTTCATAAAATTTGGGATTTTACATTTTTACTATTATAAAGTTAAAATATCTAAAATGTATCATTTAACAATAAAATTATATACTAGAAGAACAAAACTATAACTATTAGCTTCTTTCAAAACTTACTTGCAATGCCGGGAGACGGGAACAATGAACAATATAATTTTATTGTTAAAATATGTTAAGTCCAAATTAATTTAGAATTAATCTACATGGGGGTTGGATAATTAATTCATGTTTATGAATTTTTGGATGGAGGGAGTATTTATCACTTTTATTTGCCCAATTATTTAGAAATTAGAATTCCAAATATTTAAAGTAAGTCCAAAGTAAATTTTGGATCAAGTTGGATTAACTAGTTGTTAGTTGTCACATGTATTCACACTCTTCATAAATATAATGAATTAAAATAAACTTTTTATAACTATGTAAATTATAATCTATGTATTGAGGATAAATTATAAATAAAAGTCCCCATAAACATATTATTAAATTTTTATAATTAATTGAGAAAAAAATAATTAAATATTCAATATTAAATTTTGAATCTAATTATAAATTATAAATATTCATACACACTATAATATTACTGCACACACATAAAATGGACATCTAAACATTAATAAGTAGAGCATTCATTTTAAATTTAGGATTTCAAAAATGATGAAAACTTGTTTGAATTATAATTTAGAACATTGATTATCGTATTTAAATATTTATTAAAAATAAATAAATTAACATTCATTCATTAATAAACTATATTTTAAAACTCATTATTTTTTTATTCTAGTTATAGTTAGGGTTGTAAATGGTAATCAAAAATTTTGTATTCGTCTACATCCGTATTCAGAAAAAAACGGATATTATTCGTATTCGAAAAAAACGAATATTATCCGTATTCGATTTAAAGATATCCATAAATAAGTGGATACATATACTACTATATTCGGATCTTTATATATCCGTTTACACCCCTAAATATATCCACTAAATGTAAAATCTTAAATTTTACGAATAAAGATTTAAATTTCTCGATTTTTTTTAATATTATGGTGTGGATTTAATATAATGTTATAGTTGTGGGCAATATTTATAAATTTTGCAAAGTATGCAAGTTGTTATATTATATTCGATTGGTCGGGGAATATTCTTGTATCGAGAAATATTCGTACGACGACACAATCATTGGTGGACCCCACAACGGAATTATTGTCGGATTGAGAAAACGACAAAAATATTTTATGAAAATAACGGCGGAGGTTTTACCGTTAATACTGTTGAAACACTCGGTGTTAAAAGTACAGTAATAATTGTGGTTGCATAGTAGCACACGGTATCCATTCCTTATTATTCTGTTGGAATAACCTGTATATGCGAAGTACCACATACATGGTGAAATTCTTCTGTTATTTCATTCTTTATTATTATGTTGGAATAACCTGTTTGTGCGAAGTACCGCATACATGGTTAAATTCTTCTGTTATTCCATTATTTATTATTATGTTGGAATAACCTGTTTGTGCGAAGTACCGCATACATGGTGAAATTCTTCTATTATTCCATTCTTTATTATTCTGTTGGAATATCCTGTCTGTACGTTTTACGCCGGACCTGGTTCCATCTTTATTATTCTATTGGAACATCCTGTCGGTGCGAATTTCGCCTGACCTGGTTCCGTTATTTATTATTCTATTGTAATAACCTTTCTATGCGACGTACCGCATGCATGGTGATTTCTATTGTTATTCCATTCTTTATTATTCTATTGGAATATCCTGTCTGTGCATTTTATGCCAGACCTGGTTCCGTCTTTATTATTCTACTGGAATATCCTGTCTGTGCGTTTTACGCCAGACCTGGTTCCGTTATTTATTATTCTGTTAGAATAACCTGTCTATGCGAAGTACCGCATGCATGGTGATTTCTGTTGTTATTCCATTCTTTATTATTCTGTTGGAACACCCTGTCGGTGCGAATTTCGCCTGACCTGGTTCTGTTATTTATTATTCTGTTGGAATAACCTGTCTATGCGACGTACCGCATGCATGGTGATTTCTGTTGGTATTCCATTCTTTATTATTCTGTTGAAATATCCTGTTGGTGCGTATTACGCCTGACCTGGTTCCGTTATTTATTATTCTGTTGGAATAACCTGTCTATGCGAAGTACCTCATGCATGGCGACTTCTTTTGTTATTCCATTCTTTATTATACTCAGTTGGTTAAAAGTTTTAACTTCTATACTCCATGAAATTAGTGGAATATCCTTGTTATTTGCGCTTCATCCAATATCTTTTCTTGAAAATATTTTTCCGAGCATTCTTGAATTTTACTCTACAAAGAAGTATCATGTTGACAATTTGGACGTTATTAGTTCCTGAATAATTTAATTCTTGAACTTGTTTTATTGAATTATTATGTCATTTTCATCATCCTCATGTTTATATTATGTTGAAAGTCATATGTGGCCTATAGTGCATAGATGGACTTGGTATGATTATGACCAGGGATTATTCGGTATAATCATGACCGTAATATTACAAATGATGTGAAAAAAGTCCTCATTGGCCCGTAGTGCATTGATGAACAGTTTTTGGTATGATTATGACTATGGATTCTCTTCGGCCAAGGGTGCAAAGATGAATTATTTTATGGCATGATCAAGACCGTTGATGAAAACACAATTATCTTTGTCCCGTAGTGCATAATTTGTGGTCATGATACTAATGAATATCCTTGGCCGTAGTGCAGGGATGATGTGGATTATTTATTAAGCTGAGTCTTAGCGATAAAAGTGATGAAAAACCTTTTTAAATCATAAAAGGTAGTAGATTTTATTCTTTACTTGACTCTTTTAGATTGCTTGTTCCGCTACAGTTAAACTTGATGTCTATTGTATTTTATCAGTTTAACACTGTTGAAGACTAATTATAATTTATTCTGCATTATCTTAGTCATAATAATTCTTACTGGGCTAGTTGAGCTCACCCTTTCCTTCACTGTTCTCTTCAGGAAATGGGAACGTAGCCGGGACTAGTCGGGAAACGGAATGACGGTCCAGATGATAGTATTAGTAGTCCTGACTATTCTGTTAAATAGTGTGACAATAAATGTAATGAGGACTTATTCTGAGAGTGGATATTGTCTAGAAGACAATATTTGTATTAAAACTCACAGCTCTCTTGTTGTATATTAAAGATTGTATTTGTATTCTGTACCATGTATTTGGCGACTCAGAATAGGTGATGTATACCTATTTTGGGGGCGTCACAGTTGGTATCAAAGCTTAGTGACATGATCCCTGGCTGAGATGTGAGACAAGAACTAGGAGGGGAGAGACGGAGAATTCCTTCGCTAGTATGACCTACCTAAGTTTATTTGGTATTTATTGGTCGGTCAGAGTATAGGGATAATATGTGATATGTTAATTAACCCTTATTTTGTTGCAGTGTTTGAAAATGGCATTCGAAAATGTTGAGATAAGCAATGGAGCAACATAATATGACCATATCGCAGTACGAGACTAAGTTTGCGGAGTTATCTCAGTTTGCATCTCATTTGGTCGATAATGAGGAGCGAATGACGCGAATATTTCTAAGAGGTATGAAACCCGTTATACGTCAATACCTCATTTCTCACAAACTTTGTTTAAATTCAGATGTTGTGAATATGGCTCAGTTATTGGAGCGCAATAATGAGTCAGCACAACCAAAAGGCAACAACCAACAACACGATAATAATCGTACCGGTGGGAATGGCCATCGGAATAATGATAACCATCGTGGGGGAAATTATCATGCCAAGAATGGTAACCACTTCGGTGGTAATCATGGCCAAGATAGTAGAAATGGAAATTTCAAGAAGAGAAGGTCATTTAGCTCGATTTTGTCGTGCACCAAAGTCAAGTCCAACTGGGACGGTGGCACCAAAGGCGGATACAGACAAGACAAAGTTGGTGATTTCAAGAAGAGCGTTTTTCGTGACTTCTCAAAAAGCGAGTAACCCAAACAAAGTTAGCACGGGTTAGTTAATTATAAATTCTTGCGAAGTCTATACCTTATTAGATATCGGTTCTACCCATTTCTTTTATCTCTCTTGCTTGCGATCAACGTTTAAATTTGACTCCGAAGAAATTAGACATTGACTTATCTGTTGAAACTCCGTCAGGAGAAACCTTCATTACATCCACTGTTTATAAATCTTGTTGATTCAAATCGACACTTTCACGTTACCTGTCGATCTTATCTCTTTGAAAATACTTGCTTTTGATGTGATTTTTGGAATCGATTGGTTAACTACTCATCATGCTTTTCGTAAGGTTGTTAGTTTTTATATTCCTAACCAACCTGTTATGCGAATTCAAGCAACCAAAGCACTAAAGTCAATCACTGTTATATCAAGCCATAAGTAAAGAGCCCCGATCTTTTCGTTGTTGACTTTCTTGTGTGGAATTCACCGAAGCCAGACTATCCGTAGGGGACGTCGTGAATAACGGGGGCAAGTTTTTAGGTTTCAATGTGACGTGCTATCCAAGTCTTGGATGAGGGTCACAGTTTTGAATGATATTTTATCGTTAATAAATTTCTTGATGTATTTCTAAAGACTTCTTGGCCTACCCAGAGCGTGAAATCGAATTTTGTACTGACCCCAGTACAAAACCCCATTTCTAAAACCCTTAAATATTTCTTCAACTAATACGAACGTAGCATGGGCCTAAGACGTTGACTCAAGATGTTGAAGATTACGATCGTACCATTCAATACCATCGTAGAAAAGCGAATGTGGTAGCTGACACGTTGAGTAGAAGATCGTATGCGTTTATGAGTGTGAATATACGAACCTACGTGAAGATAACGAATATACAATTAGAATCGACTTTAATCGATAAAGTTAAAGTCGCTCAAGCTATATACTCAAACCTGATGAATGTGAAAAAAGAAGGTTCAAGAGGACGTTATTCTAGAAGCAAGAATTGATGAAGAGAGGAAATTTCAACCCTCGATTTATTTAGCCCATTTGAAATCCTCGATCGAGTAAGAACTGTGGCTTATAGACTCGTTTTACCGCCAAGTATGTCGCGTGTTCATAACGTTTTTCACAAATCGATGTTACGTAAATATGTGGACGACCCGAACCACATTATTGATTTAGAACCGGATGAGATAGCGGATAATTTAACGGATGAAGATGTACCTGTTAAAATCCTGGAATGTATTCAACACTCAAAGGTTATACCTCAAGAGTTAGAATCGGACGAAGTGTCCTCATCTGTTCGGCATACCAGGTACGTACGTAAATTTCAAGGGCGAAATTTCATGAGGGGAGATTGTAAAATCTCAAATTTTACGAATAAAGATTTAAATTTCTCGAATTTTTTTTGAATATTATGGTGTGGATTTAATATAATGTTATAGTTGTGGGTAATATTTATAAATTTTGCAAAGTATGCAAGTTGTTATATTATATTCGATTGGTCGGGGAATATTCTTTGTGTCGGGGAATATTCGTACGACGAAAAAATCAGTGGTGGACCCCACAACGAAATTATTGTCGGATTGAGAAAACGACAAAAATATTTTTATGAAATAACGGCGGAGGTTTTACCGTTAATACTATTGAAACACTCGGTGTTAAAAGTACAGTAATACGTGTGGCTGCATGGTAGCACACGATATTGATTATTGTTGTTTACGTATGAAGTCACTCAGTTTTGTTTAATTATTGCTATAGTAGTTGCTGCATAGTATCTCACGTTATTTGATTCAATTATTGTTGATTGTTATATATATATATATATATATATATATATATTATATCAATTTTGTTTTATTAGCATTATTAATGTAATAAAATAGAAAAGCTTTTTATATAAAACAGAATACTTTTATAAAGTTATTCTATAAATAGAATATATTATATTCTATTATGCATAGTATTTTGCATAGTAAAATCTTTTTATATAAAACAGAATACTTTTGTAAAGTTATTCTATAAATAGAATATATTATATTTTATTATGCATAGTGTTGCATAGTGCCTGTATAGTGTTTTGCATAGTAAAATCTTTTTATATAAAACAGAATACTTTTATAAAGTTATTCGTTTTATTAGATTATAAATATATTATATTTTATTTAAAAGATTTTGCTTTAAATCTGGACCGTCCGTTTAAAAGTAAATCAATATGGACCGTTCATGGATTGGTTACTATTCAGTCCATTCTTCTGTAAATAGAAGCTCATTCCTTAATTATTTATTACGAATTCACTGAAACTTTAGAGAGAGATACTATAGAGAGAATTCTTCTTCTATAATCTTGAGCGTATTTCTTTGGAGTTTAAGAGAGCTTTGAGCGTAGTGCAAGTTTTCTTCGAGTATATCCTCGCCCTATCAGTCGGAGTACTCTTCTATCAAAGGTAAATGATGTTATTATTATAGTAAGGGATATTATTTGTTGTACTCGTAAGGGGTATTATTTCTTTCGTATTCATGAAGAGAGCTATTACTATTCTATTTCTTATTATTCTGTTGGAATAACCTGTATATGCGAAGTACCGCATACATGGTGAAATTCTTCTGTTATTCTATTCTTTATTATTATGCTGGAATAACCTGTTTGTGTGAAGTACCGCATACATGGTGAAATTCTTCTAATTATTCCATTCTTTATTATTCTATTAGAATATCCTGTCTGTACGTTTTACGCTGGACCTGGTTCCGTCTTTATTATTCTGTTGCAACATCCTGTCGGTGCGAATTTCGCCTGACCTGGTTCCGTTATTTATTATTCTATTGGAATAACCTGTCTATACGATGTACCACATGCATGGTGATTTCTGTTGTTATTCCATTCTTTATTATTCTGTTGGAATATCCTGTCTGTGCGTTTTACGCCGGACCTGGTTCCGTCTTTATTATTCTGTTGGAATATCCTGTCTGTTCGTTTTACGGCAGACCTGGTTTCGTTATTTATTATTCTGTTAGAATAACCTGACTATGCAAAGTACCGCATGCATGGTGATTTCTGTTGTTATTCCATTCTTTATTATTCTGTTGGAACATCCTGTCAGCGCGAATTTCGCCTGACCTGGTTCCGTTATTTATTATTCTGTTGGAATAACCTGTCTATGCGACGTACCGCATGCATGGTGATTTCTGTTGGTATTCCATTCTTTATTATTCTGTTGAAATATCCTGTTGGTGCGTATTATGCCTGACCTGGTTCCGTTATTTATTATTCTGTTGGAATAACCTGTCTATGCGAAGTACCTCATGCATGGCGACTTCTTTTGTTATTCCATTCTTTATTATACTCAGTTGGTTAAAAGTTTTGACTTCTATACTCCATGAAATTAGTGGAATATCCTTGTTATTTGCGCTTCATCCAGTATCTTTTCATGGAAATATTTTTCCGAGCATTCTTGAATTTTACTCTACAAAGAAGTATCATGTTGACAATTTGGACGTTATTAGTTCCTGAATAATTTAATTCTAGAACTTGTTTTATTGAATTATTATGTCATTTTCATCATCCTCATGTTTATATTATGTTGAAAGTCATATGTGGCCTGTAGTGCATAGATGGACTTGGTATGATTATGACCAGGGATTATTCGGTATAATCATGACCGTAATATTACAAATGATGTGGAAAAAGTCCTCATTGACCCGTAGTGCATTGATGGACAGTTTTTGGTATGATTATGGCAATGGATTCTCTTCGGCTAAGGGTACAATGATGAATTGGTTTATGGCATGATCAGGACCGTTGATGAAAACACAATTATCTTTGGCCCGTAGTGCATGGATAATTTATGGTCGTGATACTAATGAATATCCTTGGCCGTAGTGCAGGGATGATGTGAATTATTTATTAAGCCGAGTCTCAACGATAAAAGTGATGAAAAACCTTTTTAAATAATAAAAGATAGTAGATTTTATTCTCTACTTGACACTTTTAATGGATTTCTTGTTCCGCTGCAGATAAAGTTGATATCTATTGTATTTTATCAGTTAATATTATTGAAGACTAATGATAATTTATTCTGCATTATCTTAGTCATAATATTTCTTATTGGGCTAGTTAAGCTCACCCTTTCCTTCACTATTCTCTTTAGGAAATAAAAACAGTAGCCGGGACTAGTGGGGGAACGGAGTGTCGGTCCAGATGATAGTATTAGTAGTCCTCACTATTCTGTTAAATAGTGTGACAATAAATGTAATAAGGACTTATTCTGAGAGTGGATATTGTCTAGAAGACAATATTTGTATTAAAACTCACATCTCTCTTGTTGTATATTAAAGATTGTATGTATATTCTATACCATGTATTTGGCGACTCAGAATAGGTGATGTATACCTATTTTGGGGGCGTCACACTAAATATAAATCTGTATAGTATAATTTTTACTTAATTTGATCTAATTAATTAAATTATAAACTTGTACAATAAATAACATAAATGTCAAAAAATAATAAATATTCATTTTATCAGGAAAATAAAGTCATACATTTTTTTGCTAATTAAATTTTTCAATGATTAAAATTAACATAATATCCATTCAAAATTATTTTTTTGTAATTAAAAAGTAAAATTTTAATTCTAAAAAAAGTACAAATTAACGTAAAAAATAAATTATAAATGTAACACCCCAGTCCCACATCGAAAGATAGGGGGAAAATTTGTCTGCATATAAGGAATTAAGTAACTACCAATAGTACCTTCAAGTCATGACCTTTTGGAGAGCCTGTGGTGGGCTAGATGACCCAAGAAGATACTATTGGGCCAGTGGTTTGAGGCCTTATTTGGATGGATTTGATTCGATTCGGACTTGGGATTTGACCCAAGATTTGTTCCGGACTCGGGATTTGACCCGGGTTGTTTCATATGGTATCAGAGCCGACTCTCGAAAGCTCGGGTCGGGTCATCCGATCGGGTTGCCGGAGGTGGGGACACGAAGGCTGGTGGTATTATCCCACAATGGAGAGATGGAGGTCCGGAGGTGGGGACACGAAGCCAGCCGGTATTATCCCACAATGGCTAGAGAGGCAAAGATCTTTGGGCCCGTGTGTGTGATCGGTTCTGACGGGGACGTCAGAAATTTAAGTGGGGGAGTTTGTAACACCCCAGTCCCACATCGAAAGATAGGGGGAAAATTTGTCTGCATATAAGGAATTAAGTAATTACCAATAGTACCTTTAAGTCATGACCTTTTGGAGAGCCTGTGGTGGGCTAGATGACCCAAGAAGATACTATTGGGCCAGTGGTTTGAGGCCTTATTTGGATGGATTTGATTCGATTCGGACTTGGGATTTGACCCAAGATTTGTTCCGGACTCGAGATTTGACCCGGGTTGTTTCAATAAATATTCTCCCCAAATATTAAAAGTTATGTAAAACAAACTTATTATTATAGAACGAATCTTATTAAAAGATTTTTTTTACATGATAGATGTAGTAATAAATATTATTATATTTTGTTTTATTCAACATTGCAAAAAAAACAAAAACAACACCAATTGTTTACTAAAAATATAATTAAAAAAATAAACATCCCAAATTTTGACATACACTCAAGAAAAGTTAACATATAAAAATCATAATATAAAACTAAGAATTCAAATAATAATTTTTTTTGTTAAATACCAAAAATTAAACTATCAAAATACTCAATCACTCTAATTAGAACAACTCAATTAATAATTTAATTTTAAATTCTTAATATTTGTATCATTTATCCAAAAATATATATTAATTAAACTAAATTTGTTTTTTAATAAGTTACCAACAATTTGAATGAGATAGTCTTAATTACAAATAAAACATAATTAAAATGTATTGTATTAAAAAAGAATTATTAAACACACACACACACACACACACTTATATATATATATATATATATATATATATATAGCGAGGATCAAGTGCATACCCCTTATCTTACTCACCCGTGCTCACCTCCTTTAGCGACGGACCCGACGATGGTTTCGGTCATACAACCATCGTCTATACTTTTAGCGACGAAAAACATATAGCGTCGCTAAAAGTATAGACGACGGTTGTATGACTGAACTGTCGACGGGTCCGTCGCTAAAGGGGGTGAGCACGGGTGAGTAAGATAAGGGGTATATACTTAATTCGGACCGTATATATATATATATATATATATAGACACACATAATTCAAGAATTAAAATTTGGTAACATACAAGGGTAAGTATGTAACTTTATCTATTTCGTCAATCTTAAAAATTTGCAGGGATACTAATTGTTATTTAAAAAAGTAGAGGAGAGGTGAGTGTTATTATGGTTATCTAGAGGGGGCATCACTGTATTTTACTCTTTAAAATATAGGACAAGTTATAAGACCCCGAATTTTTTTTATAAATAAAATTGAATTTTCTCTATTTATTATCTTGAAATAATAAGGAGTTAATTTGATATAATATTTTGGTTATAGGTGAAATGTGCAAATTTTACAAAATAAGCAAGTGATTATAAAATATTCATTTTTGTCGGGGAATATTCGTTTAGTCGTGAAATATTCTTTTTGTCAGGAATATCCGTACGACGAAACAGTCATTTGTGGACCCCATAACAGAATAACTGTCAGATGAAGAAAATGATAAGTTTGAGTTTTTATAAATAACGGCGTAGTTGTTACCGTTAACACTGTTGGAATACCCAGTGGTTAAAATACAGTAATATGCGTGATTGCACAGTAGCACACGGTATTGCACAGTATTTTTGAATTATTGATTCTTACGTATGAAGGCGCTACTCAATAATTGTTACAGTAGTTACTATTTAATATTTTATTTTATTGATTCAATAATTGCTACGTTGATAGTTTTTATTATTGTTGTTTCAATAATTGTCACTGCACAATATTTCCCATTATCAGGTCAATAATTCATATTATTTGAATAATATTATTAGATAATATTATTGGAAATGTCTAGAAAGTTCTGTCTAAGAAGAGGTTTGGTCACCTAATTGCGTGCTAGTAAGGAGAAATCCTTATTGGAAAGCCCCCTTTTTTCTGGGAACTGCCTGGTTATCATTATTGTGGTTCTGTAATATTATTTGTGAATAATTAATTATGATAAGGAATTATTTATTTGATGCGGATATAAATGATGGATTTATTTATTTTATGTGGTTGTAAATGAAGGAATTAATGCTGAGGTTTTTATCAGTATTTTTGTCTAAATAGAGGTATTAAAAATCAAATCAGTGTTCTTGAGATATATTGCGTGAGTTATAATTTTTAATCTGACCGTTGGATCGTTGTAATTTTTGGATATGTTATGCATATATAAGTTGAGTATATGTCCACAAATTTTGAACCGTTAAAAATGAACGTATGATTTGTTATGAATTTTGAGAGGTGGTTGATTCAGAAATTGTTGAAGTTTTTAAATTTATCATTTTGGTAGAAAATTCTAGAATGAGTGGGCCCCACCCATGGTTGGTGAAGAAATGTGCTGAATTTTACTTCAAATATGGTGGGTGGAAATAGTAGCAGGTAAAACCATCAGATAGCAGGTCAAGTCTGCTTCGGCGTGCTAGCATTTTCCTATAAATAGGTGCTTAGGTTAGAATTGAAAATCACACCAGAAACATAAGCTTTCTCTCTTTTTATCTCTATATTATCGAGCGTATTTTTTGAGTATTTAGATACTTTGAGAGTTGCTATTCAGTACAAGTTTCATTCAACATCATATCCGACATTTCATTCCGAAGTACTGTTTCTTTGAGGTAAGAGATGTTATTTTCTTTTTAAATGATATTATTTTCTTCAATATCATTATGTCGAGATATTGTTATGAAGTTTATTTTAGAATTTCTACCTTTTTCTGTCGGGGTTACTATTCACGTATACAACACTATTCACGAATACGATACTATTCACCAAAAAATAAAATTTTCTCTTTTTCGTCCCAGATGTCTTTTATGGTTACTATCTTTGATTGTATCCATGTTTTGATCTTTATTTTTGAATTCTACTTCACACTTGGTTATTATGGAGTATTATTGAATTTGGATAAACCGAAATACGAATCCCTAATATTTATCCTTTTGTCTCACTAGATTCGTTCTCTAAAATGTTTTTCATCATCCTCAGTCCTTAATGGTGATACTTGATGAATATCTTTGGCCTGTAGTGCAAAGATGAATGATTACCTGATGAATATCTTTTGCCCGTAGTGGAAAGATGAACAGGTGTTGAGATGAACATGACTAACTAGTGATACAAATGAATATCTTTGGCCCGTAGTGCAAAGATGAATATTTGATTCAAGATGTATATTGATTGATGTTACAGGGATAAAATATTAATGATGGACTTTTAAATTCATAGATGATAGTAGATTTCATTCTCTACTTAACTCTTCTAATGAATTGTTGTTTCCGCTGCAGTTGTTGATCTAAAATTTGTTGTCGATTATATTCTATCAGATTTTTCGCTGTTGAAGACTAAGGATAATTTGTTGTATATTATCTTAGTCATAATATTCTTTACTGGGCTAGTTGAGCTCACCCTTTTCCTTTTTGTTCCATTTTTCTTCTCAAGAAGCGAGAACATAGCAGGAACCAGTCGGGGTATAGAGTGATGGTCCTTGACAGTTGTTTTAGCAGTCCTCACTATTTTTGTAAAATAGTGCATCAATAATTGTAATGAGGATTTTATCTGAGTGTGGATATTGTATAGAAGACAATATTCTTATTTAAACTCACAGTGTTTGTGTTGTCGTATTTTGCACGACAATTGTATTAATAATGTTGTAGTTGTTTCTGTACCATGTATTTGGCGACTCAGAATAGGTTGGGTGGATTGGACCTATTTTGGGGGCGTCACAGTTGGTATCAAAGTTTAGGGATATGATCGCTGGCTGAGATGTGAGACTAGAACTAGGAGGGGAGAGACGGGTAAATCCTTCGCTAGTGTGTCTTACCTAAGCTTATGTGTTGGTCGGTCATAATATAGTGATATTTGGTGATATGTTAATTTGTTTAATTAACCCTTGTTTTATGGTAATATTTAAGAATAACAGCTGAGAACGTTAACAATGGAGTGTATAAGACCGTGGAGACACCTTCAATCACCAACCAGGAGAACGTGCAACAGGAAGACAATATTCCTCCTGTAAACAACACTACCGATCAAACGATGAATGGTGGTATGTTTAGGAATTTTCTAGAATTCATGCAAAACCAAACGAGGAGAGAATGACGTGAAAGTTTCTGCGAGGTTTGAAACCCGAAATACGTCAATACCTCATTTCTCATAAACTTTGTTTATATTCAGATGTTGTGAATAGGGCTCAGTTATTAGAGCGCGATAATGAGTCAGCTCAACCGAAGAATAACGACCAACAACTCGATGATAATCGAACCGGTGGCAACGGTCATCGGAACAATGATAACCATCGTGGAGGAAATTATCATTCCAGAAATGGTAACCACTTCGGTGGTAATCATGGCCAAGATAATAGAAGTAATAATTCAAGTGAAAATTTTAAGAAAAGAATATTTAACGATGACAGGAAGACGTCGTCAGCAACAAATTCTAGGGGAAGAGAACGATCGTCAGTTAGATGCTATAGATGCGAAGAGGAAGGACATAGAAGTCCAAACTATTCACAGTCTTCCAAGGTATGTTTTAGTTGTGGAAAAGACGGTCACATAGATTGATTTTGTCCTGTAGCGAAATCAAGTCCAGCACGGACGGTGGCACCAAAGGCAGATACGGACAAAATAAAGTCGACGATTTCTGGAAGAGCGTTTGTCGTGACTGCCCAAAATGCGAGGGAACCGAACGAAGGTATCACATGTTAGTTAATTAAAAATTCTTCCAAAATCTATACCCTGTTAGATACCGGTTTTACCCATTCTTTTATTTCTCTTGCTTGTGCTCAACGTTTAAACTTGACTTCGGAGAAATTAGACTTTGACTTATCTGTGGAGATTCTATTAGGAGAAACTTTCGTTAAATCCACTGTTTATAAATCTTGTTTGATCCAAGTTGGCACCATCACATTACCTGTTGATCTTATCTTTTTAAAGATACTTGCTTTTGAGGTGATTTTAGGGATTGATTGGTTAACTACTCATCAAGCCAAAATTGATTGCTTTCGTAAGGTTGTTAGTTTTCATATTCCTAAGAAACCTATTATTCGAATTCAAGCAATCAAACCATTGAAGTCAAACACTTTCATATCAAGCCATAAAGTCATTCGTTTATTGAAAAATGAATGTCAAGCTTTCTTAGCCATGTTATGGATTTAAACATAAATACGTCAGATTTGAATGATATTTCTGTTGTTAGTAAATTCTCCTGACGTATTTCTTGAAGAATTTCTTGGCCTACCCAGAGCGTGATATTGAATTTTGTATCGACTTTGAACCCGGTACAAAACCCATTTCTAAAATCTCATATCTAATGGATCCTATTGAACTTCGGGAGTTAAAAACTCAAGTACAAGAGTTGGTACCCGAGCCACTATCTGGTGACTTCCTTTGTGGAATGCACCAAAGCCAGACTCTCCGTAGGGGACTCTATATTTGTGTGGTGGTAAAACGATAGGTGCCATTATGACGTGCTATCCAAGATTGGGATATGAGTCATAGTTGAGATCAACCCAAGTTAGTAATCGAAATATCTAGCTTTCTAGGCTTAGCTAGTTACTATCAAAGATTCGTGGAAGGATTTTCTCGAATCGCTACTCCGTTAAATTAGTTGACTCGGAAAGATACAAAATTCGTATGGAGCGAAGAATGCGAGAAGATTTTCCAAGAGCTCAAGAGGCGACTCATTTCAGCACCTGTTCTGACTATACCATCTTGGAAAAGAGAATGTGGGTGCTGACGCGTTGAGTAGAAGATCGTATGCGAGTACGAGTGCGATATTGTTGAACAAAAAGACCTATTTTGTATAATTTACAAACGATAGAGATCGAGTTAAAGACTCTAGGGACCCACGTGATGATATACGAGTAGAATCAACTTTAATTGATTACGTTAAAGCCGCTCAAGCTACACACCGGAGCTGATGCATATAAAGAAGAAGGTGCAAGAAGGCGTTATTCTAGAAGTAAGAGTCGATGAAGAGAAGAAAGCTCAAACCTTTGATTTATTTGAAATCCTCGATCATATAAGAATTGTGGTCTATAGACTCTCCTTAACGCTAAGTATGTCTCGTGTTCATAACATTTTTCACATATCGATGTTACGTAAATATGTGAACGACCCAAACCACATTATTGCGTTAGAACCAGACGAAAAAGCTGAGGATTTAACGTATGAGGAGGTACCTGTCAAGATCTTGGATAGGAAAGAGCATGTCCTACGAACAAAGGTTATATCACAAGTTAAGGTTTTGTGGAGGAACCATGCTATTGAAGAAATGACCAGGGAGTTGGAATCGGAAATGAAAGCGAGGTACCCTCACCTTTTCGAAACACCAAGTACGTACGTCAATTTTGAGGACGTAATTTTATATGGAGGGGAGGTTGTAAGACCCCAAATTTTTATTATAAATAAAATTGAATTTCCACTATTTATTGTCTTGAAATAATAAGGAGTTAATTTGATATAATATTTTGGTTATGAGTGAAATGTGCAAATTTTATAAAATAAGCAAGTGGCTATAAAATATTCATTTTTGTTGGGGAATATTCGTTTGGTCGTGAAATATTCTTTTTGTCGGGAATATCCGTACGACGACACAGTCATTTGTGGGCCCCATAACATAATAACTGTCGGATGAAGAAAATGATAAGTTTGAGTTTTTATAAATAACGACGTAGTTGTTACCGTTAACACTGTTGGAATACCCGGTGGTTAAAATATAGTAATACACGTGGTTGTACAGTAGCACACGGTATTCCACAATAATTTTGAATTATTGATTCTTACGTATGAAGGCGCTACTCAATAATTGTTACAGTAGTTACTATTCAATATTTTATTTTATTGATTCAATAATTGTTACGTTGATAGTTTATATTATTGTTGTTTCAATAATTATCACTGCACAGTATTTCCCATTATCAGATCAATAATTCATATTATTTGAATAATATTATTAGATAGTATTATTGGCAATGTTTAGAAAGTTCTATCTAAGGAGAGGTTTGGTCACCTAATTGCACGCCAGTAATGAGAAATTCTTATTGAAAAGCCCCCTCTTTCCTGGGAACTGCCTGGTTGTCATTATTGTGATTCTATAATATTATTTATGAATAATTAATTATGATTAGGAAATATTTATTTGATACGGATATAAATGATGGATTTATTTATTTTATGTGGTTGTAAATGAAGTAATTAATGCTGAGGTATTTATCAGTATTTTTTGTCGGAATGGAGGTATTAAAAATTAAATCAGTGTTCTTGAGATGTATTTCGTGAGTTATAATTTTTAATCCGACCGTTGGATCGTTGTGATTTTTGGATATGTTATGCATATATAAGTTGAGTATATGTCCACAAATTTTGAACCGTTAAAAATGAACATATGATTTGTTATGAATTTTGAGAGGTGACTAGTTCAGAAATTATTAAAGTTTTTAAATATATCATTTTGGTGGAAAATTCTAGAATGAGTGGGCCCCACCCATGGTTGGTGAAGAAATGTGTTGAATTTTATTTTAAATGTGGTGGGTGGCAATAGTAGCAGGTAAAGTCATTAGGTAGCAGGTCAAGTCTGCTTTGGCGTGCTAGCATTTTCCTATAAATAGGTGCTTAGGTTAGAATTGAAAATCTCACCAGAAATATAAGCTTTCTCTCTTTCTCTCTCTATATTATCGAACGTATTTTTTGAGTATTTAAATACTTTGAGAGTTGTTATTTAGTACAAGTTTCATTCCGCATAATATCCGACATTTCATTCCGAAGTACTGTTTCTTTGAGGTAAGGGATGTTATTTTCTTTTTAAATGATATTATTTTCTTTAATATTATTATGTCGAGATAATTTTATGAAGTTTATTGTGGAATTTCTACCTTTTTGTGTCAGAGTTACTATTCACGTATACGGCACTATTCACGAATACGATACTATTCACCGAAAAATAAAATTTTCTCTTTTTCGTCCCAGATGTCTTTTATGGTTACTATCTTTGATTGTATCCATGTTTTGATCTTTATTTTTGAATTCTACTTCACACTTGGTTATTATGGAGTATTATTGAATTTGGATAAACCGAAATACGAATCCCTAATATTTATCCTTTTGTCTCACTAGATTCGTTCTCTAAAATATTTTTCATCATCCTCAGTCCTTAATGGTGATACTTGATGAATATCTTTGGCCTGTAGTGCAAAGATGAATGATTACCTGATGAATATTTTTGGCCCGTAGTGCAAAGATGAACAGGTGTTGAGATGAACATGACTAACTAGTGATACAAATGAATATCTTTGGCCCGTAGTGCAAAGATGAATATTTGATTCAAGATGTATATTGATTGATGTTACAGGGATAAAATATTAATGATGGACTTTTAAATTCATAGATGATAGTAGATTTCATTCTCTACTTAACTCTTCTAATGAATTGTTGTTTCCGCTGCAGTTGTTGATCAAAAACTTGTTGTCGATTATATTCTATCAGATTTTTCGCTGTTGAAGACTAAGGATAATTTGTTGTATATTATCTTAGTCATAATATTCTTTACTGGGCTAGTTGAGCTCACCCTTTTCCTTTTTGTTCCATTTTTCTTCTCAGAAAGCGAGAACATAACAGGAACCAGTCGGGGTATAAAGTGATGGTCCTAGACAGTTGTTTTAGCAGTCCTCACTATTTTTAGAAAATAGTGCATCAATAATTGTAATGAGAATTTTATCTGAGTGTGGATATTGTCTAGAAGATAATATTCGAATTTAAACTCACAGTATTTGTGTTGTCGTATTTTGCACGACAATTGTATTAATGATGTTGTAGTTGTTTTTGTACCATGTATTTGGTGACTCAGAATAGTTTTGGTGGATTGGACCTATTTTGGGGGCGTCACACAAGTATTGATTTTTTTTTAAATCCATTCTGTGACGCCCCCAAAGTTGGTCCACATAACTCATTTTGAGTTACCAATACATGGTATATAAACTAAATACAACTTCATTAAGACTCGTGCAAAATACGATAACACATATGCTGTGAGTTTTAGTACAAATATTGTCTTGTAGACAATATTCAAACTCAAATAAAGTCCTCATTATAATTATTGATACACTATTTTACAAAATAGTGAGGAATGCTATAATAACTGTCTTGAACCATCACTCCACACCCCGACTAGTACCAGTTATATTCTCGCCTCCTAAGAAGAAAAATGGAATAAAAAGGAAAAGAATGAGTTCAAATAGCCCAATAAAAAATATTATAACTATGATAATAAAAAACAAATTATCATTAGCCTTCAGTAAATCAGATAAAATATAATAGACAACAAGTTTAGATAAATATTCGCTGCGAAAATAATAATTCATTAGAAGAGTTAAGTAGAGAATGAAGTCTACTATCTTCTATGATTTAAAAGTTCATCATCAATATTTTATCCCTGTGACATCAATCAATATACATCTTGAACTAAATATTCATCTTTGCTCTACGAGCCAAAGATATTCATTTGTAGCACCAGTTGGTCATGTTCATCTCAACACCTGTCCATCTTTGCACTACAGGCCAAAGATATTCATCAAGTAATCATTTATCTTAGCACTACAGGCCAAAGATATTCATTTATATCACCATTTAGGAGTGAGGATGACAATAAAAATATTTTAAAGAAAACTAATCTAGTGAGATAAAAGGATAAAGATTAGGAATTCGTACTTTAGTTTATCCAAGTTCAAAAATACTCCATAATAATCAATTGTGGAGAAAAATTCAAGAATGAAGGTCAAAACATGGATACAATCAAAAATAGTAAGCATAATAGATAAATTGGACAAAGAAAAAAGAAAATTTAATTTTTCTATGAATAGTATCGTATTCGTGAATAGTGTTGTATGTAAGACCCCAACTTATTATAAATAAAATTAAATTTCCTCTATTCATTATCTTGAAATAATAATGAGTTAATTTGATATAATGCTTTGGTTATGGGTGAAATGTGAAAATTTTGCAAAATAAGCAAGTGGTTATAAAATATTCATTTTGTCGGGGAATATTTGTTTGGTCGTGAAAAATTCTTACTGTCGGGGAAAATTCGTACAAAGGCGCAACCATCTGTGGGCCCCATATCGGAAAACGGTCAGATGAAAAAAATGACAAGTTTAAGTTTTTATAAATAACGACGTAATTGTTACCGTTAACACTGTTGAATTACCTGTTAGTTAAAATATAGTAATACACGTGGTTGTACAATAGCACACAGAATTGCACAATATTTTTGAATTATTATTTCTTACGTAAGAAGGCACTACTTAATAACTGTTATATAATTACTGTTCAATATTTTATTTTATTGATTCAATAATTGCTACGTTGATATTTTATATTATTGTTGTTTTAATAATTGTCACTGCACAATATTTCTCATTATCAGATCAATAATTCATATTGTTTGAATAATATTATTAGATAATATTATTAGCAATGTCCAAGGAAGTTCTGTCTAAGAAAAGGGGTTTGGTCACCTAATTGCGTGCCATTAAGGAGACATCCTTGTCGGAAAGCCCCCTCTTTCCTGGGAACGACCTGGTTGTCATAATTGTGATTCTGTAATATTATTTGTGAATAATTAATTATTAATTTATATGATAAGGAAATATTTATTTTATGTGGATATAAATGAAGGATAGGGAAATATTTATTTTATGTGATTATAAATGAAAGGAATTAATGTTGGGGTATTTTATCAGTATTTTGTCGGAATAGAGGTGTTGAAAATCGCCCGTATATGAATTTCGGACATTTTTCGTTTGAAATTTGGAAAAACTTACATCTACAAAGTTGTAGAAAATTTAATTTTCTATAGAATGAACATAAAATTCATATTTTTCTGATAAAAAGGCTATTTATTATGAATTATTGAAGTTTCAGAAATAAATATTTTTATTAAAATTATGGGTGGGACCCACTTTTGTCCTTTGTTGATAAAATGTGCTGAATTAATATTTCAAATGTGGCGGGCTAATAATTGTGTTCAAAGGTGTGCATAGAAGAGAAAATAATAATAATATTATTTTATTAATTTAGTCTACTTTGGCGTTCTAGCATTTTTCTATAAATAGGGTGCTTAGTTGGAATTAAAAATCACACCAGAAACAAGTTTTTTCTCTCTCTATATTATCGAGCGTATTTTGTGAGTATTTAGATACTTTGAGAGTTTCTATTCAGTACAAGTTTTCTTCAGTATTAGATCCGATATTCCAGTTAGAAGTACTGTTCTTTTTAGGTAAGGGATGTTATTTTCTTCGTAAATGATATTATTTCTTTCAATATCAATATGCTGAAATATTGGTATAAATTTTATTGTGGAATTTCTACCTATTTATGTCGGGGTTACTATTCACGTATACAGTGCTATTCACGAATACGACACTATTCGCTGAAAAATGAAATTTTCCCTTCTTTGGCCCAAATGTCTATTATGGTTACTATCTTTGACTGTATCCATGTTTTGATCTTCATTCTTGAATGTTACTCTATTATGGTTTATTATGGAATATTTTTAAACTTGAATTATCTAAAGTACGAATCTCTAATCCTTGTCCTTTTATCTCACTAGATTCGTTCTCTAAAATATTTTTCATCATCCTCAATCTTTAATGGTGATACTTGATAAATATCTTTAGCTTGTAGTTCAAAGATGAATGATTAACTGATGAATATCTTTGGCCCGTAGTGCAAAGATGAATAGGTGTTGAGATGAACATGACCAACTGTTGATACAAATGAATATCTTTGGCCCATAGTACAAAGATGAATATATTTGATGCAAGATGTATATTGATTAATGTTACAAGGATAAAATATTGATGATGGACTTTTAAATTCATAGATGATAGTAGATTTCATTCTCTACTTAACTCTTCTAATGAATTGTTATTTCCGCTGCGAATATTGATCTAAAACTGTTTATCCATTATATTTTATCTGATTTATTGAAGGCTAACGATAAATTGTTATTCTTTATCTTAGTCATAATATACTTTACTGGGCTAGATGAGCTCACCCTTTTCCTTTTCCTTTTTGTTTCATTTTTCTTCTCAAGAGGTGAGAATATAGCAGGATCTAGCTGGGGTTTGGAGCGATGGTTCTAGAAAGTTATTTTAGTAGTCCTCACTATTTTTGTAAAATAGTGTATCAACAATTGTAATGAGGACTCCTTTTGAGTTTAAATACTGTCTATTAGACAATATTTATATTTAAACTCACAGTATATGTGTTGTCGTATTTTGCACAATAATTGTATTAATAAAATTATATTTATTTTTGTACCATGTATTTGGCGACTCAAAATGGGTGATGTATACCTATTTTGGGGGCGTCACAGTTGGTATCAGAGCTTAGGGATATGGTCTCTGGCGGAGATCGAGGAATAGAACTAGGATGGGAGAGACGAGTAAATCCTTCGCTAGTGTGTCCTATCTAAGCTTATTTATTGGTCGGTCATAATATAGGGATAATATGTGATATGTTAATTTGTTTAATTAACCCTTGTTTTATAGCAGTTTTTAAGAATGACAGATGAGAACGTTAACAATGGAGTGTACAAGATCGTTGAACAACCTTCAATCACCAACCATAAGAACGTGAAACAAGAAGACAATATTCCTCCTGTAAACAACACTACCGAGCAAACGATGAATGATGGGATGTTTAGAAGCTTTTTGCAGTTCATGCAAAATCAGACGAGGGAGACTCGTGTACAAAATATGGGTGGAAATGATAGAAACGCGCGGTTTGTCACAGCCAAGTAGTTCAAGGAGTTGGGACAACCAGAATTCTGGGAAAAGCTGGATCCGATTAAGGCAGAAACGTGGGTCAAACAAATTACCAAGATATTCGATGTCTTGGGATGCACAGAAGAACATAAGGTTCCATTCGCCACCTTTATGTTCCGTGGTGAGGCAGATTACTAGTGGGAATCAGTGAAACGTACCCAACCAGCAGCACTCAACATGTCTTGGGAAAGATTTCAGAAACTTTTCAATGACAAGTACTTTCCTGAAAGTATTCGTCATATGAAGGAGGTATAATTTATTAGACAGGAACAGAACAACATGACAGTGTCCCAGTACGAGGCGAAGTTCACGGAGTTATCCAGGTTTGCACCTCATTTGGTAGAGAATGAGGAACGTATGACGCGAATGTTTCTGAGAAGTCTAAAACTCAAGATTCGTCAATACCTTATCTCTCACAAATTTTCTCTGTATTCAGATGTTGTCAACAGGGCTCAGTTATTAGAGCGAGATAATGAGTATGTTCAACTGAGGGACCACAACCAGAGTCATACCGGTGACAGTAGTCATCGGAGCGATGATAACCAGCGAGGAGGAAAAAATACGGACAAAAGCGGTAACCACTCGGGTGGTAATCGTGGCCATGGTAATAGGAGAGGTGAGTCAAGTGGAAATTTCAAAAAGAGGAGATTCAACAATGACGGGAAGACGTCAGTAGCAGCACCAACAACAAATTCTAGAGGAGGAGAATGACCGCCTGTTAGATGCTACAGATGCGGAGAGGAGGGACACATAAGTCCAAACTGTTCACAGCCTTCCAAGGTGTGTTTCAGTTGTGGAAAAGACGATCATATAGCTCGATTTTGTCTGGTAGTGAAGTCAAGTCCAACTGGGACGGCGGCACCAAAGGCGACTATGGGCAAAACAAAGTCGGTGGTTCAAGGGAGGGCGTTTGTCGTGACTGGCCAAAATGTGAGAAACCCGAACGAGGTGATCACGAGTAAACTAATCTTAAACTCTTGCGAAGTTTATACCTTACTAGATACCGGTTCTACCCATTCTTTTATCTCTCCTGCTTGTGCTCAATGTTTAAACTTGACTCCGGAGAAATTAGACTTTGACTTATCTATGGAGACTCCGTTAGGAGAAACTTTTATTACATCCACTGTTTATAAATCTTGCTTGATCCAAGTTGGCACCATCACATTACCTGTTGATCTTATCTCTTTAAAGATACTTGCATTTGATGTGATTTTAGAGATTAATTGGTTAACTACTCATCATGCCAAAATTGATTATTTTCGCAAGGTTGTTAGTGTTTATATTCCAAACCATCCTGTTATGCGAATTCAAGCAACTAAACCACTAAAGTCAATCATTATCATATCAAGCCATAAAGTCATTCGTTTATTAAAAAATGAATGTCAAGCTTTCTTAGCCCATGTTATGGACTTGAATAAAAATACGTCAGATTTGAATAATATTTCTGTTGTTAGTGAATTTCCTGACGTATTTCCTAAAGAACTTACTGGTCTACCCCTAGAACGTGAAGTTGAATTCTTTATTGACCTTGAACTGGGTATAAAACCCATTTCTAAAACCCCATATCGAATGGCTCCTATTGAAATTCAGGAGTCAAAAGTCCAACTACAGGAGTTGTTAGAGATTGGTTTCATTCGTCTTAGTATATCTCCTTGGGGTGCTCCTATTTTATTCATAATGAAGAAAGACGGGAGTATGCGATTTTATATTGACTACCAAGAATTAAACCATGTCACCATCAAGAATTGGTATCCCCTACCTCGCATTGATGACCTATTCGACAAGTTGCAAGGAGCACAATTCTTTTCAAATATCGATCTTCATTCTGGATATCATCAGCTGAAGAATAAAACTGAGGATATTCTGAAGACTGCCTTCAAAACTCGGTACGGGCATTATGAATTCCTAGTCATGTCTTTTAGATTGACTAATGCTCCTGCTGCTTTCATGGATATGATGAACCGTATATTTAAGGAATATTTGGATCAGTTTGTTGTTGTCTTTATTGATGACATCCTCATCTATTCCAAAAGCCCTGAAGATCATGAGCACCATTTGAAGCTGGTATTTTAAAGGCTTCGTGACAACAAGCTATATGCCAAGTTGAAGAAATGTGAGTTCTGGCTTAAGGAAGTAGCATTCCTTGGGCACGTGGTGTCAAAACATGGAGTATCTGTTGACCCAACCAAAATTGAAGCAATCCAAAGTTGGGTGAAACCAAAGTCGGTGATCGAAGTACGTAGCTTTCTGGGCTTAACTGGTTATTATCGGAGATTCGTTGAAGGATTTTCTTGAATCACTACTCCGTTAACTCAGCTGACTCGAAAAAGATACAAAATTCATATGGAGCGAGGAATGCGAGAAGAGTTTCCAAGAGCTCAAGAGGAGACTCATTTTAGTACCTGTTCTGACAATACCATCTGGTTCGGATGGATTTGTTATCTACAACGATGCTTCAGGCAAAGGGTTAGGATGTGTTCTCATGCAGCATGGGAATGTCATAGCCTATGCCTCGCGACAACTCAAAGAATATGAGAGGAATTATCCTACTCATGATCTGGAGTTGACAACAGTCGTTTTCGCATTGAAAATCTGGAGACACTACCTGTATGGGGAGAAAGTGGAGATTTATACGGATCATAAAAGCCTCAAATATTTCTTCACCTAAAAGGAACTCAACATGTGACAATGATGTTGGCTCGAGCTGTTGAAAGATTAGAACCATAACATTCAATATCATCCTGGAAAAGCAAACGTTGTAGCTGACGCATTGAGTAGAAGATCGTATGCGGGTACGAGTGCGATGTTGTTAACATAAAGACCCATTTTCTACGACTTACAAAGGATGTAGATAGAGTTAAAAGCTCTAAGTAGCCACATGATGATATCAAACATATTAGTAGAACCGACTTTAATCGATAAAGTTAAAGTTGCTCAAGCCACAGACCCTGATATGATACGTATGAAGAAGAAAATACAAGAAGGTGTTATTCCAGAAGCAAGAATTGATGAAGAAGGAATACTTCGAGTTAACTCCAGACTTTGCATTCCTAACGATTCTAACTTGAAGCATAGAATCATGATGGATGCACACAACACACCATTTGCAATCCATCTTGGGAGTACCAAAATGTATCATGATCTTCGACATACATTTTGATGGAGCAATATGAAGAAAGGGATCGCGTAGTTTATCTCGAGGTGTTTAACTTGTTAACGTGTAAAGGCGGAGCATCAAGTGCCAAAGGGTCCATTGCAACCACTTGAGATTCCGAAATGGAAGTGGGAACACATTATTATGGATTTTGTTACGGGTCTTCCCAAGGTTTCTCAAGGTATATATGTAATTTAGGTTATTGTTGATAGATTAACCAAGTCTGCTCATTTCTTGTCTATACGTGAGACTTATTCCCTTGAACGTATTGCTCGTATGTACGTGAATGAGATTGTGAGATTGCATGGCATGCCAGTATCCATAGTTTCGGATCATGACCCAAGATTCACTTCACCATTTTGAGTTAGTTTACAGAAAGCTATGAGCACAGATTTACGATTCAGTTCGGCATACCATCCTCAAACGGATGGGCAATCGAAAAGGACTATTTAAACCCTTGAAGATCTATTAAGACTCCGTGTCCTAGATTTCAAAGGAAGTTGGGATAAGTACTTGCCATTGATGGAATTCTCCTACAACAACAGTTATCAAACAAGTATAGGCATGGCTCCATTCGAGGCATTGTATGAACGAAAGTGTCATTCTCTAGTATGTTGGGAAGAGGTGGGTGAAACAACGTTGTTGGGACTAAATTAGTACGCATGACTACGAAAAAGATTCAAATGATCCAGCAACGTATAAAGACCTCACAAGATCAACAAAAGAGTTATGCTGATCTTCATCGAAAGGACGTGAAATTTAATATTGGAAATCATGTAATGTTACGTATTTCTCAGTGGAAGGGAGTTACAAGATTCGGGAAGAGAGGAAAGCTCAATCCACGATTTGTTGGTCCATTTGAGATTCTTGACCGAATAGGAAATGTTGCCTATAGACTCGCATTACCTCAAGCATGTTTCATGTTCATAATATTTTTCATATATCTATGCTTCGTAAATATGTGAAAGACCTAAACCACATTATTGCGTTAGAACCAGACGAGATAGCCGAAGATTTAACGTATGAGGAGGTACCTGTCAAGATCATGGATATGAAAGAGCATGTCCTACGAACAAAGCTTATACCACAAGTCAAGGTTTTGTGGAAGAACCATGCTATTGAGGAAATGACCTGGGAGTTGGAATCGGAAATGAAAGTGAGGTACCCTAACCTTTTCCAAACACCAGGTACGTACATCAATTTCGAGGACAAAATTTCATAAGGAGGGGAGGTTGTAAGACCCCAACTTATTATAAATAAAATTGAATTTCCTCTATTCATTATCTTGAAATAATAAGGAGTTAATTTGATATAATGTTTTGGTTATGAGTAAAATGTGCAAATTTTGCAAAATAAACAAGTGGTTATAAAATATTCATTTTGTCGGGAAATATTCGTTTGGTCGTGGAATATTCTTGCTGTCGGAGAATATTCGTACGACGGCGCAGTCATTTAGGGGTCCCATAATGGAAAACGGCCGGATGAAGAAAACAACAAGTTTAAGTTTTTATAAATAACGACGTAATTGTTAGCATTAACACTGCTTGGATTACCTGGTGGTTAAAATACAGTAATACGCGTGGTTGCACAGTATTACACGATATTGCACAGTATTTTTGAATTATTGATTCTTACGTAAGAAGAGACTACTCAATAATTGTTACAGTAATTACTGTTCAATATTTTTTTTATTAATTCAATAATTACTAAGTTGATATTTTATATTATTGTTGTTTTAATAATTGTCACTGCATAGTATTTCTCATTATCTGGTCAATAATTCATATTATTTGAATAATATTATTAGATAGCATTATTAGTAATGTCTAAGGAAGTTTTGTCTAAGAAAGGGGTTTGGTCACCTAATTGCGTGATAGTAAGGAGAAATCCTTATTAGAAAGCTCCCTCTTTCCTAGAAACGACATGGTTGTCATAATTGTGATTTTGTAATATTATTTGTGAATAATTAATTATTAATTTATATGATAAGGAAATATTTATTTTATGTAGATATAAATGAAGGATAGGGAAATATTTATTTTATGTGATTATAAATGAAGGAATTAATGTTGGGGTGTTTTATCATTATTTTGTAGGAATAGAGGTGTTGAAAATCGTGCGTATGTGAATTTCGGTCTTTTTTCGTTTGGAATTTGGAAAAACTTAAATCTACAAAGTTGTAGAAAATTTTATTTCCTATGGAATGGACATAAAATTCATATTTTTCTGATAAAAGAGCTATTTATTATGAATTATTGAAGTTTCAAAAATAAATGTGTTTATTAAAATTATGGGTGGGACCCACTTTTGTCCTTTGTTGATAAAATGTGCTGAATTAATATTTTAAATGTGGTGGGCTGATAATTGTGTTCAAAGGTGTGTGTAGAAGAGAAAAAATAATAATATTATTTTATTAATATAGTCTGCTTTGACGTTCTAGCATTTTTCTATAAATAGGGTGCTTAGTTAGAATTGAAAATCACACCAGAAACAAGTTTTCTATATATATATATATATATATATATATATATATATATATATATATATATATATTATCGAGCGTATTTTGTGAGTATTTAGATACTTTGAGAGTTGCTATTCAGTGCAAGTTTTCTTCAATATTACATCCGATATTCCAGTCAGAAGTACTGTTCTTTTGAGGTAAGAGATGTTATTTTCTTCGTAAATGATATTATTTCTTTCAATATCATTTGCTGAAATATTGGTATGAATTTTATTGTGGAATTTCCACCTTTTTGTGTCGGGATTACTATTCACGTATACAGTGTGACGCCCCCAAAATAGGTATATATCACCCATTTTGTGTCAGAACTTCAATAATTCATAATAAATAGCCCTTTTATCAGAAAAATTCGAATCTTATGTTCATTCCATAGGAAATTTAATTATCTACAACTTTGTAGAAGAAAATTTTTCCAAATTCTAAACGGAAAATAACCGAAAAACACATACGGATGATTTTTAACACCTCCATTCTGATAAAATACTGATAAAATATCTCAAAATTAATTCCTTTATTTATATCCACATAAAATAAATATTTCCTTATATAAATTTATAATTAATTATTCATAAATAATATTACAGAACTACAATATTGACAACCAGGTAGTTCCCAAAAAAAGGAGGACTTCCGGTAAGGATTTCTCCTTACTGGTGCGCAATTAAATAACCTCTCCTAGACAGAACTTCCTTAGATATTGTCCATAATGCTATCTAATAATATTATTCAAATAATATAAATTATTGATCTAATAATTTGAAATATTGTACAATGACAATTATTGAATCAACAATATAAGATATCAACATAGTAATTATTGAATCAATAAAATAAAATATTAAACAATAATTACTGTAACAATTATTGAGTAATGACTTCTTACGTAAGAATCAATAATTAGAATTATTGTGCAATACCGTGTGTTACTGTGCAACACCGCGTATTACTGTATTTTAACCACCGGATATTTTAACAGTTAATGGTGACAATTTTACTGTTATTTTTTATAAAAAGGTTATTTCTGTCGCTTTCTATATCCGACATTCATTTCGTGGGGTCCACCAATTTCTGCACCGTCGTACGAATATTCTCCAACAAAAAGAATATTCATCGACCAAACGAATATTCCCCGATAAAACGAATATTTTATGACTACTTGTTTACTCTTTAATATTTGCACATTTCGCCCATAACTAAAACACTATATAAAATAAACACCTTATTATTCAAAAATAATAATTAGGAAAATTAATTCTTAAAAGGTTGGGGTCTTACACATTCGAAATATTCTCGTCCCTTTTATTATATAAATACAACTTTCTCATAAAAATTCTCGTAGAATCGAGAATGAAGTCACCAGCTCTCGTCGTCGAATGCTTCTTCTTTTTCGAAAGTGACACAAATAGTTCTGTTTCATCGATTTTGTCTGAATCCTCCTTCCAAAATTAAAAATATATTTGTAAAATCATGATAAAATAGGAATTTAAAAGGTACGGAAGCACGATAAAATAGGATTTTAAATTTTCATACAAACAAATCACCATGATCATACTTTGTGCATAATTATCAATCAATAGAAAAAAGAAGGAGATAAGATTCATACCCTTGTAGAACTAGTTTCCTCAGGTACAAGTTCACCTCCAATCCTTTTTACGTTCAACTTGAATACATCGGGTTTGATTCCTTCCTTTGATCAACGTTACCCACCCAAATGTTTGACCTCTAGAGGTGATCTACCAAGGAAGAAGAAAGATGGGTGTTTAACAAAACCCTTGTTTTTCTATTTCTATAGAAAATACGTACACTTCTAACTCTTGGAAAAATCATTCACTTGTCTCGTGAAAACATCAACTTTCACCCATAATAAGACCCCTCTTATTTATAGATGTAGGTAACTCTCCTTAACAATTAAGAAATTGGGCTTTATTTTAATTAATTAAACTCCTTTAATTAATTAGGCTCCCAATCTTATTAGGAATAATTAATTAAACTCTTTTAATTAATTAACCTCCTAATCTTATTCGGAATATATGAGAGTACTTTTATTAATTAATTTCCAAATTCTTTTAGGAATTAAATAATAATAGTAGTAATAATAATAAGACTCTTCTTATTAATTTATATTTAATATTTCCAAAATATTAAATAATAAATATTAAGCTATTTAATGTATTCTATCATCATATATTAAATTAAATATACTTAATTTATTATTACAATTATGCCATTTACTTCTTAAATAAATATTCTTTCTTTTATGGTGTGACCATTTAGGTTCTCCATATTAAACTAATGGTGAATAAATCAATTAGAACAATTCTAATCTTATTTAAATAAATAAATCAAACTATTAATTTATTTAAATAAATAACTTATTCTACAATAAGGATAAGTCTCCTTAGCGATCAACGACTTTCCAGATAATATAGATTTCAAAATTAATCATAAAAGAACCTTTGAATAAATAGTTACTGTACAATTCAATTCTTCCACCATGCAAATCAATCCTTCCACCATACAATGTCCTAATAAAATATAAGACATGAAATTACTGTCAAGTCTTATTTTATTTAATTATATGTATTTCAATTCTTAAATGCACAACTCAGAATAATGCAAATTAGAAACTCCTTTCTAATTTTATTATGTCTTGGCCAAGGACTACTGAGTTGTCATTTATCGAATCACATATGACATTTCTTTTCTTTTACTTGAAGTGGTAGATTCTTTGTTGATCATTTATTATCTCAATGTACAACTTATTACACCCAAACATACCCTTTGATATACCCTAAGAATCTTTGTGATGCCCCCAAAATAGGTATACATCACCTATTTTGAGTCGCCAAGTACATGGTACAAAAACAACTACAAATTCATTAATACAAATGTCGTACAAAATACGACAACACATAAACTGTGAGTTTAAATACAAATTTTGTCTTCTAGATAATATCTACACTCAAATAAGTCCTCATTACAATTATTGATACACTATTTTACAAAATAGCGAGGACTACTAAAACAACTATCTTGAATCATCACTCCATACCCCGACTAGTTCTTGCTAAATTCTCACCTCCTGAGAAGAAAAATAAAACAAAAAGGAAAATGGTGAGCTCAACTAGCCCAGTAAAGTATATTATGACTAAGATAATGTACAACAAATTATCCTTAGTCCTTAACAGGAAAAAATCTGATAGAATATAATAGACAACAAGTTTTAGATCAACAACTGCAGCGGAAATAATAATTCATTAGAAGAGTTAAGTAGAGAATGAAATCTACAATCATCTATGAATTTAAAAGTCCATCATCAATATTTTATCCCTGTAACATCAATCAATATACATCTTGAATTAAATATTCATCTTTACACTATGGGCCAAAGATATTCATTTGTATCACCAGTTGGTCATGTTTATCTCAATACCCGTTCATCTTTGCACTACGGGCCAAAGATATTCATCAGGTAATCATTCATCTTTACACTATATGCCAAAGATATTCAGTTATATCACCATTTAGGACTGAGGATGATGAAAAATATTTTTAAGAAATGAATCTATTGAGACAAAAGAACAAAGATTAGAGATTCGTACTTTAGATAATCCAAGTTCAAAAACACTCCATAATAAACCATAGTGGAGTAAAATTCAAGAATGAAGATCAAAACATGGATACAATCAAAGATAGTAACCATAATAGACATCTTAGACAAAGAAGAGAAAATTTTATTTTTCGGTGAATAGTGCCGTATACGTGAATAGTGCCGTATAAGTGAATAGTAACCCCGACACAAAAAGGTAGAAATTCCACAATAATATTCATACCAATATTTTGGCATAATGATATTGAAAGAAATAATATCATTTACGAAGAAAATAACATCCCTTACCTCAAAAGAATAGTACTTCTAACTGGAATATCGGATGAAATATTGAAAGAAACTTGCACTGAATAATAACTCTCAAAGTATCTAAATACTTACAAGAATACGCTCGATAATATAGAGAGAGAAAACTTCATATTCTGGTGTGATTTTCAATTCTAACTTAAGCACCTATTTATAGAAAAATGTTAGAACGCCAAAGGAGACTATATTAATAAAATATTAATTTTCTTTCTACGAACATTTATTTGACCAAATTATCAGCCATCACAAGTGGGGTCCACTAAAACTCAGAATTTCCACACCAACCAAAAGTGGGGCCCACACATGTTTTTAATAAAAAATATTTATTTCTAAAACTTCAATAACTCATAATAAATAGCCCTTTTATCACAAAAATACGAATTTTATGTCCATTCTATAGGAAATTAAATTCTCCACAACTTTGTAGAAGAAAGTTTTTCCAAATTCTAAACAGAAAATGTCTGAAATCCATATACGGATGATTTTTAATACCTCCATGTCGACAAAATACTGATAAAATACCTCAGCATTAATTCCTTCATTTATATCCACACAAAATAAATATTTCCCTATCCATTAATTATATTCACATAAATAAATATTTCCTTATCATATAAATCAATAATTAATTATTTACAAATAATATTACAGAATCACAATTATGATAACCAGGTTGTTCCCAGGAAAGTGGGGGCTTTCCGATAAAGATTTCTCCTTACTGGCGCGCAATTAGATGACCAAACCTCTTTCTTAGACAGAACTTCTTAGACATTGCCAATAATGCTGTCTAATAATATTATTCAAACAATATGAATTATTGATCTGATAATGAGAAATACTGTGTTGTGACAATAATTGAAACAACAATAATATAAAATTTCAACGTAGCAATTATTGAATCAATATAATAAAATATTGAACAGTAATTACTGTAACAATTATTGAGTAGTGCCTTCTTACGTAAGAATCAATAATTCAAAAATATTGTGCAATACTGTGTGCTACTGTGCAACCACATGTATTACTGTATTTTAACCACCAGGTATTCCAACAGTGTTAACGGTAATAACTACGTCGTTATTTATAAAAACTCAAACTTTTCGTTTTCTTCATCCGATCGTTTTTCGTTATGGGGCCCATAAATGGTTGCATCGTCGTACGAATATTCTCCGACAACAAGAATATTCCATGACCAAATGAATATTCCCCGACAACAATGAATATTTTATAACCACTTTCTTATTTTGTAAAATTTGCACATTTCACCTATAACCAAAGTATTATATCAAATTATCTCCTTATTATTTAAAGATAATGAATAGAGCAAATTTAATTTTATTTATTAAAAAGTTGGGGTCTTACAGTCTTAAGGAATATGTTAAAGTATAATTCATCATACACAAGATACTATAATGATCTCAAGTCTAAGGATCACTTTTACTACTATCACTACATGAATTCCTATTGACAGGCAAGTAAAACTTCATTAGGTATTCCTTAGCGAGCCACGTTCAGTGAACTTATTTTCCAATAAGCACCTACATACTTGCTTTAGTGTCTCCACAAAAATGATCACGAGATCAATCATCGTCATCCAATGAGCAAACAACGTATGTACCAATCTATCCGGATTCATTAATCCCCTTTTTAGTAATCCATCGATTAGGATTATTTTAGTTTTTAAGCTATCTAAGAATTTAGATCTCATTAGAATGATCTCATCATGATTCTAAAAGTATTGCTTAAAACTATGAGTTTATCACAAATTATTAAAACAACACCATGTAGAAAAAATAAAGCCTTTAGTAATTGAATACTTTTATTAATAAATGAATAAGATTGTTATAAAGTATATGCTTTATCATCAACATTATTGGCTTGTGTGCATACTACTTTCAATATCCCACTTGCACTAAAGCCAATCGTCATGGTATCTCACACCCTTCTTCTCTAAGTGACGATCATCCTACTTCTGGATAAGTTTTAATATATGGATATGTAATGTTATTCTTGAGAGTCCATTATCTCTATAGTGATTTCCCATCTTTCAATGATTCCTCTAATCTAATGAAAGTGACGCAACACATGTTCAGATCCAAGACGAGACTTAGAAACTATTCCTAGTTCTATAATGAAATTTTCATCCAAATAATCAACTTGAAGCTTCATTTACAGCTATATACTATGTCTTTATCACTAAACCAACCGTTCAAGGTAACGCTTTACCCTAAAGTGGATTTGTTGTCGTCTTGGTCAGTTTGAAAAAACTTGAGTTTGTTAAGCCTTCTATTTTTAATTCTGAACCACCATGAATATGATCACATCATTAGTGTCGGTTAAGTACTTTAAGATATTTTTCACTGTCTTACAGTTGTCTTTTCCAGAATATAACTGATCAACATTAGATCTCGTATATTTCATTACATACATGATAGTTACTCATGCGATCTCTCTTTTAGGAGTCTAAGGGGATTATTAAGAGAGATACACTCCAGGGCTGATCAACATGAGACATCTCTTGGAGTTTGTCATGCTAAACAACTTTAGCATCAAATGAATATACGTTTCTTGAGTTAAGTCGAGCATCTTTTTAAATCTTTCTATATAGATTTGTATCCCCAATTAAGATACTCTTCCCAAATCATTCATGGAGGAATGTTTAGACAACTTTATCTTTACTGATTGTAGCATTGGTATGTCATTCCTTATCCGTAGTAAAACAATATATAATACTAGAAATGTCACGACGCTCCCACTGACCCGTTTGTACACACTAGGTTTATTCTTTTTTTTGATAAAATCAAACTCTTTTGATTGTCTCATCAAAATGAATCTTCCATTTTTGAGAAGCTTGCTTCAATCCATTTCTTTTAGTGTCTACAACTCTTATCTTATCGTATGTATCTGGATCATCATCTTCTATGATGTGTACTTCATCATCATCATCTATGATGAATGCATACCTCCAGTATCTTCAGTACTATTCCAGATTTACAATTCGGTTGTGGTACAATAGGTCTATTTACAGGTTCCTCCTTTTGATTAATAGTGTTTTGTGGTTCTTGAATTCTTAAAGATTCAATTATCCTCCCACTAGCCCCTTCAATGATAAACACATTTATCTTAGAAGGCAGCGTGTTTCGCAAAAAAATACATTTTGCTAAGTAGGATTATAGAACATATACCTAAACTTACTTTAGGATGTCCCACAAATCTGCACTTGTCAAATCTTGTCCCAAACTTATCTCTTTGAAACCTTTTCACATAAGTTGGACAACCCTTTATCTTAACATACTTAAGATTAGGAATCCTCCCTATCCATAACTCTTATGGGGTCTTGGGGCCGAATTTTGATGTTACCTTTTCGTAGATATGCAGCCATTTCTAAGGCGTTACCCCAAAAGGATACTGGAATGTAGGTAAAATCATTATGGACCACACCATGTCCAACAAGGTACGATTTTTCCTTTCAGACACACCAATTAATTATTGCGTATCAAGAGGCATCCATTATGAGAAAATCATTTAAGATGATCTACAAAACTCATTGCACAAGTATTCCTTACTCGATCCAATCAAAGAATCTTAATAATTTGCCAATTTATTTCACTTCTGAATTCTTTGAAACTTTCAAATGATTTAGACTTGTATTTCATCAAATAAAAAAAATTTAACTCTTTGAATGACTATCTCCTTTTCTTATACTAGTTTATTCAATTTGCAAAATAATTTTTCACGTAAGTCAAGAACACAAATTCCATTAAGTAATATTTCAGATCTATACAAAACATTATTATTATAAATAGAACAACAATTGTTCTTAAATATAATACCAAAAATTTTGATGTCCAACAACAAAATGGAAATAATGTTTCTAAATAGAACTGAAATATAATAACAACTTATTGACTTAATAGACTTGCCCGTAGGCAATGCTAAACTATAAGTTCCTATGACTAATGTAACAACCTTTTCTTCATTTTCCACACATAAGATTACTTATTCCTTGTTTAGCTTTTTACTTCTGCTTGGTCCCTCCATAATCTATATTTATTGGAACCAAAGTCGGTATCTAATACCCAAGTAAAAGCTTAACTTATCGAAAATTTTGTTTCAATAATGAACAAACATGTATTTGTAACCAAAGCTTCACTAAGCTTCTTCTAGTTAGCTCTGTAAGATGCTTCTCACAATTTTTTTCCAGTTTCTAGGCTTATTGCAGTGGAAACAAACTCCTTTGCTATCCGTATTAGTTTTTTTTTCTTATTATCCTTTGTTTTTGCTTTTCTATTTACCTTCTTAGAATCGTTCTTCTTTTTAGAAGATCATTTGGCCCCTATTAGTAAGACTTGGTATTTCTTAGTTGAAAAGTGACTCTCAGCATTTTCAACATGTTAAGCAAATCAGCGAGGCTGGTATTTAGCTTGTTCATATGAAAAATTCACAATAATTGTGAGAAAGAGTCCGGGAGTGACTATAAGATAAAATCTTGTCTCATCTCTCCATCCATGACAAAACATGTTGTCCTAATTGTTCAATGAAATTGATTATGTTAATGACTTTTGTACTGTAGTGCCATCGGTAATTTTAGATTGGAAGAGCTCCTTAGATATCTTATGTCTTTTAGTCCTTCTTTCCTCACCATCAACTTCTTGATGTGCAGGAGTATTGTAGGAGCATCCATAGTTTCATGCTGACACTGAAGCTCGTTACTCATGAATGCGAGCATGATACATTGAGCCAACTGTGCATCATCTTGCCATTTTTTAAAAGTAGTTATGTCTTCCTCAGAGGCATTGTTTGCAACCATTGCAGGGATATGTATATGAAGGATATAAGATAACTTTTCAGCCGTGAGAACTATTCTCAAATTCTTTTACCAATCCGTTTAATTCGGTCCGGTTAAATAACATCTAATATAATCCGCAGTGTTAGTAATTTAGACATTGTAAAATTCTGTAAGTGAATTTGTAATTAACAACATTTTAGCATACATTCTTTTATTAATTACCAAAATAAATTAGGTCTTATTTTAAATTGGTATCTCCCACTATTTTCTTCAAACTATATTACCTTCAATATATATAGTTCGACAATATCTATTTAAAGATATGCTAGTGAGAATAAGGATCTCATTTCAAATATATATAGTTTTGTGTGCACAACAAACTATATATAAATAAATAGGTAGACAACTGATCATGTCAATTACATCAACTATGTAACTCTTTGTATTTTTCCTCTTAGATCATAATGGTCAAGGGTGTGCACATCCAAACTAAAACGATCTAAGTTAAGTCATACCTAGCACTTCCATATATTCAAAAGAAAAACACTGTCCTTGTGTGTGCACAACAAAACAACATTGTTCAGTCTATTTATAAGCATTAAATGTGATAAAACAACATCTTAAATATTTAATAATTGCCTTGTGTGTGTGCACAATAAACTCATATTAAATATTAATACTCTATTATTTTACCATGCTAGAAGGCGACATTCGATATTCCAAATATCTTTGAACATTATAAATTAATATAATTTATTTGAGGGGTTTGTTATTATTTTGTCTCATCTTGTTTAGCGTGCATGCACACATATATATAAAATATGCGTTGTATTAATTAACATGCGAAGCATGTTTGCATAAGTATTAGCATGCACATATAGAATACTAAATTTTACCCATATTGATTATGAACTTTATTCTAGTTTGGTTCACTAGAGCCACCAAGTGAACCAAGAGGTCAAACCTAGGGTGCAAGAATAAAATTTAAACATAACTATTACATTTAAACTCGGGTTCCATTACAAACGGGTCTTCAAACGCTCCTTGCTCCTTGATATCCAATTCTTCAAAATTAATTCTAACTATTCCTATTACAAAACTATTTAAAATGAATAGAAACCTTGATCAGCAATCAAGGGGAAGTACATAGGAGGGAGATAAAATTTACATTAAAAAAAATTTAGAGAAGACGAGGTACGCAAACCCCATTTAGTAAAACTCATACATTCATGCATCTAACTAAAATAAAATCCAATCGCATTGGTCAATAGTCCATAATTAATCCCATTTATTATCATACATATCACCATATGTATCAATAAATAACATTCACTCACGAATAATAAATTCATTCCATATATGCATCGATATCAATTTAATGGGCAATTTCAAATTTATTAAAATCCAAATTTGATATAATAATAAACTCCTTTATTTTAATCAAAATTTAAATCATAATAAACTTCTTTATTTTATTTTATCCAATTTTGAATAAAAAATAAACTTTTTATTTTTAATTAAATTCTAAATCAAAATAAACTCCTTTATTTTAATTAACAAGGAATCCAATTTTAAGTACAAAATAAACTCCTTTATTTTAAGTTAAAATTGCTAAAAAGATAAAATATGTTGAATCCTATTCCTTATCAAAATTAAACAACTTTAATTTTAGGAAGCATGAAATCTTATTCCATATGTGAATAGACTCCTTTATTCTAGAAACATGGAATCTTATTCCATATGTGAATAAACTATTTTATTCAAACGAATGTGGAATCCAATTCCAAGTTAATATAAAACTTTTATTTTAATCATATTCTAATTCAAAATAAATATTTTATCTTAATTGAAATAAATACTAAAATAAATTTTTTTTAGAATCTGGTGTTGGTCGCAGCTGCGCTCAGAATACATTCGGATATAGTGCAGCTGCGCTGCTTGCCCAGAATACCTTTTCCCAGTTATGGCGCAGGTGAGCTCCAGAATGAATTGGAGACGGCACAGCTGCGTCGTGTCGCAAGTAGAACAAGAAATAAAATTTGCCCAAAAAATTCGATCAAATCGCATACCATACATACATGGAATCATCAAGATCAATAATTATCACAAAGTTAGGCTCTGATACTACTGTAAGGTTTGTATATAGTGCGATCATAAAATCAAATTACTTAAAAGGTGCGAAAACGCGATAAAATAGGAATTTAAAATTTTCATACAAACTCATCACCATGATCATACTTTGTGCATAATTATGAATTAATAAAAAAGAGAAGAAGATCAGATTCATACCCTTGCAGAACTAGCTTCCTCAGGTACAAGTTCACCTTCAATCATTTTTACGTTCAACTTGAATCCATTGGGTTTGATTTCTTCCTTTGATCAAACGTTAGCCACCCAAGTGTTTGGTCTCTAGAGGTGATCTACCGAGGAAGAAGAAAGATTCAAGAAGATGAGTGTTTGGAAAAACCCTAGTTTTTCTATCTCTATAAAAAATACGTATTCTCCCAACTCTTGAAAAAATCATTCACGTGACTTGTGAAAATATCAACCTTCACCCATAATAAGACTCCCATTATTTATAGATGTAGGCAACCCTCCTTAACAATTAAGGAATTGAGATTTATTTTAATTAATTAAACTCCTTTGATTAATTAGGCTCCCAATCTTATTAGGAATAATTAATTAAACTCTTATAATTAATTAGCTTCCTAATCTTATTAGGAATATATAAGAGTAATTTTATTAATTAATTCCCAAACTCCTTTAGGAATTAAATAATAATAATAATAATAGTAATAATAATAATAATAAGACTCATCTTATTAATTAATATATATAATATTTTTAAAATATTAAATAATAAATATTAAGCTATTTAATTTATTCTATCATTATAGATTAAATTAAATATACTTAGTTTATTATTACGATTATGCCATTTGCTTCTTAAATAAATATTCTTCCTTTTATGGTGTAACCTTTTAGGTTCTTCATATTAAACCGGTTGTGAATAAATCAATTAGAATAATTTTAATCTTATTTAAATAAATAAATTAAACTATTAATTTATTTAAATAATTAACATTTATTCTACAATAAGGATAAGCCTTTTTAGCGATCAACAACTTTCCAGATAATATAGATTTCAACATTAATCATAAAAGAACCTTTGAGTAAATAGTTACCGTAAAATTCAATCCTTCCACCATACAATGTCTCAATTAAATATAAGACATGAAATCAATGTCAAGTCTTATTTTATTTAATTATATGTATTTTGATTTTTAAATGCACAACTCCAACTAATGCAAATTAGAAACTCCTTTCTAAATTCATTCTGCCTTGGCCAAGGACTACTGAGTTGTCATTTATCGAATCAGATAGGACAGTTCTCTTCTTTTATTAGAAGCGGTAAATTTTTTGTTGATTATTCATTATCTTCATGTATAACTTATTACACTAAAGCATACCCTTTGATATACCCTAAGAGTCTTGAGGAATATGTCAAAGTATAATTCATCATACACAAGATACTATGATGATCTCAAGTCTAAGGATCACTTGTACTATTATCACTACAGGAATTCCTATTTATATGCAAGTAAAACTCTATTAGGTATTCCTTAGCGAGCCACATTCAGTGAACTTATTCTCTAATAAGCACTTACATACTTGCTTTAGTGTCTCCACGCAAATGATCATGAGATAAATCATCGTCATCCAATGAGCAAGCAACATATGTACCAATCTATCCAGATTCACTAATCCCCTTTTTAGTAATCCATCGATTGAGAATATTTTAGTTTTTAAGCTATCTAAGAATTTAGATCTCATTAGAATGATCTCATCATGATTCTAAAAGTATTGCTTAAACTATGAGTTTATCACATATTATTAAAATAACACCATGTAGATAAATTAAAGCCTTTAGTAAATGAATACTTTTCTTAATAAATGAATAAAATTGTTGAAAAGTATATGTTTTATCATCAACATGATTGACTTGTGTGCATACTACTTTCAATTAGTTCGAAGGTGGTTTGATATTAAAAGTAATAGTAAATTAATCATGTCGCTTTATAATTCTAAAATGAAAATATATCTCTTATTTTAGAACGGATTAAAAAGAAAAATATATATCTAAACTTTGAGCAAGAAGAATATTTTTAATTTTAAAATTGATAGGATTTTTTTTAATTTTAAATAAAATAATAATGGAAATTGTAATACACACACACACACACACACACACACATATATATATATATATATATGTATATATAGTGAATAATGGTCATACATAGTTGTATATGTTTTATATGTGTAGAGTCTGTCAAAATTAGTACTCCATTTATTCAAAAATTAGAGATACAATTTGACTTTTAAGGTTAAACGTTAACATATTAAATTTCAAAATTGATACGACTTATAAAAGTTTAGAATGCTTTTTTTTCGGCGCTTAATAGTTTGTGCTATATATTATATATATGTGACGACCCAAGAAATTGGATAGCCTTGTAAATAGGCTTTCGATAGGAATATCTAATAAAATAATTTTTTTAAATATTATTTGTGTTATGTGTTTAAAGGTCAAATTATGACTTTAATTGTGTTTACGTGTTAGAATATACGATTTAGGGTTTCGTATAAGAAAATAAATTTTTTTCGAGAAAAGACATAAAAATACTATTCACAGGAAGAATATTTTTTCATTTTTTGACTTTTTGAATTTTGATATAACATTTATTCGAGAAAGGGGACAAAAAGCGTAATAAAAAAAATTACGGAATGTAAAGTCATTTTTTGGCTAACCGAGTGTGTTACGAAACATAACTAAAAAAGTTAGAAAATCTAACTTAAAAAATGAATAACCAAATTAATTTTAGTTTAACCAAGTCTAGGGTTTGAATGACTTGGTTAGGTTTTAAAAATAGTTTGGCTAGGGTTGAGTCAAGGGTTTGGAAATGGTAAGCTTAGGGTTGAGCCTAGGGTTTGGAATGGCTTGGCTAGGATTGAGCTTTGGGTTAAAACATAGATGCTTGTAGGCAGAGTGGATCCATATATAACTTGTGTCTTGGAGCCAAAGAAATTGTCATGCTCTAATGCACAATTTACCCCAATTCTTGGAATTTGACATTTAATTTCCCACCAACTAACCTTGGTGGTTTGCTTAGGTTAGGTTAACTTAAACTAAATTAGGTTAACCTAAGGGATGATTTATAAAATTGGAAAGTGAAGGGTATTGGCTATAGAATACTTAAATTGGATGACCAACTTGTAAGTAATGGAAAGTTAGTTTTATATACCCACCAAATCCATTATCTCTTTTATTTTTATTTCATTTCTTAAGTAAATTTTGAGAGAGATAACAAGAGAGCAAGAGAACTCTAGAGAGAGAGAGAGAGAGAGAGAGAGAGCTTGGACGGATCAAAGGGAATAAGAAGAGGACGATCAAGGTTTGATCATCCATTAGTAAGTAAAGAAGAAAAAGAAGAAAAGAACTTCAAGAGGTAAGCCATAAACCTTAAATCATCATTCATCTCTTTTAAATTTTTTTAGTTTTGATTGGTATTATTGTTGTTGTGGTTTGTGGTGGATCATTGTAATACCCGAAAAATAAAATAAAATAATAATAATAATATTTAAATAAATATTTAAAAATAGTTAATTTGGGCTTTTAAATTAATTGCGTATAAATTATAATTGTGTAATTTTAAATCCTAGTAAAATTAAGAGTATTAATAAAACATATTAATTAATAAATAAACCAAAACCTAACTGCTTCATTACTTCTAATACAAATCGACGGGAGGAAGAGAAAAAAAAGAGAAGAGGATCTCAGCCGCCGCTAAGCAAAGGGAAGGGAAATTGGATCAACTGGTAAGTTATTATTATTCCTTTCAATTGAATGAGAGTCTGAGCATAGGGTGCATGTGTATATGTATTATCACTGTCGCAAATTGTGAATGAATAATATGAAGGCAATGTTCTGATTAGTTTTAAAAAGAGAGATAGAGATATATTAATAAAGAATTCGTTATCATGATCAGGATCATAGGTTCTACATTATTACTAAATGATACATATTATATATATAAGCTTAAGGAGGCTGAATGGTCAAAATAAAAAGGAAAGTGATAAAATAAAATCAATAGTAATGTAGTTTAAATTTATCTTGTAAAACTGATGTAAATTGAGAAATAATTTCCTGTTATTAGAAATTATAGTTATTAATAAGTAATTTAATTGTGTATTATATTTTATTTTGATAATTAGATCGAATTGAGGGAGTTTAGCGGGTGATATTTGGATTCGGCGAATTATTTTGGTGCTATATTAAGGTACAGATTTCGTACTTTTTTAGTGATACTCTTTTAAATTTATTTCGTTCGTTTTGTATTCGTTTAGAGATTTGGTATTGCCCCTCCGGATTATTCTTTGTTGTCAAAATTATTGAGACAATTTTCGTTTTGGCGTTGATATTATAATTCGTATTTGTACTCTTGAAACTAGTTAATCGTGTCAATATGTTTTGGAGACTTTATTCGTTTGTACCATTGTTCGTATATTTTTGTTTACATTCAGGAGTTATTTTTTATCATTGATATATTGGGATAATTAATATCGTTTGTATTTGATAATTCGATTTCATTTGAATATGGTTATGTAAACCTTGTGATTTGAACCCCTTTTGGCTTACATTTTGTAGTTTGATCCTTAGGGTATACTTGAGCTAACCACCCCTGGGGGTACCACAGGCATGTCCTTTTGATACAAGGGCATGACACCTTCCGTGGCGGTGTGATCAGTCCACGGCGTATCCTTTTGTATGCTCTAGGTATGAGCTTTGGCCATTTGATATATTTGTTCAGGATACGTATGGGTCGACCTAGTACTTGATTTGATTCGATTTGTTTGGTGTATTAGTGACGTATGTGTCGTGCGTACTATCCGATTTGATTTGTATACATCATGGTACCGATGTATTTTGTTAGCCTTTGGTTATTTGTATTTGAGCTCAGTATGAAATTGTTATCTTATAACCATTTGATTCAGCCTTATTTGTTTGAGATTCTTTTGGCTAAAATTATTCGTCTGACAGTGTTAGTCATTTGTAAATGGACTCTCAAATTTTGATATATTCATAATTCGTTTGTAATTCACATGTGTTCATTTATTCAACTCATTTAGATTCATTACTTATTGTGATATATTTATTCATCTTCATATTCGTACTGGGCAATTGGCTCACGCTGTGTTCTTTTTCCTGCAGGTAATCAGGGGTGATCAGGATTTGTGGGATGAGAGCTACCTTTGATCCAAATGAGTAGATTAGCTTTTGAGATTATTATTAGACTTGTTTTTCCTAAGATTTTGTAACTGGATGTTTTGGGGTCTATTTTGATATTTATTTATTCTTAGTAGAGACTATATAAATGTGGAGTTCATTCTATTTAAATTGGAGTATGTGACATTTGGTATTAAATTTTATTGGAGATATTTTGAGGTTTATTAGAGATTTGTATTTATTATGTTTGTGTGTGACATCCCTTTTTCCTTTTGGGAAAGGGGGTGTTACAAAGTTGGTATCAGAGCTTAGGTTATGATCTTATAGATTGCCTTTTAGGCTTGACCTGTGAGTTATGGGTAGACCACTGGGTAGTTATAAGATTTGTATTGCGTTTGATTTTCGTTCTGCATAAATTTGGCCTTGATTATTTGTTTTTATCTGTTTGTTCTCATCTATTTGATTTTGTATCGTAGATGGCTCGTAAGTCTTCGAGAATTGCTGGGAGGCAGGCCGGTAATAATGGTAGGAGGGGTCAGAGGCAGCCCCAGGTTAAGGATGTTAACCAGGGTGGAAATGATGGGGCCCAGGGTAATGTAATAATAACCCCGGCTATGGTTGCAGCAATGGTGAATGAGGCAGTTACGCAGGCTGTGGCACAGGCTATGCAGGGTATTCCACAGATGCAAGGAAATCAACATGCAAATGGCATGGGGGATGATGATGAGATACCACAACATGAGCAGAATGTTCCTCGTGAGGATCAAGTGGGTCAACAAGTGCAGCCGTTGTATGGTTATTAGAGAGGTTCATTAAGCAGAAGCCCAATTCTTTTTGTTTTGCTCCGACTCCAATTGATGCGGAAAACTGGATCGCCCACTTGGAGAAGAATTTTGATGTGATTGGGTATTCAGAAAATTAGAAGGTGAGGTTAGCAATTTATAAGCTATAGAATGATGCTCAGCGATGGTGGAAATCGTTGAAGGCTACACAGGGAGATGGATTTATGGATGGGCTCATATGGAACGGATTTTGTGACCTTTTTTATCAGCAGTATTTCCCAAATGCTGATAGGGATGCATACATTAGGGAATTTGTGTCCATTCGGCAGAAGGATGATGAGACTATTACTGATTTTATAGCGAGGTTTACGAGATTGGCAGGTTTTACGGGTTCAATAGATGGGACAGCTGCACAACATGCATAAAAGTTCAAATTTCCCTTGAAATATGAGTATAGGCGATCGATCATCCACACCATATTTACAGATGTATCACAGGTGGCTAATGCAGCTAAGAGTGTGGAAATGGAACACAAGGACTTTCGAGATTCCAAAACAGAAGGGAGTCAAAAGAGAGATAGAGATGACCATCAAGGACAATGAATGGGACAGTTTGGTAGAAATTAGAATAGAAGGCAAAATAACTGGAATGAGCCTCTATCAGGTCAGCGGTTTAATCCTCGAAGGGATTTTGCTTACCCAATGTAGCAGGGTGGTCGTGGAGGTCAGCAGCAGGGTCAGTGGAAAGCTGGAGGGTAATATCAAAATAGGGGATTTCAACAGAACAGGGGTTTCCAGCAAAATTAGAATCAGGGTCAGTATCGCCAACAGGTTCAAATCCAAGGGCGGTATCCAGGACCGGCAGGTGGGGACAATCCGAACCTTTTGCCACTTCCACCTGCTCCATGTGCTACTTGTGGTGGGTATCATGCTGGTAGGGCATGCTATAGAAATACAGGGGCTTGTTTCTTTTATGGACAGATGGGACATAGAGCAAGGGACTGCACAGTTCAACGTGATAATGGGGGAGGCGGTAATGCTGGTAATGGCGGTCAACGCAACGTCGGTGGGAGAGTATTTGCATTAACAGCTAATCAGGCAGCCCAAGCACTAGGTACTATTTCAAGCATCCTTCTTGTAGGAAATTGTGAGGCATCAGTTTTGTTTGACGCTGGATCTACGCACTTTATTGTTGCACTTTCATATGTTCGTCATCTTGGAGTGTCTTCTCATACATTAGATCCTTGTTTATCTATTGCTACCCTGATGGGGAATTCTGTGATTATTTCTGAGCACTTTCGTGAGTGTCCTTTGAAGTTAGGGAGGAGGGTGTACGCAACTAACTTACTTTCGATGGTGATGCATGATTTCGATATCATCGTGGGTATGGATTGGCTGAGTAAACATCGAGCCACTATTGATTGTCAGGCGAGGAAGGTTATTTTTGGAACCTTAGAGGCTCCAAAATTCGAGTTTCAATGTTCCAAGCCGAATGGTGTTGTAAAGTTGATCTCAGCTTTGAAGGCGAGCAAAATGATTTCTAAGGGACATGACTGTTATTTGGCTTATGTGAAGGATACCTCGAGGGATGAACCCCAACTTGATGACTATCCAGTTGTGCGAGAATTTCATGAGGTATTTCCTAAGGATCTGCCAGGATTGCCACCGCCAAGGGAAGTTGAGTTTACTATTGAGCTCATTCCTGGAGCGGATCCTATCTCTAAGGCACCCTATAGAATGGCTCCGTTAGAGTTACAGGAGTTGAAGGAACAATTGCAGTAGTTGTTAGATCATGGATTCATTAGACCGAGTGTATCGCTATGGGGTGCTCCAGTGTTGTTTGTGAAGAAGAAGGACGGATCTATGAGATTGTGTATAGATTATAGGGAGCTAAATCAGATCACTATCAGGAACATATATCCATTGCCATGGATAGATGACCTCTTCGATCAGCTCCATGGGGCAAAGTTCTTCTCAAAGATAGATTTGAGGTCGGGGTACCATCAGTTGAGGGTGAGGGAAGATGACATTCCAAAAATAGCTTTTCGTACTCGGTATGGGCATTATAAGTTTTTGGTGATGTCATTTGGGTTGACTAATGCTCCGGCAGTGTTTATGGGTATGATGAATCGGGTTTTTAGCGAGTATTTGGACCAATTTGTCATTATCTTCATTGATGACATTTTGGTGTATTCCAAGTCTAAGGAGGAACATGAAGAACATCTTCGTACTGTTTTGGGGGTTCTGCAGAAGAATAAGTTATATGCTAAGTTCTCCAAATGCGAGTTTTGGTTAGAACAGGTAGCATTTTTGGGACATGTCGTGTCTGCTGAAGGTATTAAGGTGGATCCTGCGAAGGTTGAGGCTATCACTAATTGGACAAGACCTACCACGGTAACTAAAATAAGGAGTTTCTTGGGTTTGACAGGGTACTACAGGCGATTTGTGGAAGGTTTCTCTTTGTTATCTTTGCCATTAACTCACTTGATGAAGAAGGGCATAAAGTTTGTGTAAAATGAGGAACGTGAGAAAAGTTTTGAGGAGCTTAAGAAGAGACTTGTGTTGGCTCCAGTGCTTACATTATCGTCGGGGATATGAGGTTATCAGATTTACAGTGATGCTTCTAAGAAGGGATTAGGGTGTATTTTGATGCAACATGGTAAGGTAATTGCTTATGCTTCTAGACAACTTAAACCTTATGAGGTGAATTATCCTACCCACGACTTGGAGTTAGCAGCAATTATTTTTGCCCTAAAGATTTGGAGGCACTATCTATATGGAGAGACTTGTGACATTTTCACCAACCACAAGAGCCTTAAATATATTTTTACTCAGAAGTAGCTTAACATGAGACAGAGGCATTGGTTGGAGCTTCTCAAGGATTATGATGCCAGGATTCAGTATCACCCCGGTATGGCTAATGTGGTTGCAGATGCTCTTAGCCGAAAGAGTTCAGGGAGTGTAGCTGCCTTGGTTACACAACCTCAACTTATCTCAGATATAGAGCGTGTGGGTTTAGAGCTATATACTAGAGGTTCTGATGGGTTGGCAGCAGGTATGAGGGTGGAACCTTCTCTTATTTTGAGTATCAAGGAAGCCCAAAAGGAGGATGACGAGTTGTGGACTATAGCGCAGAATGTGGATGAGGGAAGGCAACCAGAGTTTTGCATTGATGAACAAGGTGTGATATGGTTTGGTAAACGGTTATGTGTTCCAGTAGATCCAATGATTCGTGAGGCATTGTTGACTGAAGCTCATAGTTCGCCATTTTCTATTCATTCGGGGTCTACAAAGATGTATAAGGATCTGAAGGAGAATTTTTGGTGGAGTGGAATGAAAAGGGATGTAGCTGAATTTGTGAGTAAATGTCTTACTTGTCATCAAGTGAAGATAGAGCATCAGTGACCTGGTGGTTTGTTGCAACAGTTAGAGATTCCTGTGTGGAAATGGGATGACATTTCAATGGACTTTGTGACTGGGTTGCCGAGGACTCTTAAAAAGAATGATACTTTTGGGTAGTAGTGGATCGTTTGACTAAATCGGCTCATTTTTTGTCTATTCGTGAAGATTTTTTGGTAATTAAGTTAACAGATATTTTTCAACGTGAGATTGTTAGGCTTCATGGAACTCCAGTTTCTATTGTTTCGGATCGGGATCCGCGATTTACTTCTCGATTTCGGAAAGGATTTCAACGAGCTTGGGGAACGCGACTCAACTATAGTACAGCTTTTCATCCGCAAACAGATGGACAATCAGAGAGAACTATTCAGACATTAGAAGACATGTTACGATCTTGTGCTTTAGAGTGGACAGGAAACTGGGATGATTATTTGAGTTTGGTGGAGTTTGCATATAATAATAGTTGGCAAGCTAGTATTGGTATGGCTCCTTTTGAAGCATTATATGGTAAGAAGTGTCGAGATCTGACTTGTTGGGATGAGGTTAGAGAAAGGGTAATAGAAGGACCCGATTTGGTTAGGATTACTACGGAGAAGGTAGCAGTGGCTAAAGAAAAATTGAAAGAAGCTCGATCGCGGCAAAAGAGTTATGCTGATATTCATAGGAGGGCTCTTGAATTCACGCTTGGTGAACACGTGTTTTTGAAAGTTTCTCCATGGAAAGGTGTTTGATGGTTTGGTTTGAAAGGAAAGCTTAGTCCGCGTTTTATTAGCCCTTTTGAAGTCCTTGAGAGAGTTAGAGAAGTGGCATATCGGGTGGCTTTGCCTCCACAGTTATCTCATGTGCATAATGTCTTTCATGTTTCAGTGTTAAGGAAATATAATTATTATTCGTTTCATGTTGTGCAATACCCGTTATATAAGATTCAAGAAGATCTTACTTGTGAGGAAGAAGCCGAGGCGATTCTAGATCGTCAAGAACGGATTATGAGGAGGAAGACCATTCCTTTTGTTAAAGTATTATGGAAAAACAATTCGGAGTGAGAAACTACTTGGGAGATGGAGGAGTCTATTCGAGCGGAATATCCACATCTTTTTGAAAATTAGGTATGTTCTATTCTTTTGATTCCGGGGACGGAATCCTTTTTAAGGGGAAGGTGATGTAATACCCGAAAAATAAAATAAAATAATAATAATAATATTTAAATAAATATTTAAAAATAGTTAATTTGGGCTTTTAAATTAATTGGGTATAAATTATAATTGTGTAATTTTAAATCCTAGTAAAATTAAGAGTATTAATAAAACATATTAATTAATAAATAAACCAAAACCTAACTGCTTCATTACTTCTAATACAAATCGACGGGAGGAAGAGAAAAAAAAGAGAAGAGGATCTCAGCCGCCGCTAAGCAAAGGGAAGGGAAATTGGATCAACTGGTAAGTTATTATTATTCCTTTCAATTGAATGAGAGTCTGAGCATAGGGTGCATGTGTATATGTATGATCACTGTCGCAAATTATGAATGAATAATATGAAGGCAATGTTCTGATTAGTTTTAAAAAGAGAGAGAGATATATTAATAAAGAATTCGTTATCATGATCAGGATCATAGGTTCTACATTATTACTAAATGATACATATTATATATATAAGCTTAAGGAGGCTGAATGGTCAAAATCAATAGGAAAGTGATAAAATAAAATCAATAGTAATTTAGTTTAAATTTATCTTGTAAAACTGATGTAAATTGAGAAATAATTTCCTGTTATTAGAAATTATAGTTATTAATAAGTAATTTAATTGTGTATTATATTTTATTTTGATAATTAGATCGGATTGAGGGAGTTTAGCGGGTGATATTTGGATTCGACGAATTATTTTGGTGCTATATTGGATTTCGTACTTTTTCAGCGATACTCTTTTAAATTTAATTCGTTCGTTTTGTATTCGTTTAGAGATTTGGTATTGCCCCTCCGGATTATTCTTTGTTATCAAAATTATTGAGACAATTTCGTTTTGGCGTTGATATTATAATTCGTATTTGTACTCTTGAAACTAGTTAATCGTGTCAATATATTTTGGAGACTTTATTCGTTTGTACCATTGTTCGTATATTTTTGTTCACATTCAGGAGTTATTTTTGATCATTGATATATTGGGATAATTAATATTGTTTGTATTTGATAATTCGATTTCATTTGAATATGGTTATGTAAACCTTGTGATTTGAACCCCTTTTGGCTTACATTTTGTAGTTTGATCCTTAGGGTATACTTGAGCTAACCACCTGTGGGGGTACCACAGGCATGTCCTTTTGACAAAAGGGCATGACACCTTCTGTGGCGGTGTAATCAGTCCACAGCGTATCCTTTTGTATGCTCTGGGTATGAGCTTTGGCCATTTGATATATTTGTTCTGGATACGTATGGGTCGACCTAGTACTTGATTTGATTCGATTTGTTTGGCGGATTAGTGACGTATGTGTCGTGTGTACTATCCGATTTGATTTGTATACATCATGGTACCGATGTATTTTGTTAGCCTTTGTCTATTTGTATTTGAGCCCAGTATGAAATTGTTATCTTACAACCATTTGATTCAGCCTTATTTGTTTGAGATTCTTTTGGCTAAAATTATTCGACTGACAGTGTTAGTCATTTGTAAATGGACTCTCAAATTTTGATATATTCATAATTCGTTTGTAATTCACTTGTGTTCATTTATTCAACTCATTTAGATTCATTACTTATTGTGATATATTTATTCATCTTTATATCCGTACTGGGCAATTGGTTCACGCTGTGTTCTTTTTCTGGCAGGTAATCAGGGGTGATCAGGATTTGTAGGATGAGATCTACCTATGATCCAAATGAGCAGATTAGCTTTTGAGATTATTATTAGACTTGGTTTTCCTAAGATTTTGTAACTGGATGTTTTGGGGTCTATTTTGATATTTATATATTCTTAGTAGAGACTATGTAAATGTGGAGTTCATTCTATTTAAATCGGAGTATGTGACATTTGGTATTAAATTTTATTGGAGATATTTTGAGGTTTATTAGAGATTTATATTTATTATGTTTGTGCGTGACATCCCTTTTTCCTTTTGGGAAAAGGGGTGTTACAATCATGGTGGATCCTAGTGATATAAGGTAGTTTATGCTTGTAAACTAATGGTAATACGAATGAAAAGTGGAACTAAAATTAAAAACGTAAGCTTATGCGTAAAGAAAGGAAAACTATGTAGAGGTCTCTAATTGGACTTGTGTAAATCGTTGCCTGCATGGAATTTATGGATTCCAAAAAGAAGGAGATATACTCATGTGAGTTACAAAAATGTTCCAAGTGAAACAGAGTAAAAAATACGTCATAACGAAGTTATGGCAAAAAAATTAGTAAAAGACTATGGTTATTTAACGTTTTCAAAAAATTATATTTTCTGGGGGTTTTGTAAAGAGTTGTAAAAGTGAGTTGTAGGCTCAAGAATGAACTTAATCTGACTTCGGATAAGCGAGTTATGAAGATTTGAAAATTTGATGTTGAAAATGTCATCTAGCCAAAATTGGATCACGAAGGATTTTTGAGCCAATTTTCCAGCTAGTTAGAAAATCTAAAAAATTATTCTGTCCAGTGGGAATTGTAGAGGATGTTACGAGTAAGAAAAGGACTCAAGAACGGACTCATTTCGATATTGGTTGAGAAAGTTATGAAGCGGCAAAGTAGGTGCAACAAAATTACAAAACTGAGCTTGTGGGTTGATGTCGGGTGAATGTGCGTTGGCTATGGTCAGCTGTGTTAAGGCTGGGGTTGCCGGGGCCTCATCTTCTAGGGCTGCTGTGTAAGACCCCAACTTTTACGAATAAAGAGGATTTTTTCTATAAATATCATTTTTGAATATTAAGGTTTGAATTTGTTATAATGTTATAGTTGTGGGTACCCGATGTTAAAAGTACAATAATACGCGTGGTTGCATAGTATCACACAATATTGATTATTGATGCTTAAGTAAGAAGTCACTCAGTTTTGTTCAATTATTACTACAATAATTGTTGCATAGTATCTCACGCTATTTGATTCAATTATTGTCGATATTTTATATATTATTAAATCATAATTGAGACGATACAATTATTCATATTATTATTTGCAATATTGACGATGTCTAGAAAGTTCTGTCGAGGAGAGGTTTGGTCACCTAATTACGCTCCAATAGGGAGAAATTCTTATTGGAAAACCCTCTCTTTCCTGGGAACGATCTGGTTGTTAAATATTACGAGTTATAATAATGATGATAAATGTTGTTAAAAATATTAATGGGATTTTTATGAAGTATTTGTTGTAAATTTTACGTATTATTTGGATCTCCACTTACCTATTTTTTAAAAAACTGTCGGTAGTAGTTATCTCAGTTTTGTTGTATTACTCATGTATATATATATAAGTTATATATATACACATATATGAAAGTGACATGTGTATATATATAATATGAATTGGGTGGGTGGGTGGGTGGGTGGGTGGGGGGTGAAGATTAAGGTGTCGGGAGGGAGTAATATATATATATATATATATATCACGGGTGTTACACCCGTGAGTGTGTGTGTGTTATATTTATATAATATATATATATATATATATATATATATATATTATAATAAATTTTGTTTTTTATGAAAAATAGAATATATTATATTTTATTATGTATAGTGTTTGCATAGTATCTGCATAATATTTGCATAGTAAGATTATATGAAATTTGATTTTCGGGCGTCCGTGAATTCTTTTAGTACTGTGCATCCGTGATATTCAAATAGTATCCTTTCATTATCCTATAAATAGGATGCTTAGTTAGAATTAAAAATACACCTGAATCAGAGAATTCTTCTTCTATAATATTGAGCGTATTTCTTTCGAGTTTTAGAAAGTTTTGAGCGTAAAAAATAGTGAAAGTTTTCTTTTCAAGGTAAGGGATGTTATTTTTGTTCAATATTCGCTTGAAATAATATTTTCTTCCATACTCTGTAGTATGTAAGTAATATTATTTCGTTTCAGATTTCGAATTTTATACTCATTTAGTTAAAGTTTTGGCGTCTATACTCCATGAAATTAGTATAATATTCTTAAAATTTGCGTTTCATCCATTATCTTTTCATGAAAATATTATTCTGAGAATTCTTGATAAGTTTTAACTTTTTCATGTCGGAGTACTATTCACGGGTTACTATTCACGAAGTACTATTTACGGGGTACTATTTATGATAAAAATTGATTCGTTTTTAGTCCAAATTATTTTTGGTACAATATTATTCTTGAATTTTACTCCATAAAACAGTATCATGTTGACAATTTAGACATTATTAAATTCTGGATAAATTAAATTATAAATTTTTAAAAATGTATCATTTTCTTTCTTTTAATTGAATTCTTATATCATTGTCATCATCCTCATACTTATATTATATTGAAAGTCATCTGCGGCTTGTATTGCATAGATGGACTTGGTATGATTATGCCCAGGCATTATTCGGTATATTCATGACCGTAATGTTACAAATGATGTGGTAAAAGTCCTCATTGGCCCATAGTGCATTGATGGACAGTTGTTGGCATGATCATGACCATTGATGAATACACGAATATCCTTGGCCCGTAGTGCATGGATAATTCGTCGTCGTGATACTAATGAATATCCTTGGCCGTAGTGCAGGGGTGATTCGATGATGTGGATTATTTATTAAGCTGAGTTTCAGCGATAAAAGTAATGAAAAACCTTTTAAATCATAGAAGATAGTAGATATCATGGTATACTTGACTCTTCTAATGGATTACTTGTTCCGCTGCAGTTAAACTTGATGTTTGTTATATTTTATCAATTTAACACTGTTGAAGACTAACGATAAATTATTCTACATTATCTCAGTCATAATATTTCTTACTGGGCTAGTTGAGCTCACCCTTTTGCTTTCATTGTTCTCTTCAGGAAATGAGAACGTAGCCGGGAATAGTCGGGGAACGGAGTGACGGTCCATATGTTTGCATTAGTAGTCCTCACTATTCTATGAAATAGTGTGATAATAAATATATTGAGGACTCCATTTGAGTTTGAATACTGTCTAGAAGACAATATTCGTATTAAAACTCTCAGTTTATATTTTGTCGTATTTTACACGACAGTTGTATTATTAAGTTGTATTTGAATTTCCTACCATGTATTTGGCAACTCAAGATGGGTGATGTATACCTATTTTGGGGGCGTCACATGCTGGGCAGTTTGATAGGGGGTTGTGCATGGGCGTGACGTCGGGTTGTTTTCAAATGTCGTGTATACGTTGGGGCGTATTGAGTGACACCGAACGACTTTATGCACGTCGGGACGTGTTGGGCGACGCCGAGCAACATTGTGCATGTCAGGCATGTTGTTTCCGAACACTGTTGTAAAATCCCAAATTTTATGAATAAAGATTTTAATTTCTCAAAATATTTTTTGAATATTATGGTGTGAATTTGAGACAATGTTATAATTGTGGGTAGTATTTATAAATTTTGTAAAGTATGCAAGTTGTTATATAATATTCGATTGGTCGGGGAATATTCGTTTTAATAGGAAATATTCGTACAACGACACAATCATTGGTGGACCCCACAACAAAATTATTATCGGATTGAGAAAACGACAAAAATATTTTTATGAAAATAACAACGGAAGTTTTACCGTTAATACTGTTAAACTACTCGGTAGTAAAAGCACAGTAATACGCGTGGTTGCATAGTAGAACACGGTATTGATTATTGATGCTTACGTGAGAAGTCACTCAGTTTTGTTTAATTATTGTTACAGTAATTGTTGCATAGTATCTCATGTTATTTGATTCAATTATTGTCGATATTTATATATTATTAAATCAATAATTGAGAGGATGAAGTTATTAATATTATTATTTACAATATTAACGATGTCTAAAAGTTCTGTCAAGGAGAGGTTTGGTCACCTAATTGCGCTCCAATAGGGAGAAATCCTTATTGGAAAGCCCCCTCTTTCCTGGGAACAACCTGGTCAATTAATATTGCGAATTATAATAATGATGATAAACGTTGTTAAAAATATTGAGAGGTTTTTTTTATGAAGTAGTTATTGTAAATTTTCTTATTATTTGGATCCCCATTTACCCATTTTTTAAAATAATCGATAAAAAATTATTTTATATAATAAAGGTGGGGCCCACATGTGGGACCCATATGTGTTGAAAACTGATTTTGGAAATGGGGATGGGAGGGAGTATACGTAAAGGGGAGGGAATTTATATATATAAGTATGTGATGTGTGTATATATATATATGTATATGATATATGTGTGAGTGGAAAATGGTGGAAAAGAAGTGAATGTGATATGTGTGAGAGTGATGTGTGTGAAAGTGACATATTGGTGGAAAAGTGAATTTGTGTGTGAGTGGTGGGAAAGTGTGTGTGGTGTATATTTATGTGAATATGTTATACGAATGGGATGAAAAACAAAGAAGAAATGGGGGGGGGGGGGGAGGGTAGTTGCCTTATTAGGAAGGGAAGTGATATATATATTATGTATATAAACATGTGTGTGAAAGGAGTATGGTGGTGGGAGAAAAGAAAGGGTGAAAGTGATATGTGTGTGTGTGTGAATGAGAATATAGCTGGGACGAGTCGGGGAACGGAGTGACAGTCTAGATGATAGCATTAGTAGTCCTCACTATTTTGTTAAATAGTGTGACAATAAATGTAATGAGGACTCTTTTGAGTGTGGATATTGTCTAGATGACAATATTCTTATTAAAACTCTCAGCTATGTTTTGTCGTATTGTATACACGATGTTTGTATAATTAAATTGTATTTGTATTTTGTACCATGTATTTGGCAACTCAAGATGGGTGATGTATACCTAATTTTGGGGGCGTCACAATTGGTATCAAAGCTTAGGGATATGATCCCTAGCTGAGATGTGAGACAAGAAATAGGAGGGGAGAGACGGAGTATTCCTTTGCTAGTATGACCTACCTAAGTTTATTTGATATTTAATTGGTCGGTCAGAATATAGGGATATTATGTGATATGGCATCTGAAAATGTTGAGATAAACAATGGAGCAAAATAATATGACTGTATCACAGTACGAGGCTAAGTTTACGGAGTTATCCGGGTTTGCATCCCATTTGGTCGATAATGAGGAGCGAATGACGCGAATATTTCTAAGAAGTTTGAAACCCGATATACTTCAATACCTCATTTCTCATAAAATTTTTTTATATTCAGATGTTGTGAATAGGGCTCAGTTATTGGAGCGCGATAATGAGTCAGCACAACCAAAAGGCAACAACCAACAACATGATAATAATCGTACCGGTGGCAACGATCATTGGAACAATGATAACCATCGTGGGGGAAATTATCATTCCAAGAATGGTAACCACTTCGGTGGTAATCATGGCCAAGATAATAGAAGTGGAAATTTCAAGAAGAGAAGGTTCAATAATGATGGAAAGACAGCAGCACCAGCACCCGTTTCAAAGGAAGAAGAACGACCACCAGTCGTATATTTCAAATGCGGACAGGAGGGACACATCCGTCCAAACTGTACGCAGCAATCCAAAACGTGTTTTAATTGCGGAAGAGAAAGTCACCTAGCTCGATTTTGTCGTATGGTGAAGTCAAGTCCAGCTAGGATGGTGATGCCAAAGGATGTCCCAGACAAGCCAAAGCCGTTAGTTTAAGAGCTTGTGATGTCTATACCGTGTTAGATACCGGTTCTACTCACTCTTTCATTTCATTTAGTCGTGTTCAATGTTTGAATTTAACTCCGGAGAAGTTAGACTTTGATTTATCTGTTGAAACTCAGTTGGGAGAAACCTTCGTTACCTCCACTATTTATAAATCTTGTTTGATTAAAATCGACACTTTCACGTTACCTGTCGATCTTATCTCTTTGAAAATACTTGCCTTTGATATGATTTTTAGAAATCGATTGGTTAATTACTCATCATGCTTTTCGTAAGGTTGTTATCCTTCATATTCCAAACCAACCTGATATGCGAATTCAAGCAACCAACCCACTAAAGTTAATCACTGTCATATCAAGCCATAAGTAAAGAGCCCCGATCCTTTCGTTGTTGACTTCCTTGTGTGGAATGCACTGAAGTCAGACTATCCGTAGGGGACGTTGTGAATAACGATGGCAAGTTGATAGGTATCAATGTGACGTGTTATCCAAGTCTTGAATGAGAGTCACAATGACGTGTTTATAACGTACCGATGTTATGTAAATATATGGACGACCCGAACCACATTATTGATTTAGAACCAAACGAGATAGTGGAAGATTTAACGTATGAAGAAATATCTATTAAAATCTTGGATAAGAAGGATCATATTCAACACTCAAAGGTTATACCTCAAGAGTTAGAATCTGAAATGAAGTCAAGGTATCCTCATCTCTTCGGCATACCAGGTACGTACGTAAATTTTGAGGGCAAAATTTCATAAGGAGGGGAGATTGTAAAATCCCAAATTTTATGAATAAAGATTTAAATTTCTTAAAATATTTCTTGAATATTATGGTGTGAATTTGAGATAATGTTATAGTTGTGGGCAGTATTTATAAATTTTGCAAAGTATGCAAGTTTTTATATAATATTCGATTGGTCGGGGAATATTCATTTTAACAGGGAATATTCGTACGACGACACAATCATTGGTGGACCCCATAACAGAATTATTGTCGAATTGAGAAAACGACAAAAATATTTTTCTGAAAATAACGGCGGAAGTTTTATCGTTAATATTGTTGAACTATTCGGTAGTAAAAGTATAGTAATACGCGTAGTTGCATAATAGCACACGGTATTGATTATTGATGCTTGCGTGAGAAGTCACTCAGTTTTGTTTAATTATTTTTACATTAATTGTTGCATAGTAACTCACGTTATTTGATTCAATTATTGTCGATATTTTATATATTATTAAATCAATAATTGAGACGACGAAGTTATTAATATTATTATTTGCAATATTAACGATGTCTTGAAGTTCTGTCAAGGAGAGGTTTGGTTAACTAATTGCGCGCCAATAGGGAGAAATCCTTATTGGAAAGCCCCCTCTTTCCTGGGAACGACCTAATCGATTAATATTGTGAATTATAATAATGATGATAAATGTTGTTAAAAATATTGAGAGGTTTTTTTTATGAAGTAGTTATTGTAAATTTGCTTATTATTTGGATCCCCATTTACCCATTTTTCAAAATAATCGGTAGAAAATTATTTTATATAATAAAGGTGGGGCCCACATGTGGGGCCCATATGTGTTGAAAACTGATTTTGGAAATGAGGGTGGGAGGGAGTATACGTAAAGGGGAGGGAATTTATATATATAAGTATGTGATGTGTGTGTGTGTATATATATATATATATATATATATATGTATACGATGTGTGTGTGAGTGGAAAATGATGGAAAAGAAGTGAATGTGATATGTGTGAGAGTGAAGTGTGTGAAAGTTACATATTGGTGGAAAAGTGAATTTGTGTGTGAGTGGTGGGAAAGTGTGTGTGGTGTATGTTTATTTGATTATGTTATACGAATGGGATGAAAAACAAAGAACAAATGGGGGGGGGGGGAGGGTAGTTGCCTTGTTAGGAAGGGAAGTGATATATATATTATGTATATAAACATGTGTGTGAAAGGAGTATGGTGGTGGGAGAAAAGAAAGAGTGAAAGTGATGTGTGTGTGTGTGAATTAAAAAGGGGGAGGGAGTGGATGCCTTGGATGAAAGGGTGTTTATATGTATATAATATAGATATAACATGTGTTATATATATATATATATATATATATATATATATATATATATATATATATATATATATATATATATGTATTTTATTGTTTTATTGTTATTCTGATGAAATAATGCAATCCGTGAATTCATAAAGCATCCGTGACTGCTAAAATTTCTTTAGTGAAATTATCATTTGGTGCACCCGTGATCAAACAGTACCCTTCCATTCTCCTATAAATAGGATGCTTAGTTAGAATTGAAATCACACCAGAAATTAAGAGAATTCTTTTCTATAATCTTGAGCGTATTTCTTTAGAGTTTTAAGAAGCTTTGAGTGTAGTGCAAGTTTTCTTCAAGAATATCCTTGCCCTACCAGTCGGAATACTCTTCTTTTTAAGGTAAATGATATTATTTGTTGTACTCGTAAGGGGTATTATTTCTTTCGTATTCATGAAGAGAACTTCTGTTAATCCATTCTTTATTATTTTGTTGGAATAACCAGTATACGTTAACTACCCCATACTTGGTGAAATTCTTCTGTTATTCCATTCTTTATTATTATGTTGGAATAACCTGTCTATGTGAAGTACCGCATACATGGTGAAATTCTTCTATTATTCCATTCTTTATTATTTTGTTGGAACATCATGTCTGTGCGTTTACGCATGACCTGGTTCCGTTATTTATTATTTTGTTGGAACATCCTGTCGGTGCAAATTTTGCCTGACCTGGTTCCATTATTTATTATTATGTTAGAATAACCTGTCTATGCGATGTACCGTATGCATGGTGATTTCTGTTGTTATTCCATTCTTTATTATTTTGTTGGAATATCCTGTCGGTGCGTATTACGCCTGACCTGGTTCCGTTATTTATTATTCTGTTGGAATAACCTGTCTATGCGAAGTACCTCATGCATGGTGATTTCTTTTGTTATTCCATTCTTTATTATACTCAGTTGGTTAAAGTTTTGACTTCTATACTCCACAAAAGTAGTGGAATATCCTTGATATTTGCGTTTCATCCAGTATCTTTTTATGGAAATATTCTTCTGAGCATTCTTGAATTTTACTCTACAAAGAAGTATCATGTTGACAATTTGGATGTTATTAGTTCCTGGATAATTTAATTCTTGAACTTGTTTTATTGAATTCTTATATCATTGTCATCATCCTCATGTTTATATTTTGTTGAAAGTCATCTGTGGCCTGTAGTGCATAGATGGACTTGGTATGATTATAACCAGGGATTATTTGGTATAATCATGACCGTAATGTTACAAATGATGTGGAAAAAGGTCCTCATTGGCCCGTAGTGCATTGATGGATAGTTTTTGGTATGATTATGGCTATGAATTCTCTTCGGCCAAGGGAACAAAGATAAATTATTTTATGGCATGATCAGAACCTTTGATGAAAACACGATTATCTTTGGCCGTAGTGCATGGATAATTCGTGGTCGTGATACTAAATAATATCCCTGGCCTGTAGTGCAGGGATGATTTGATGATGTGGATTATTTATTAAGCTGAGTCTCAACGATAAAAGTGATGAAAAGCTTTTTAAATCATAAAAGATATTAGATTTTATTCTCTACTTGACTCTTTTAATGGATTTTTTGTTCCGCTGCAGTTAAACTTGATGTCTATTGTATTTTATCAGTTTAACATTGTTGAAGACTAATGATAATTTATTCTGTATTATCTTAGTTATAATATTTCTTACTGGGCTAGTTGAGCTCACCCTTTCTTTTACTGTTCTCTTCAGGAAATGAGAATATAGCTGGGACGAGTCGGGGAACGGAGTGACAGTCCAGATGATAGCATTAGTAGTCCTCACTATTCTGTTAAATAGTGTGACAATAAATGTAATGAGGACTCCTTTGAGTGTGGATATTGTCTAGATGACAATATTCTTATTAAAACTCTCAGCTATGTTTTGTCGTATTGTATACACGACGTTTGTATAATTAAGTTGTATTTATATTTTGTACCATGTATTTGGTGACTCAAGATGGGTGATGTATACCTAATTTTGGGGGCGTCACAACTGTGACGTCATGCCACATTATGGTCATGTTATGTGTTTCCTAAGTTTAAAATATAGACATTGAGGAAATTTTAAGGGGTGAGTCTAAATGATGAATTATATTAAACGAGAAGTAAATCAAGGCGTGTTGACTTAAGAACGCCGAGTCGCCATCGACACTTTTGAATTTTTAACGCGTTGTTTCTATTTTAATTAATTATATGAACATCGCGGAGATTAATCAAAGTATGAATTAAGATGTGCCGGGTTATAAGACGCGAGCATATTAGGGCTTTGAAATTGAAGTCTTGATTATGAACGAAACTGTGACGCCCCCAAAATAGGAATACATAACTCATTTTAAGTCGCCAGATATATAGTACAAAATTCAAATAAAAATTTCATTTATACAACTGTTGAACTGTCGTGCAAAATACGACAACACATAAGCTGTGAGTTTTAATACAAATACTGTTACGTATATAATACGACAATATTCATACTCAAATTATTACAATGCCATATAAAGTACAGCGGCAAATATTTCAAGTCTCCAAAGGGATACGAGAAGGTTTTTGTCCTCCTCATTCTAATGGAATGCATTTTTGATGCTTCCAAAGTTAGGTTCTCATCACCCTATTGTTGTTCACCAAAATCAATTATTAAGTGACGTATAATATATGACACACCCATCTTAGGTCCTTAATACAATTATATATTGCATGTCATGTAGTTTTATAATGCATTGAGAAACTTCCACAGTCTTGGACCATCACGATACTATTCCTCTATTATCCCCGCTTGACCCAACTACACTCTTAATACCTGAAAGGAATTGTGAAGCAAAAGGTGAACACAAATAGCCCAGTAAAGAATATTATGACTAAGATAATTAATTTATCAATAACCTTCATCAGTAATAAATCAGATATTTAGAACATATGATATATGATAAAAGTTTTCAACCATAATTGCAGCAGAATCAACAATCCATTAGAAAAGTCAAGTAGAACATAATGTCTACTATCCGCTCCAAATTAAAAGTCCATCATTAATATTTCATTACTGTAATACCCATCAACAGTTCTTTGTTGTACCCAAGACAAAGAGAACTTTAATCACCTATCTTCACCTGAACCACCAAAGATTATAGTTAAATTCATAATTCATATTTATAATCATGTAAATCAACAGTTTCTGCTTGCCACAAAGGATTAATAGAACGTCCACTCATTATTCTTACCCTAAAGGCTAAAGACGTTCAAATGTAATAATAATGATCATACCGATCAATTGTCTATCTTTGCACTACAGGCCAAAGATATTCAACTATAAAACCAATTATGGTCATGATCATACCAATCAATTGTCTGTTAGTGCACTACGACCAAAGACATTCAAATGTAAGACCAATGGTCATGATCCTGCCAAATACATGATTGAATTATCCATGCACTACGGGCCAATGATATTCGTTAGTATCACCAGTGGTTATGATCATGTCATACACCTGTCCATCTTTGCACTACGGGCCAATGAGGACTTTTACCACATCATTTGTAACATTACAGGTCATGATTTTATCGATACCTAATTCCTTAATCATACTGATCAATAGTCCATCTATGCACTACGGGCCAAAGATGACTTTCATTACAATATAAGCATAAGGATGCTGACAATAATATAAGCATTCAATTAAATGAGATCAATGATAAATTTTAAAGATTTATAATTCAATTTATCAAGAGTTTATAAATGTCCAAATTGTCAACATGATACTACTTTGTGGAGTAAAATTCAAGAATAATATTCATGTATCAAAAATAATTTGGACATAAAAGGAATTAATTTTTATCGTGAATAGTACCCCGAGTGAATAGTACCCGAGTAATTATTAGTACCCCATGAATAGTACTTTGTGAGTAGTAAAAATACTTCGTGAATAGTGTCATATGTATAAATAGTACCGTACATATGAATAGTGCCGTACATATGAATAGTGTCGTATGTATGAATAGTACCCATGAATAGTACTCCAGTATGAAAAGATTAAAATTTAACAAGAATGTTTAGAAAAATATTTCTGTGAAACGATACTAGATGAAGCGCAAATTTCAAGAATATTCTACTAATTTCAAGGAGTATAGAAGCAATACTTATCAACATGAGTGTAGAATTAGGAATATGAAACGAAATAATATTACTTACATATTACATAGTATGGAAAAAAATATTATTTCATACGAATATTGAACAAAAATAATATCCCTTACAACTATTTAACAAAAATAATATTCCTTACGAATATTGAACGAAGATAATATTACTTACGAATATTGAATGAAAATAATATTCCTTATGAAAATAAAATTTCTTACGAATACGAAAAATAATATCGTAAGCGAATATGAAATAAATAATACCCCTTACCTTAAAAAGAGATCTAGTACTTCTGACTGATATATTGGAGATATTCTTGAAGAAAAACTTGCACTATTTGCTACACTCAAAGTTTTGCTCAATATTATAGAAGAAGAATTCTTTGATTCTGGTGTGATTTTCATTTCTAAACTGAGCATCTTATTTATAGGAGAATGACATAATACTATTTAGGAAAAATAATCATGGACGCACAGTAACTTTCTCACGGGCGAATTCGGCGCATAATCAATTTTTTTTTTGATTTTTACTATGCTGCACTATACAGTACTCTGCAAACACTATGTATTACTTTATGCAACATTATGTAAACACTATAAAGTACTATGAAAAACTATGCAATACTATGCAAACACTATGCATACTATACAACACTATGCAGTTCTATACAAATACTACACAGTACTATGCTATATAATAAAATATAATATATTCTATTTAAAAAAGTTTTCTGTTTTATATAATTTTTTTTTCTGTTTTATTACTATTATAATAATAATAAAACAAAAACTGAGATAACTTTCTATCGACGATTTTAAAAAATGAGTAAGTGGGGGTCCATGTAATAAGCCAAATTTATAATAAATAATTCATAAAACCCCCCTCTATTTATCTCAATTCGCTTGGCTTCACTAAACACATTTTTAATAATATTTATTCATTATTAATATTATAACTCACAATATTAACAACCAGATCATTTTCAGAAAAGAAGGATTTTTTCGATAAGGACTTCTCCTTATTGGTGTGCAATTAGGTGACCAAACCCCTTTCTTCGATAAAACTTTCTAGACATTATCAATAATGCAAATAATAATATGAATAACTTTGTCGTCTTAATTATTGATTTAATAATATAAAATATTGTACAGATGATACTGTGACAATAATTGAATCAATAATGTGAGATACTATGCAATAACTATTGTTGTAATAATTGAGTAAAACTGAATGACTTGTCACGTAAGTATCAATAATCAAAGATAATGTACAATGCGTGTGCTACTGTGCAACCACGCGTATTGCTGTATTTTTATCACCGGGTATTTTAACAGTTTAACGGTAAAAGTCTTGCCGTTATTTTTATAAAAAGGTTATTTATATCGCTTTCTAAATCCAATAGTTATTCCGTTGTGGGGTCCATCAATGATTATGCCATCGTACGGATATTTTCCGACAAAAGAATATTCTCCGACCAAACGAATATTTTATAATAACTTGCTTACTTTGTAAAATTTTCACATATCACTCTTAACTTTAATCTTTTATCAATTTAAGCATTTACTAAATAGAATAATAATTATAAGAAAATTGAATACTTTCATTTCATAAAATTCGGAGTCTTACAGAAACTGAAAGAGACGTATACCGAGGTGTATAAAGTTTAGTATGTTGTCTCGAGTTATAAAACCCGGACATCTTGAATTATGAAAAAAAGCTAAAGTAAACCAATATTTGGGGTCATTACGTGAGTAATTGGTATGTTTGACCTTAATGATATATGTAGGTCGTTTGAAGAGCAACATAACGTAAGCTGTAAAGAAACGCCTTAGGCAAGTTTTCTAACTTCATTCAAATTTTTGAGTTGAATGCAAGTTTCTTATCATTGTGCAAATGTGTTGTGTTTTTACAAGATGTTTATTTATGAATTGTGCTATGTGCCAATTATCTGCACTTATGTGCTTCTGAGATGAACTGTTTAATTATTGAACTGTTCAAGTTGTTAAGCATTATGTTATTCTTGAACTGCGTTATGAATAAGTTCATGTTAATTGTTTCGACTGGACACTTGTTAAGGTGATAGAGAGAATGATGAAGAATTAATGAAAGTTAAGTAATGTTAATCAAAATTAGATTAAATTAGTGTGGATTTTGGTGTAAGCATAAGAGAAGATACCCTAAGATAGAGAAGTTAAGATTCAGAAGTGAAACATATACATGTTGTGTCATACTAATAATGCAGACACGGTTGGTGTCAAAACACACGATGTAAGGAAGATAAAGGTGAAGGTCTTTAGGACCATTTAATAAAAATAAGTGATGGTTAAAAATGAACAGAATTTGATTTATCCCTGTTTATTCGAACTGCTTCTCAACTATTGTTCAGTTGATGAAGTTTTCAAAGAATAATGAATTAATTCTTGATTTTATTATTTATTCAACTGCTATGACTTGTTGAAAAATTAAATGCTCACTCTTGCAAAATTCTAAAACTTTTGCATCTAGAGCGGAAGGGCCTAAATAGTCAGATGGTGTTAAGAGAAATGGATGTGTTAAAGAAGAAGATTTAGATGTACATATATAATTACATGTTATGATGTAATAGTATTTTTTAATTGTAATATTTATAATGCTATAATATTCATTAATATTATAATTTGAAGATGTAAATGTCTTAGAAACTGGAATTAGAAGTGATATGTTATAATTAATAATATATTAATTACATTCATGTCTTAAGATTATGCTGAATGGGTAGTACCCTTTAGAGCACCAGACCCGAATGTAAAAATAGACCCGAATTCGGGGGCGCTACACTATATAATTATAATAATAGTATAAACTAAAATTAAATATATTTACATAAATTTGAAATTTAATATACCGTTATTTACTTTTGGAATGGACGGAGTATAATTATAAGAATCGTTTACTTTTGATTTTTAATTTTTTAATTTTTTTTTTCGTTTGGAAAGAAGGGAGTACAAATCCAAGAATATTTCTTCCTAATGGTTAGCTGGTCAGTGTTAGTCTCAATCTAGTCCATGTAAATTCAAGGATTTTTTAAATTGCCAAAATCCAAATGGTTGGCGCTATGCTCTATGCATGACTATTTCCACGCCCTTAATTACCACAAATAACATGGACAAATAAAATAGGATCATCTGTGATAAAAAGTAAGAAATATTAGGAAGACAATTTTTAGATATAGATAGAGCAAAAGACTAGGAGGGATAAAAAGAAAGTAAAGGAAGAGCTGAATGCAAGGAGAATGAGTGAACGATGAATTAAGGGGATTCAAAGGCTATCATTTCTCTTCCTAGCTCTAAATCATGCCCATCTTACTCGTATATATGAAAAAGAAATGGAGGTTCCAATGCCACTTCCCAAAACATCAAACTCTCACCTCTCTTTCACCACAAGAGGTGTCCAAACAAACAGCAAATATTAAAGAATACCAAAAACAAGACAGAGAGATATAGAGGTGTCTATATATATACATATATATAGAAAGTGAAGGAAAATAAAATATGGGTAGGGTAAATTTTCAAGTTCTTGGTTTGTTGTTATCTTGCCTATTGGCATATGTCCATGGGGAGGACCCTTATTTGTTCTATACATGGGATGTTACTTATGGCACCCTTTCTCCCTTGGGTGTGCCCCAACAAATTATTCTCATCAATGGCGAATTTCCTGGTCCCTACATAAATTGCACTTCCAATAACAATATTGTGGTCAATGTTTTTAACAAAATCGATGAGCCAATCTCTTTCCATTGGCACGGTATTCAACAAAGGAAGAATTCCTGGCAAGAAGGCTTGGCAGGAACTAGCTGCCCGATTCCCCCGGGAACCAATTATACCTACCAGTTCCAAGTTAAGGATCAGATAGGTAGCTACTACTATTATCCGTCCACGGCCATGCATAAGGCCGCAGGCGGTTATGGTAGCATCCGCGTTCATAGTCGCAATCTCATCCCAATTCCGTTCCCGGACCCTGAGGCCGAGTTTTCAGTCATGATTGGCGATTGGTATACTAAGAGTCACTCTGCATTGAAGAAACAATTGGATAGCGGTCGTACCCTACAGAAGCCTGACGGAGTTATTATCAATGGTAAGGCCGGTAAAGGAGACGGGAAGGACGAGCCGATGTTTAACTTGCTACCTGGCAAGACTTATCGGTTTAGGTTCTGTAATGTGGGATTCAAGTACTCGCTTAACGTGCGTATTCAGAACCACTTGATGAAATTAGTGGAGATTGAAGGATCACACACAGTGCAAAACGTGTACGATGCACTAGATGTGCACGTAGGGCAATGCTACTCCGTGTTGGTAACCATGGACCAAGAGCCTAAGGACTACTTCGTGGTGGTTTCTACACGATTTTCAAAGATCGTGTTGACCTCAACGGCCACCATTCGTTACGTAGGTGGCAAAGGACCAGCCTTACCAGTCCTCCCTGAGGCTCCTACGGGTTGGGCCTGGTCTCTAAACCAGTTCCGCTCGTACAGATGGAACCTCACAGCGAGTGCTGCTCGCCCGAACCCTCAAGGTTCTTACCATTACGGAAAGATCAATATCACTCGCACCATCAAGCTTGCGAACACGGCGGGCACTGTGGACGGAAAGCTTAGATACGCCATCAACGGGGTGTCCCACAAAGATCCGGACACCCCACTAAAGCTAGCGGAGTACTTTGGAGTTGCAGACAAGGTGTTCAAATACGACATTATTAAGGATGATCCGCCAGCAAAGGACGAGGAGGTGGTCAGAATGGAACCCAACGTACTCAATGGCACTTTTCGAAATTTTGTAGAAATCATATTTGAGAATCATGAGAATAGCATTCAAACATGGCACATTTCTGGATATTCTTTCTTCCCAGTCGCGTAAGTCAATATACACATATATAACTTACATAAACAATTACCGCAGCATTCCTTTCTCTGATAGATAATTTTACTAGGATAAAAATAAAATTTAAGTGCTAAATGTACAATTTTCTTACTATTGCAACAGAATCGAAGCAGGGACATGGTCACCAGAAAAGAGAAAAAATTACAATCTTCTTGATACAGTGAGCAGAACAACCATCCAAGTGTACCCTAAAGGCTGGGCAGCAGTTATGTTGACATTAGACAATGCTGGGATGTGGAACGTTAGGTCAATGATGTTGGAGCGCTCATATTTGGGGCAACAACTCTACATAAGTGTTCTCTCACCGGAGCGATCGCTACGGGACGAGTACAACATCCCTGATAACACACCATTGTGTGGTATTGTGAAGGACATGCCTAAGCAAAAACTTTACACTATATGAATGAAGAACCGAGGAGGAGCCTAGCTTCAAGCGATGAATATTAGTCCATGTTTGGTAGAATAAAATAAGTGTGTTTTTGAAATGAATAGAGAAATTAAGAGGAGCAGATGAGAATAATTCATTACATACATACATATACATATATATATATATATATATATGTGTGTGTGTGTGTGTGTGTGTGTGTGTGTTGTGGCTGATGTAGTAGTCATGTACCAGCCCTCTAAAAATTTGTCAGCATAGAACTTTTGTTGTTTTTTTTTCTTGTTTAGTTATTTGTTTAACTTGTAATTCGATTCATTTTAAGATAATTCTAATCCTTTGTATAGGAGGTATGATCCTATCTTTTCCTTAGTCTATGATATGAATTTCAAAAACAAAAGGAAAAGGCTATGTAGAGGAAAACTATAACTTTAGAAAAAAGTAGTTTTTCCCGATGACATTCGTCATACAAGAATTATAAATTTCAACTCTGTACTTGTACGAATGCATATCGTTTCTATAGAATTTTCGAAATTAATGTAGATTGCATGGAATCCAAATTCGTTCCGATCCACGTCCGTCTTTGTGCACAAATACTAGCACAACAAGAAACCTGCAACTAATTCAACAACATTCTTAACCCGCATTAATATTATCTAACAACACCTGAATTAGGTTTTAGGAATTAATTACTTAAGCCTTTCAAGAAGGTGCAGTTGAAATCTATTCTCACAGTGTTAACGCCAAGATCTTTCTCCACGTCCCAATCACAAAAGACGTCCTGATCCTGCACAGTAAACACAACAACACCACAAGCTTGACGGCCGGACCGCCGGGGGATAGCTCAGGCGTGAGAGTGAGTATATGTGTTCACAAGGTTAACTCAAGAGGATGATAAAGTCTAGTGTAGTGAGAGTGATAATAATCTGTGGTTGTGTGTATATGAAAAAATACGTACCTCTTTGTGAAGACTTACTCGGTAGGATATAATATCTTTTCCTGGAATATTGTGCCACCTACTACCATCTGACATATCCCCCTGATCTGATGGGTTCTGCCGACTGTATGGAGCCTGTACACATGCTTTTTGCTGCTATTCACATCGCCGGCCGGCTATAATCTCATCCACATTAATGCATGACAGATATCTTAGTCAACTGTCATACTATATCATCATTACAAGTCAAAGTAATAGATATTAAATGACCCAATGGGTTGACCCATTGACCTAACCCGGTCTTTATAGGGCTAAATGAAGTCAACATAATGATTGGGCCCAACGAGCCCAATGACTTAATTGTAAGAGTCCAATGGATTAAATTGGTAACTAAACCCAATCTACCCGGCCCAATACAGGAGAAATATCATGACCCAACATTACCCCCTAGTTTTTTTAGTTAAACAGGATGTTTAATAGAAAACTATGAATGATCTATGATATCAAAATTTAATGAAGGCCCAAGAATAGGAAATATTTGAAGCATACCCACTTTAATGTGTGAAATGGAATAAGGGATGGCTGGATATTCGGAGCAATAAGCCCAATTTGATAAAGAATATGAATTAAACAGGATGAGCCGATAATTAGAAATCAACAGATAGGCCTAATCTGGTAAGATATCCAAAGGTCATCCAAACACGCCTCATTCAAATTCTCATCATTACTGATAATTAATGCGCCGGCCTTGTTTCCTGTGTAACCGTCAGTATAAAAAGCAAACTTTACCAATTTTGACGATTTTACTTACTGATTTGAAATTCGAACCTTTGAGCTTTCTCTTGCTTCTCAGAAACTATCTCTCTAGCTTTCCAGATCTCAACAATGGTGAATCCAAGCCAAACACCTTCAAGTTCCTCTCGCTCAAACCCTAATCAAGAGGGTTCGAGTGCAAACCAACCATCTCCCACTGATTTCTTCAAGGATGGGGAATAATTTCCCCATGCCAATATCTCTTCCACCATCTCCGAATCTGAAATATGCTTCCTTAGGAGTCGATATAGGATTCTGGAATCATATGCTGTAAGGGCTCCTGCTCCTGAAGAGCGTATGTATCAGCGACCAGATGGCTGGGTCGCCATGCCTGTTACCTTCCTGGAAAAGGGGGTTCGCTTACCCCTTCATGCCTTCATTGTTACCCTCCTAGGGTTCATAGGAGTGGGCTTCGCACAACTGGTGCCCAACTCCTACATCCACATACTGGCATTCATTGCCTTCTGTCATGAGTTAGGGGTTACCCCCTCTGTTGACCTATTCTTCACCCTCTTTTCAGCTGGTAGATCTCGAGAAAAAGGGTTTAAGATGCTGAGCAAACAATCTCCGTGCCCGAACTCTAAATTTGAGAAGAGGCCCCTGATGAGCACCCCCTCGAGCAACAAAGGCTGGCACGAGAAATGGTTCTTCATCAATGGACCAGAGATTTCTTCTCTTCCCAAATGGACCGTCTCGGACAGGATCTCTGCTGACTTCGGTGACATTCCCGAAGAGCGAGTGAGGGAGATGGCTGAGTTCCTGAAGAAGATCCCTCCACAAGAGTGGAGTTTCACTTTGCTGACCAAACAAGCTTGGCTGTACGATCATAAATGTAAGTTCTGTACAACTCTGTAATATAGTTTCTTGATGTATTTGAATGGCATGAATTTTAATATATGGTTAATTTTGCAGTGTCTCTGATCAAACCAACTTCTTCGGAAGTGAGAGATTTGGAAGACTTTCTGACGGGAAAGACTTCGGAGGTTAATGAAGAGCTTCCTGTTGAAGAGTCTTCCCAAACAAACCCCCCGGCCTCCGATCCACCAACCATCCCCCCTCAAGATGATGAGCCTGAAGCCGAAGAACCTCTCATTCCTGAAGAAATTCTCCGACCCGCCGAAGGAAGAAGATGGCTAAAAGGGTCAGGACTGTCCGCCAAGAGGCAGATCCTGAAAGTGATGAAGAGATTCTTCCTGAGGCGGATCCACAAACTACCCTTCCTGGAGTAATTCCACAACCTACTCCTCCAACCGAACCCATTACCATACCTTCCAAACCGACCCCAAAAAAGAGGAGTTTACTTGACATACCTCCCCAAGATAGGGCAAAAGTCCTTCGTGCCAAGAAAATAAGGACGAAAATAATTCCACTTACCGCAGAAGAACTCCGCGTTCCTCCAACTTCATCATCTACTAACCCTCCAACCACAACTCAAACACATGAAGCCACTTCTGCCCCTTCTCTGACCCCCGAACCTACACCTGCTCGATCTACTCCCCCAGAGGCAATACCTGCGGATCCATCTCTGGTTCGCAGTCAGCCTATGCCTTCCCCTCGAAGACAAACGACCACCGAATTCCAGCACGATGCCATGGGCCCGCCAACTATGTGGCCCCAATTCAACGCTAACTTCCCTTTCCAATTGTTTTAGGCCTTCGTTCGCGAGACCGATGACCACCGATTCGGTAACAGTTCGAATGGGGATTTGCTTAATGAAGGCATGAGCTACTTGGCAAAGGTAAATGATTCTTTCCTTCCTTTTCATATCTATCTTTGTATTCATGTATCTGGAACTGATTGAATAACATTGAACATGTGTAGGCAAGTGTTGTGTTCGGACGTCTGCGTCCACGATCTCTCGAGGCCGAATCCGAAGAGGAGAGGCTGAGGAAGGAGAACGCCATCTTGAAGTCTACCTTGGCTCGGGAAAGGACCCAACGTGAAGGTATCCTTCATACAAATGAAGGGCTTCATAAAGAGTTGGCCCGAGCCAAGGAAATGTGAAAATTTCCAATGAAGAACTGAAGTCGACTAAGGCACAGCACGCCGAGATCGTCAAGATGAATGTCGACTTGGTTCTGAGGAGCGAAATAAGGATGGATGAAATCAAGGAGTTGAAGGTCGATGCTAAGATCTTAACCAAGACGATCCATAAGCTGGAAAATGAAGAAACCCGTCAAATGAATATACGGCAGTAGCTTGAGCAAGAAATTCGAGAACTCAAGGCTCTTCGGGACCTTGGGCCTCCTCTAACTGAGGCCCTTCGCAAACAAATTTGTGAAGAGTTTCGGAACTCAGATGAAATTAATGAAGAAATTATGAAGATCCACACTGAAAGCTACGAGCTGTGCCGAAGTCGTGGCAAGGATAAGTTGTTCAAAGCCAAACTAGATCCACACTTGCTCGACTCTTCGGATGATGAGGGGGCTGCCTGAAGCAACAACTTTTGGATCTGTATAATTCTGTTATTTTCCCATTTTTGTAAATAAATCGAATATTAATGAAAAGTAATCTTCTTACTTATGACTTCAGTATATTTTCTTTATGTCTATATTTCAACTTGAATTAACACGGACAAATGTGCAAAAAACTCCTTCGAGGATTTAACTCAAATTGTTAATTAATGATTAAGCATTCCGAACTCAACACTTAAAAAAAATTCAAATGATAAAGTAAAGGGATACTTATTCAGTTACCGAAGTGTGAGATAGATTTGCTTAGTTGAAGGTTTGTTTACCCCGAAAGGCCTAACAGAACCAAAAGATGACACTTGCCTATCACAAAGGGCCTGACAAGGTCTAAGTGGTGACAATTGCCTACCCCGGAGGTCCTGACAATGCCAAATAGTGGTGACAATTGCCTACCCCGAAGGGCCTGACAATGCCAAATAGTGGCGACAATTGCCTACCCCGAAGGGCCTGACAATGCCAAATAGTGGCGACAATTGCCTACCCCGAAAGGCCTGACAATGCTAAATAGTGGCGACAATTGCCTACCCCGAAAGGCCTGACAATGCCAAATAGTGGCGACAATTGCCTACCCCGAAGGGCCTGACAATGCCAAATAGTGACCACCTGCCGAAGAGGCTACCATCGAATGGTCAGCAAGTCCTCCCGAACCTCCTAACACCAATGAATTGAGTAGCAACAAAGACAAAACTTGTTTGAGATAAAAGAGGATCTTTTATTGATGATGATGTAGAATTTACAGACTTCTGACGTATTGACGACAAATTTACTGAAAGTACTTTCTAAGCCTGCCAGCGTGCCAAGTATTTTTGATAATTGAGCCATCTAATGTCTTCAAACGATAAGTCCCTGGCTTCGGAACCTCAATGACTTCATAGGGTCCTTCCCAATTTGGCATCAGTTTTCCCAGATTCTGAGGTGTAGACGCTTCGACTTCTCTGAGAACAAAATCTCCTACTTTAAATCTACGAAGCTTTACCCCCTTATTATAATGCTTAGCCACTCTTCGCTGATATGCCGCCAATCTGATTAAGGCTATCTCTCTGACTTCTTCTAGCAAATCAAGATTGGTCTTCAGCCCTTCCTCGTTGTAAATCTCATTGAAATGATTGACTCGAAGACTTGGAGATCCAATTTCAACTGGGACTAAGGCATCAGTACCATAGGCCAATCTGAAAGGTGAATCCCCTGTTGTAGTCCTCGGAGTAGTTCGATAAGCCCATAATACACTTAACAGCTCTTCTGGCCATCTGCCTTTAGCTTCGTCCAATCTACGCTTGATCCCATTCAATAGCGTTCTGTTGGTCACTTCAACCTGTCCGTTTGATTGAGGATGAGCCACTGAAGTCTTTCTGTGCTGGATCCCCAACTCTGCCAAAAAAGCTTCAAACTTCGATCCAACAAACTGACGCCCATTATTCGATACTACCACCTTAGGAATCCCGAAACGGAATACTACTGATTCTTTCATGAATTTCAAACATTCCTGTTCCGTTATTGACCTAAGTGGATTTGCTTCTACCCATTTGGTCATATAGTCTATGGCAACTATAATAAAACTGATCTGACCTTTTGCTTTCGGTAGTGGACCCAATATATCGACCCCCCAGACAGCGAAGGGTATAGGAGATAGGATCAAGTATAGCTCTTCCGGTGGCTGATGCGGTATTGGACTGTTGAGTTGGCATTTTTCGCACTTCTTTACATACTCAGTTGCTTCCTTGAAGATTGTAGGCCAGTAGTACCCTTGACGAAGTACTTTATAGGCTAATGACTTAGCAGCCATATGGTCGCCACAAATGCCTTCATGCACTTCTCGGAGAGCGTATTCAACTTCTGATGGAGTCAGACATTTCAATAACGGGGATGAGAAGGCTCTTCGGAAGAGATTCCCATCGATTAGAACAAAATTAGCACTTTTGTACTTGACTTTCTTAGCGAGCATCCGATCCGAAGGTAAGACGCCATCAGCCAAATATTCCAGGTAGGGAGTCAACCAGCAGTTGGTTCGGTCAATGCACGTTACCATTTCATGATGAACACTAGGATGTTGTAGAATTTCCAGGTATACTGATTCTTCAAAAACATTAACATCAGTAGTAGCTAGTTTGGCAAGTGCATCAGCAATGGAATTGTTGCTACGCTCGACCCCCTGAAACTCATAAGATGAGAAATATTGAAGCCGGTCCTTTAATTCTTTCAAATACTTGATCATTCTTGGACCTCGAGCTTCGTATTCCCCAGTAAATTATTTAACGACTAACTGAGAATCACTGAAAATGACTATTCTCTGCACTTCAAGACTCTTCGCTAATCGCAAACCGGCCAACACTGCCTCGTATTCAGCCTCATTATTCGTTGCTTTGAACTGAAATTGGATAGCCTGCTGCACCTTGAATCCCTCCAGACTTGTCAAAATAATCCCTGCTCCACTGACGTCTGAAGTAGAAGACCCATCTGCAAACAGCGTCCACGGACTCTCCTTCTGCTGAAGGACGACAACTGCCCTGTCAGATACTTCAGCTTCGACCACGACTCCATCAGCTTCAGAAAATGAACACTCGACCATAAAATCAGCTAAGGCATGTCCTTTGATGGCGGTTCGGGGATGATACTCAATGAAGAATTGAGACAATTCCATTGTCCATGCAGCTAATCTCCCCGATACCTCTGGTCTGCCCATAATCTTCTTTAAAGGCTGATCTGTGTATACTATTACCAGTCTACCCTGGAATACTTTCGACTAGCAGTTATTAAAGCGAAAGCAAACTTTTCAATGTTTGGGTATCTGGTTTCAGCATCCCGAAGGACATGGCTTACATAATAAACCGGGTGCTGCTTGCCCCTAACTTCACGCACCAAAACCGCTCCTATTGCCAACGGACTAGCTGCGAGGTACAAATATAGAGGCTCGGCAGGAACGGGCTTCACCAGCAAAGGTGCCGAAGATAGATAGGACTTGATGCCTTGAAAGGCGTCTTCACATTCTGAAGTCCATTGGAACGTTTTTGAATTTTTTGGCCCTTTCAATGTGTCAAAGAACTGTAAACATCTTTCTGCTGACTTGGACATAAACCTCCGCAAAGCTGCAATCCTTCCAGTCAGACGTTGAATATCTTTAAATGACTGAGGAGTCTTCATGTCCAGGATTGCTTGAATCTTCTCCGGATTGGCTTCAATTCCTCTTCGACTGACAAGATAACCCAGAAATTTACCAGCACCCAGACCGAAAGTGCATTTAGTGGGGTTCAGCCTCAAGTTGTGTTGACGAATGGTCTGAAAGCATTCTTCTAAATCATCCAAATGCTTATGTACCAACATGCTTTTAACAATCATGTCATCCACGTAAACCTCAATATTCCTGCCCAACTGATATCTGAAGATATGGTTCATCATCCTCTGGTAAGTGGCTTCGGCATTAATGAGGCCGAAAGTCATTTTCTTATAGGCATATACTGAACGATGCGTAATGAACGCCGTCTTCGGTATATCCTCTTTACACATGGAGATCTGATGATACCCATAAAATGCATCCATAAAACTTAATAAAGCATACCCCGAAGTGGCATCAATGAGTTGATCAATGTGGGGCATCGGGTAGAAATCCTTCGGACAGGCCTTATTCAGATCACTGTAATCAATGCAGACTCGCCATTTGCCATTATGCTTCTGGACCAGAACCACATTAGCCATCCATTGTGGGTAGTCTATTTCAAAGATGAAGTCCGCTGATAACAGTTTTGCAATCTCGTCGTCTATGATTCGCTGACGCTCTGGTGCAAAGATCCTTCTCTTCTGTCGAACCGGCTTCTTTAACGGGTCCACCTCCAATCGATGCTCCGCAATATCCCTGCTTACTCCAGGCATATCCTGAGGTTCCCATGCGAAAATATCAACAAAACACCTCAGGAGCTCTATGAGGTTCGTCCGGAGAGGTTCCGGCAAGCCCGAACCTATTTTCACCGTTTTATCCTCTTTGCCCGGAATGAGATCTATATCTTCCGTTTCCTCAGCTGGTGTGACCATCGGTTCGGAGCTGCTTTCGGTGAAGGGCTCGATCTCTATCGCCATGGTTTGCTGCTGCTTCGATACTCCAACTCCCGAAGTAATAACAGCATTTCGGTAACACCTTCTGGCCAGATCCAAATCTCCTTTCACCTCACCAACCCCATGAGCAGTAGGAAATTTGATTTTGAAATGAGGTATTGATGTCACAGCTTACAAAGCAATTAAAGTGGGCCTCCCCAAAATAGCATTATAAGCAGAATCCACATGCACAACATAAAACTTGCAAATAATTTCTACCTATTGAGGGGTCGTTCCAAATATGACCGGTAGCTCAATAGTTCCTGCCACTTTAATCGGATCATTGCTGAAATCGTAAAGAGGAGCCTCCTGCCCTATTTCCATCTTTTGCCCATCCATATTCATCCTTTGATAAGCGTGGGCATATAGGATGTCCACAGAAGACCCATTATCCACCATCATCCTTTTCATATCCACCGAACCTACCTGTGCAGTCAGCACCAATGATCCTTCGTGCGGTTCGATGACTTCCGAAGGGTAATCCTCATCAGTAAAAGAGATTACCGTATTCGGATAAGGTCTATCGGTCTTTGGGAAGGTACCCGCCACCGACATGACCGAATCCAAATAACTTCGGCGCTTCCTTCCAACTAGCTTGCCAGAAGTACCCCCAGTGATGACATCGATCACATGCCTGGCAGGTTGTCCCGTATCTGGTAACGCCTGCTGAACTGGTTGAGCTGCCGGGACTGGTGCTCGATCTTGCTGTTGATTATCTTTGGCAGCCACGAACTGAACTAAAGCTCCACCTTGCACCTTTCTTTCAATAAAATCTTTCAAACTGGCACAATCATTCGTATCGTGACCCGAAGCTTGATGATAATCACAATATTTGCGAGGGTTCCCTTTTCCAGGCTTGATGTTATCTCGAGGCGGCTCGAAGATAGGTTGATTTTTGATCTGATCCAAGATAACAGCTCTGTCTGCATTAAGCGTTGTATACGTTCTATTCACTCTCTGGGGTGGAGCGGACGAACGTCCTCCACCTTGCCTCCAATTGTTATATCTCTTTGACCCGCCATCATGACGGTCTTTATTCCCTTCATTCCTCTTCTGGTCAGCATCGGTCTTATCCCCATCCGTCTCCTTGAACCGATCTGAAGGACGCTTGAGACTGTTCATGGCTTCTTTTACCACGATATAACCTTCTGCTTTGTCAAAGGCTTCGGCGAGACTCTTCGGGTGGTTAAACATAAGTTTTTTCACCAATTTTTCCGATTTGACCAGATCTAACCCATTCTGAAACAGTCCCACAGCTTGTAGATCATTCAAATCTGCCACTTGGCCGACTGCTTCTCGGAACCGCTTCACATACTGGCCTAAAGACTCATTAGAGGACTGTCGAACTTGAGCCAACGAACCAGTTGGTTTTCCCCTTCTTCTGTTGCTCCCAAAACGAGCATGAAACTTGCTGCACATATCTTCCCAGGACGAGATAGAATCCAAGGGTAAAGTCCCCATCCATTGTCGGGCATCTTTTCTAAGTGTTGTGACAAAAGTATGGCATTTAGCTGCATCGCTAAAGTCATAATAGTCCATGAGTCGGTCAAACGCCTGACTATGGTCATAAGGGTCTCCCGATCCATCATAACTCTCGATATGGGGCAACTTCTTGGTGGGATCAGCTTTTTCACTAAGAATCTCCGCGGAAAAAGGAGATTCCTTCTTTCCCGGAGTGTCTTTGGTTTTCTGCACTTCGGCGAGTTGCTTCCGAAGCTCTTTCAATTCTTTAACCAGATACTCCACGCCTTCTGGTTGAGATGACGCCTCTTTCTCTGGCAATTCCTTCTTTCTGTAAGCAGATCAGATTCTTTCAACAGAACCTTCCATCTTAGAGGGGCTTCTCCTATGAAGAGTATCTACAGGGCGGGATACCCTCAGTAGACTCTCGGGAGTATGTCCTCTGGATATACTTCGCCTCTGAATTCGGGCACTATGGCGAGAGTGTGCAATGATAAGTGTTTTCTTTGCGTGCTCCGGGGTGTGATCCCTGGATCGACCTCTTCGTTGGTTTCGTCCCTGCTTTCCAGAATCGACAGGGAGATACGCCCTCTTTGACCTCGGAGGAGTAGGGCTTCGGGACCTTCTTCTTTCCCTCGTTCGGCCTAGAGACTCTCGCATTGAATGAGCAGGTTCTTTTCCACTCCGATGCCCCTGCTCTTCGGATTGGACATAACTGAGCTCCTCATCTCTTAACTCTGCCATTCGAGCCATTTGCTCAGCTATATCCTGACGTTGTTTCAAAAGTACTTCCATGGCTTTATCCGCTTCATCCGCCATTTTTGCCAACCGGGAGGCCTTAGCGTTCTGGTCATCTCGGTTTCGAGTTCTAGGCGAGGTGCCTTCTACTCGTTTCCGACCATGGTCAGGCCCTTTCTCCGTCGGGAACACTAGCTTACGTTTCGCTTTGCCTACCGCCTTCGGTCGAGAATCTTCAGGTGAACGTTTGGACGCTGTGCTAGCATGAACACTTATAGTTGGTCCCAAACGATCTTTGGCAGATATTCGTGGTACTGAGTCGCTGACAGCCATCGGCTGTCCATCGGGTGTAGATGGTCTACTCTTCCCCATGAAAACTGGATAGAATAAAACACACTAAGTGATTGAAAAATACTCAGGACACTAGAACTCAGCCCTCCTTCTAGCGCCAATGTTAACGCCAAGATCTTTCTCCATGTCCCAATCACAAAAGACTTCCTGATCCTGCACAGTAAACACAACAACACCACAAGCTTGACGGTCGAACCGCCGGGGGATAGCTCAGGCGTGAGAGTGAGTATATGTGTTCACAAGGTTAACTCAAGAGGATGATAAAGTCTAGTGTAGTGAGAGTGATAATAATCTGTGGTTGTGTGTATATGAAAAAATACGTACCTCTTTGTGAAGACTTACTCGGTAGGATATAATATCTTTTCCTGGAATATTGTGCCACCTACTACCATCTGACATATCCCCCTGATCTGATGGGTTCTGCCGACTGTATGGAGCATGTACACATGCTTTTTGCTGCTATTCACACCGCCGGCCGACTATAATCCCATCCACATTAATGCATGGCAGATATCTTAGTCAACTGTCATACTATATCATCATTACAAGTCAAAGTAATAGATATTAAATGACCCAATGGGTTGACCCATTGACCTAACCCGGTCTTTATAGGGCTAAATGAAGTCAACATAATGATTGGGCCCAACGAGCCCAATGACTTAATTGTAAGAGTCCAATGGATTAAATTGGTAACTAAACCCAATCTACCCGGCCCAATATAGGAGAAATATCATGACCCAACACACAGCAAGCATACTTTAATTTGGCTAATGTCAAAAAGTTAACATTATAGTTTTGCTTGTGGGTTTGTAAGTAGCCAGAAGAGAAAGTTTAAGAGAGAAAAAAAAATTAAAAATCGAAACAAATGATCGATCTTTTCTTGGAGAAATCATCAAGAGGCTAATGATACTATAAATCCTATTATGGGTGTTATAATTATTGGAAATCTGGTTATTAAACTTTGAAATGCCTCCACAAGAAATAATGAAGTTCAAAAAAATGCAATGGAGTCACTTCACATAATAAAATAAGTGTGTTTTAAAAAAAAAGAGAACTGCTACACCATATAGCGGTTTGGTCTGTCCCATTATTAAAGTCACTTTATTTGCACTTGTTAAAGAGAACCGTTACACCATAAAGCGGCTTGGTCTGTCCCATTATTAAGTCACTTGCTCACTTGGTGTTAAAAAAAAAAGAGAACCACTACACCATGCAGTGACTTGGGGTTTAAAATATTTTTTTTAAATTCCTTCCATTGTCCTATTATTAAGTCACTTGTTCACTTGTTGTTAAAAAAAAGAAAAGAGAACCGCTACACAATGTAGCGGCTAGGGGTTTAAAATATTTTTTTTAAATTCCTTCCATTGTCCTATTATTAAGTCACTTGTTGTTAGAAAAAAAAAGTTTCTTTTTTAAAAAATAATGCAAATTTAATAATAATAATAATAAGATTATTATTATTATTATTATAAGTTTAATCTTCCATAATTTATTATAAGTTTAATATTTAAATATTATTATTATTATTATTATTATTATTATTATTATTATTTTAAATCCCTAGCCGCTACATGGTGTAGCGTTTTTTTTAAACAAGTGAGCAAGTGACTTAATAATGAGACAATGCAAGAATTTTTTTTAAAAATAATATTTTAAACCCCTAGCCCCTACATGGGGTAGTGGTTCTCTTTTTTTTAACAAGTGAGCAAGTGACTTAATAATGGGGCAATGAAAGGAATTTTTTTTTAAAATATTTTAAACCCTAAGCCACTACATGGTGTAGTGACTTTTTTTAACACCAAGTGTGCAAGTGACTTAATAATGGGACAGATCAAGCCGCTACATGGTGTAATGGTTCTCTTCAGCAAGTGCAAGTGAAGTGACTTTAATAATGGGACAGCCCAAGCCGCTACATGGAGTAGTGGTTCTCTTTCTTTTTTTAATATAAAAGATCACAAAGTAGAACCCATTTACACATGTGTTTGACCAGTTGGGGCCCACTTATTAAATTAGAAATCGGAACAACATGTAGTGGCTGGGTATAAAATTATTTCAATCTCAGCCTTTTATTAAATTGATCTACGGCTGACAAGTTGGTTGCCGTGAATAGTGATCTGATAACTGGTTGCCATGAATTGGATCCCTATATATATATATATATATATATATATATATATATATATATATATATATATATATATATATATATATATATATACAGAACTGATCAGGTCCGGACTCCCGGACCTGATCAAATCCGGACCCAATTTTTTTTTTGTAGAACAACTAAAAAAAAAAAATTTATGGAACTGAAATTTTTCCATAATACAGTGTTTTGAGTGTGTTTTTAATACCTACACCAACCAATGTATGTACAGTCTGCCCAGACTGTATAGACATGTTTTGTTATAGGCATCCAAATCACGCCCAAAACATTGTATTATGTAAAAATTTCAATTCCATAATTTATTTTTTTTTAGTTGTTTCAAAAAAAAAGGTCCGGATTTTAAACCTGTCCGGACTCCCGGACAGGATCCGGCCTCCATATATATATATATATATATATATATATATATATATATATATATATATATATATATATATAGTCCGCATCTCTAGTGAACTGAAAAGAGCGAACTAAGAACGAACCAGCTATTGCGACGATTTTTTCCGGCCTCCATATATATATATATATATATATAGTCCGCATCTCTAGTGAACTGAAAAGAGCGAACTAAGAACGAACCAGCTATTGCGACGATTTTTTCCGTCGCTATAGCATAGAAAGCCGGTGTTTTGTGCTATAGTGACGAAAAACCCATCATTATAGCCGGTTCGCTCTTAGTTCTCTCCCTCAAGTTCGATGGAGAGACCCAGACTATATATATATATATATATATATATATATATATATATATATATATATATATATATATAGGGCTGTATACTATATTTTATATTAATAAGTAGAATACAAAGATTTTATCATACTCCATGATCAGAATACATCATATATATATTCTTTACATACAATTGATTATACAAGTGCAAATCCATAAATAGGTTCAAGATGTAAAGAGAAAAGAATAAGTATATATATCTGATATTAATAAATATATTAACATTTTTTTTGTGTTTTAAACCTTTGTAATAAATTTTGTAATTATAAATGCAAATGTTATTAAAGTTTATAGTTTGATGGCTAGGGCCGACGGAGGATAGTTCTGGTATGAGAATAAGTACATGCTAGAAATATCAAAAATAGAGGTATGTAATTCCTCTGGTGAATAAGAGTTGTGAACGCCGGGATTTTTCCTTCCTATCGCGTTCTCTACCCTTTATATATTCGCTTTGTGATTTAAATTATCTTTCTTTAAAGGGTGAGATTTTGGAAAGACCATTATACAATATCGACGATTTGAAAAGTTTGATTTTAATGATTGGGTCGAATTAGACAGAGCCGCCAGTTGATATGAGTTTAAATGGATGTATCAACTCATCCGAGTTTTGAAAGGTTTTTCTTTGCAATATGGCCCAATATGCGACTCTATTTAATTGGTCTAGAACCTGAGATTCATAGAGTTCGGGGGCTTTCTTAAGTGAGGGGAAGGTGTTAGACACCCCCTGACTTCCGTGAAACACAGTTACTACTACTTTTTCATTCCTAAGCATGTGAAGTGTGTGTGTATTTCTATGAGATGCATATAATTGTGCTTGAGTGCTTTGAAAATAGTGTTATGCCTCTTTGGACCTATATATGAAGGGGTTTGAATTATTGAAAAGTTTCAGTTTTAACATGCATATGAAAAATGATGTTTTGAAAAGCTATTTTCAAACCTTTTCACTCGCATAGGAATTGGGGCCTTTGATAATTTCATTTTATTCCATATTCAGCTTGATTTGCTTTTATTTAACATGCGAAGCATCTTTGACAGTATGTAAATATTATCTATAAGTGTTGGGCTCCGTATGGGCATGGAAGCAATCGAAGTGAGCCCGAACACTACAAATCACAATTTTCACTATTTTGAGGCCTTAAATCTGGATAACTGTTTTAAGGCCCCACAATTACATGTACAATGGGTTGCAAACTGACTGTATAACTTAAACAAACCCATCATGGGAACCGGATCTATATCCATTAGGCTCACATGATATCATTTAAACATCCTGCATGATGAATATATTGACATAAAATGCGTATTTACTTCTAGACGTCGAAAAATAAAGGATTCATCAGTTAAATCTTTGTATGCGAGTATGCAAGCTTCTCATTTCCTCTAGATACAGATCTAGGGTCACGTGGTTGCTAAATATTTAAAAAATTAGAAAGAAAACTAGATCTATACATATCTTAGCCATTTTAGCTTCCAGATTCAAGTTTTGCAAGTTTTGAACCAGTTAAAAGTTATATTTGGCTAGATCTAGTATAAATCTAGTCAATAAAACGTAAATATTGACTATTTACATGAAATGAACGGTTAAAAAGTTAGATCTAACCAATATTAAATACTAACTATATATATAGCACTTATATATATAGTAGAACAAGCAAAGAAAGCCGATCTAAAGAGATCTTATAGTCTGCCACGAGAACTACTATCGAACGACTTTAGATGCATTTAAACTCGATTTCCACTGGTTAAAACTTGATATATTGAAGTTTATATATATATATATATATATATATATATATATATATATAAATGTGTGTGTGTCATGTGTGTGTGTGTTTATAATAGAGATTTACGTTGTTTAAATAGAAGAAGAGCTTCATTTCTCTCTCAGATACTTGGATTTCCTCTCCTAGGCCATCTCTTTCTCTTCAAATCTACTGAAATAAGTTGGGGGGGGGGGTCTAATATATATAAACCCGGGCTTCCGCAGGTAGACGTGTAAAAATGCTTTAGTGGGTTCTGCCTCAAAGTACATGCACCTCGATCGACGCATTATTTGTTAAAACGTCCGTAACTTGTAATTCGAGAATCCTATGGAGACGTGCCATACCATTCCGGAAAGTGTTGGGATTTCGACACAAAAATGCAGTGGAAATAAAATAATCAAAGCAATATCCGAAACCCAACACAAGATCCATGCAAAAAATCAATTAATTCAGAGGTTTAGATATTATACCGAAAATGAAAGTGTTTCTGAAATGGCTTCGAATCCTTAACACAATTCCTCACGAAACTACGTCTCTATGGTATCCACACGAACCGTCGAATGATTCTGCAATAAGAAGGACTTGCGGTACTAGCCACCAAAGGAACCTTTATGAAACTGTACGTTTTCTCTCTAGTCTCTCTCTAAGAGCAGCTAGGGTTTTCAAGTTATGATCTAACCCTAAGTAGCTGCTATATATCCTATATATAGTAGTTAAATGGAATTAATCAAAATCTAATTTCATAAAATCCGAATATATATATATATATATTTAACTTAATTAAGTCTTACTTAATTAATATACATATATACAAACTTTCCTTTTAATTTTAATTCGTTATTTAAATACTATTAATCATATTAATATATTTAAATCCTTAAAATTTAAATTTATTCCCTTTTAAATTATGTTCTATGTGTGTGACCCTATAGGTTATTATCACGTTGACAATAATTTTAAAATCATATTATAAAATTATAAACAGTGAGCGGCATCTAGTAATGGATCACTGCTACCCAAGTAATAATAAGATCGATGATTCGATGCAACCTTTTAGTGACCAATGTTTCAATGTAATTTAATCCTTTTAACCTTAATATCATAGATTAAACTCGAGTCATGTAATGTGTCATACTCTTCATAATTTAATTTGAGTTTTCTTGATCAATGAGTAGACTATATGAAACAAATCACTATTTGAGCATGGCCATGCATTTCATAGTCCTACTCAATCAAGAGGCCTATGTATATCACCCCTAATATATAGGAGGGTTAAATTCCATCTAGATCACTCATATTCTTCACACGATTCATGATGTACCCAATAACCACCTTTATAGTCCACCCTATTAAAGGTGACATTTGATGATATCAAAGTACATAAATTCCCGTGTATTAATATAGTGATTTCAGGTCGGAGGACCATTACATCATTATCACTATGAGAATTTCTAATGACACTTCGCATAATGCTCCACATAGAATTCTCATAGTGGGTCTGTCCAGTACATCGTTCTCTAACATGTACCTATGCATTGACTTAATATCTCATATATTTATGACCAATGAGATTTGGTCATCAGTTAATCCACATACTAGTCTCAATGCATCAATGTTGTCCCATCAACAATGATACTCAACTAGGGACATTTAAGAACAATGATACTAATTGTAATTATATAATCTCATGTTCAAGTCACATACTTGAAACCATATAATTTGTATCACTATTCTAAGGAATTTTATTATGTTAGCAATTATATAACGCAGTAAATAAAACCATAATAAAATCATTCATTTATTCAATCAAATATAATATCAAAATGTTAAGCAATTATATCAAATAATTGGCCTCTAGGGCATAAACTCTAATAGAAAGTTCTTTTCGAGAACTACACAATGACATAGGGCTTGTACTTTTTTTAATTTGAGAAGATGTGTCCATAACCAAACTGGCATCTTCATGTCTTCGCAGAAAGTTCGTTGAGCTATTTTACGTAGTTTGCGCTCGTGATTGCTGCGATGGATTTTTGTAACCTTCTCTGTAGCTGGAAAATTATTTTTTATGTTAATATCCCTAGGGGTTATTTCTGGGGCTTTGACTACTATTGTCTTTGTCTTTCCTTGGGTTTTCTATGTGGTTGATTTGATGTTCCATGGTGCTGTCTTCGGGGTTCGATTTGATATCCCAAAGGGCTGTCTCTGTGGTTTAAGGTTTAATGTGGTCCTTCGGGGCTGTCTTTGAGGTATAAAAGATGCTTTTGCCCCCCTGCATGGTTAGTCCAAGGAAAACAAAATTTTAAATGTCTACAAAAGTAATAAAGTGTGTACCTAAAACCTGGATTATGGCTGTATATATAGCTTGATCACATCACTTCAATCCTCCAGTTGGAATATGAGCCATATGTAAAAGTTCCTAATGATTGTGAGTCTCATAATTGACTAAGATTTGAATTTCTTAAAAATAAGAAGTCAAAATGAATAGAGGATCATAAGTTAACTTGGACCGTAACCCTTCTAAAATGTCAAACTGTGATACCCCAAAAATAGGTCCACACAATCCATCTTGGGTCGCCAAAAATATAACACTACTGACGCAAACTTTTCTATTACAACTATTGAACTATCGTGCAAAATACGACGACACATATACTGTGAATTTCAATACAAATATTGTAACATATATAATACAATGCCATATAAAATACAGTAGCAAATATTTCAAGTCCCCAAGGAACACGATAAGGTTTCTTTTCTCCTCATTCTAATGGAGTGCATTTTTTACGCTTCCAAATTCGAGTTCACCTCACCCTATTGTTGTTCACCAAAATTAAATATTAAATGATGTATAAAATACGACACATATTTTAAGTTCTCAGTACAATTATTATGCCACACCGTTTCATAACTTGATTAGGATTGCGACTAATTCGAAACACCACTGTGTACCCATGTTCTCTCTGCTAGTCCCAACTACACTTTTATTACCTGAAAAGAGTTATGGAGCAAAAGGGTGAGCAAAAATAGCCCAATAAAGAATATCATAACTTAAGATAATTAAATTATCCATAGCCTTCATTAGTAATAAATCAGATAATTAGAATATATGGTAGATGATAAAAGTTTTCAACCATAATTGCAGGGAATCAACAATCCATTAGAAGAGTCAAGTAGAACATAATGTCTACTATCTTCTCCAAATTAAAAGTCCATCATCAATATTTTATTCCTTTAACACTAATCAACAGTTCTTTGTTGTAGCCAAGACAAAGAGAACTTTTACCACCTATTTTTACCTGAAACACAAAGCTCATGGTTATACCAATTCATAATTCATGATTATAATTATGCCATTAAATTCATCTTTGCACTACAGGCCAAATACATACAACGGTAAAACCAATAATCAACAGTCCATCTTTGCACTATGGGCCAAAGATATACAACTGTAAAACTAATAATCAACAGTCCATCTTTGCACAACGGGCCAAAGATATACAACTATAAAACCAATAATCAACAGTCCATTTTTGCACTACGGACCAAAGATATACAACTGGAAAACCAATAATCAACAATTCATCTATGCACTATGGGCCAAAGAGGACGTTCACCACATCATTTGTCTATAACATTACAGGTCATGATTATACCAATACACAATTCCTGGTCATAATCATAACTGTCAACAGTCCATCTATGCGCTACGGGCTAAAGATGACTTTCACCACAATATAAGCATGATGATGATAATGATATATATAATGAATGGTTATAAATAATCAGAATAATAAGAAAAAATAGATCTTAGTGATTTTCAACATAATTATCCAGAGTCCAAATTGCCAACATGATATCTAGAAAATCGATTAGAATTCCTGATAAGTAATGTAATGTTTTTGGCTCAAATATAATAACTTAAAACTGAATATAAAGATTCAGGTCAAGATATTAGATAAAGCACAAACTATTAATGATATTCTAATCAATTTAGGACTTTTCACCATTTAATGATAAGCTGAAGAAACGAATAATAATCTCTTACCATAATATGGAGTATGAAAGAAAATGATATCCCTTTACCATAAAAAAATGATACCTCTTACCTTAACATGTGACTTGATTCTCCTTTCTGTGAAATTGATCAACTTAAACAATGATTTCATTCCTTATCTACACTTGGAGTAACCTTACACTCAACAGAAATACTCACAATATTATACTCACAATATTGTAGTAAAAGAATTTTATATTTTTAGTGTAGTGATGGTGTGTGTTTAGTTACTCAACCGGGCAACCTATTTATACTGAAAATTGATGAAACAGTTAGCACACATGCTTTGACAAAATAACCAAATGAGGTATATAATAATGCTGGTAGTGGAATTTATGGTCACACGAAGAAAATTAAACCCACTTGTACACGCTTTAACAAAATTTGTTCAATAATAGAGTTGTGGTCCATACTACTTTAGGAAAAAAAAGAGTATCGGCAAGTCCGGCCAAATTTACTTTTGTAAAAAGAAAATAATTGAACAAATATATGTATATCATACTTATCTTTAATCAACACCCTTTTCAATCTTTGAACCATTATTCATAATTATTAACATAGAGTTACAATACTGCAAACTGGTTTAATTATTTCATACCAAACAATATGAGTTACTGTGCAATAACTACTGTGGCAATTATTAAATAAAATACAGAGTGACTTCTTACGTAAAAATCAATAATTTGAATTAATTTACAATACCGTGTGCTACTGTGGAATACTGTGTACTACTATGGAATCACGCGTATTTCTATATTTTTATCATCGGGTATTTCAACAGTTTAACAGTTAAAGCTTTGCTGTTATTCTTTATAAAAAGGTTATTTCTCCCGCTTTCTATATCTGACAGTTATTCTGTTATGTGGTCCACCAATGATTGCGTCGTCATAAAAATATTTCCCAACAAAAAGAATATTTCCTGACCAAAAAAATATTTCTTGACAACTGTTCACTTCATATATTTTTCATATTTTTCGGACTATCCGACAATTTTCTATAATTATTTCTATTTATAAAAACTATCATTTAATAGTTTCAAAATAGAAATAATAACTCCACATAATTTTATATCTTTAACATATCATCAATATTAATCTTATATTATTATAATATTTTTGAGTAAATTTCATAATTTTTCACCATTCATAGAATTTTCTATGAATTTCCTCTATGTTTCAACTAACTGTGAATAGTTTAAAAATACAATAAATATTTATTTTATTCAATAATTTTTCAAAACTTTCCAGAAATTATAAAATAATATTATAAGATTTTTCACCAAGTTTCATAATTTTTCATCATTCATAGAATTTTCTATGAATTTCTTCTATTTTCAAATTAGCTATAAATAGTTCAAAAATACAATAATTACTTATGATTTTCATAAAAAAATTACAGAAATTCTAAAATGATATTATAAAATTCTGTAAAAAAATATTTTAGCCTAAATATTTTTTCTGATAATTTAATTATAAATTCCAATATTCAGAAACTTCAATAATTCATAATAATCAGCCTTTTTATCAAAAAATTACGAATCTTATGTCCTTTTCATGTGAAATTTAATTCTCTAAAACTTTGTAGAAGAAAGTTTTTCCAAATGTCGCCTCTAACATAGAGAAACAATCTTACCGAAAAATTCTTCTACAAAAATTTTTAATTAGTCACCTCTAAAAATTCATAACAAATCATACGTTAATCTTTAACGGTTCAAAATTTATGGACATATACTCAACTTATATATGTATAACATATCCAAAAATTATAATGATCCAACAATCGAATTAAAAATTATAATTCACGCAATAGAGCTTAAGAACACTGATTTTGCGGACTATGAGTCCTTCGTACCAGTCTCATTCAAACAATCACCAAGAAAAATCCACAATGAATTTTTGAGTGATTCCAATTTCTGCGTTTAGCTTACTTCTAGGGCTTTCTTTTGATATATGGCTCATATCCTAACTCATTTACACAAAGAGTTATGAATTTTATAAATCAAGTATTAAACTTTTTTTTTTTTTGAAAATTTTCAGATTTCGTTTTTCATTTGATTTCTTGATTTCTCTCATTTGATTCACGTTTATGCAAGTTTAAATCATCTAAATCAAGTACAAACAAAATCTCTTCATATAAAATTCATGAAAACTTAAATCTGAAAATAAATTAAGAATTTTAAAATTACATCTTTATCAAATTCATTTTCTTTCATTCTTTTCTTCTTCTTCTCTTTTTTGCTCTCTCTTCTCTTTATTCTCTTCTTTCTCTCTAATTTTTCTGATTTTTCCTTGAGTGGAAATGGGTGAGAATGGAGGAAGTCTCCCCCTTTTGTTTCTTTATTTTCTTTTTCCTTTCTTTTCCTTTCTTTTTTTTCTTTCTTTTTCTCTTTCTTTCCTCTTTTCTTCCTTTCTTTTCATCTTTTCCTCCACCAACTCTCTCTCATCTCTTATTAGATTTTAGCCGAGCACATGGGCCGCTCTTCTAAAAAAATTATTTTCTTTCCTCTTTTATTAACTCATTTATTCAATTAATTGTTCGTTTGATCAATTATCAATTTAACATTTTACAATTTTAGAATAATAATCATAAATTAAATTAGACTTTTATTTCATAAAAGTCGAGGTCTTACACAAACCCTTTATTGTCACTGTAATATCCTGTCACGTGGCGTGGGCCCTTTGAATTTCTTGAATCCATCATACAACACCCCAACACCATTAACACACACTATAGATTCTTCTGCCTCGCACCCACCCTCGAATTATTTTTTACATTTTCTTCTTCACTACTACTATTACTGCTCCTGTACTCAATACTTGAAATTTCTCTTTCTATTATGTTTTTTTTCTTTTGTTTGTTCTCTAGAGCACCTCCATTTCATCCCATTCGTCATTCTAAACCTTCTTGAATATACCTAGAAATCAAGATATAAATAGAAATTTCAAGTATTGAGTAGAGGAGTAGTAGTAATGAAGAAGAAAATGTAAAAAATGAATTATAGGGTGGGTGGGAGACAGAAGAATCTATAGTGTGGGTAAAGGGTGTTGGGGTGTGGTTTGTTAGGTGCAAAAGATTCTGGGGACTCACGCCACGTGGTAGGATATTATAGTGACAATAAAGGGTTTGACATTTTCGAAGGGTTATAGTCCATGTTGACTTATGATTCCCCTATCCAATTTGACTTCTTATTTATGAGGAAGTCAAACCCTAGTCAATTATGAGACTTATAATCATAAGGAACTTCTACACAGGACTCCTATTCCAACTAGGGGATTGAGGTGGTATGATCAAACTATAAATACAATCATAATCCAGGTTCCAGGTACACACACTAGAACAATTACATAGCTCCATTGTTGACGTTTCTGACTTGTATTTATCCTCACACCGGAGCTTTTCTCTGGCGGCCTCAATCGTTAAGTTTTTTGGTGTATTTGTTTGTTCATTGTGCAGGTTTAAGTTCGTTGTTTGGTGATTTAGCGAGCGAATAGATTTTGGCGTTAACATTGGCGCTAGAAGGAGGATTTTGTTTTAGTGTTATTTATTAAATCATCAATCTACTTTCAAGTTAAATAGATATGGGGTAAAGGAAAGACGATTATTGACCAGGAAAGGTCTTCAGTTAATCCAACAACACACCAAGCTCGTAAGTCAGTCAAAGACAGGCTCAGGCCTAATAACCCTATAGTGGTCTCAACAAAAGCTCAGTCAGCTCTGGTTCAATGACAATTAATGTTCACGAGCTAGAAGGCTCTCGATCCCCATAATCACGGGAAAAGAAATTAGTCCCTAACACATACTCACCAAGATCGGTGTTGGGGTAGGAGGGATAAGACTGGAGGGAATTAATCTGTATATGAAAGATTCAACAGGCAAAAAATGCTTTGGAGATCCTACGTCTCCAATAGGAGGAATGAGAAACATAAATTGTTGATTAGGAGGGGGAATGAGAGGTTTCCCTTGGTCAGCATAAACATTAAGAGTCTACGCCATAGAACGTCGCCACACTCTCCGAAAGGAAAGAACAAAAATAGACCACACTCTTGGAACCCGGAGGAGGGACGAGTACGGTCTGAACGTCGCCAACGAGTTGCTTCGCCAAATTATATGAGGGATCAATATGGGGAACTTTCCCAAAGGGAATACTTGATTCCATTATGCAAAAATTTACGGAGTTGGAACAGAAGATATCATCTGTGACTCAGTGAACAAGTTATCGGTTGACTCTAAGTCACCCTTTACAAAATAAATTGATCGAGTTCAGGTCGATCTAATTAAAAAGATGCAACCTTTAGAGACGTATACAACATAGGCGACCCCTATGATCATACTCACACGTATAAGTGTCTCATGTGTTACTATGAGTCTATGAGAATTCGAATGCAACTCAGTGTCAGATTTTTATCACCACTTTGAAGAAAAGAGCACGGTTATGGATGACGCACCAAATCCCTCCTCATTGCCGACGACGATATAGTCATTATTGACGAAACTCCATCGCCCACCAACTTGGAAAAGGAATTTACCGATGACATCCATTGGTGATGGCTAACCCATCGGCAGTGACCTTATTCTCAATGAGACTTTGGCCGTTAGCAATGACCACATCAGCAATGACCCTTTTTTTTGTAGTGGTTACCACCTAATTCCATCGAGTCCTGACAGAAGCATTGCAACAAATTCCATGTTCGGTTCAGTAGGAATAGAAGAAGAGAAAAGTTTAAAACTTTCCTTATATAGATTAAACAACAGTCAAATAAAATTTTGAGTCAATATTTAAAGAGGTTCAGGGAGGCGGTGGGCACTGTGATAGACCTCGACGTACCATAGGCACTGGGGTTCTTTACCACCAGGTTAGATATGGAGTAATCGATGAAGTTGTTAAAAGATATCATGTTCAATCCTTTGAAGGATCTGTCGTAAACTTATGATATGCCATTGATGATGTTATGGTTTTAAGACACACTCACACTGGACGGATCAACCTTAGGATCGGGATAGGAGTTATAACCCCAGGCCGAATACACAGGTGAAGAAGGAGGCTCGTAACGGATCTATAGGAAATGGCCGACCTTCATTTCGAAATCAGGGTTTGAATAAGATTTATACTCCGCTCAATACCGATTGGGCTAGAATCCTAGACGAAATTAAAGATAAACCATTTTTCAAACCATGTCAGGTGAGAAATCGTACATCGAAGGGAGATCGATATTTTTCTATGAATACCACTAAAACACGGGGCATTCGACCGACACATATTGGCAGCTGAAGAATATGATTAAAATAAATATTCAAAATGAGGAGCTGGTGCATTACATTGCTAAACGGGAATGGTCGAAACAAAGGCAAGAAGACGGTGGTCGGGAACGCCATAGAGATTGACAACCTGATTAAGACTTACAAGTTCGCCGAGTAAGATGTTATTACAGGAGGTTCAGTGGGGTGTGTGATGGGCAAGAAGCGTCGAGACTCATTGGACTCCATTTTAACGATATCCGAACAACCAACAAAAAGGAAACGACCTTATCCTAACACTGTAATCTTCTTCTCTAATGAGGATTATCTTCCAGACACGATGAAACCTCATGAGGGAGCACTGGTTATTACGGCACAGGTGGGGTCGGTTGATATGAAGAGAATTATGATCAATAACGAGTCTTCGGTGGATATTCTCGAAAGTCATACGTATCAAAGAATGGATTTGGAGGGACAAAAAATGGAGGTTGGACATGAGGCTCTTTTGTACAGGTTTATTTACAATTCGGTCAATGTGGTCAATACTATCGAGCTATCAGTCACCTTCGGTACGGCCTCTAATAGGTCCAAGTGAATGTTAAATTTTTTGTTGTTCAGGCTGATTCTGATTATATGCTATATAGGGTCAGACTACATTGGCTGCACTACATGCGGTCACATCTATCCCATATTTTAAAATTAAATTTCCTACACCATATTGGGCAGAGAGGTGAAAGGGAACCTAGATATTACTTACAGATGTTACAAAAATATGTTGCTATTATCAGGGGTCGGGGTTAGTAAGCAGTGCCAGGTGATGAAAATCGAGGTAGAACCATTCACCGAAGGGCCTATCGAACCTCTTGCTCTCTGATGAGTGTGTTTTATACACATGAATTGGATACATTCGGGCTTAATTTATTGTTGTTCTCAAGTCTTTTAGGATGTTTTTATGTGTTTGTGTCTATTCAAGCATGTTTTATATTGTTTTGTAGGATTTGGGATAAAAGTTGCATGGATCGACATTCGGGGTGGCTAGATGCGCGTTTTCGGCTTGTCATTTACACAGCAGTCACTTCAGAGCCAATTTGACTATAGCTCCGTACATTATTTCGAATATCTTCAAGAATGAAAGTTGTAGATCTACTTCTCCTCTTTCCAGAACATCTTGAATCATCTAAATCGGAGTTCGGACGAAGAAGTTATGGCCGTTTTCCTAAAGGACGTCATAGCAGAAAATGTTAGACTTTGGGCCAGCGCCGGGGCGCTCGTTTTTGGCTTGATACCAGCGCCGAGGCGCTGGGGGCAGAATCCCAGCGCCGTGCCCAGCGCCGGGGCACTGGGGAAGGGTCTGGTGTGGGCCTGGACGCGTTTTGGGTGAATTTTGACACCTTTTTGACTCCAAATAGGATTGGGTTTGTTCCAAAACTAAAAATTGGACTTGTAATCTATAAATACATGATGTAAGGCATAAAATAAGAGGAGATTACATAGCTTAGCTTGGAGATTACATAGCTTAGCTTGGAGATTACATAGCTTAGATTAGATATACACTCCATTAGATTAAAACATAACCCTAGTTCTTATCAGTTTTGGAGATTGAAGCAACTTGGAGACCATTGAAGATCAAGAGCAAGAGCATAATTGGGCACTTGGAAAAGGACTTTTGGCATTTGAGAATTCCTGTTAACAATTCAGTAGGCATAATAATTGGGATAATTGGATAATTGATTTACAATTCATAATTGGGGATATTGAAGTCTTAATCTTTATTTACCTGAATTCAATCAAATCTTAGTTTTGTTTATTTGCTTTCTTTTAGACTAATCTCTTTTAATTGTTTAATTTAGTTTTCTTAATTAGAAAAAATACGATTTGAGATTGTTTAAATAAAATTAGTTTGGTTAAGAATTAGTACTTGGTGATTTTTATTAAATAATTCCTCGTGGGAACGATACTTTTCTTATCACTTTATTACTTGTTGACCGTGTATACTTGCACGTATTCATTGATTGCGAAATCGATCAACAAGTTTTTGGCGCCGTTGCCGGAGAATTAATTTAATAATTATTTTCCAATATTAATTTCAATCAAATTAGTCTTAATTTAAACATTTTTATTTTTATTTTTAATTCTCTTTCTATATTTCTTTCTTTTCAGGTACCATGGATGACTTTGTGTATCAATGGCCATACACGAACATGACTCAACCAAGGGGAGCGGAGATTGAAAGACTCGAGAAACTTTCAGCATTGTCAGCACAGATTGAGACACTTTCGAGGATGTTTGAAGCTTTTGAAGCTCAGCGTCGTCAAAGTATGGCGGTTACTTGTGATTATTGTGCTGGAAATCATATGAGTCATCAATGCGCCATCAGTTTCGAGCCGGTACAGTATAGTGGTGATTACCCCAATAATTATGTCTATCCCAAAAACTATCATCAGGATTGGGGGTATCACCCGGATTTTTTATGGAGTAACAATCAAGATCAATTTTATGCTCCGAGTCCAACATACCCACAGGATTTCTTGTGTCCACCTCCACTACAACAGGAAGAACATTCAAATTGGGAGGAAGCCTTGGAAAAATTTATTAAAGCTTCTGAAAAAAGGAATGAGGAACAAGACAAGAAAATGAATCAAGTAGAGCTGAATTTGCAAAGCCAAGGGGCATTGATCAAGAATCTGGAAAATCAAGTGGAACAGATAGCACATGCGTTGAACAACCGTCCTCAATACACCTGGCCCTATGACACAGATTCCGAGACTGATGGTGAGTCCGAGCCAAATCTACAACTGGATGAGCCACGAGATGAAAAAGAGGAGACAAGTGGGGATAATGATAACAAGGTCGGTGAAGAACTAATTGTGAGACCCAATGATGATGAGCCAATGTTGTTTATGCCTCAAGTGCCTTCTCCTCCATAGTTCAAGAGTCTTGTTAGATTTGCAAAACCTTGTCCGATTGGTAGTCATGTCGTCGGCAATACTCTCTGTGATGTAAAAGCAAGTACACCTTTGAAACCATGGTGCGATGAGCTGGAGAAGATAGAAGAAGAAATTGTTGTGTCTGACAAGCCTCATTGCCAGAATATATTCGCAGACACAATGGAGAAACCACCTAGATGTTGGAGGTTCTTGAATGTGATCTTATCTAAAGAAAGCATGCTAGGTGACTTTAACACAATGACTATCACAAATGGGAACCTACCAAAAGCTATATTATTTTCGATGGATGAAGGGTTTCTCAATTTTCGTAGGGGAATTGGATAGAGAAATGAAGAAGTCAAGCTGAGACTATAAAACAAGCGCTTATTGGGAGGCAACCCAAGTTTAATTTTTATTTTTTTTATTTTTAGTTTTTATTAAGTTTTATATTAGTAGTTTTGAATTTGCATTTATTTAGGATTTAATAAAATTGCTTCTATCATGGTTTTACATGTTATTCAAGTCAAATTCAAGTGTGGTGCCCAATTTGTTCCACGTGCTTAGCCTATTCTCCAAACTTAGCGGACAAGGAGGAAGATTGCTATATTTTCAGGGAAGTCCTTTGCTTTAATTTTTTCTATTTCAGTCATTGAGGACAATGTCTAGTTTAAGTTTGGGGGCATTTTAGTGTCGGATTGCATATAGTTAGTTATTTATATTTAGTTTTTGCATTCAGTTTTTTGTTTAAAAAAAAAATTTAAAAACCGCAAAAATAGTAGTTAGTTTACTATGTTTGTTGCAGTTAGTTTATATTTGCATGATTCCAACTGTTAGATAGTAAAAGTCTATTTTGGCCAATGATGAGACTGGAGTTAAGTAGATAAGTAATAGTATTGAATATTCAGGCTTTGATGTGATTTCTTGTTATGAATTGAATCTTTTCCTGTTTGAAACTGGTATAATTAAGGTTAGCACGTTAATAACATTTATGTTAACTGATTAAGTTTAAATTGATACATAATGGATTTCTTAAGGATAATATTAGTGTGAAGGAATGAAAGACATGAATAGGCGGAGATGACTAAATTTTAATAAAAACTTAAGTTTGGGGGGAAATTTTGGGGTATATAAGCTTTAAAAAAAACATGTTGAGTCTTGTGGTGGGTTAAGGAGAAACACTCCCCATAAACACAAGCGTGAGATGGAGCGTAAAACGCACTCACCAACCATCTATCAAAAAAAAAAAGAAAAAAATTTACCGTGGCTAGTTTTGTTTCGGGGCCTTTGTTACTTGAGTAAGTACGCCCGAAGGGGTATCTTAAAACCTAGCGCCCTAAGGTCTTATATGGTCTGGGAGTCGTTGGTCGAAAGCTCGCTAAGGGGTGACACTGTTAGCCTAATGGAATGAGACATTGCACAGTCATGGTTAAAAAAAACAATAAAACGGGAAAAGAGCAAAAAGCCCCCGTAATGAAAAGTAAAGCATAAGTATCCCAGATTGGACTCTTGAACTTGGTGGATGTTTGACTTTAGTTGGATCTAGCTTGTTCGTGAATTTTGTGAGTTTTCACTGTATGATGCCTTCAAAGATATCTATTATGTCTTAAATTTGATTTTATATCAGTTAACATTGTTGTGGAGCACACACGCACTATATCAGTGATAACAGTCTAAGATTTGATGATTGATTGGGAAATTACTGATTTGTTTTAATATGATGTATTATCATGTTTACTTGATTTCTCTAAGGCCAGTTGAATAGACTTGTTTCTATCATTACTGTTGGATTCGTAGGCATATAGATTAGTTTCATTACATTGCATTGCATAACATTTTTGTATTTTTGCTTGAGGACAAGCAAAGGTTTAAGTTTGGGGGTATTTGATGAGTGTGTTTTATACACATGAATTGGATACATTCGGGCTTAATTTATTGTTGTTCTCAAGTCTTTTAGGATGTTTTTATGTGTTTGTGTCTATTCAAGCATGTTTTATATTGTTTTGTAGGATTTGGGACAAAAGTTGCATGGATCGACATTCGGGGTGGCTAGATGCGCGTTTTCGGCTTGTCATTTACACAGCAGTCACTTCAGAGCCAATTTGACTATAGCTCCGGATATTATTTCGAAAATCTTCAAGAATGAAAGTTGTAGATCTACTTCTCCTCTTTCCAGAACATCTTGAATCATCTAAATCGGAGTTCGGACGAATAAGTTATGGTTGTTTTCCCAAAGGACATCGGAGCAGAAAATGTTAGACTTTGGGCCAGCGCCGGGGCGCTCGTTTTTGGCTTGATACCAGCGCCGGGGCGCTGGGGGCAGAATCCCAGCACCGTGCCCAGCGCCGGGGCGCTGGGGAAGGGTCTGGTGCGGGCCTGGACGCGTTTTGGGCGAATTGTGACACCTTTTTGACTCCAAATAAGATTGGGTTTGTTCCAAAACTAAAAATTGGACTTGTAATCTATAAATAGATGATGTAAGACATAAAATAAGAGGAGATTACATAGCTTAGCTTGGAGATTACATAGCTTAGCTTGGAGATTACATAGCTTAGATTAGATATACACTCTATTAGATTAGAACATAACCCTAGTTCTTATCAGTTTTGGAGATTGAAGCAACTTGGAGACCATTGAAGATCAAGAGCAAGAGCAAGAGGGGAGCATCAGATTTGCTGACAACAGATTCTATTCTTTTCTCTCATCTTACTTTTATCTTTTAATGTCTATTCAGTTGTGGATTCTTGGTTTTCATTCATTAATTATGAACTAGCTTTTTTTATTAAGATTTCAATTGAACTTTTTATGGCTATGAATTAGTTATTCATTATATTCCAATTATTTATGTTAAAGTGAGTTGTTTATCTTGTCTTGTGCATATTGCTCAATTATCTGATCAGTAATTACTTTGTTACTCTAGAAGGAATTGGAAGAGAAATTCTAGGGTTAGAACTGGGCATGATATCATGTGACTTAGTTATTTGCAAAGTGAATAATTAGGTTTGTGAATTGAATGGAAATATTTGTTCACCGCATGTAACACATAAGGAATTGGGATTAAAGGAGTTTAATTTAATTGTTTTGCATAGGAATATAGCAAGATTAATCTGGATTAAATAGAAGGCAATTGATCACTTGGAAAAGGACTTTTGGCATTTGAGAATTCCTGTTAACAATTCAGTAGGCATAATAATTGGGATAATTGGATAATTGATTTACAATTCATAATTGGGGATATTGAAGTCTTAATCTTTATTTACCTGAATTCAATCAAATCTTAGTTTTGTTTATTTGCTTTCTTTTAGACTAATCTCTTTTAATTGTTTAATTTAGTTTTCTTAATTAGAAAAAACACGATTTGAGATTGTTTAAATAAAATTAGTTTGGTTAAGAATTAGTACTTGGTGATTTTTATTAAATAATTCCTCGTGGGAACGATACTTTTTTTATCACTTTATTACTTGTTGACCGTGTATACTTGCACGTATTCATTGATTGCGAAATCGATCAACACTCTCCCAGCCTAAGAGATAAAAGATGTAGAGTTGATACTAGGAAATTCAGTGAAAACGGTTAAAAATCATATCAAGAGTAGAAGTATCTCTTAGGGTTGGTTTGGTTGATCTTTTTTGGGTATATATAAACATCTTTGCCTGGGTTCCCAGTGCTATACCAGGTATCCACGGATCGGTGGTCATACATCGTCTAAGTGTCGATCCCGGTCGAAAGACATTTCGACAGTAGAGAAGAATCTTTTCCCCGGAGCGGTAGAAAGTTATTGATGATAAATAACCAAACTATTCGTGGCCAATTTCATCTTCAAGACTAATTCCCTGGAGTGGTTGGCTAATGTGGTGTTAGCCCAGAAGTAGAACGGAAAATGGAAAGTGTGTATCGACTACACTAATTTGAATTAGGCATGCCAGAAGGACTTTTATCCATTGCCATACATTGACCAACTCATTAATGCCACTTCCAGGCACACTCTTTTTAGTTTTTTGGATGCCTTTTTGGGATACAATCAAATCTCAATGTTTAAGTAAGATATTCAGAGGACAACATTCATCACACATCGTGCTATTTATGCTTATAAGAAGTTGTCATTTGGGTTGATCAACGCAGAGGCGATATTCCATCGCATGATGAATAAGATGTTCCAAAAAAGGTCGATCGTAATATAGAGGTGTATGTTGATGACATGATTGTTAAGAGCATAACGATACGAGATCATTTATCAAATTTGGAGGAATTCTTTCAGGACATTCGAGATCATAACATACGACTGAAAGCTAACCTGGAGAAAATAAAGGCTATAGTGAATATAAGGTTCCCATATACCTTCAAAGTTGTTCAGCGGTTAACAGGGTGGATTGCAACATTTTAGTAGTTTATGTCCCAATATGTGGAGAGGTGTCTACCATTTTTTGACACGTTGAAATGGCTGAAGAATGAGAATACTTTCAAGTGAACTTCGGACTGTGAAGATGCATTTCATAGAATAAAAATGTATATGTCTTCAAAACCTTTATGAATGAAGTTGGTTCCTTTTGAATTGTTGTATTTATATTTAGTGGCGAGCTCATTAGCTGTCGCTGCTGTTTTAATAAGGGAGTCGAGAGGAAAATGTTATCTCATGTATTACGTCAGTCACGCTCTTTGAAATGCAGAGACTGGGTATATGAACCTAGAGAAATTTGCTTATGTCTGGATTATAGCTAGATGGAAGCTTCGACACTATTTTTTGGGTTGAGTATTGGTGGTTTATACAGATCAACCTATTAAGAAGGTGCTCTATAAACCGAATACTTCGGGTTAGCTTGTTGTTTGAGCGGTGGAGTTCAGTTAGTTTGCGATGGAGTATCATCCACATATGGCAATAAAGGGTCAGGCTTTGACAGATTTCATGGTAGAGTGTTCATTTACCAAACCGAATTTGCAGAATCGATCGAGGGAAGAAATATGCTTGGTTTTTGGTGTCCAATAAACACAGTCCTCGTGGACCCTTTATGTGGACGAATCTTCAACATCAGATATTAGTGGGGTTGGGGTTATACTAACTAGCCCCGAAGGGTTTAATATTCTGCAGAAAATTAGTTTCTGATTCAAAGCCACCAACAATGAGGTGGAGTATGAGGCAATCTTGGCGGGGTTGCGGTTGGCAAGGAGTTTGGAGGTTCGACATTTATTTGTGTTTAGGGACTCATAACTTGTTGAAAAGAAATTTCTGGGGAATACAAGGCTTGAGGAGAAATGATAACTAAATACTTGAGTAAAGTTAAGAGTCGGCTACATTATTTCAATTCTTATTCTTTCCAGGGAATGGATCAGTCGAATAATATTGTGGCCGATGCCTTGTCAAAACTGGCCACGACAGATGTAAGTTTATTCGGGGGTTTGGTGTACTTGGAGCTTCTGGATGCCCCGGACATTCAGAGGCAAGATGTCTTGGTAATAGAGAGGTCAGATTGTTGGCTTACTCCTTATCTGGATCGGTTCTGTCCCCGATCCCGTTTACATTATGGGGATTGATATCTTGGGTCCCCTACCGAAGGTGAAGGGTCGGCTGGCATTTATAGTTGTTACTATCGATTATATGACTAAGTGGGTGGATGTTAAACCACTTTAGACGATCATCGAGCAGGATTGTCGTGACGCCCCCAAAATAGGTCCACATAATCCATTTCGAGTTGTCAAATATATGGCAGAGAATTCAAATACAAACTTCATTTATACAACTATTAATTGTCGTGTAAAATACGACAAAACATAAGCTGTGAGTTTAAATACAAATATTATCTCGTAGATAATATCCAAACTCAAATAAAGTCTTCATTACAATTATTGTTACACTATTTTATAAAATAACGAGGACTACTATAATAATTATCTTGGACCATTTTTCTACTCCCTGACTAGTCCCAGCTACATTCTCGCCTCCTAAGAAGAACAATGGAACCAAAAGGAAAATGGTGAGCTTAACTAGCCCAGTAAAGAATATTATGACTAACATAATGTAGAATAAATTATCCTTAGTCCTCAGCAGGAAAAAATCTGATAGAACACAATAGACAACATGTTTTAGATCAACAACTGCAACGAAAAATAGCAATCCATTAGAAGAGTCAAGTAGGGCATGATGTGTACAATCTTTTATGATTTAAAAGTCCATCTTCAATATTTTATCCTTGTAACACCAATCAATAAATGTTTCAAATCAACAAATTATTCATGCACTATGGGCCAATGATATTCGTTTGTATCACCAGTGGTCATGATCATGCCAAACAACTATCTATATATGCACTACGGGCCAAAAAGGACTTTCACCACATCATTTGTCTGTAACATTACAGGCCATGATTATACCAATATATAATTCCTGGTCATAATCATACCAATCAACAGTCCATCTATGCACTACGGGACTAAAGATGACTTCCATCACAATATAAGCATGATGATGATGACAATGATATAAAGAATCAATCAAGTGAGATCAAGGATAAATATTATAGATTTATAATTCAATTTATCTAGAATTCAAGAATGTCCAAATTGTTAACATGATAACTAATTGTGGAGTAAAATTCAAGAATAATGTTCATGTATCAAAAATAACATGGACATAAAAAAAACCAATTTTGTTGTGAATAGTACCCCGAATGTATAGTACCACGAGTAAATATTACTCCATGAATAGTACCCTGAATGAATAGTACTTAGTAAATAGTAACCCGAATGAAAATATTAAATTTTCAATAAGAGAGCTCAGACCAATATTCTAATGAAATGATATCAGATGAAGCGTAAACCTCAAGGAACTTCTAATCATTTCAGGTATTACAGAAGCAAAACTTACCATAGTAAGTTTAGAAAATATGAAATGAAATAATATATAAAACTACAAATAGATTTTCACCCGTCATGCAGTAATCCGCGTAGATATATCATTTCCACAATTTAATAAAGAATGAACTCGAAGGGTTATTCACCATGTATACGGTAATCCGCATAGACAAGTTACTCCCACAGATTAATAAAGAATGAATACAAATGGTTATTCACCATGCATGCGGTAATCCGCGTAGGCAGGTTACTCTCGCAGTTTAATAAAGAATGAATACGAAGGGTTATTCACTTTGCATGCGATAATCCGAGTAGACAGGTTACTCCTGCAGATTAATAAAGAATGAATATGAAGGCTTATTCACCATGCATGCGGTAATCCACGTTGTGACGCCCCCAAAATAGGTATACAACACCCATTCTGAGTCGCCAAATACATGGTACAGAAATAACTACAACTTTATTAATAAGATTGTCGTGAAAAATACGACAACACATAAACTGTGAGTTTAAATACAAATCTTATCATCTAGACAATATCCACACTCAAATAAGTCCTCATTATAATTATTGATACACTATTTTACAAAATAGTGAGAACTACTAAGATAACTTCTAGAACCATCATTTCATACCCCGACTAGTACTTTCTACATTCTCTCGCCTCCTGAGAAGAAAAATGAAACAAAAATAAAAAGGGTGAGCTCAACTAGCCCAGTAAAGAATATTATGACTAACATAATATAGAACAAATTATCGTTAGTCTTCAACAGGGAAAAATCTGATAGAATAAAATACACAACAAGTTTTAAATCAATATTCGCAGCGGAAATAATAATTCATAGAAGAGTTACGTAGAAAATGAAATCTACTATTATCTATAAATTTAAAAATCCATCATCAATATTTTATCCATGTAACATCAATCAATATACATATTAAGTCAAATATTCATCTTTGCATTACAGGCCAAAGATACTCATCAATTGGTCATGTTCATCTCAACACATGCACATCTTTGTACTACGGGCCAAATATATTCATAAGAAAATCAACCATCTTTGCACTACAGGCCAAAGATATTCAGTAATATCATCATTTAGGACTGAGGATGATGAAAAAATATTTTAAAGACAACGAATCCAGTGAAACAAAAGAACAAATATTAAGGATCCGTACTTTAAACAATCCGAGTTCAAAAATACTTCATAAATAATTATAGTGGAGTAAAATTCAAGAATGAAGACCAAAACATGGATACAATCAAAGCTAGAATCCATAATAGATATCTTGGACAAAAAACGAAAATTTAATTTTTTTGTGAATAGTGTCGTATTCGTGAATAGTGTCGTATTCATGAATAGTGCCTTATACGTGAATAGTAACTCCAACACTAAAAGACAAAAATTTCACAAAAAAAAAATCTTACCAATATTCCGGAATAATGATATTAAAACAAATAATATCATTTAAAAAAAATAACATCATTTACCTCGATAAGACAGTACTTCTGACTTGAATACTGGATATAGTGCTGAAGGGAACTTGTACCGTATAACAACACTCAAAGTCTCAAAATACTCACAAGAATACGCTAGATAATATATATATATATATATAGAAAACTTGTTTCTGGTGTGATTTTCAATTCTAACCTAAGCACCCTATTTATAGGAAAGTGCTTAGAACACCAAAGCAGAAAATTTAATAAAATATTCATATACATAAATTTTTGTCACGCCCACCTCTTGAATCTGAATTCAACACATTTATATCACATGTGGGAGCCACTCAACTCACCAAAAACATTTTTTCTTAAAAAAATAATTAAAACTCCAAAAATCAATTATTCTAGAACTTCAATAATTCATAATAAATAGTTCTTTTATCAGAAAAATTCGATCCTTATGTCCATTCTCTACAACTTTGTAAGTTTAAGTTTTTCCAAATTCCAAGCAGAAATTGACCGAAATCCACATACGGGCGATTTTACAGGCTATAATCAAATTTCAGTCAAGAAATGGGGGTCTGAAAACATGAAAATCACGTTTTAAATATTTTTAGTAACAAAAATACTCTTCCTCCTCATTTATTCGTATATCCCACATTCATTGTAAAATATCACCATTATTATATTATTAAAATATAATATTATATTTAAATGAATTATTTTATCGGAAAAGATAAAATATCAATTTTTAACAATTATCACATTAAAAATTTTCTCCATCTATATAAATATAAAATGAATATTTTCCTTAACATAATAATCAATAATTAATTATTCATAAATAATATTACAGAGTCACAATACTGACAACCGGGCCGTTTCCAGGAAAGAGGGGGCTTTCCAATAAGGATTTCTCCTTACTAACGCATCATTAGGTGACCAAACCTCTCGTTAGACAGAACTTTCTAGACATTGCCAATAATACTATCTAATAATATTATTCAAATAATATGAAATATTGATTTGATAAAGGAAAATACTGTGCAGTGACAATTACTGAAACAACAATAATATAAAATATCAACGTAGCAATTATTGAATTAATAAAATAAAATATTGAACAGTAATTACTATAACAATTATTTAGTAGTGCCTTCTTACGTAAGAATCAATAATTGGTGTAATACCGTGTGCTACTGTGTTTTAACCACCGGGTATTCTAACATTATTAACAGTAACAACTATGCCGTTATTTATAAACAACTTATACTTGTCGTTTTCCGTTATGGGGCCCACACAAGGCTGCGTCTTCGTACGAATATTGCCTGACAACAAGAATATTCCATGACCAAACGAATATTCCCCGACAACAATGAATATTTTATAACCACTTGCTTATTTAAAATATTTACCCATAACTAATCTCATTAATCAAATCAACCCTTACTATTTCAAAATAATAAATAGAGGAAATTCAATTTCATTAATAATAAGTTGGGGTCTTACACACATAGACATATTACTCCCGTAGATTAATAAAGAATTAATACGAAGGGTTATTCACCATGCATCCTGTAATCCGCATAGATATGTTACTCCTACAGATTAATAAAGAATGAATACGAAGGGTTATTCACCATGCATGCGGTAATCCCCGTAGACATGTTATTCCCATAGATTAATAAGGATTAGAATGACAACCCTTATGAGTATGAAAGAATAACATCATTTACGAATATGAAAGAAATAATACCCCTTACCTTAGTAGGAGACTGGATACTGCAATAGTGTAGTAGCAGAATACTCTTCTTCTTTCTCTCTTATTCTCTCTCTATAATTTTCTCTTGTGAGTCTTAGTGAATTGACGAGAATGAAAGAAGAAATAAGCTTCTATTTATAGAAGATTTCTAGCTTAACCTTTGCAATATGTAGATGCAAGTGGCTTGACGACTGGTAATGTGAAAAAGGCAAGTGGTTTGACGCTTGTAATATGAAAAGGCAAGTGGTTTGATGCTTGTAATGTAAAACGACAAGTGGTTTGATGTCTGGTAAAGGCAAGTACTATTGGCAAAAGTGACTCTTAGATGATGACATATAGGTCCCAAAGAATAAACCAAACTTACAATAAACGTCTCATAGCAAACCTCTTATTTATATCAAAAAATTGAAAAAATATTTACCATAAATCACTTTATCTTCAATCAACACATTTTTAATCTTTCAACAATTCTTCATCAATAATATTATAACTCACAATATTGACAACCAGATCATTACCAGGAAAGAGGGGGCTTTTCGAGAAGGATTTATCCTTATTAGCGCACAATTAAATAACCTAATCTCTTTCCTCGACAGAACTTTCTAGACATTGTCAATAATGCAAATAATAATATGAATAACTGTGTCATCTCAATTATTGATTTAATAATATAAAATATTGTGTATATGATACTGTGACAATAAAAAAATCAATAATATGAGATACTATGCAGCAACTACTATGACAATTATTGGATAAAATTGAGTGACTTCTTACGTAAGCATCAATAATTAGAGATAGTGTGCAATACCGTGTGCTATTGAGTAACAAAGCATAGTACTGTACTTTTATCACAGGGTATTTCAACAGTTTAACGGTAAAAGTCTTGTTGTTATTTTATGAAAAGGTTATTTTTATCGCTTTCTATATCCAAAAGTTATTCCGTTATGTGGTCCACCAATGATTATGTCGTCGTACAAATATTTTCCGACAAAAAGAATATTCCCCGACCAAACAAATATTTTATGAACACTTATTTACTTTGCAAAATTTGCACATATCACCCATAACTATAGCATTATATCAAATCAACACCTTACTATTCAAAATAATATTTAGAGAAAATTAACTCTTTATTCATAAAAGTTGGGGTCTTACAACCTCCCCTCTTTATGAAATTTTATCCTCAAAATTGATGTACGTTCCTGGTATGTCAAAGAGGTGAGGATACCTTGTTTTCAATTCAGATTCTAACTCCCAGGTCATTTCCTCAGTATTATGGTTTTTTCATAAAACTTTGACTTGAGGTATAACTTTTGAGCGTAGAATATGCTATTTCTTATCCATGATCTTGACAGGTACCTCCTCATACGTTAAATTTTCCGCTATCTCATCTGGTTCTAATTTCATAATATGGTTTGGGTCTTCCACATATTTACGTAACATAGATGTGTGAAAAATGTTATGAATACGAGACATACTTGGTGGTAAAGCGAGTCTATAGGCCACCATTCCTACTCGATCGAGGATTTCAAATGGACCAATAAATAGAGGATTTGAGCTTTCCTCTCTTCGTCGATTCTTTCTTCTGGAATAACACCTTCTTGTACTTTTTTCTTTATATTTATCAGCTCCAGGTCTGTAGCTTGAGCAACTTTAACTTTATCTGTGACACCCCCAAATCTATGTACTTCATTCCCACAAGATTTGGTGTTCACTTGATAAAAACATTCATGTCTAACTACCCAAACATAATAAAATTTAATAATAAACTTTCCCATTAAAGGATTACATTAATAAGTTCGATAAAACCTCCCAGGTTATCTAAATTTTAAATACAAACATCAAGTGCGGAAATAAAAAAACTACATCACAATATTTAAATATAAAAGTCAACAGGTTTACATGTAAGACCCCAACTTATTATAAATAAAATTTAATTTACTCTATTCATTATCTTGAAATATTAAGGAGTTAATTTGATATAATATTTTGGTTATGAGTGAAATATACAAATTTTGCAAAATAAGCAAGTGGTTATAAAATATTCATTGTTGTCGGGGAATATTCGTTTGATCGTGGAATATTCTTTTTGTCAGGAATATCCGTACGACGACGAAGTCATTTGTGGGCCCCATAACAGAATAAAGGTTGGATGAAGAAAACAACAAATTTGAGTTTTTATAAATAACGACGTAGTTATTACTGTTAACACTGTTAGAATACCCGGTCGTTAAAATACAGTAATACGCGTGGTTGCACAGTAGCACACAATATTACACAGTATTTTTGAATTATTGATTCTTACGTAAGAAGGCATTACTCAATAATTGTTATAGTAATTACTGTTCAATATTTTATTTTATTGATTCAATAATTGTTGCGTTGATATTTTATATTATTGTTGTTTCAAAAATTGTCACTACACAATATTTCCCATTACCAGATCAATAATTCATATTATTTGAATAATAATATTATGTAGCATTATTGAAAATGTCTAGAAAGTTTTGTTAAGGAGAGGTTTGGTCACTTAATTGTGCGCTAGTAAGGAGAAATCTTTATCGGAAAGCCCTCTCTTTCCCGGGAACAGCCTGGTTGTCATTATTGTGATTCTGTAATATTATTTGTGAATAATTAATTATTGATTTATATGATAAGGAAATATTTAGTTTATGTGGATATAAATGATGGATTTATTTATTTTATGTGGTTATAAATGAAGAAATTAAAGCTGAGGTGTTTTATCAATATTTTGTCGGAATGGAGGTATTAAAAATCATCCGTTTGTAGAATTCGAATATTTTCTGCTTGGAATTTAGAAAAACTTAAAGCTACAAAGTTTTAAAAAATTTGATTTCGTAGGGAATGGACATAAAATTCGTATTTTTATGTTAAAAGGGATATTTATTATGAATTATTGAAGTTTTTGATTATTATTAAAATATTTTGGAAATTTCTATAATTGATGGGCCCCACTTTTGGTTGATGAAAAATGTGCTCAAATTTTATTTTAAATGTGGTGGGTGGCAATAGTAGCAGGTAAAGCCATCAGGTAGCAGATCAAGTCTATTTTGGCGTGCTAGCATTTTTCTATAAATGGGTGCTTATGTTAGAATTGAAAATCACGCCAGAAACATAAACTTTCTCTCTCTATATTATTGAGCGTATTTTTATGAGTATTTAGATACTTTGAGAGTTGCTATTTAGTACAAGTTTCATTCAGTATCATATCTGATATTCCATTCTGAAGTACTATTTTTTTGAGGTATGAGATGTTATTTTCTTCTTAAATGATATTATTTTCTTCAATATCATTATGTCGAGATATTGTTATGAAGTTTTTATGGAATTTCCACCTTTTTGTGTCGGGGTTACTATTCACATATACCGCACTATTCACGAATACGACACTATTCACCAAAAAATGAAATTTTCTCTTTTTCGTCCCAGATGTCTTTTATGGATACTATCTTTGATTATATCCATGTTTTGATCTTTAATTTTAAATTCTACTTCACATTTGGTTATTATGGAATATTATTGAATTTGGATAAACCAAAATACGAATCCCTAATATTTGTCCTTCTGTCTCACTTGATTTGTTCTCTAAAATGTTTTTCATCATCCTTAGTCCTTAATGGTGATACTTGATGAATATCTTTGGCCTGTAGTGCAAAGATGAATGATTACCTGATGAATATCTTTGGCCCGTAGTGCAAAGATGAACAGGTGTTGAGATGAACATGACCAACTGGTGATACAAATGAATATCTTTGGCCCATAGTGCAAAGAATGAATATTTGATTCAAGATGTTTATTGATTGATGTTATAGGGATAAAATATTGATGATGGACTTTTAAATTCATAGACGATAGTAGATTTCATTCTCTACTTAACTCTTCTAATGAATTGTTGTTTCCGCTGCAGTTGTTGATCTAAAACTTGTTGTCTATTATATTCTATCAGATTTTTCCCTGTTGAAGACTAAGGATAATTTGTTGTATATTATCTTAGTTTTAATATTCTTTACTGGGCTAGTTGAGCTCACCCTTTTCCTTTTTATTCCATTTTTCTTCTTAGGAAGCGAGAACATAGGAGGAACAAGTCGGGGTATAGAGTAATGGTCCTAGACAGTTGTTTTAGCAGTCCTCACTATTTTTGTAAAATAGTGCATCAATAATTGTAATGAGGACTTTATTTGGGTGTGGATATTGTCTAGAAGACAATATTGTATTTAAACTCACAGCATGTGTTGTCGTATTTTGCACGAAAATTGTAATAATAAAGTTGTAGTTGTTTTCTGTACCATGTATTTGACGACTCAGAATGGGTGATGTATACCTATTTTGGGGGCGTCATAGTTGGTATCGGAGCTTAGGGATATGGTCTCTGACAGAGATCTAGGAATAGAACTAGGAGGGGAGAGACGAATAAATTCTTCGCTAGTGTATCCTACCTAAGCTTATTTGTTGGTCGGTCATAATATAAGGATATTATGTGACATGTTAATTTGTTTAATTAACGCTTATTTTATGGCTGTTTTTAAGAATGGCAGCTGAGAACGTTAACAATGGAGTGAATGAGACCATGGAGACACCTCTAATCACCAACCAGGATAATGTGATGTCAAGTAAAGAAGGAATTAGAGATATCTATGTGGTGAGTAAAGAATTGATAGTTACACCTGAGATAGTCGCAGAGGTAGCAGTTGAGAGTGAGGAAGAAGAGGAAGAAGAGGAACCAGAGGATAATCTATTAGAAGAATTTTATGATCAAAATTTAGAATTGCAAAATCGTATTCATGAGTTAGAAGAGCAAGCTGAAAAACGGCAGGCGGTCATGGAGCAAAAGGATGCAACAATTCAAGCTTGTGTTACCCGATATGTGATGCTTGAACAGAAGCACTCTTTGGCAAAGTATAAGATGATAAAGCTGGAATTTGAGCTGAAAGAACAAACAACTGAACGAGTGAGAATGAGTGATACATGGGTAAAAGCCGAACGACGTGTTGATATTGTGGAAAGAGATATCCGATCTAAGAAGGCTAAAATAGATGATATGTATTTCTCTTTTTGGATAACAATTGAGAGAACCCATCATCGAGTTTTGAATTTCCCTGTACATTACGGTCAACTCCAATTTGATATGGATCGAAGATTAATGATTCAGATCATGAAACAGGAGTACGATGAAGAAGTTGAGGGTGAAATATGCCCTATAGAAAAGTCAATTTCAACGGTAGTGATGACACCAAATGCTGCCTCAGACAAGTCAAAGCCGGTTAGTTCAAGGGAGAGCGATTGTCATGACTTCCCAATAAGTGAGGAACCCCAAATGAAGTTATCACGTGTTACTTAATCATAAATTTTTGCAAAGTCTATACCCTGTTAGATACCGGTTCTACCCATTCTTTTATTTTTCTTGCTTGTGCTCAACATTTGAACTTGACTTCGAAGAAAATAGACTTTGACTTATCTATTGAAACTACGTTAGGAGAAACTTTCATTACATCTACAGTTTATAAATCTTGTTTGATTCAAGTTAGCACCATCACATTACCTATTGATCTTATCTCTTTAAAGATACTTGCTTTTGATGTGATTTTAGGAATTGATTGGTTAACTACTCATCATGCCAAAATTGATTGTTTTCGTAAGGTTGTTAGTTTTCATATTCCTAACCAACCTGTTATGCGAATTCAAGCAACCAAACAATTGAAGTCAAACACTTTCATATCAAGCCATAAAGCCATTCGTTTATTGAAAAACGGATGTGCAAGCTTTCTTAGCCCATGTCATGGACTTGAACAAAAATACATCAGATTTGAATGCCATTTCTGTTGTTAGTGAATTTCCTGACGTATTTCCTGAAGAACTTCCTGGCCTACCCCCAGAGCGTGATATTGAATTTTGTATCTACCTTTAACCCGGTACAAAACCCATTTCTAAAATCTCATATCGAATGGCTCATATTGAACTTTAGGAGTTAAAAATCCAAATATAAAAGTTCATAGCTGAGCCTCTATCTGGTGACTTCCTTTGTGGAATATACCGAAGCCAGACTATCCGTAGGGGACGTCATATTCGTGTGGTGGTAAAACGATAGGTGTCATTGTGACGTGCTATCCAAGTTTGGGATATGAATTACAATTAAGAGCAACCGAAGTAGGTGACCAAAGTATGTAGCTTACTGGGCTTAGCTGGTTACTATCAGAGATTCGTGGAAGGATTTTCTCGAATAACTACTCCGTTAACTTAGCTGACTCGGAAAGATAGAAAATTCGTATAGAGCGAGGAATGCAAGAAGATTTTCTAAGAACTCAAGACGCGACTCATTTTGGCACTTGTTCTGACTATACCATCCTAGAAAAGCGAACGCGGTAGCTGACGCATTGAGTAGAAGATCGTATGCGAGTACGAGTGAGATATTGTCAAACACAAAGACCTATTTGGTATAATTTACAAATAATAAAGATAGAATTAAAGACTCTAGGGACCCATGTGATGATGTCAAATATACGAGTAGAACTGACTTTAATCGATAAATTTAAAGATGTTCAAGCTACAGACTTGGAGCTGATGAATATGAAGAAGAAGATGTAAGAAGTCGTTATTCCAAAAACAAGAATCAGCGATATGAGGAAAGTTGAAACCTTCGATTTATTAGTCCATTTGAAATCCTCGATCGAGTAGGAACTGTGGCCTATAGACTCGCCTTAACGCTAAGTATGTTACGTGTTCATAACGTTTTTCACATATCGATGTTACATAAATATATGGACGACCCAAACCACATTATTGCGTTAGAACCAGACGAGATAGCCGAAGATTTAACGTTCGAGGAGGTACCTGTCAAGATCTTGGATAGGAAAGAGCATGTCCTACGCACAAAGGTTATACCACAAGTTAAGATTTTGTGAAGGAACCATGCTATTGAAGAAATGACCTGGGAGTTGGAATAAGAAATGAAAGCGAGGTATCCTCATCTTTTCGAAATACTAGGTGCGTACATCAATTTCGATGATGAAATTTCATAAGGAGGAGATGTTGTAAGACCCCAACTTATTATAAATAAAATTGAATTTCCTCTATTCATTATCTTGAAATAATAAGGAGTTAATTTGATATAATATTTTGGTTATGGGTGAAATGTGTAAATTTTGTAAAATAAGCAAGTGGTTATAAAATATTCATTGTTGTCGGGGAATATTCGTTTGGTCGTAGAATATTCTTTTTGTCGGGAATATCCGTACGACGACATAGTCATTTGTAGGCCCCATAACAGAATAACGGTTGGATGAAGAAAATGACAAATTTGAGTTTTTATAAATAACGATGTAGTTGTTACTGTTAACACTGTTGGAATACCCGGTGGTTAAAATACAGTAATACGCGTGGTTGCAAAGTAGTACACGGTATTGCATAGTATTTTTGAATTATTGATTCTTACGTAAGAAGGCACTACTCAATAATTGTTACAATAATTACTGTTCAATATTTTATTTTATTGATTCAATAATTGCTGCGTTGATATTTTACATTATTATTGTTTCAATAATTGTCACTACACAGTATTTCCCATTATCAGATCAATAATTCATATTATTTGAATAATATTATTAGATAGCATTATTGGCAATGTCTAGAAAGTTTTGTCAAGGAGAGGTTTGGTCACCTAATTTTGCGCTAGTAAGGAGAAATCCTTATTGAAAAGCCCCCATCTTTCCTGGGAACGGTCTGATTATCATTATTGTTATTCTGTTTATTTGTGAATAATTAATTATTAATTTATATGATAAGGAAAAATTTAGTTTATGTGGATATAAATGATGAATTTATTTATTTTATGTGGTTATAAATGAAGGAATTAAAGCTGAGGTGTTTTATCAGTATTTTGTCTGAATGGAGGTATTAAAAATCATCCGTTTGTGGAATTCAGATATTTTTTGTCTGAAATTTAGAAAAACTTAAAGCTACAAGGTTGTAGAGAATTCGATTTCGTATGGAATAGACATAAAATTCGTATTTTTCTGATAAAAAAGCTATTTATTATGAATTATTGAAGTTTCTAATTATTGTAAAAATATTTTAGAAATTTCTAGAATTGGTGGGCCCCACTTTTGGTTGGTGAGAAATGTGCTCAAATTTTATTTCAAATATGGCAATAGTAGCAGGTAAGGCCATCAGGTAGCAGGTCAAGTCTTTTTCGGCGTGTTAGCATTTCCCTATAAATAGGTGATTAGGTTAGAATTGAAAATTACACAAGAAACATAAGCTTTCTCTCTATATTATCAAGCGTATTTTTGTGAGTATTTAGATACTGTGAGAGTTGCTATTCAGTACAAGTTTCATTCAGCATCATATCCGATATTCCATTTCAAAGTACTATTTCTTTGAGGTAAGGTGTGACACCCCCAAATCCTGGGACTTTAATTCCACGGGATTTGGTGTTCACTGTACAATTATCATCTATCTATCTACCCATAATAAATGCAAACTATGCAATAGATGGAAATAAATCCTCCCCTTAAGGAGTTACATCATCTGAATTAAATACATAAATCCCAGGTCATACTAACCTTAAATCTCAAATGCGGAAATATAAACAAATAATAGTCTTACACAACATTAACATAAGTCTGAAACATAAATACATAATCACATAAACAACAAGTCTTCATCACTTGTTAATCTTGCCCTTGCCTTTGCTAGTAGAAGGCTCGTCGGACCTTTCGTTCTTAACTGCAATGTTATTATTATGCAAGAGTGAGCACGATTGCCCACAAGTATAATAGTACAAAAATAAATAATAACATGTGAATGAATTAAAGACTTCTGAAATAAGAAAACTAGGCTTTTGAATCAAGAATGAATACCAAGAATCAAAAGAACTTCTGAGGGTCATAAGACCTTGAACTATGTCCTAGGTTGTCAAGTGTTTATACTTGAAACCTTTAACAGTCATAAGACTATGGACTCTTCTTCTCGTACTTAGGGGGGATCAACCCTTAGTACCATACTGTGCACAATATCTTAATGCTAAAGCGTAAATAATCCCCTATTAAAGGGTTGTTCATCTCAATTTGACATCGGAGTCAGCACCAAAGGAAGTTTGATTTGGATAAGCTCAATAAAAGTTCTAGAATTTATAACGCTCATCAACTATGGACTAGTCGAATCAATAAGGGTTCGTTAGTCTTACAAGGTTCAACAATAATTGATATTCAATTTGAATAATAAAATTCAAGATGTATACAATCGAATAAGTATTGTATAACAGGAATCGTGTTTTTAAAGAATGATAACATCTAATATGAAATATTGATTTGAACAATAATAAACAAGATAGAATAAGGAACCTGCTTTATGTAAAGAAACAAAGTTTAGGAACTTGTCTCGTGTGTAGGCTAAACGATTACTACTTCCATTCACGACAAGTCCTACACACATACCATATGTATTCACGAAATTCATTAGTTACATTTTCACTTAATTATTTAATGTAAACTCCACTTTATTTAATAAATCATTATCCTTCTAATTTAATTACTTAATTAAATTAGAATATTTTCATTCGTTTACTATTATTACACTCGAATAAATTATTTTAATAATAATTTTCATCGATTATTTATTTTACTCCATCAATATCTCAATTAAAATATTTATTTTATTTTATAAATATTTTAATAATAATTTCCATCGAATATTTATCAAATGTTTTATTTGATAAATATTTTAATTAATTGTTATTATTTAATTTATTTATTTATTTTTTATTTTTTTTGCCCGCCTGGGCGGGGTAATTTAGTTTTGTAACACCCGTTAGGAGTGGGGTTACCCAGACTCAGTTTCTGCAGTTTTTGTAGTACACGACCAAATTAGGCCAAAAAATCTCTCCCGATTTCAACTATACTCTCTGTGAAGAACACAAAACATAGCCATAACTTCCAATTTCCTTGTCTATACATTAATTTAAGCATACCCATATACTATAATTCATATATGATCATTATCCAACCTTTTCTAACATGATTTTAACAAGTTAAAACACATAATTTATAGAATCAAAACATGTAATTTTACTGTTCTTGATGTTCTTGAAAGTTTTGAACACAAAACATAAAAATTAACACTAAGAGTTCGTTATAACACCAAATATGTCCATTTGAAGTTTGTTTTCTTCGTTTTAACATGCATAATTATATACAAGCATAAAATTTATGAGATAATATATGATTGACGTATTAATTTTGCGTGTAAGGGCCATATGGCCCTATTTCTATACTCTGTAATTTTGAAGCAACAATATACAGCATAGTTTTATGAAACTGATGTTATGGAACCAGAAAATATATAGCAACATATGTTATAACAATATCTTGTCACATATATAAACACATATTTATTACTCTTTTTAAATTATAGAGTCTTAAAAGCCATTTTTATAAAAATATAATCAACGTGAATTTAAATTTTGGTTGAAGAGATTACCCAGAGTGTAGAGTGTAGAGAAACCTTTCTTAGATGATTTTTCAATCACCCACTCATAATTTCCCTCAACAAATTCTCAATTTCTCTTTGTGATTTTCTTTGCCAGACTTAGAAAAATGAAAGAAAAAGAAGAAGTATAAAATTTATAAAAACTGAGCACAGTTGTGGTGCTTAGTTAACCCGTCATGGGTTAATTGTTCCCAACCTCCACTAAGGCTTTGTTTGGACTGACTTACTAAAACACTTTTCCATTTAATTTAATTAATCCTTTATAGTACAGTTTAATAATATCACACCCAATTACATAATATATCAAATATCTTATTTAATTTAAATAAAATATAATAATTTCTCATTAATTCACATAGTTACATAATTAATTTTCTCATTTATTAATTATGTCAAATTATTAATTCTCTAATTAATTATTACATTAATAACATTATGCTTATTAAATATTTCATTTAATTCAATAAGCTCACATAAATACGTAATTTGAGTAATAAAAATTTCTCCACATTAATTCAATAAATACAACACATATAATTAAATTAATCTACCATAATTTCATCAATTCATTATTTAATCTAATAATTAAATTATCAAAAAATATTTTTTTAATCCAATAAATATGAAAATTAAATTACAAAATCTCGTTTGTCACATCTTCCCTCCCCCCTTAAAAAGGATTCTGTCCTTAGAATCATGACTCAATTAATTCGACCCGTTACATTCTCCCCTCTTTACAAAGATTCTGTCCCCAGAATCGCTTACACATAATTTAAGTAAATAAATGAGGATAATTCTTCATCATATTCTCTTCGAGTTCCCACGTAGCTTCTTCGACGTTGTGGTTCCTCTAAATTACCTTAACAAAAGGTATTACTTTATTTCTTAAAACTTGCTTTTTCCTGTCGACAATCTGAATTGAAATTTCTTCGTAAGCTAAATCTTTTTCGAAATGTAGGGGTTCATATTCAATCACGTGCTTGTAATCGGGTTTGTAGGGTCATAGAACTGAAACATGGAAGACATTGTGGACATTCTCGAGTGTTGGAGGTAAGGCTACCTCATACGCAACTTCTCTGATTCTTCGCAGTACCTCAAAGGGTCCAATGAATATTGGGCTTAATTTCCCTTTCTTTCTGAACCCGATCTTTCCCTTCCAGGGAGAGACCTTTAAGAACACATAACTACCCGATTCAGACTCAACATTTTTATGGTGTGGATCATCGTATCTCTTTTGTCTATCTTAAGCTGCTATCAGTCTTGTTCGGATCACTTTGATTATTTCTGCTGTCTGATGTACCAATTCTTGGCCTAGTAATTGTCTTTCGCCAATTTCATCCCAGTATAGCGGAGTTCTGCACTTTCTTTCGTATAACACTTCATAAGGCGGCATGCCAATACTAGAGTGGTAACAGTTATTGTAGCCAAACTCAACGAGCGGTAGATGATCATCCCAATTTCCTTTAAAGTCCATTATACAAGCTCTTAACATGTCTTCTAATGTCTGAATTGTTCTTTCACTCTGTCCATCTTTCTGAGGGTGATATGCCGTGCTCATTCGCAATTGTGTACCCATGCATTCCTGTAGATGTTTCCAGAAGTTTGACGTAAAGAGCGGATCTCTATCTAAGATAATTGACACCGGGACTCCGTGCCTCGAAACAATCTCTTTCACATATAACCTTGCCAACTGATCTAAGTTAAATCTGATTTTGATCGGAAGGAAGTGTGAGGATTTTGTCAGTCGGTCAATGATAACCCATACTGCATGGTAGCCTTTCTGAGTTGTCGGAAGGCCAACCATGAAATCCATCATAATATGTTCTCATTTCCATTCTGGAATCTCTAAAGGTTGTAGTATCCCACTCGGCCTCTGATGGTCTGCTTTCACTTTCTGACATGTCAAACAGTTGACAACACATTCTGCAACCTCTCGTTTCAAATTCGGCCACCAGAAATGTTGTCGAAGATCTTGGTACATCTTAGTACTACCAGGGTCAATCGAATATCATGAGTTATGAGCCTCGCTCAAAATTTCTTCCTTAATCTCTGGTAATGGCGGTACCCAAATTCTATTCTCAAATCTCAGTATTCCTTCCTTATCCATCTTGAATCTTGATTTGGTTCCTTCAGATATCTTCTTTATAACCGTTTTACATTCGTCATCCTGAAGTTGAGCCTCCTTAACTTTATCCAGTAGAGTTGTACCAGATTGCATATGAAACAGCTTCTCATCAATCTCCATAGGATACTTCACTTCCAATTCCAGCTTTTCCATTGCTGAAATTAGCTCATCCTGAGCGGTCAAAATTATCAATTTCTCCCGACCCTTTCTACTTAAGGCGTCGGCAATCACATTTGCCTTACCCGGATGGTATAGAATCTCACAATCGTAGTCTTTAATTAACTCCAACCACCTTCTTTGGCGCATGTTCAAGACCTTTTGTGTAAAAATATATTTCAAACTCTTGTAGTCTGTATATATTTCACACTTCTCCCCATAGAGATAGTGCCTCCAGATTTTCAAAGCAAAAACCACAGCAGCTAACTCCAAGTCGTGGGTCGGATACCCCTTCTAATAATCCTTCAATTCTTGTGATGTATATACAATGACTCTTCCATTTTGCATAAGCACACAACCAAGTCCTTTATGCGAAGCATCACTATATACCACAAAATTTCTTGAGTCATCCGAAAGAGATAACACAGGTACAGAACTCAACCTCTTCTTAAGCTCTTGGAAAGTTTTCTCACACTTCTCCGTCCAAACGAATTTCACCGATTTTCTAGTCAAATTCATCAACGGAGTCGCGATCTTGGAAGTCCTGAATGAATCTTCTATAATAACCTGCCAATCCAAGAAAACTTCTTACTTCCGACGGCGTGTTCGGTTGATCCCAGTTAATCACAGCTTTGACTTTGGAGGGATCCACCGAAATTCCGTCCTTATCGATCACATGTCCAAGAAATTGTACTCTTTCAATCCAGAATTCACATTTTGAAAATTTAGCATACAACTTCTCTCTTCTCAACACCTCTAACGTTGTCTTCAAATGTTCTTCATATTCTTCCCTGGTTTTTGAGTATACCAAAATGTCATCGATAAAGACCACTACAAATTTGTCTAAAAATGGTTTAAATACCCTGTTCATCAGGTCCATAAACGCTGCAAGAGCATTTGTTAGACCAAATGACATCACCAGAAATTCATAGTGACCATACTGAGTCCTAAATGCTATCTTTGGCACATCCTCTGACCTCACCTTCAGTTAATGATAACCACTCCTTATGTCTATCTTTGAAAAATATCTTGCACCCTTCAATTGATCAAACAGATCGTCAATCCTTGGTAATTGATATCTATTCTTAATTGTGACCTTATTTAGTTCTCTATAATAGATGCAAAGCCGCATCGTCCCATCCTTCTTCTTCACAAACAATACCGGCGCTCCCCACGGCGATACGCTCGGTTGAATGTACTTTTTGTCCAGTAATTCTTGTAGTTGAACCATCAGTTCTTTCATCTCTATCGGTATCATTGGGTACGGTACCTTCGATATTAGAGTCGTTCCTAGAGCCAAATCGATCACGAACTCAACCGCTCTATCTTGAGGAACTCCTGGAAAATCGTCCGGAAATACGTCTGGGAAATCCCTCACTACTGGTATCTCCTCTATTTTTAGATTCTCTTTACGACTGTCGACTATGTAAGCTAGATATCCTACACAGTCTTGTCTTAACAACTTCTTGGCCTGCATCATCATCAGATAACTTGCTTGTCTAGGAGACTTGCTACCATAAAACACAACCTTAGACGGAGTCATAAGGTTAATACGTTTCTTCTAGCAATCAATTACCACCCCATAATTGGATAACCAGTCCATACCGAAGATAACATCGAATTCTCCAAGTCGAATAGGGATAAGATCTATGTTCATGATATTACTCTTAATATCCACTCTACAGTTCTTATGTACGTACTTAATAGGGATTATTTCTCAATTCGTAATTTCTATGTTCATGGGTATTCTAACTCGTCCTTAAGAAATTCTAAATTCTTAGCAAAGTCATCGGATATAAATGAACAAGTAGCACCCGAATCAAATAATACATAAGCATTAACTTTATTGATCGGAATGATACCTAACACCACATCACTAGACTGCAATGAATTCTGTACTGTCATGTTGAATGGTCTGGCGGTCGGTCGGTTGGTTGCAGTTGGCCCTATAATATTCAGAGTGCTTCCACCGTTGTTTCCTCTATTCCCACCTGATCCTGTCCCTCCAGATCCCTTCTTAGGACAATCCCTTGCAAGTTGATCCTTTGAGCCACAAGTTTAGCAGGCACCCTTCTTTGGGTTATGACAGTTAGGTGCTATGTGGCCTTCCTGACCACAATTGTAGCATACTCATTTTCCCATTCATTTAAACTCCCAGATGAGCTTTTCCGCAGGTTGAGCACGCTTCGATCCTCTTCTTCTGCCCTCCTTGTTGATTTTTAGTTGTCGAGTTATCAGACCACTTTCTCTTTTGATTATTACTACCTCCCGTGCTACTTCCACCAGTCTTGTTAATTCCTTCATTTTCACTATTTTTCTTCTTCTGATCCTGATTATATTTAGTTACCACATCACTTCCACCTATAGCGATTATGGCATTCTCTAACACTCCAGCAAAAGTGTTCAATTAGAACATTGACACCTTGCTATACAACCAAGGCTTCAGTCCATACTCGAAATGTCTTGCCTTTCTCTCTTCAGTATGCACTTGATATGTGACGAACCTGGCCAACTCGTTGAATCTTGCCGCATAGTCTGCTATGGACATATTCCCCTGTTTTAACTCCAGAAACTGAACCTCCATTTGGTTCTGTGAGCTGGTCGGAAAATAAATCTCGAAGAACATCTCCTTGAATCTCTCCCAGGTTATCACACCTTCTTCTCCCCGTATTTTGATTACCTGCCACCAATAACTGGCTTCGTATTTCAGCACGAATGTTGCATATGCGGTTTTCTGGTCTTCTCTTACTCTGGCGACATCAAACACCTTCTCCATCTCCATAACCCAGGTTTGAGCTTCTATCGGGTTCATGGAGCCTTTAAACTTTAGCGGTCCTACCGCCTTGAAATCCTTGAACGCTGTATTTATTGGAGCTTGAGATTGATTGTTAATTGCTCCAGCCAGTAAATTCACCAACTGCTGAACGAGGATAGCATTGGTGTTGTTGTTGTTGTTATTCGTTGACCCTTCCTGGGCTGGTCGACGATTTGGTCATTTTCTTGGCGGCATATTTCTGTTAAGAATATACACTTATTAAGTCTTTATTCAATGCCTTAAACATTTAAGGCTTAACTAAAATATTTAATCATAATCACTTAACACATTATATCAATAAACTCTGATATTTATTCAAATTAAAAGTTTTAACATCAAACGATAGCATCACTGCTATTTACATCGACTATCCCAAGATAAAGAATCTACAGGATTTAAAACATTAAAATATTCCTTTGTTCATAAACACATATGAATTTACATCTTTAACTACCAGATAGGTTTTCACATAATTAAACTAATCCCATCACTTCATGTTAAGGCGCTGAATAGCCTTGCCACGTTCCTCTTCCATGATGCAGAACATCGTCCTACGATCTAGCATATACGACGGTAGTCCTTCGAACTGAATTGGGTATCTCATAACTCGATCTTGGGCCTCATCCATTGCATTTTGAAGTGTAGAGTACGTCTCCCCAAGCTTAGCCTTCTTCGCACGACAATCCCTTTCTGCAAGATCAGCACGACGTGACTCTCTTACCCAACCCTCCTCTGCTATGGTCAGCCTTTCTGAGATCTCTTTTAGTTCCTTCTTCAACTTCTCTATTTTTTCGGACTTCTCCTCGGTTTGACCCTTCTCCTGAACCAAATCCCACTCCACGTTTCCTAAACGTGTGTGAAGAGTCACAATCTCCCTATCATTTTATTCGATGGTAATCTGCTGAATAACCGTCCGCTCCTTCAGCTCCTAAACAGTGTCTCGTAACTCTATGTTACGATCATAAAGTACATCAAACATCTCAGCATCAATGGAGTTCGGTGGAAACTCCTCTTCTTCCTCAGGATCCTCCTCTGGATCAGTCTCAGGCTCATGCTCCTGACCAACAACAGTGATCAACGAAGATGGCTCTCTCTGTACCAACTGCTCCCTGACAACATAAATGTCTCGGGGCTCCTCCTCTTAGGTACTCGGGGTTCCTCCTCCCCAGTTCGACTAGCTCCTCCAACATCCGACATCCTGACAACACAATTTTAAGTTTTAGTTACTAATCCATACAAGCGAGCACATAATTTAACACATAAGCACATAAAGTCTTTTATTGTCTTCAATGAATTAAGAAATTCATTTCTTAGAACTCGATAAGAGTTTACCACCACTATGTTCTCGATCTCCTACAAGGCTACAACCTAAGGTTGTTCCCCCACCTAAGGTTTATAACCTACAACTTTGATAGCAAACTGTGACACCCCCAAATCTGGGTACTTCAATTTCACGAGAGTTGGTGTTCACTGTACAATTATCATCTATCTATCTACCCATAATAAATGCAACCCATGCAATAGATGGAAATAAATCCTCTCCTTAAGGAGTTACATCATCTGAATTAAATACATAAATCCCAGGTCATACTAACCTTAAATCTCAAATGCAGAAATATAAACAAATAATAGTCTTACACAACATTAACATAAGTCTGAAACATAAATACATAATCACATAAACAACAAGTCTTCATCACTTGTTAATCTTGCCCTTGCCTTTGCTAGTAGAATGCTCGTCAGACCTTTCGTTCTTAACTGCAATGTTATTATTATGCAAGAGTGAGCACGATTGCCCACAAGTATAATAGTACAACAATAAAATAATAACATTTGAATAAATCAAAGACTTCTGAAATAAGAAAACTAGGCTTTTGAATCAAGAATGAATACCAAGAATCAAAAGAACTTCTGAAGGTTATAAGACCTTGAACTATGTCCTAGGTTGTCAAGTGTTTATACTTGAAACCTTTAACAGTCATAAGACTATGGACTCTTCTTCTCGTACTTAGGGGGGATCAACCCTTAATACCATACTGTGCACAATATCTTAATGCTAAAGCGTAAATAATCCCCTATTAAAGGGTTGTTCATCTCAGTTTGACATCGGAGTCCGCACCAAAGGAAGTTTGGTTTGGAAAAGCTAAATAAAAGTTCTAGAATTTATAACACTCATCAACTATGGACTAGTCGAATCAATAAGGGTTCGCTAGTCTTATATGGTTCAACAATAATTGATATTCAATTTGAATAATAAAAATCAAGATGTATACAATCGAATAAGTATTGTATAACAGGAATCATGTTTTTAAAGAATGATAACATCTAATATGAAATCTTGATTTGAACAATAATAAACAAGATAGAATAAGGAACCTGCTTTTTGTAAAGAAACAAGGTTTCGGAACTTGCCTCGTGTGTAGGCTAAACGATTACTACTTCCGTTCACCACAAGTCCTACACACATACCATATGTATTCACGAAATTCATCAGTTATATTTTCACTTAATTATTTAATGTAAACTCCACTTTATTTATCAAATCATTACCCTTTTAATTTAATTAGTTAATTAAATTAGAATATATTCATTCTCTTACTATTATTACACTCGAATAAATTATTTTAATAATAATTTTTATCGAATATTTATTTTACTCCATCAATATCTCAATTAAAATATTTATTTTATTTTATAAATATTTTAATAATAATTTCCATCTAATATTTATTTTATTCCATAAATATTTCAAGTAAAATATTTATTTTATTTGATAAATATTTTAATTAATTATTATTATTTTATTATTTTATTTATTTTTATTTTTATTTTTATTTTTTTTGCCCGCTGGGGCGGGGTAATTTAGTTTTGTAACACCCGTCGGGAGCGGGGTTATTTAGACTCAGTTTCTGCAGTTTTTGCAGTACACGGCCAAATTAGGCCAAAAAATCTCTCCCAATTTCAACTATACGTTCTGTGAAGAACATAGAACATAGCCATAACTTCCAATTTCCTTGTCCATACATTAATTTAAGCATACCCATATACTATAATTCATATATGATCATTATCCAACCTTTCTAACATGATTTTAACAAGTTAAAACACATAATTTATAGAATCAAAATATGTACTTTTACTATTCTTGAAAGTTTTGAACACAAAACATGAAAATTAACACTAAGAGTTCGTTATAACACCAAATATGTCCATTCAAAATTTGTTTTCTTCGTTTTAACATGCATAATTATATACAAGCATAAAATTTATGAGATAATATATGATTGACGTATTAATTTTGCGTGTAAGGGCCATATGGCCATATTTGTATACTCTGTAATTTTGAAGCAATAATATTCCACATACTTTTATGAAACTGATGTTATGGAACCATACAATATATAGAAAAATATGTTATAACAACATCTTGTCACGTATATAAACACATAATTATTACTCTATTTCAATTATAGAGACTTGAAAGCCATTTTTATAAAAATATAATCAACGTGAATTTAAATTTGGGTTGAAGTGATTACCCAGAGTGTAGAGTGTAGAGAAACCTTTCTCAGATGCTTCTTCAATCACCTACTCACAATTTCCCTCAACAAATTCTCAATTTCTCTCTGTGATTTTCTTTTCCAGACTTAGAAAAATGAAAGAAAAAGAAGACTTATACAATTTATAAAAACTGAGAGCAATTGTGGTGCTCAGTTAACCCGTCATGGGTTAACTGCTCCCAACCACCACTAAGGCCTTGTTTGGCTGACTTACTAAAAGACTTTTCCATTTAATTTAATTAATCCTTTATAGTATAGTTTAATAATGTCACACCCAATTACACAATAAATCAAATATCTTATTTAATTTAATTTAAATATAATATAATAATTTCTCATTAATTCACATAGTTACATAATTAATTTTCTCATTTATTAATTATGTCAAATTATTAATTCTCTAATTAATTATTACATTAATAACATTATGCTTATTAAATATTTCATTTAATTCAATAAGCTCAGATAAATACATAATTTGAGTAATAAAAATTTCTCCATGTTAATTTAATAATTATAACACATATAATTAAATTAATCTACCATAATTTCATCAATTAATTATTTAATCTAATAATTAAATCATCAAAAAATATTTATTTAATCCAATAAATATTAAAATTAAATTATAAAATCTCGTTTGTCACATAAGGGATGTTATTTTCTTCTTAAATGATATTACTTTCTTCAATATCATTATGCCGAATTATTGAGATGAGATTTAATGCGGAATTTCTACCTTTTTGTGTCGGGGTTACTATTCACGTATACGTCATTATTCACATATACGTCACTATTCACAAATACAGCACTATTCACCGAAAAATAAAATTTTCTCTTCTTTGTCCCAGATGTCTATTATGGTTACTACCTTTGATTGTATCCATGTTTTGATCTTTATTTTTGAATTCTACTTCACAATTGGTTATTATGGAGTATTATTGAATTTTGATAAACCGAAATACGAATCCCTAATATTTGTCCTTCTGTCTCACTGTATTCGTTCTCTAAAATGTTTTTCATCATCCTCAGTCATTAATGGTGATACTTGATGAATATCTTTGGCCTGTAGTGCAAAGATGTATGATTACTTGATGAATATCTTTGGCCCGTAGTGCAAAGATGAACAGGTGTTGAGATGAACATGACCAACTGGTGATACAAATAAATATCTTTGGCCCGTAGTGCAAAGATGAATATTTGATTTAAGATGTATATTGATTGATGTTACAAGGATAAAATGTTGATGATGGATTTTTAAATTCATAGATGATAGTAGATTTCATTCTATACTTAACTCTTCTAATGAATTGTTGTTTCCCCTGCAGTTGTTGATCTAAAACTTGTTGTCTATTATATTCTATCAGATTTTTCCCAGTTGAAGACTAAGGATAATTTGTTGTATATTATCTTAGTCATAAAATTCTTTACTAGGCTAGTTGAGCTCACCTTTTTTTCTTTTTGTTCCATTTTTCTTCTCAGGAAGCGAGAACATAACAGGAACCAGTCGGGCTATAGAGTGATGGTCCTAGACAGTTGTTTTATCAGTCCTCAATATTTTTGTAAAATAGTGCATCAATAATTATAATGAGGACTTTATTTGGGTGTGGATATTGTCTAGAAGATAATATTGTATTTAAACTCACAGTATGTGTTGTTGTATTTTGCACGATAATTGTAATAATAAAGTTGTGGTTATTTTCTATATCATATATTTGACGACTCAGAATGGGTGATGTATACCTATTTTGGGGGCATCACATTACAAGTCTTTAATACTTGCTTATCTTCCCTTTGCCTTTACTGGTTGCAGGTTCATCAACCTTCTCAACTTTAGCTGTAATATTTATATAAGCAAGAGTGAACAAACAATGCTCACTTGAAATGATAATGAATAAACAACATATCAACTGCCAAATGAATAGGTTCCATAGAACTGAATAATGTGCTTCATCAATAATAATCTGGAACAGAATTTGAAATATATAACCGACGGTCAGAAGACCACGAACTATGTCCATAGTTATAAGTATTCTTTCAACTTAAACTTTAACAGTCATAAGACTATAGGGACTCTTCGTACTTAGGGGGGTCAGCCCTTCGTATAATGTATTGTGTACAAATATTTAAACGCTATGCGTAAATTATCCGTTATAATAAGGTTGTTCATCTCAGTATTTAGAATACAAGTCCGCACCAAAGTAAGTTTCGTTTGGATAGGTATTAAGGTAATTTAGAGTTTAACGAACATCAACTAAGGATTAGTTGAATAAAAATGTAATAACATTATGCTATGGAATGAATCATAAATGAATCAACATTGTATATAAGGTCATGCTTTAGGAATAATCTAAGAGCATAAGCATTGAATAACATAACATACCTTGCTTGAACAATATTAAGCTAAGGTTAGAGTCTTATTTAGAATTGAGTATTGAGCATGCATAATAAATAGTAAATTGAACGATAAAACTTGTTCAACATTAGTGTATCAGAATTTAGAAACTTGCATGCTAAATAACAAGTTAAAGTAGGAACCCTTTTCAAAGTAAGAGTTTAGGTTAAATAACTTTGCACGAATTGTATAAATAGGATTAGGAATAACTTGCTCAATAATAAACAAGATAGAGTCAAGAAACTTGCATGATATAATTTAGAGTTAAGAAACTTGTTCAAAGAAAGTTTAGAGTTAGAAAACTTGCCTTCCGTGTAAGCTAAACCGTAATAATTCGACTCACAATATCTTATACACATGTCATCAGGACATAATTAGTTACTACAAATACTCTGTATACAAATAAGTATCTATTTCATGTATGGATTGGTTTTAATCACATAGTTAAGTCACATTAGTAATCAAAACTCGTTAAGTGTTGATTATATGCTCATTCTTAGTACTATGATACAACAATTAAAAAAAGTCACATTCTAACAGTCATAATACTGCACCGTATCAACAATTACAGACTTTGTGTAAAAGAAAATAATTTTCTGGCCATTCTGCTAATCAGCGCTGCGGCGCCATAGATTGCACTAGGGTTAGCGCTGCTGTGCGGTGCTGGCGCTGCGGCGCGAGTCACAAGCCGGGGATTGGCTCTGTGGCGCGAGGTTGGTGTTGATTTTGGCGCTGCAGCGCTAAGGCTTGGCGTTGTGACGCCGAATTACAGTGTTGAGCACGAAGAATAGAAACAAAGCTAATTTTGACTGTTTAATAACTTCTAGCACCTAAATTAACACGTATAACTTACATTAACTACACATAAACGTTACCCATCATATATATACTAATTTCAAAACAACTAAACCATAATTTTAGAAAACTTAAATCCTTGAGTGCCATGATTTAAACCAAAACTCCATTTTTGACATTGTTTGACAAAATTAACACTGCAACCATAATTATACACCAAATTAATTCATTCGAATTGCGTTCTCTTCATTTCCTAACATATTAACATATACAAGGTTCAATTTATCTATTAGTTCACAATCAAATATCAGTTTTGGTACTCCTACAAGCCATGTTCATATATATATTCACTATCGAACCACTTTCTTTCTTTTTGAACGTAAATTAACATACAATCACACACACACATATATATATATATATATATATATATATATATATATATATATATATATATATATATATATATATATATATATATATATGCTAGTTATAATATTACAATTACATTTACACATAATTTATTAACCAGTCATAAAAATTTAGATTACAGATAATTTTGTAAGAAACTCAAGAACACAGAAACTTTAGGAATTATGTCGTAAAACATACATACATACATATATATATATATATATATATATATAATATTAAGGTTATGTAAAATATCTTATCTTGCTTGCTAAATCCTTGTTAGAAGACAAAGTACTTGCTTAAAATTGACAAAACCTTTCTCTCCTCTCAAACTCTCTCTAGTCTCTCAAATTCTCTGTAACCTTTTTTGACAACTTCTATTTTCTCTCCTTAGGCTTAAGCCACTAACGCCAAGCGTAAAATAAAACTGATAGGTCCATAATATGCCTAGTTACTAATTTAGCAGTTACAAATTAATAACGTATATCAGTTATAATTATATTTTATACTTTATTTGATTTATTATATTTCGAAATTCAAAATTCAAAATTCAAAATTCAAAAACCATAAGGCTTTGTTTAGCAAAAACTCTTTAAAAATTAAAGATTTAATATCTTTAATCCTTGTTTGGCAATACTAAATTAAAATCCTTTAATTTATTTTAATAACTCATTTATAGCATAGTTTATTGTCACACATTTATTACCAAATTAAATCAAAAATATTATAATAATCCATTTAATCCCTATCAACTCTCTAATTTAATCTCATAATAATTAATTTCCTTCACTCATTAATTATTTATTTAACAAATAAATAATCTAATCAAATCAAATTAAACAAATATTTATTCAACAATAAACACATTAATTAAATATTTATATAATTCAATAAATATTTAGATTTACAATTTAAAATTCTTGATTGTTACATCCATCCCTCCTTACAAAGTTTATGTCCCCGGAATCGAAGACATATATTAAACAAATAACTCATGGTAATTCTTCATCATTTCATCTTCGAGTTCCCACGTAGCCTCTTCAACATTGTGGTTCATCCATATTACCTTCACGGAAGGTATTACTTTATTCCTGAGCACTTGTTCTTTCCTGTCAACTATCTGGATAGGAACATCTTCATAAGACAAGTCTTTATCGAACTGTAATGGTTCGTACTCGACCACATGCTTGTAATCGGGTTTGTATGATCGTTACACCGAAACATAAAATATATTATGAACGTGTTCCCACTCTGGAGGTAGAGCTACCTCATAAGCTATCTCTCTTACTCTTCGCAGCACTTCAAAGGGTCCAATAAACCTCAGGCTTAGCTTTCCCTTTTTACCAAAATGAAATTTTCCCTTCCAAGGAGAAACTTTTAAGAACACAAAATTTCTTACATTGAATTCACGATCTGGTCTGTGTTGATCAGCATACTTCTTCTGTCTGTCTTGAGCAACTATCAATATTATTCTGATGAGTTTAACAATCTCAGTAGTTTGCTGTACCAGTACCGGTCCTAACAGTTGTCGTTTACCGACTTCATCCCAACACATTGGAGTTCTGCACTTCTTGTTGTATAATGTTTTGTAAGGCCACATGCCGATGCTTGCGTGGTAACTGTTGTTGTAGGCAAATTCCACTAATGGTAAATGTTCATCCCAGCTCCCTTTGAAATCCCTGATGCATGCTCTAAGCATATCTTTCAACGTCTGGATTTTTCGTTCGCTTTGTCCATCTGTTTACAGATGGTATGCCGTACTCATTCTCAACCGTGTTCTTATGCATTCTTGTAGTCTCTTCCATAAGTTTGATGTGAATCGCAGATCTCTATCTAACACAATTGACACTGGAATTCCATATCTTGAAATGATTTCTTTAACATACAACTTTGCCAACTAATCAAGATTGAATCTAATTTTTATTGGCAAAAAGTGTGCTAATTTTGTCAGTATGTCCACTATCACCTAAATCGCATCGTATCCTCTCTAAGTAGTTGGAAGACCTACCACAAAATCCATTGTGATATGTTCCCACATCCACTCTGGTATTTCCAATGGTTGAAGTAATCCGCTTGGCCTCTGGTATTCTACCTTTACTCTTTGATATGTCAAGCATCTCGCAACACATTCTGCGACATCTCTTTTCATGTTTGGCCACCAAAAGTGTTATCATAAATCTTGATACATCTTCGTACTTCCTGGGTCAATCAAATATCTTGAGTTATGAGCTTTGGTCAAGATTTTGTCTTTAATATCTGGTACTGCTGGAACCCAGATTCTTCCCTCTAATCTTAGTAACCCTTCAGTATCGATCTTGTATTTCACTTCACCACCCTCAACCACTTTCTCTTTGATCTATCCACATTCTTCATCTTGTAGTTGATCACTCCTTACCTTGTCCACCAAAGTTGGACTAGCTTCTATTTGGAACAGTCACTCATCGGATTCTTTTGGAAATTTTATTTCTAACTCTAGCTTTGTCATTGCTGAAATAAGCTCCTCTTGAGTGGTTATCAACATCAACTTTTCCTGGCCTTTCCTGCTTAAAGCATCTGCAACCACATGATAAAAGATCTCACAATCATAATCTTTTATTAATTCCATCCATCTCCTTTTACGTATGTTCAGGTCCTTCTAAGTGAAAATATATGTTCAGGTACTCTTATAATATATATCTCACATTTCTCTCCATTGAGATAGTGTCTCTATATCTTTAGAGAAAATACCACCGCAACCAACTCTAAATCATGAGTCGGATATCCTTTCTCATAGTCCTTCAGTTGTCTTGATGCATATGCAATAACTTTGTCGTTCTGCATAAGAACACAACCTAATCCTTTATATGAGGCATCATTATACACCACAAAGTTTCCTGTATTATCTGGTAATGACAACACATGTACCACACTTAACTTCTTTTTCAATTCTTGAAAACTCTCTTCACACTTCTCCGTCCAAACAAATTTTACAGCTTTCCTTGTCAAATTTGTTAACGAAGTGGCAATCTTGGAAAAATCTTGAATAAACCGCCTATAATAGCCTGCCAGTCCCAAGAAACTCCTCACCTCTGATGGTTTTCTTGGTTGTTCCCAATTGATTACGGCTTCAAATTTTGATGGATCCATTGAAATCCCATCTTTTTCAATCACATGCCTAAGAAATTGTACACGTTCTAGCTATAATTCACACTTAGAGAATTTCACGTATAACTTTTCTTTTCTTAGTGTCTCTAACGTCAAGCGTAAATGTTCCACGTGTTCTTCTTGAGATTTAGAGTACACTAGGATGTCATCAATAAATACCACCACAAACTTGTCTAAAAATGGTTTAAATACCTTGTTCATCAAGTCTATGAATGCAGCAGGGGCATTGGTCAAACCAAAAGACATCACCAGAAACTCGTAATGTCCATACCGAGTTTTGAATGCCATCTTTGGTACATCCTCCTTTCTTACCCTCAATTGGTGATACACACTTCTCAAATCTATTTTTAAGAAGTATCTAGCACCCTTTAATTGATTAAACAAGTCATCCATTCTTGGCAATGGATATTAATTCCTAATAGTGACTTTGTTTAATTCCCTATAATCAATACAAAGACGCATTGACCCATCCTTCTTCTTTAGGAAAAACATTGGTGCTCTCCACGGTGACACACTCTGCTGAATGTACTTCTTGTCTAACAACTCTTGCAATTGTACCATCAGTTCCTTCATTTCTACCGGAGCCATCCTATATGGGGCCTTCAATATCGGAGCGATTCCTGGCGCTAAGTCGATCACGAACTCAATCTCTCGGTCAATCGGAAGTCCTAGAAAATCCTCTAGAAACACATCTAAAAATTCCCTAACCACTGGTATCTCTTCCAGTTTCACCCCCTTCCTCTGAGTATCGATAATTAAAGCTAAATAACCCACACAAACTTGACTCAATAATTTCTTGGCCTGCATAATCGTCAGACATCTCGCATAAATGATTTGCTACCATAAAAAACTACCTTTGACAGAGTCATAAGGTTTCCACATTTCTTTTGGCAATCAATTATCGCTCTATAATTGAATAGCCAATCCATTCCCAAAATAGCATCAAACTCTCCAAGTTTTATCGGAATTAAATCTACCATCATGACATTCACTTTAATATTCACCCTATAATTCTTGTATACGAACCTAACACGAATTCCCTATTCGCAATTTCTATGTTTAAAGGGAAATTTAATTCTTCACTAGGCAATCCTAACCTCTTAGCAAATTCATTAGATATAATCGAGCAAGTAGCACCCGAATCAAATAATACATAAGTATCTATATCATTGATTGGGATAATACCTGACACAACATCTTTTGATTGTACAGCATCCTGCATAGTCATGTTAAAGGTTCTGGTTGTGGGTCTGTTTGATGACATTGGTCCCGCAATGGTCAATGTGCCTCCACTACTACCTCCCTTGGTTCCCGTTGTCTCTTAAGCTTTCTTCTTAGGAAACTCACGAGCAAAATGATCCTCTGAACCGCATGTGTAGCATACATTCTTCTTGGGTTGTTTGCAATTTGGGGCAATGTGACCCTCCTGACCATAGTTAAAGCATACATGCTTCCCCCTTAAGCACACACCCGCATGTAACACATGCTTTGAACTTCTTCTTCTGCTGGTTACCCTGCTGGTTTCCAGGACCCACATTTCCATTCCATTTTCTCTTTAGGTTATTGTTTCCATTTCCACCACAACCATTCTTAACTTTACCCTCATTCTTCTTCTTTCTTTGTTCTTGATTGTACTTTGTCACAGCCTCGCCTCCACCCTTAGTGAGAATTGCCTTCTCAAGCACTACTACGAATGTCTTCAGCTGGAGCAGGGAGACCCTACTGTACAACCAGGGTTTTAGTCCCTACTCAAACCTTCTAGCCTTACGATCATCTGTGTTGACTTGATATGGCGCAAACCTCGCTAATTCGTTAAATTTTGCGACATACTCTGATACCGTCATTGTTCCCTGCTTCAATTTTCTAGAAATTGTACATCTATTTGATTCTTTGATCTCTCTGCGAAATAAGTTTCAAAGAATATCTCCTTAAACCTATCCCAAGTCATCACCCCTTGTCCTCCTCGAGTTTTATTGGCTTGACACCAATAACTCGCCTCTTCTTTCAACATGAATGTTGCAAAAGTAGTCTTTTTGATTCTCACCTACTCTAGCTACTTTAAATACTTTCTCTATCTCCATGATCCAAGTTTGTGCCTCAACTGGATTCATGGACCCACAAAATTCTGGTGGTCCAACCGCCTTGAAGTCCTTAAATGTCACAGCTTGATTCTGCAGTTAATTCTGTAACACACGCGTCAGTAACGTCACTAACTGCTGAATGGGGTTAGCTTCCACATTTTTATTATTGGTAGATCCTTCAGGGGTTCTTTGTCGTGGCTGACGATTTCTTGGAGGCATTTTTTTGTTAAAATACACTCATTAAATTGTTACTCAAATCCTTTAAGTATTTTCTACTTAACTTGCACACCATAAAAGATCATCATATAACACATAACACTTTGAATAAAATAATAACTTTTATTCATTCATAATCTTTTAGAAAACATAAGAACAATAGCGTCACTGCTATTTATATTACTTTCCTGAACTACTAAAGTTTCAGGATAATATCATCACCATATCCCATAGGTTATATAACACTTGGGATTTACATCTTATTTATCATATTATTAATCGCATACTAAGTACATTTATGATGACCTATTAAAATACTGTATAGCCTTACGATGCTCTTCTTCCATAATACGGAACATTGTTCGGCGATCTAACATGTACGATGGCAGCGTCTCGAACTAAATAGGATAACCCGTCTCGAACTAAATAGGATAACCCATGACCCGATCTTGAGCTCAATTGATCACAGTGTTGAAAACACTTTTCATCTCTTCCATCTTGATCTTCTTTACTTGTACATCTCTCTCTGCTACTGCGGCTCGTTTAGAAGCTTTTTCGTACACATCTTCGGCTCTTGCCCTCTTTGTAGATTCGTCCTTCAGCTTATTTGTTAGGTCTATGATCTCTTCTGCCAGTTACTCGTTTCCTCCTTCAGTGTGGACCAGCTTCCCTTCGACATTACTCAGACATTCCTCTAGATCCTGGATCTCGTTGTCATTCTGCGCCATTGAGGTCTGTTGTTCAGTACTATCTCTCTCAACTCCTCAACACTATCCTGAAGTTTTACCTTGCGGTCGTATTCTTCTTCGTACATACGGGTAGTGATCGAGTTTAGTGTAATCTTTTCCTCCTCGTCCTCCTCATCCTCATTCGATTGTGGCAGTTCCACAGGGTCCTCCTTGTCTGTATCTATCTCATCATCCTCATCAGGTAAACCCTCCTGCTTAACCACTGTGACCAACAGAGATGTTTTTCGTGGCAGTAGTTGTTCCTAAACCACCTAAATATCTCAAGGCTCCTCCTCTCTAGGCATCTGGGGTCCTTCCTCCCTAGCCTGACTGGATTATCCTACATTAGCCATCATGACAACAAAATTTTTAAGTTTTAATTACTAATCATTACAACCCGACACTCACAAGCACATAGGTTGTAATCACATAAGCACATAAGTGTTTTATTACTTCTTCCATAAAACTCGATAAGAGTTTATCACCACTATCTTTTCAAAGGTTACTTCCTAAGGCTTTTCCCTACCTAAGGTTCATAACCTAAAGCTTTGATACTAACTTGTGACACCCCCAAATCCGGGAACTTCATTCCCACAAGATTTGGTGTTCACTTGATAAAAACATTCATGTCTAACTACCCAAAAAAATAAAATTTAATAATAAACCTTCCCATTAAAGGATTACATCAATAAGTTCGATAAAACCTCCCAGGTTATCTAACCTTTAAATACAAACATCAAGTGAGGAAATAAAATAAGTACATCACAATATTTAAAATAAAGTCTATCAATATAAAAGTTAACAGGTTTACAAGCCTTCAATACTTGCTTATCTTCCCTTTCCCTTTACTGGTTGTAGGTTCATCAACCTTCTCAACTTTAGCTGTAATATTTATGTAAGTAAGAGTGATCAAATAATGCTCACTTGAAATGATAATGAATAAACAACATATCAACTGCCAAATGAATAGGTTGCATAGAACTGAATAATGTGCTTCATCAATAATAATCAGGAACAAAATTTGAAATATATAACTGAGGGTCAGAAGACCACGAACTATGTCCATAGTTATAAGTATTCTTTCAACTTAAACTTTAACAGTCATAAGACTATAGGGACTCTTCGTACTTAGGGAGATCAGCCCTTCGTACAATGTATTGTGCACAAACATTTAAACGCTATGCGTAAATTATCCCCTATAATAGGGTTGTTCATCTCAGTATTTAGAATACAAGTTCGCACAAAAGTAAGTTTGGTTTGGATAGGTTTCAAGGCAATTTAGAGTTTAACAAACATCAACTAAGAATTAGTTGAATAAAAATGTAATAACATTATGCTATGGAATGAATCAATATTGTATATTAAGGTCATGCTTTAGGAATAATCTATGAGCATAAGCATTGAATAACATAACATACCTTGCTTGAACAATATTAAGCTAATGTTAGAATCTTGTTTAGAATTGAGTATTGAGCATGCATAATAAATAGTAAATTGAACGATAAAACTTGTTCAACATTAGTGTATCAGAATTTAGAAACTTGCACGCTAAATAACAAGTTAAAGTAGGAACCCTTTTCAAAGTAAGAGTTATGTTAAATAACTTTGCACGAATTGTATAAATAGGATTAGGAATAATTTGCTCAATAATAAACAAGGTAGAGTCAAGAAACTTGCATGATATAAAGAAACTTTCTCAAAGAAAGTTTAGAGTTAGAAAACTTGCCTTCCGTGTAAGCTAAACCATAATAATTTGACTCACAATATCCTATACACATATCATCATGACATAATTAGTTACTAAAAATAGTCTGTATAAAAATAAGTATCTATTTCATGTATGGATTGGTTTTAATCACATAGTCAAGTCACATTAGTGATCAAAACTCGTTAAGTGTTGATTATATGCTCATTATTAGTACTATGATACAACAATTAACAAAAGTCACATTCTAACAGTCATAATACTGCACTGTATCAACAATTACAGACTTTGTGTAAAAAATAATAATTTTCTGGCCATTCTATTAACCAGCGCTGCAGCGCGAGTCACAGGTCGACGATTGGCACAATGGCGCGAGGTTGGAGCTGATTTTGGCATTGCTGTGCTAGGCTTGACGTTGCGACGCCTAATTACAGTGTTGAGCACGAAGAACAAAAATAAAGCTAATTTTGACTGTTTAATAACTTCTAGCACCTAAATTAACATATATAACTTACATAAACTACACATAAACGTTACCCATCATATATGTACTGATTTCAAAATAACTAAACCACAATTTCAGAAAAATTAAATCCTTGAGTGCCATGTTTTAAACCAAAACTCCATTTTTGACACTGTTTGACAAAATTAACACTGTAACCATAATTATACACCATATTAATTCATTCGAACTACATTCTCTTCATTTCCTAACATATTAACATATTTAAGGTTCAATTTATCTATTAGTTCACAATTAAATATCAATTTTGGTACTCCTACAAGCCAATTTCATATATATATTCACTATAAAACCACTTTCTTTCTTTTTGAACGTAAATTAGCATACAGTCACAAATATATATATGCTAGTTATAACATTACAATTACATTTACACATAATTTATTAACAAATCATAAAAATTTGGATTACAGACAATTTTGTAAGAACTCAAGAACACAAAAACTTTAGAAATTATGTCGTAAAACATATATACATATATATATATATATATATATATATATATATATATATATATATATATAATATTAAGGTTATATAAAATACCTTTTCTTGCTTGCTTAATCCTTATTAGAAGACAAAGTGCTTGTTTGAAATTGACAGAACCTTTCTCTCCTCTCAAACTCTCTCTAGTCTCTCAAATTCTCTATAACCTTTTCTGACAACTTCTCTTTTCTCTCCTTAGGCTTTAGTCACTAACACCAAGCTTAAAATAAAACTGATAGGCCCATAATACGCCTAGTTACTAATTAAGCAGTTACAAAGTAATAATGTATATCAATTATAATTATATTTTATATTTTATTTGATTTATTTGATTTATTATAATTCAAAATTCAAAAGTCATAAGGCTTTGTTTGGCAAAAACTCTTTAAAAATTAAAGACTTTAATATCTTTAAGCCTTGTTTGGCAAAACTAAATTAAACTCCTTTAATTTATTTTAATATCCCATTTATAACATAGTTTATTGTCACACTTTTATTGCCAAATTAAATTAAAAATATTATAATAATCCATGTAATCCCTAAAAACTCTCTAATTTAATTATTAAATTAAATTAGAATATAATCTCATAATAATTAATTTCCTTTACTCATTAATTATTTATTTAACAAATAAATAATCAAATCAAATTAAACAAATATTTATTCAACAATAAACACATTAATTAAATATTTATATAATTTAATAAATATTTAGAATTACAATTTAAAATTATGAATTGTTACATTATCAATTAAAGTCGGTTCTACTCGTATATTCGTCATCTTCACGTGGGTCGCTGAAGTCTTTAACATTATTTTCATCCTTTGTAAGTCATACACAATGGGTCTTTGTGTTGACAATATCTCACTCGTACCCGCATACGATTTTCTACTCAACGCATCAGCTACCGTGTTCGCTTTTCTAAGATGGTATTGAATGGTATGGTCGTAATCTTTCAATAGCTCGAGCTAACGTCTTTGGCGCATGTTAAGTTCATTTTGGATGAAGAAATATTTATGGCTTTTGGAGTATATTAGGATGTCATCAATAAAGACAACCATAAAATGCTCCAAATATTCATTGAATATTCGGTTCATCATGTTCATGAAGGCATCATGGGCCATAAAGGCAGCGTGGGCATTGGTTAATCTGAAAGACATAACTAGAAATTCGTAATGCCGGTATCAATTTCTAAAAGCAGTCTTTGAAATGTCATCAATTTTAATCTTTAACTAATGATATCCGGAACGAAGATCAATCTTTGAGAAGAATTTAGCACCTTGCAACTGGTCAAACAAGTCATCAATGCGAGGTAAAGGATACCTATTTTTGATGGTGACATGGTTCAACTCCCGATGTTAATGCAAAGTTGCATACTCCCATCTTTCTTCTTTACGAATAAAATAGGAGCACCCCAAGGAGATCTACTAGGACGAATGAAACTAATGTCTAACAGTTTCTATATTTGGGTTTTAAACTCCTGAAGTTCAATAGGAGCCATTCGATATGGGGATTTGTAAATACATTTTGTACCAGGTTCAAGGTTAATACAAATTCGATTTCATGCTTTGGGGGTAGGCCAGGAAGTTCTTCGGGAAATACATTAGGAAATTTATTAACAACAAAAATATCATTCAAATCTGACGTATTTTTATTTAAATCAATGACATTTGCTAAGAAAGCTTGACATCTATTTTTCAATAAACGAATGACTTTATGGCTTGATATGATAGTGATTGACTTTAGTGGTTTGGTTGCTTGAATTCGCATAACAGGTTGTTTAGGAATATGAAAACTAAGGACATTACAAAAATAATTAATTTTAGCATGATGATTAGTTAATCAGTTGATTCCTAAAATTACATCAAATACAAGTATTTTCAAAGAGATGAGATCAACAGGTAATGTGAGGGTGTCGATTTGAATCAAACAAGATTTATAAATAGTGGATGTAATGAAGGTTTCTCCCAACAGAGTTTCAACCGATAAGTCAAAGTCTAATTCCTTAGGAGTCAAGTTCAAACGTTGAGCACAAGCAGGTGAAATAAAAGAATGGGTAGAACTGGTATCTAATAAGGTATAGACTTTGCAAGAGTTTATGATTAGCTTACCCGTAATAACTTTGTCCGGGTTCCTCGCTTTTTGGGAAGTCACGACAAATGCTCTCCCTTGAACCACCGACTGTGACTTGTTTAGGACAACCTTTGGTGTCACTGTCACAGCTGGACTTGACTTCGCTATAGGGCACATTCCATCCTCATCCGCTTTATTTTACTCCTGTTCCATGATCTGAATCGGTACTCTTTGATCAATATCGAATTGGGGTTTATTGCTCTATACAGGGTAATTCAAAACTCAATGTTGGGTTCTCCCAATTATTGTCCAAAAAGAGAAATACATATCATCTATTTTAGCCTTCTTGGATCAGACGTCTCTTTCTACAATATCAACGCGTTGTGCAACTTTTACCCATACACCCTCCATTCTCACTTGTTCAGTTATTTCTTCTTTCAGCTGATATTTGACATTTTCATTCTCAGATTCTAGATTTATTATTATATACTCTGCCAAAGAGAGCTTCTGTTCAAGCTTCGTATATCGGGTAACAAAATCTTGAACTGTTGCATCCCTTTGTTTCACAACCGCCTGCCATTTTTCACCCTGCTCTTCTAACTCACGAATACAATCTTGTAGTACTATATTTTGATCATAAAATTCTCCTAATAAATACTCTTTAATTTATCACTTAAAACTCTATATAAGTTCATCTCTAGATTTTCAAATGTCATTCTTAAATATTGCCAAAAAATAAGGGTTAATTAAATAAATTGACATGCCACATATTATCCCTATATTTCGACCGACCAATTAAATAACAAATAAGCTTAGGTAGGACACACTAGCAAAGGTTTTACTCGTCTCTTCCCTCCTAGTTCTAACCTTAGATCTCCGCCAGAGATCATATCCTTAAGCTCTGATACCAACTGTGATGTCCCCAAAATAGGTCTACACAACCCATTCTGAGTCACCAAATACATGGTACAAAATTCAAATACAAACTTCATTTATACAACTATTAATTATCGTGTAAAATACGACAAAACATAAGCTGTGAGTTTTAATACAAATATTATCTCGTAGACAATATCCAAACTAAAATAAAGTCTTCATTATAATTATTGTCACACTATTTTACAAAATAGCGAGGACTACTATAATAATCATCTTAGACCATTACTCCACTCCCCGACTAGTGCTAGCTACATTCTCGCTTCTTGAGAAGAACAATGGAACTAAAAGGAAAATGGTGAGCTCAACTAGCCCAATAAAGAATATTATGATAAGATAATGTAGAAAAACTTATCATTAGTCCTCAACAGGGAAAAATCTGATAGAATACAATAGACAACAAGTTCTAGATCAACAACTGCAGCGGAAAATAGCAATCCATTAGAAGAGTCAAGTTGAGCATGATGTCTATGATTTAAAAGTCCATCATAAATATTTTATCCTTGTAACACTAATCAATAAATGTTTTAAATCAATAAATTATCATTGCACTACGGGCCAAGGATATTCGTTTGTATCACCTGTGGTCATGATCATGCCAAATAACTGTCCATCTATGCACTACGGGCCAAAGAGGACTTTCACCACGTCATTTGTCTGTAACATTACAGGTCATGATTATACCAATACATAATTTCTGGTCATAATCATACCAATCAAAAGTCCATCTATGCACTATAGACCAAAGATGACTTCTACCACAATACAAACATGAAGATGATGACAATGATATAAACAATCAATCAAGTGAGATCAAGGATAAATATTAGAGATTTATAATTCAATTTATCTAGAATTTAAGAATGTCCAAATTGTCAACATGATAACTAATTATGGAGTAAAATTCAAGAATGATGTTCATGTATCAAAAATAATTTCGACAGAAAAGAAACCAATTTTGTCGTGAATAATACCCTTAGACCTGGCAAACGGGCGGCCCCGACCCAAACGGGCCGTGCGAGTGGTGGACTGGGCCGAAAAGGCCCGATTTTTTCTGGGCCAAAAATCTTCAGCCCAAAGCCCGGCCCGTGGCGGGCGGGCCGGGTTGCGGGTCGAGAGCACTTTTGTGCCTATTTTTTTGTTAATTTTTGGGTTTGGCCCAAATGGGCCAGGCCGGGCCAAAAACGGGCGGGCCAAATAGGCCCGAAAATTACTGGGCTACAAAACTGCCGCCCAAAGCCCGGCCCGTCCCACGGGCTTGGGCTTCTTTTGCCAGACCTAAGTACCCTGAATGTATAGTACCTCGAGTTAATAGTATCCCAAATGAATAGTACCCCGAATTAATAGTACTTAGTGAATAGTACCCCAAATAAAAATATTAAATTTTTAATAAGAGAGCTCAGACCAATATTCTAATGAAATGATATTAGATGAAGCGTAAACCTCAAGGAACATCTAATCATTTCAGGTATTATTGAAGCAATACTTACCATAGTAAGTTTAAATTTAAAAATATGAAATGAAATAATATACGAAACTGAAAATAGATTTTCACCCGTCATGCGGTAATCTGCGTAGACTGATCATTTTTATAATTTAATAAAGAATGAATACGAAGGGTTATTCACCATGCATGTGGTAATCTGCGTAGACAGGTTACCCCCGCAGATTAATAAAGAATGGATACGAAGGGTTATTCACCATGCATGTGGTAATCCGCGTAAACAGGTTACTCCTGCAGATTAATAAAAAATGAATACGAATGGTTATTCACCATGCATGCGGTAATCTGCGTAGACAGGTTATTCCCACAGATTAATAAAGAATGGAATGAAAACCTTTATGAGTATGAAATAAATAACATCATTTACGAATAAGAAAGAAATAATACCCTTACCTTAGTAGGAGATTGAATACTGCAATAGTGTAGTAGCAAAATACTCTTCTTGTTTCTCTCTTATTCTCCCTCTATAGTTTTCTCTTGTGAGTCTTAGTTAATTGGTGAGAATAAAAGAAGAAATAAGCTTCTATTTATAGAAGATTTCTAGCTTAGCCCTTGCAATGTGAATAGGCAAGTGACTTGACGACTGATAATGTGAAAAGGCAAATGGTTTGATGCCTATAATGTGAAAAGGAAAGTGGTTTGATGCCTGTAATATGAAACGACAAGTGGTTTGACATCTGGTAAAGGCAAGTAATATTTGCGAAAGTGATTCTTAGATGATGACATATGGTTCCCAAAGAATAAACCAAACTTACAATAAACATCTCATAACAAACCTCTTATTTATATTAAAAATTGAATAAATATTTACCATAAATCACTTTATCTTCAATCAACAAATTTTTAAGCGTTCAATAATTCTTCATCAATAATATTATAACTCACAATATTGATAACCAGATCATTCCCAGGAAAGAGGGGGCTTTTCAATAAGGATTTATTCTTATTGGCGCGCAATTAAATAACCTAACCTCTTTGCTCGATAAAATTTTTTAGACATTGTCAATAATGCAAATAATAATATGACTAATTGTGTCATCTCAACTACTGATTTAATAATATAAAATATTATGCAGATGATACTGTGACAATAATAAAATTAATAATATGAGATAATATGTAGCAACTATTGTGATAATTATTGGATAAAACTTAGTGACTTCTTATGTAAGCATCAATAATTAGAGATATTGTGAAATACCGTATGCTACTGTGCAACAACGCGTATTACTGTACTTTTATCATCGGGTATTTCAACCGTTTAACGGTAAAAGTCTTGTCGTTATTTTATGAAAAGGTTATTTCTATGACTTTCTATATCCAAAATTTATTCTGTTATTTGGTCCACCAATGATTGTGCCATTGTACAAATATTCCCCGATAAAAAGAATATTCCCCGACCAAATGAATATTTTATGACCACTTGTTTACTTTGTAAAATTTTCACATATTACCCATAACTATAGCATTATATCAAATCAATACTTTACTATTCAAAATAATATTTAGAGAAAATTAACTTTTTATTCATAAAAGTTGGGGTCTTACAGCTGTATACAATTTTTCAAGGAGTTGGTGGTGTTCCGGTTTGGTATTCATGTGACTATGGTGTCAGACAATGGGGATTAGTTTGTGGGTTCCAAGTTTGAACAGTTTTAAAGGATTTTAACATCCAACATCGTACGGTCTCGATGGCCTGACCTCAGTCCAATGGTCAAATGGAAATGACAATTCGAACCTTATTTAATAACATCAAGAGTAGATTAGATGATGCTAAAGGTCGATGGCCAGAATAATTACTCAGTGTCTTATGGTCTTACCGAACTACACCTCAGACCACCACGAGGGATTCTCCATTGTAGCTGTCATATGGTATTGATGCTCTTATTTCAATGGAAATTGAGCCTCCCTCTCTTCAGGATAGCCAGTACTGTGATAACCTGAAAAATCGGATTGTCCAAAATTTAAGTTTAAAGAATTAGTTATTAATAAATTGAATTTTTATTAATAATATTATGTGTTATATACTTATTAATCATTCTAAAACATAGGATGATTATAATGCGGGAGGATTCTGGCTACGAGCTAGACTGAACGAGTAAGAATTATCAAGACAAAAATAAAAAAAATTGGGAACAAAAATATTTTTGGTGAAAAAGACGAAATAAGCACTATTCACCCGACAAAATCCTAAGGGTTAGGGTTTGAATAACCTAAGCCTTTCCAATAGTTTGGTATGTCAAAATGACATTCCTTCAAAATATTTTTATGATAATATATTATGAAAAGTTAAGTAAGCCGATAAAAGTTTTACTCAAAAAACGTGCAAAAATCAGACAAAATAAAAATGATGAAAAGTATTGTTATGTACTTTTCATTCGTTTAACTACGTTAGGGGAAAACGTGAAGAAAAACGCTTAACATCAAAAAGTGTTTTTCAGTTTTTCGGAGTTCCAAAGAATGCATAAAAGTTAATCTGTAAAGGAAAGACGAAATATCCAAAAATATTTGGATTCCGAGAATCGCATTTTTTCAAACTGTCGGATGAATTCCGCAAGATGGAAGCATGAAGCTTCCAAGAGAAGCTTCGTGAATAGTAAAGAGGTTTAGTAAGGAGGTGGGAATAGTAACTTAAGGGGTGAAATGACTATTTTGCCCCTAGCTTTGGTTTTCTATAAAAGAGAACCTTAACTCCTTTGTTGGTGATTTTGAAAATCACCAATACTTTAGAGAGAGAGAGAGAGTTCGAATGAGGAGGAAATAGAGGAGGAAAAGCTAGCCCGAGTGCAAACTTTGTCCAATGAAAAAAGATTAAAAGAGAAAGGTAATCCAAAACCTAGTCTAATATAAATTTTCTTTAAGTTTTATATGTTCAAAACATAACTTAATGAGAATAGAGGTAAAAGACGTTAAGAATGATTTTCATATGGTTGAAATCATGAGAAAAAGAAGAAATAAGAATTAGAAGTTTAGTTTATAAATTTCTTAAGGAAGTATAAGTTTCGTAATGAATTTGAGCGATCCGAATGAATCATATAAACGGTTTGGTGAAATAAGTAATGAATGGTGTTTTATAACACCAAATTCTAAGAAAAAGTAAAATCATAATCAAAGTATGGATTAAAAATGAAAAACTAACGCAAAACGCGAAGAACACGCGAAGAACACGATGAACGTTGCTGATGGGCAAATTTAAAACCATCGCATTATATCTTGTTGTTTATGGACAAGTTTAAAACCATTGCATATAAGTTAGTAGCTTATTTCTTGGTTAGCAATGGTAGAAACATTCATGAAGAACAGATTAAACTTGGCTATAACGAAGTTATGGAGAAAATTTTGTAAATGAAAAATAAGAACTAGAAAGTATGTAAATGAACATGAAGGTTTAGGGTTTCATAAGAATATAAGAGAACGTAGAAAACGTGAGTCATGGACTCAAGAACGAACAAGTTTCGAGTTTGGATGACCGAATTACGGACAAACGAACGAAGAACATTAATAACATAAAATGAACGAAGGAAGAAATTTAAGCCATTTGAATGCAAGGTTAACGGATTTAGAATGAATTTCTATCCGGGGGAGGTTGAAGTACGTAAGATAAGGAAGAGAATGGATTTGTAACGACCTCGTTCCGAGTTATAATGAATAAGTTATGAGATTGTAAAGTAAGCGTCTTAAACCAATCCAAGACTTAAAAAAAGTTTTCAAGGTTTTAGGCTTGGCGCCGCAGTGCAAGTCATGCCTTGGAAGGAAGCGCCGCAGTGCCAGCCTGGGGAGGAAGGTATTGGTGAGTGGCGCTGCAGAGCTAGGAAGAGAGAAGGAACCGGTGCTGCAGCGCCGGTGAAGGGCAAGGCACAATAATGAGCTTTTAATTGCTCAACTCCTGGGGGGAAGTGCAAGGAAAGATAATGAACATATAGTTCACATAAGGTAACATTTAAGAAAGTGAATTAATGTAAGACCCCGAATTTTATGAATTCAAAGTATTCAATTTTCTTATCATTATTATTCTAAAATTGTAAAATGCTAAATTGATAAATGGTCAAATGAATAATTAATCGGATAAATAAGCAAATAAAGAGAGTAAGTGGGAGAATTATTGGGAGACTGAGTGAATGATTATTGCGGGGGGACAAGGGTAAGTGGATGGAAGAAAAGAAAGGAAAAGTAAGAAAGAGGAAGAAAATGAGGGAGAGAGAAAAGGAAAAAGGGGAGGAGAAAAAAAGAAAAATAAAAGAAGGAAGGGAGGATACTCCTACATAATTTTTACACTCACGGGAGTTAACAAAGAGAGAGAGAGAGAGAGAGAGGAAGAGAGAGAGAGGAAAAAGAAGAAGAGAAGAAGGAAGGAAGGAAGGAAGAAGAAAATGAAAAATAAGAAAGGTAAATTCATTAACCTTTGTAAACTTTTGATTCCATATATGGATTTTATGTACAGAGTTTATGTATGTGCTTGTTGGGATGATCTAAACTTGCATAAACATGAATGTAATGAGAGAAATCTAGAAATCAAAAGAAAAATAAAATATGAAGATTTTTGGAAAAATTAGTTTATTAATTGATTTTGTAAAATTCATAACTCTTTGTATATAATGAGCTTGAAGATGAGCCATATATCAAAAGAAAGCCCTGGAAGTAAGATAAATAAAACAATTTGAATCACTCAAAAGTTTTTTGTGGATTTTTCGTGATGACAGTTTGAGTGAAACTGGTCCGAAAGATTTATAGTCCGAAAAAATAGTTTTATTAAGCTCTATTGCATGAGTTATAATTTTTAATCCGACCGTTGGATTGTTGTAATTTTTGGATATGTTATACATATATAAGTTGAGTATATGTTAAAAAATTTGAACCGTTAAAGATTAATGTATGATTTATTATGAACTTAAGGAGGTGATTGATCCAGAAATTGTTGTAGCAGAATTTTTGGTAAGCCTCTCTCTATGTTAGAGTCGGAATTTGGAAAACTTTCTTCTACAAAGTTGTAGAGAATTAAATTTTACATGGAAAGGTCATAGGATCTGTAATTTTCTGATAAAATGGTTAATTATTATGAATTATTGAAGTTTCTGAATATTGGGAATTATAATTAATTTATCAAAAAAATTATTTGGGTTGAAATATTTTTACAGAATGCTTATAATATCATCTTAGAATATGTGTAATTTTTTTATGAATTATTGAAAAGCAGAAGTAATTATTGTATTTTAAACTATTTATAGTTAGTTTAAAAATATAAGAAATTCATAGAATATTCTATGAATGGTGAAAAATTATGAAACTTGGTGAAAAAATGGTATAATATTATTTTATAATTTTTGGGCAATTTTGGAAAATTATTGAATAACAAAAATATTTATTTATTTTAAACTATTTATGTTTAGTTTAAAATAGAGAAAATTCATAGAAAATTCTATGAATGGTGAAAAATTATGAATTTTACTGAAAAATATTATAATAATGTAAGATTAATATTGACGATGTTTTAAAGATATATAAGTATGTGGAGTTAGTATTTCTATTTTGAAGCTATTAAATGATAGTTTTTATAAATAGAAATAATTATTAAAAATTGTTGGATAATTCGAAAAATATGAATTTTTTTGGAAAGTTCATAATACTATTTTAAATATTTTAGAAGTGTTAGTAAGCTCATGAGACGTCGGGATGTAAACGTACAAGTAACGAATGAGTTATGATAAAAAACAAAAATACTATTTTTATTAAAGTAAAAAATGGTGATAATATCAGAATAATGGATTGTCATATATGAGGTTTTAGATTTCCCAAGTTTTATTATTCGCTTCTAAAGTTTTGGAAAATGATTAATGATTTTATACGATAAATAAAGACAACTTGAATGAATAATGAATTTTTAGTTGATTTATATGTTATTCGAGATAAATATGATTTGGTGTTGATTCCTACTTTTAATAGAATTTAAAGGTATTGATTTAATTCTTACGTAAGAAGTCGCCATGTATTTCATTCAATAATTGTCACAATAATTATTGCACATCGATTCATATTATTGATTTTTAATTACGTAAGAAGTCACTCAGTCTTTCATTTAATAATTGTCACAATAGTTATTGCACAATGACTCATATTATTTGATATGATATAATTATACCAGTTGGAAGTATTGTGAGTCTATGTTAATAATTGTGAATAATTATTGAAAGATTGAAAATGTGTAAATAATTGATGAATAAAAGATGTTGATTAAAGATAAGTATGATATACAGATATTTGTTCAATTATTTTCTTTTTAAAAAGGTAAGTTTGACAGAACTTCCCGACACTCTACTTTTTCTAAAGTAGTATGGACCACAACTCTATTATTGAACAAATTTTGTTAAAACGTGTACAAGTTGGTTTAATTTTCTCTATGGGACAATAAATTCCACTACCATTATTATATACCTCATTTGGATATTTTGTCAAAACGGGTGTGCTAGTTGTTTACTAAATTTTTAGTATAAATAGGTTGCTCGGTTGAGTAACTAAACACACACCATCACTACATTAAAAATATATAATTCTTTTACTTCAATATTGCGAGTACTATAATATTGTGAGTATTTCTATTGAGTGTAATGTTAATCCAAGTTGTAGATAAGGAATGCAAGCATTGTTTAAGTTAATCAATTTCATAGAAAGCAGAATCAAGTCACATGCTAAGGTAAGGAATATCATTATTGTGGTAAGAGAGTATCATTTTTATGGTAAAAAGAATATCATTTTCTTTTATACTGTATATTATGGTAAGATATTATTATTCATTTATTCAGTTTATCATTAAATGGTGAAAAGTCCTGAAAGGATTAGAATATCCTTAATAGTTAGTGCTTCATCTATTATTATGTTAGCAATTTAGACACTGGATAATTAAGTTGAAAATCATTAAGATCTATTTTATCTTATTGTTTTGATTATTTATGTTCATTCATTATATATATCATTGTCATATTTATATTATGATGAAAGTCATCTTTGGCCGCAATGCATAGATGGACTTGGTATAATTATGACCAGGGATTATTCGGTATAATCATGACCGTAATGTTACAAACCGTATTGCATAGATGGACTTGGTATGATTTTGACCATGGATTATTCGGTATAATCATGACCGTAATGTTAAAAATGATGTGGTAAAAGTCATCTTTGGCCCGTAGTGCATAGATGGACTTGGTATGATTATGACCATAGATTATTCGGTATAATCATGACCGTAATGTTACAAATGATGTGGTAAAAGTCATCTTTGGCCCGTAGTGCATAGATGGACTTGGTATGATTATGACCACAGATTATTTGGTATAATCATGACCATAATGTTACAAATGATGCGGTAAAAATGATCTTTGGCCAATTGTGCATAGATGGACTGTTGATTGGCATGATTATGACCAGAGATTATTCGGTAAAATCATGTCCATTGGTGAAAACACGAATATCCTTGGCCCGTAATGTAGGGATAATTCGTGGTCGTGATAATATTGAGCTGAGTTTCAGCGTTATTGATTTTACAGTTGTATATCTTAGGCTTGTATTGTAAAGATGGACTGTTGATTTACCTGATTATAAATATGAATTGTGATTTAATTATAATCTGTGGTGGTTCATGTGAAGACAAGTGATGAGAGTTCTCTTTGTCTTGGGTATAACAAAGAACTGTTAATGAGTATTACATGAATGAAATATTAAAGATGGACTTTTAATCCAGAGGAGATAGTAGACATTATGTTCTACTTGACTCTTCTAATGAATTGTTGATTCTGCTGCTATTATGGTTGAAAACTTTTATCTTCTACCATATGTTCTAAATATGTGAATTATTTTGATAATTTAATTATCTTAAGTTATGATATTCTTTACTGGGCTATTTGTGTTCACCCTTTTACTTCACCACCCCTTTCAGGTAATAAAAGTGTAGCTGGGACTAGCAGAGAGAACATGGGTATAAAGTGGTGTTACGAATTAGTCACAATCCTAATCAATTTATGAAACGGTGTGGCATAATAATTGTACTGAGAACTTAAAATAAGGGTGTCATATTTTATTCGCCATTTAATATTTAATTCTGGTGAACCAAATAGGGTGATGCAAACTCGACTTTGAAAGCGTCAAAAATGCACTCCATTAAAATGAGGAGGACAAAAATCTTCTCGTATTCCCTTGGAGACTAGAAATATTTGTTGTTGTACTTTATATGGCATTGTAATAATTTGAGTATGAATATTGTCGTATTATATACGTTACAATATTTATATTGAAACTCACAGTATATGTGTCTTCGTATGTTGCACGATAGTTGTATAAATGGAGTTATCAGTAGTGTATTTTCTGGCGACCCAAGATGGGTGATGTGTACTTATTTTGGGGGCGTCACATTTGGTATCAAAGCTTAGGCATATGATCTCTGGTTGAGATTTGAGGCTAGAGCTAGGAGGGGAGAGATGAGTAATATCCTTCACTAGTGTGTGTACTGCCTGAGCTAAATTTTTGTTACTTAATTAGCTGACAAATTCTGATATGTCAATTAACCTTTGTTTTGAAGCTGTATTCTAGAATGATATCTGAAATACTAATGAGCAATGGATGAACAATGAAATAGATGAAGTAGCCTGTGAACTAGGATTTGAAATCCTTATCTCTTCAAACTACCAGGTACGTAAATTTCGAGGGCGAAATTTCATAAGGAGGGGAGATTGTAAGACCCCAAAATTTATGAAATGAAGTATTCAATTTTCTTATAATTATTATTCTAAAATTATAAAATGTTAAATTGATAAATGGTCAAATGAATAATTAATCGAATAAATAAGTAAATAAAGAGAGTAAGTGGGAGAATTATTGGGTGGCTGAGTGAATGATTATTGCAGGGGGGGAGAAAGGTGAGTGTATAGAAGAAAAGAAAGAAAAAGGAAGAAAGAAAGGAAAAGGAAGGAAGAAAATGTGGGAGAGAGAAAAGGAAAAAGGGGAGGAGAAAAAAAGAAAAATAAAAGAAGGAAGGGAGGATACTCCTACATAATTTTTACACTCACGGGAGTTACCAAAGAAAGAGAGAGAGAGAGAGGAAGAGAAAGAAGAGGAAAAAGAAGAAGAGAAGAAGGAAGGAAGGAAAAGAGAAGAAAATGGAAAATAAGAAAGGTAAATTCATTAACCTTTGTAAACTTTTGATTCCATATATGGATTTTATGTACAGAGTTTATGTATGTGCTTGTTGGGATGATCTTAACTTTCATAAACATGAATCTAATGAGAGAAATCTAGAAATCAAAAGAAGAACAAAATATGAAGATTTTCAGAAAAAATAGTTTATTACTTGATTTTGCAAAATCCATAACTCTTTGTGTATAATGAGCTAGAAGATGAACCATATATCAAAAGAAAGCATTGGAAGTAAACTAAATGCTGAAATTTTAATCACTAAAAAATTCTTTGTGGATTTTTCGTGGTAACAGTTTGAGTGAAACTGGTTCGAAGGACTTATAGTCCTAAAAATCAGTTTTATTAAGTTCTATTGCGTGAGTTATAATTTTTAATCCGACCATTGAATCGTTTTAATTTTTGGATATGTTATACATATATAAGTTGAGTATATGTCCACAAATTTTGAACCGTTAAAGATTAATGTATGATTTGTTATGAACTTAAAGAGGTGATTGATCCAGAAATTATTGTTGAAGAATTTTCGGTAAGCCTTTCTCTCTATGTTAGAGTCGGAATTTGGAAATATTTCTTCTAGAAAGTTCTAGAGAATTAAATTTTACATGAAAAGATCATAAAATCTGTAATTTTCTGATAAAATGGCTAATTATTATGAATTATTGAAGTTTCTGAATATTGGGAATTATAGTTAATTTATCAAAAAAATTATTTGGGCTGAAATATTTTTATAGAATGCTTATAATATCATCTTAGAATTTCTATAAATTTTGATGAATTATTGAAAAGTAGAAGTAATTATTGTATTTTTAAACTATTTATATTTAGTTTGAAAATAGAAGAAATTCATAGAATATTCTATGAATAGTGAAAAATTATGAAACTTGGTGAAAAATGGTATAATATTATTTTATAATTTTTGGCCAGTTTTGGAAAATTATTGAATAACAAAAATATTTATTGTATTTTAAACTATTTATGGTTAGTTTAAAAATAAAGAAAATTCATAGAAAATTCTATGAATGATGGAAAATTATGAATTTTGCTGAAAATATTATAATAATGTAAGATTAATATTGATGATGTTTTAAAGATATATAACTATGTGGAGTTAGTATTTCAATTTTGAAGCTATTAAATGATAGTTTTTATAAATAGAAATAATTATTGAAAATTGTTGGATAATCCGAAAAATATGAAAATTGTTTGAAAAGTTCAGAATACTATTTTAAATATTTTAGAAGTGTTAGTAAGCTCATGAGACGTCGGGATGTAAATGCACAAGTAACGAATGAGTTATGATAAAAACAAAAATAATATTTTTGTTAAAGTAAAAAATGGTGATAATATCATAATAATGGATTGTCATATATGAGGTTTTAGATTTCTCAAGTTTTATTATTCGCTTCTAAAGTTTTGGAAAATGAATAATGATTTTATGAGATAAATAAAGGCAACTTGAATGAATAATGAATTGTTAGTTGATTTATATGTTATCCGAGCTAAATATGATTAGGTGTTGATCCCTACTTTTAATAGAATTTAAAGGTATTGATTTGATTCTTACGTAAGAAGTCATCATGTATTTCATTCAATAATTGTCACAATAATTATTGCATATCGATTCATATTATTGATTCTTAATTACGTAAGAAGTCACTTAGTCTTTCATTCAATAATTGTCACAGTAGTTATTGTACAATGACTCATATTATTTGATATGATATAATTATACCAGTTGGAAGTATTGTGAGTCTATGTTAATAATTGTGAATAATTATTAAATGATTGAAAATGTGACGCCCCCAAAATAGGTGTATATCACCCATCTTGAGTCGCCAAATACATGGTACAAAAATACAAATACAACTTAATAATACAATTGTCGTGTAAAATACGACAAAACATAAACTGAGAGTTTTAATAAGAATATAGTCATCTAGACAATATCCACACTCAATGAAGTCTTCATTACATTTATTGACACACTGTTTTATAAAATAGTGAGGACTACTAATACACCATCTCGGACCATCACTCCATTCCCCGACTAGTCCCGGCTACGTTCTCATTTCCTGAAGAGAACAATAAAAGCAAAATGGTAAGCTCAACTAGCCCAGTAAGAAATATTATGACTAAGATAATGCAGAATAAATTATCATTAGTCTTTAAGAATGTTAAACTGATAAAATACAATAGACATCAAGTTTAACTGCAGCGGAATAAGTAATCCATTAGAAGAGTCAAGTAGAGCATGATATCTACTATCTTCTATGATTTAAAATGTTATTATCAATTTTTATCGCTGAGACTCAGCTTAATAAATACACCACATCATCTAATCATCCCTGTACTATGGACAAAGGATATTCATTAAATCGTCAATGGTCATGACTATATCGAATAATCCCTGGTTATAATCATACCAACAACTGTCCATCAATGCATTACAGGCCACTAAGGACTTTTACCATATCATTTATAACATTACAAGTCATGATTATACCGAATGATCCCTGGTCATAATCATACTAAGTCCATCTATGCATGTAAGTCAAAGATGACTTTCATTACAACATAAGCATGAGGATGATGACAATGACATAATAATTCAATAAAACAATTTCAAGAATTAATTTATCCAGGAACCAACAACGTCCAAATTGTCAACATGATACTGCTCTGTGGAGAAACATTCAAGAATGCTCAGAAGAATATTTTCATGAAAAGATATTGGATGAAGCGCAAATATCTAGGATATTCCACCAATTTCATGGAGTATAGAAACCAAAACTTTAACTAACTGAGTATAATAGAATATATGAAACTGCAAATGGATTTTTCGCCCACCATGCGGTAATCCACGTATACAGATCATTTCCACAATTTAATAAGGAATGAATATAAAGGATCATTCACCATGCATGTGGTAATCCTCATAGACAGGTTATTCCATCAGAATAATATAGAATGGAATAACAGAAGGATTCACCATGCGTGCGATAGACTGCACAGACAGGTTATTCCCAGCAGAATAATAAAGAATGGAACCAGGTCATGCGTAAACGCACAGACAGGATATTCCGACAGAATAATAAATAATTGAACCAGGTCCGGCGTAAATGCACAGACATGATATTCTGACAGAATAATAATGAACGGAACCAGGTCATGCATAAACGCACCGACAGGATATTCCGATAGAATAATAAAGAATGGAATAATAGAAGAATTTCATCATGTATGCGGTACTTCGAATAAACAGGTTATTCCAACATAATAATAAAAAATGGAATAATAGAAGAATTTCACCATGTAGGCGGTACTTCGCATAGAGAGGTTATTCCAACATAATAATAAAGAATGGAATAACAGAAAAATTTCACCATGTATATGGTAGTCCGCGTATACAGATTATTCCAACAGAATAATAAAGAATGGAATAACAATAGCTCTCTTCATGAATACGAAAGAAATAATAACCCTTACCTTAGAAGAACTGGATATTGGAAAAGTGAAATAGCAGAATACTTTTCTTCTTTCTCTCTATAGTTTCTCTCTCTAGAGTTTCAGTGAATTTATAAGAAATAATGAAGGAATGATCTTCTATTTATAGAAGAACTGAAAGTAGCTCTTGGTCTTAATGAAGGGTCAAAATGACTCTTGGTAATATTGAAGAGATAACTACTATTTGCGAAAGGGCAATTAACTCTTGGAACACCGAAGAGACAAGTAACTCTTGGAAAACTGAAGGGACAAATAACTCTTGAAAAACTGAAGGGACAAATAACTCTTGGAAAACCGAAAGGACAAGTTACTATTAAAACTTTAAACCAACGATCCATATTGATTTACTATTATGATTTCAACCAACGGTCTTAAAAATTAACACATCTCCTCATGGAATAATATTGTACCCAAAAATAATTTGGACCGAAAAGAAATATATTTTTCGGGTGAATAGCACCCCGTGAATAGTACTTCGAGAATAATACCCAGTGAATAGTACCCCGATACAAAAAGTGTCCTAAATACCCGAGTGAACAATACTAGAGTGAATAGTAACCGAGTGAATAGTAACCTGTGAATAGTACTCTGACATAAAAAGTACCCCGAATACCCGATTTGAACAATATACCTCCAGACATTAATTATTATCGAAATAAATATCGATTTCCACTAACACAAATAATTTCAACACAATGGAACTATCAAATTCATCTTTAATCAACACGAACTTATTCATCATTAATATTATAACTCACAATATATAACAACCAGGTCGTTCCCAGGAAAGAGGGGGCTTTCCAATAAGGATTTCTCCCTATTAGCGCGCAATTAGGTGATCAAACCTCTCATTGACAGAACTTCTAGACATTATAAATATTATAATTTAATAATATGAACAACTTTGTCATCTCAAGTATTAAATTAATAATATATCATATTATACAGATGATACTGTGACAATAATTGAATCAATAATATGAGAGATATGATGCAACAATTACTGTAGCAATAATTGAGTATAACTGATTGACTTCTTACGTAAGCATCAATAACCAATACCGTGTACTACTATGTAACCATGCGTATTACTGTACTTTTACTACAGGGTAGTTCAACAGTTTTAACGGTAACACTTCCGCCGTTATTTTTATAAAAAGATAATTCTGTCATTTTCTTACTATGACAATACTTTCGTTGTGGGGTCCACCAATGATTGTGCCGTCGTACGAATATTCCCTGTTAAAACGAATATTCCCCGACCTATCGAATATTATATAACCACTTGCTTACTTTGCAAAATTTGTAAATATTACCCACAACTATAACATTATATTATATTCACATCATAATATTCAAAATATATTTCGAGAGGAATTAAATCTTTATTCATAAAAGTTGGGGTCTTACAACCTCCCCTTCTTATGAAATTTCATCCTCGAAATTAGGGTGCGTTCCTGGTATATCAAAGAGGTGAGGATATCTTGACTTCATCTCCGATTCTAACTCCAGGTCATTTCTTCCACATCGTGGTTTCTCTACAAAACTTTGACTTGAGGTATAACCTTGGAGCATAGAATATGATCCTTCTTATCCAAGATTTTAACATGTAACTCTTCATGCATTAAATCTTCCTCTATCTCGTCTGGTTCTAATTCAATAATGTGGTTCGGGTCTTTCACATATTTACGTAACATAGATATGTGGAAAACGTTATGAATACGAGACATACTTGGCGGTAAGGCTAGTCTATAGGTCAAAGTTCCTACTCGATCGAGGATTAAAAATGGGCCAATGAATCGAGGATTGAGCTTTCCTCTCTTTTTAAATCTTGTAAATCCTTTCCATGGAGCAACACGTAACAACACATAATCTCCAATATCGAATTCCACGTCTTTTCGATGAAGATCAGCATAACTCTTTTGTCGATCTTGTGAGGTTTTTATACGTTATCGGATCGTTTGAATCTTTTCCGTAGTCATACGTATAAACTCAGGTCCCAACAACTTTGTTTCACCCACCTCATCCCAGCATACTGGATAACGACACTTTCTTCCATACAACGCCTCGAATGGAGCCATGCCAATACTTGTTTGATAACTGTTGTTGTAGGAAAACTCCACCAATGGTAAGAACTTGTCCCAACTTCCCTTGAAGTTAAGGACATAGAGTCTTAATAAATCTTCAAGAGTTTGAATAGTCTTTTCCGACTGTCCATCCGTTTGAGGATGATATGCCGAACTAAATCGTAAATCCGTGCCCATATCTTTTTGCAAACTAACCCAAAATCTTAAAGTGAATCTTGGGTCTCGATCCGAAACTATGGATACTGGCATACCATTCACTCTTACAATCTCGTTTATGTACATACTAGCAAGACGTTCAAGTATATAAGTTTCTTGTATCGGTAAGAAATGAGCAGACTTGGTCAATCTATCAACAATGACCCAAATCGCATCTATTCCTTGAGAAACCTTGAGAAGACCAGTAACGAAATCCATGATAATGTGCTCCCACTTCCATTCGGGAATTTCAAGTGGTTGCAATGGGCCTTTTGGCACTTAATGCTCCGCCTTGACTCGTTGACAAGTTAGACACCTTGAGATAAACCACGCTATCTCTCTCTTCATATTGGTCCACCAAAATGTATGTCGAAGAACATGATACATTTTGGTACTCCCCGGATGGATTGCAAATGGTGTGTTGTGCACCTCCATCATGATTTTATTCTTCAAGTCAGAATCGTTAGGAACACAAAGTCTGGAGTTGACTCAAAGTATTCCTTCTTCATCGATTCTTGCTTCCGGAATAACACCTTCTTCCACTTTCTTCTTCATACGCATCAGCTCCATATCTGTAGCTTGATCAGCTTTAACTTTATCAATTAAAGTTGGTTTTACTCGTATATTCGCCATCATCACATGGGTCCTTGGAGTCTTTAACTCTATCTCCATCCTTTGTAAGTCATACAAAAATGGGCCTTTGCGTTGAAAATATCGCACTCGTACCCGCATATGATCTTCTACTCAATGCGTCAGCTACTACGTTCGCTTTTCCAAGATGGTATTGAATGGTATGATCATAATCTTTCAACAGCTCAAGCCAATGTTGTTGTCACATGTTGAGTTCCTTTTGAGTGAAGAAATATTTGAGGCTTTTATGATCCGTATAGATTTCCACCTTCTCTTCATACGGGAAATGCCTCCAAATCTTAAGCGCAAAAATGACAGCGGCCAACTCTAGATCATGAGTAGGATAATTCCTCTCATATTCTTTGAGTTATCGTGAGGCATAGGCTATGACTTTCCCATGTTGCATGAGAACACATCCTAACCCTTTGCCCGAAGCATCACTGTAAATGACAAATCCCTTTGTGCCAGATGGTATTGTCAGAACAGGTGCTGAAATGAGTCTACTCTTGAGTTCTTGAAAACTCTTCTCATATTCCTCACTCCAACCCAATTTTGTATCTTTTTTGAGTCAACTGCATTAATGGAGTAACGATTCGAGAAAACCCTTCCACGAATCTCCGATAATAACCAGCTAAGCCGAGAAAGCTACGTACTTCGGTCACTAATTTAGGTTGCTCCCAGCTTTGAATTACTTCAATCTTTGATGGGTCAACAAATATTCCATGATTTGATATCACATGTCCAAGGAATACAACTTCCTCAAGCCAGAACTCACATTTCTTCAATTTGGCATATAGCTTGTTTTCACGAAGCTTTTGAAGTATTAGTCTAAAGTGTTGCTCATGGTCTTCACGGGTTTTGGAGTATATGAGGATGTCATCAATAACGACGACCACAAAGTGATCCAAATATTCTTTGAATACTCGGTTCATCATGTCCATAAAGGCAGCAAGAGCATTAGTCAATCTAAAAGACATGACTAGGAATTCATAATGCCCGTACCGAATTCTGAAAGCCGTCTTTGGAATATCATCAGTTCTAATCTTTAATTGATGATATTCGGAACGAAGATCAATCTTTGAAAAGAATTTGGCGCCTTGCAACTGGTCAAACAGATCATTAATACGAGGTAACGGGTGCCTATTTTTGATGGTGACATGATTCAACTCCCGATAATCAATACAAAGTCGCATGCTTCCATCTTTCTTCTTCACGAATAGAACAGGAGCACCCCAAGGAGACGTACTAGGACGAATAAAACCTTTGTCTAATAATTCCTGTAGTTGGGTTTTTAACTCCTGAAGTTCAATAGGAGCCATTCGATATGGGGCTTTGGAAATGGGGTTTGTACTGGTTTTAAGATCGATACAAAATTCAATTTCACACTCTGGGGGTAGGCCAAGAAGTTCTTCAGGGAATACGTCAGGAAATTTATTAACAATAGAAATATCATTCAAATCTGACGTATTTTTATTTAAATATGTGACATGGGCTAAGAAAGCTTGACATCCGTTTTTCAATAAACAAATAGCTTTATGGCTTGATATGACAGTGATTGATTTTAGTGGTTTGGCTGCTTGAATTCGTATAATAGCTTGGTTAGGAATATGAAAGCTAACAACCTTACAAAAATAATCAATTTTTACATAATGAGTAGTTCATTAATCAATCCCTGAAATCACATCAAATGCAAGTATTTTCAAAGAAATAAGATCGACATGTAACGTGCAGTTACTGATTTGAATCAAACAAGACTTATAAATCGTGGATGTAATGAATGTTTCTCCCAATGGAGTTTTAACAGATAAGTCAAAGTCTAATTTCTCTGGAGTCAAATTTAAACGTTGAGCGCAAGTAGAAGAAATAAAGGAATCGGTAGAACTGGTATAAAATAAAGTATAAACTTAGCTAGCATTTATAATTAGCTTACTCGTGATCACCTCGTTCAGACTCCTCTCTTTTTGGGAAGTTACGACAAACGCTCTCCCTTGAACTACCGATTTTGTCTTGTCTGGAACACCCTTTGATGCCTCCAACCCAGCTGGACTTGAGTTTGGTGCGCGACAAAATCGAGCTAGGTTGTCTTCTTTTCCACTATTATAACATGCTTTAGACTGCATCATGCAGTTTGGACTTACGTGTCCTTCCCCTCCACATTTGTAACATACGACTGACGGTCGTTTTCCTTCCTTAACAACGGGTGCCGGTGCTGACGTCTTTCCATCTTTGCTGAGCCTTCTCTTCTTGAACTTTGAATTTTTTTTAAATATCACCCTTAACTTTAACCTTTTATCAATTTAACTATTTATCAAAATGGAAATAATTGAATACTTTTATTTCATAAAATTTGGGATCTCACAATATGTGTTACGCTCGGAACCATTGTCCCCGAAAACATGTCCCCTTATAGGATTGTTCACCTCGGCTTTTCAACATCTGAATCCGCACCAGAGTAATCTAGTTTGGCATAAATACTCAAGAATGCTTGAATTCTATAAATATTTTTTAACATTCGTCTAGTCGAATCAAATAGCTTGGACTTTTAATAACTCAGACATCAATCGAAATAATTTAGCCAACTTAATTGACATTCTTCATAATTTAAAAGAAAACCAAAAATTCTTTTATGACGTCATAATACCGTACAAGATTAGTAGTGTAATATCCCGAGTGTTTATGATAACGATCCTTAGCAAAGGAAATGAATGGGTTAAAGAGTATATCAAAATATAATTGAGTTCAAATGAAAGCTATGAAATAAAACCTAGAATTTGTTGAAGTAATGAATGTAGTAGAAAATATAAAATCTTTATTAAGGTAATGTGTTGAAAATATTCAACGCTAAATTTTTTGAAAAGAGATTTGGTGAAAACCGAATAAGGGAGGTTTCGTTGATTTCGAGGATGGAATCCTTATAAGGAGGGAAGGATGTGACAACCCGAATTTTCATAAGTTATTAAAATAAGAATTTAATAATTGAAATTCTTATTATGATGTGATTAATGTAACAATCTAGAATTTTAATTGTAATTATGAATATTTATTGAATTATATAAATATTTAATGGATATGTTTACTGTTGAATAAATATTTGTTTAATTCGATTTGATTTGATTTGGTTAATTATTTGTTTAATAAATAATTAATGGGTTAAGGAAATTAATTGTTATGAGATAATATTCTAATTTAGTAATTAAGTTAGAGAATTTATAATGATTAAATGAATTATTATATTATTCAATAAATTGTTATTAGAATTAATTAAATTAAGTATGAAAACTTAATTAAATAAAGTGTGACAAATAATTATACTATAAAGGAGTTATTAAAATAAATTAAGGAGTTTAATTTAGTTTTTGCCAAACAAGGCTTAATATATTAATTCTTTAAAAATTAAAGGGTATTGCCAAACAAAGTCTTATGGCTTTTGGATTTCTTTTGAATTTTGAATTTTATAATATTAATTAAATAAATAAAATATTAATAATATATATATATATATATATATATATATATATATATATATATATATGGGTAACTGATAACTTATTAGTGTAATAAATAGAGCATCAATTTTTATACGTTTTAAAATTGTACGTTAGTTTTATTTTATTATACATATACTGTTAATTGGCTTGGTTATCAGTTTTACGCTTTGAGTTATCTGCTAAATTGAGAAAAGAAAGAAAAGCTAGAGAGAGTTTTGAGAAAAAGAAAGGTTCAGAGATTTTGAGAGAGTTTGAGAGAGAGAAGCAACAAGAGCTGAATTCTTCAAACTATTTCCAGTGATTAACAAGAATTTCTTAACAACAAAAAGGTATGTCTATGACCTTAATATTAGATACTAATATATGTTTTACGTTATAATATGTCTATGTGTTCTTCTTTTTCACTATGTATAAAGTTTTTACAAAATTCTTGTAAACCATGTTTTTGTAATTATTATACTAGCATATATGAATATTTGATTGTATGTTTAACATGTATACAAGATTTTATGCTAATTACGTGTTAAAGAAAAAGAAATTGGATTTACAATAAATATTCATGTATGAACGTGGTTGGTAGAAATATCAAAATTATATATGTTAATTGTGAAATTATGAAATTGAACCTTGTAGATGATAATTGGGGTAAAAAATTAAGAGAAACATAGTTTAAAGTAATAAGATTGGTTGTCAGTAGGATTTACAATGTTCACTGTGTTTATCAACTGTCGAAAATGTAGTTTTTTTTTTAAACATGTTTCAAAGAATTAAGTTTGCTAAAATCTTTGTTCAATTATTGGTAATTGGTATATGGATGATTGTTAAAGTTTATGTGTAATTTACGTGAGGTTATACATGTTAATTGGTGTTAGAAATTAAGACACAGTAGCTTGGTTTTGTTTTTGGTTTTGGGTGTTCTGTAATTTGGAGCCCCGGCGCCAAAGTTCACAACCCAGCGTTAGAATTCGTGCCCCGTCGCTGGAATTTGTGCCCCAGCGCCACTCTCTCGCCCCCCAGCGCTGGAAAAGTGGGCTGAGTTGGACAATTTTGACCTCATGTAGTAAAATGGCCACATACGAACTCCGATTGAGGTGATTCAAGATGATCCGGAACGAGGACGAATAGACCTACAACTTTTATTCTTTAAGTTTTTCAATTCGAGGTTAGGAACTGGGGTAAAAATGGTCATTTATGGGACTGATATGTATTAGGCGGCAATCGGAGGGCATCAGAAATGCACATATGCAAATGTAGTGCTCCTGACAATAAAAGATGTTATCCTAAGTTATAAAAAATGAATATTAGTAAATATAATGATGTTTAACATTAATAAATGATGTATTAGATAAGTTGTATAAGCATACTAAGTACACACATGAGAGACGAATCGGGTGTGTGACGAATGAACATCGAAACGTTGTGCCAAGTGTTAATGAACTTAAAAAGTGTTTCAATTCAATTGAAATGAATATTATAAGATATGAAATTTATTTAATATAAAACCAATAAGTATTCCTAGCAAGACTTAAGCACTTGAATGAACTTCGAATATGAAATATAGTGAGTTATAAGTCTAAAGTTAACACAATCCAATTGAACATTGTGTACTGATTAATAGGAAGAGTTATAGGATGTAGATTAAAATTTATATTACAACTACTATGCATTGCTATGTGACTAATAGTTAATGTGAATGATTATATAATTGTGTAGGGCACGTGAAGTGCAGATATTTGTAAACTGTTAAACTGTTATCGGTAAACAACAATCAAGGCAAGTCTTTCAGTTCCTATTTGCTATGTGAATTTGATTATTTTAAATATTTATTGCAAAGAGCATGATGTGTTATATATATGTTGAATGTATGAAATGTTAAAGGCAATTCATGACTACATTGTTTGACTAAAGCATGCTAATTGAGTAAGGAACTCAATCTTTATAATTGTTATATGAATTGTAGCATGTATGTTATGTTAGTCCGATGTTTATGAGATATATGTTGAACATGTTATTATGTGTTACGTGATGCATGAAAACTGTTAGATTTTGCTGGGCTGTCGAGCTCAACCTTGCAAATAACCACTTTTGCAGGTTAAAGATTTAAGGTAAGGATATGTGCTACGTGAATTATAGAGATCCATATTCACGAAGATTGCTTATGTTTTATGGGAAATGTATTTAATATTTTGAATGTAACATGTTGTTGAATTGTAAGTTGAGTTATCCGATGTATATGGATACCTATTTATAATGTAAGAATTTGTATAGTTATTTTGTTATAATGATTCACGATATAAATTTGAATCGAAGAGATGTAATGTAAAGGTTACAATTTAGGGCAATAAAGAAGGAAATGTACAAAAGTTTTAATTATTCTGCAAATTTCAATGGTTGTATTACTGTTTAATGATGTGAAATTAGAGGTTGAATATATTATTAACGACCGAAGTCGAGAATTAAATTGTATGAATTTTGGGGTCGTTACAAGTAGTACATTGAGGATTCCACCATTATGTGACTTTGTCATATTACATCATACCATAGTGGGCTGACGATCTTTTGATCACAACCAACACTAGGTTTGATTGCATTGATGACTCCATCATTTACCATTTTTATACCAAATCAAATGATGCACATGGTTAGAAATACATTTTGAAAATTTTTAAATCATTTTGAGAACATTATACTCATATTACTGAAGTGATACATATTTGAAGAGAGGGTTATGTGTGTTGTACTTACCCGACCCCCATGGACTGCATTTTTGACGAAGACTTGTTAGGGGTTCAACCCTTCAAATTTCTCATTGTCCCTAGGAATGATGAAGGCGTTGAAGAGTTCGATGGGGGTAGTCATTGTGAACATCTTTGGGCCATAGGGTGATCGACGATGGAATTTTTTGTTCTTGGTCGGAAGTCATTGGGGAGTCAAATGTTTGTGAGGGTGGTGCTAATTTTTGGGAGGGTTCAGTAGGTGTTAAGCTTGTTGTCTCTATGCATATTTTCTTGGAAGGGGGTTCGAAAATTGAGTCTTCGGGATTCCTTCTTCTTTTTTTGGGGGGTGGGGGTGGCATTGTTTGATGTATGGTTGGGGGAAGTAAGGGGTTGGATTAGTTCGGGAGTTAGGTTTTGGGAAAGTTTGATGCAGAGAGCCAATTGTTTCAGAGCGAATATTTGTTATGGCCTTCACCGGATTTTGCTCTTTCTTTATTGTTATTTCCCTTTTTTCTTCATCATTGAGCTCCATGGCATTTTTTGGGGTGATCTCATGATCGGGCATGGGGACAGCAGTGAGTGGTGTCACCGCGATCGAGTTTTCTTATTGTGGGATGACTTTGGGTGTCGGTTCAGGGGTGTTTTTAGTTGGTGTGACATCGGGAGGTAGTTTTGTTCCGAACTAGGGCGATCGATTGTGGTTTGAAGATGGTTACTAAAAAAAAGTAAAGATTCGTGAGAATCAAAATTTGGTAATTTTTGCATTTACTATAACATGTTGAATTTATAACTTACATTTATGTTTGAAGATTCATGATTGGTCGGATAGCACGTTTAAAGATCAGGCCATTTTTGGCATCTTTACTTAGAAAGCTATGAGTTTTTCTTCCCAATTTTGGGGGGTAGAGTTGAACCCGGAGGTGGTTTTCGAGGGTTCACTCCAATTCGGGACTAGGTGGGTGTCAGGGTCCTTGGTGTAGACCTAGTATGAATGTCACCCTTTGTTGCTGGAGGGGGTTTTCATCTCTATGTGTCGACCCGGTTATTTATTCAGTTAGCGATACATTGGTTCCTTTGACCGGTCCAGGGTGAACATTGCAAAGAAAAAATCCATGAAAGGTTTTACTACACTCGTTGCAAAAGGCGATAAAATAGATGAGATGGATGTAGGAGTTAGACACCAGTTGTGCGAACCTGATCCTAACAAAACGTAAAAATGAAGAAATAAATTCATAGAGGGGGAATCATACTTTGTACATCACGACGTATGGTAACGACAACTTATTCATCTTTCGAGTGCCAATACAATTTTTTGATAGGTTTTAAGAACGAAGTTCGTACTAGTCGGGTATTTGTTATTAGGGTCGGAGGTGGGGAAAAAGACATTCAGATATAGAAGATCTTGTGTTGATATGGGAGTAGGCTTTCTCAGATTGATAATATTACCGATTATAAATTTATTATTTTGAAATAGTAAGGGTTGATTTGATTAATGTGGTTAGTTATGGGTAAAATGCGCAAATATCTTAAATAATCAAGTGGTTATAAAATATTTATTGTTGTCAGAGAATATTCGTTTGGTCGTGGAATATTCGTACGACGGCGCAGCCTTATGTGGGCCCCATAACGGAAAGAGATTGGATGAAGAAAACGACAAGTATAAGTTTTTTTATAAATAATGGCATAGTTGTTACCATTAACACTGTTGGAATACCCGATGGTTAAAACATAGTAATACGCGGTGTTGCACAATAGCACATGATATTGCACCAATTATTGATTCTTACGTAGGAAGACACTACTCAATAATTGTTACATAATTAGTGTTCAATATTTTATTTTATTGATTCAATAATTGCTACGTTGATATTTTATATTATTGTTGTTTCAATAATTGTCACTGCACAGTATTTCCCATTATCAGATCAATAATTTATATTATTTGAATAATATTATTAGATAGAATTATTGACAATATCTAAGGAAGTTCTGTCTAAGGAGAGGTTTAGTCACCTAATTGCGCGTCAGTAAGGAGAAATCCCTATTGGAAAGCCCCCTCTTTCCTAGGAATGGCCTGGTTGTCAGTATTGTGATTCTGTAATATTATTTGTGAATAATTAATTATTAATTTATATGATAAGAAAAATATTTATTTATCTGGATATAAATGGAAGAATTTTTAGAAAAGTGACAATTATTGAAAATTGATATTTTATCTTTTCTGATAAAATAATTCGTTATATTACAATAATATAATAATGGTGATATTTTTATAATGAATGTGTGATATATGAATAAATGAGGAGGAAGAGTATTTTTGTTACAATAAATTCTAAAAACATGTTGGTGGACCCCATTTTTGACTGAAATTTGATTATAGCATGTAAAATCGTCCGTATATAAATTTCAGTCAATTTCTGCTTGGAATTTGGAAAACCTTAAACTTACAAAGTTGTAGAGAATTGAATTTCCTATGGAATGGACATAAGATTCAAATATTTCTGATAAAAAGGCTATTTATTATGAATTATTGAAGTTCCGGAATATTGGGTCTGAATTGATTTTGTTACAAAAAATGTTTAAAACATGCTTTTTATTTTGGTGGGCCTCACTAGCATGTGTAAAATTCTGAATTTTGAATTCTAAGGTGTGCGTAGGAAAAATTTAGTAAATAATATTATTTTATTAAATTTTCTGCTTTGGTGTTCTTAGCATTTTCCTATAAATAGGGTGCTTAGGTTAGAATTGAAAATCACACCAGAAACTGAAGTTTTCTCTCTCTATATTATCGAGCGTATTCTTGTGAGTATTTTGATACTTTGAGTGTTGCTATAAAAGTTTTCTTCAGAACTATATCCGGTATTCCAGTCAAAAGTACTGTCCTTTTGAGGTAAGGGATGTTATTTTTTAAAATGATATTATTTCTTTCAATATCATTATGCCAGAATATTGGTAAGATTTTTCTTATGAAATTCTTGTATTTTAGTGTTGGAGTTACTATTCACGTATACGACACTATTCACGAATACGGTACTATTCACCGAAAAATGAAATTTTCTCTTCTTTGTCCCAGATGTCTATTTTTGTTACTATCTTTGATTGTATCCATGTTTTGATATTCATTCTTGAATTTTAATCCACCATAGTATATTATGAGGTGTTCTTGAACATGGATAAATCAAAGTATGAATCCCTAATATTTGTTCTTTTGTCACCCTGGATTCATTTTTTTAAAATATTTTTCATCATCCTCAGTCCTAAATGATGGTATAACTGAATATCTTTGGCTTGTAGTGTAAAGATGAATGATTTCCTGATGAACATCTTTGGCCCGTAGTGCAAAGATGAACAGGTGTTGAGATGAACATGACCAACTGATGAATATCTTTGGCCTGTAGTGCAAAGATGAATATTTAATTAAAAATGTATATTGATTGATATTACATGGATAAAATATTGATGATGGACTTTAAAATCATAGAAGATAGTAGATTTCATTATCTACTTAACTCTTCTAAATGAATTGTTATTTCCGCTGCGAATATTGATTTAAAACTTGTTGTCTATAATATTCTATCAAATTTTTTCCTGTTGAGGACTAATGATAATTTATTCTATATTATCTTAGTCATAATATTCTTTACTGGGCTAGTTGAGGTCACCCTTTTCTTTTTTGTTCCATTTTTCTTCTCAGGAGACGAGAATGTAGCGAGTACTAGTCGGGGTATGTAATGATAGTTCTAGAAAGTTATTTTAGTGGTCCTCACTATTTTTGTAAAATAATGTATCAATAATTGTAATGAGGACTTATTTGAGTGTGGATATTGTCTAGAAGACAATATTTGTATTTAAACTCACAATTTATATGTTGTTGTATTTTGCACGACAACTGTATTAATAAAGTTGTAGTTGTTTCTGTACCATATATTTGCCAACTTAGAATGGGTGATGTATGCCTATTTTGGGGGCGTCACAATGCCCATATCCTTTTCTTTGGCTTCCATCATCTCGGGCGAGGAGTCTTCCAGTATGAGTGAAAGGGGGATTTGAGGGCAACGGTGGTTACGGCGGTAGGTTGAGTTTCAAGGGGAATGATGTTGTTGCTGATGGTGGTTATTTTTTTGGTAGGATCGTCGCGTTGTTTTTGTAAGGCGACGTCGGTGGTCGGTATCGCCCCAATGGGTTGAACGATGATGGCGGTTGTTTGGATGGTGGGGGTGGTTGCAGCAGCTGTTTGGTAAATGAAAAGGATGGGTTTGGTAGGGTGTTCGCCAAACATGGTGGAAAGAGTGTAGTCGGTGAATGCTACAGTTTGATGAAAGAGGTGTGGCCGGGGAATGTTACCGTTCGACGTAAGAGATGGAGTAAATGTCTGAGTTTTCAGGGAAGTTTGAATGTATGAGTGAGAAATGGCAGTTCCTATGCTTGGAGAAGAAGTCTTAAGGGATACTAAACCATACAAGCACATTTCCCTATTTACAATATAATGATGAAAGTGGTATGTCCTTGTTAGTCACATGGCTTGATGAGGAAATGGTTTGACTTTTTGTAACAACGAGTATATTATTTGTTAACCAATTTTTGTACTCTCTTATTTTATATTTCTTATAATAAGAGAGTAGGGGAAACGTTGGGGTGTGGTCTGATGGGTCCAGGAGATTTGGGGGGACCCACGCCATGTGGCAAGATATTACAGTTGCAGTAAAGGTTTGACATTTTAGAAGGGTTATAGTTCAAGTTGACTTATGATTCCTGTGACAAAATGAATTTTTAGAAATTATTTAAATAAGAATTTAATAAATAAAATTCTTATTATAAGATGTTTTGAGTTTAAGTATGTGTATGTGTGTTATATATTGTGAAATATGTGATTTGGTGTGAAGAAAATTATATATTCATGTATTGGAAAAAAGAGGTTTCATAGTTAATTAAACTATTGAAGAAATTAAATGAAATTTTTATGAAAAGGAAATTAACTGAGTAATATTAGTTAATTTGATTAAGTTAAAATTATATTACGAGAGAATATAATTTAATTATTATTGTGACGATGAAAATTATTATGAATTAAGTTTCATAAATAATGTGAATGATTCACTTAATTAAAATAATGAATTGATGCGAATATATTTGTTTTAATAAATGGGAGATTAATATATATATATATATATATATATATATATATATATATATATATATATTATATAAATGTAATATATTAATGTAGTAAGATTGTGAGTTTCGTAAATAGTTAAAAATATTTATGGGATTGAATAAATATTTTAATTAGAATATTTATGGAATTGAATAAATATTTAATGAAGATTATTATGGAAATATTCTAATTTAATTAAATAATTAAATTAGAAAGGTAATGATTAATTTGTTAAGTAAATTGTAATTGTTTTGGTTCAATGATTAAATAAAATGAAGTGTGACATTTGGTGTGGCATATGATAAGAAGATTATTAAAATAAATAAAAAGGAGTTTTATTTGGGTAAGCCAAACAAGGCCTTGGCTTTTGATTTTTGTAACTGCTAAGACTACGTGTTTGTAACTCCCAATTGCAATAAGGGTTGGTGTTTTACGTATAATACTCTCAAGTCAAAGAAAATAGAGAAGAAGTAAGGAAGAGAGAGAGAGAGTTTGAGAGAAAGGGGAAATTCTCTGTGAAATTGAGAAGGATTGGAGATGCAAAGAAGGAAGAAGAAGATTTCTCATCATCTAATCAAGTTTAAGAAGAATCAAAGGTATACTCTAGTTTTAAAGCTCTAATTTATAGTTTCTCAAGTTCTTCATTTAAAAAGCTATTTTGGTTGGGTGATTTGAAGAGATGTTGTGTGTATATATATATATATATATATATATGTGTGTGTGTGTGTATGGGTATGTATAATATGATTTATAGCCTCTATAAATGGTTTTAGAGTAATCAAAATCATGAAAACATGTTAAAGATGAGGAATTAGAGTTTTGTTGTAATATGTATGTTTTGGTCTATTTTATAGGCTAAAATTGGTTAGGGTTTCATATGGTATTCTGTAAATTGATGATGGATTTTTTCTCTCCTTTAAGAAAAGAAAACAACCCAATTGGAATGAACTAAAACAGAGTTAAATTGAGTTCGTGGTGAAAGATTATGCTAAACATGTTAAAACATGAAAATTTGGAATGAAATTTGAAATTGAGACATTAGAATTGTTTGTTAGTGTGTTTGGAAGATGTTGATTCTCATGTATGTTGTAGTTTTAAAAGTTAGGAGTCTATAGAGTCGGAAACAGACTGATTTAGATATTTATAACTCGCGTTATGAATATCAGAAAGGAAAAAGGTCAAAAATTCGCAAAACAGAACAAATTGAGCAACCCATTATTCTCTTGGGTGCTGCAGCATTGCCCCCAAGACGATTTGGGGCGCTGCAATGCTGGAATAGTAGCCAGACATGACTATTTTGACCTTCTATAGTAAAAGGACCATAATGTTTTCATACGAACTTTGATTGAGGCGATTCAGGATGATTCGAAAATATAACGAGTAAACCTACAACTTTTATTTAATAAGTTTTTAAATTTGTATTCAGGAACAAGGGTCAAAATGGCCATCTTTGGGACTGATATGCATTAAGAGGCAATCAAGGGTTGTCGGACATGCACGTACACAAGTGTAGTTCTTACGACGATAAAAGATATTGTTCTAAGTTATAAAACATAAATATTATAAAATATAATAATGCTTAACATTAATAAATGATGTTTTAGACAAGTTGTATGAGCATGCGGGCGTGCGACGAATGAACGTTGAAATGTCGTGCCAAGTGTTAATGAACTTAGAAACTGTTTTAATTCAAATGAAATGTGTGCACCCGGAATTTTATGAAATAAAAGTATTTAATTTTTCTATTTTTGTAAATGGTTAAATTGATAAAAGGTTAAATTCAAGGGTGATATATGAAAAATTTTCAAAGTAGACAAGTTATCATAAAATTCTCGGTTACTATTAACTCTAGTATTATTCACTCGGGTATTTGGGGTATTTTTTTGTGTCGGGATACTATTCACGGGGTACTATTCACCCGAAAAATATATTTCTTTTCGGTCCAAATCATTTTTGAGTACAATATTATTCCATGAAGAGATGTGCTAATTTTTCGGACCGTTGGTTGAAATCATAATAGTAAATCAATATGAATCGTTGATTTAAAGTTATAATAGTAAATCAATATAGATCGTTGGTTTAAAGTTTTAATAGTAAATCAGTATGGACCGTTGCTTTAAGTTTTAATAGTAAAATCTTTTTATATAAAACAGAATACTTTTATAAAGTTATTCATTTTATTAGACTATAAATAGAATATATTATATTTTATTATGAATAGTGTTTGTATAGTGCCTGTATAGTGTTTGCATAGTAAAATCTTTTTATATAAAACATAATACTTTTATAAAGTCATTCGTTTTATTAGATTATAAATAGAATATATTATATTTTATTTAAAAGATTTTGTTTTATTAGAATATTTTATAGTAAACCAATCTGGACCGTCCATTTAAAAGTAAATCAATCTGGACCGTTCAGAAATTAGTTATTATTGAGTCCATTCTCCTATAAATAGAAGCTCATTCCTTCATTATTTCTTACGAATTCACTGAAACTCTAGAGAGAGAAACTATAGAGAGAAAGAAGAAAAGTATTCTACTACTTCACTACTCCTATATCCAGTTTATTCTAAGGTAAGAGACATTATTTGTTGTAATCGTAAGGGATATTATTCTTTTGTATTCATGAAGAGAACTTCTATTATTCCATTCTTTATTATTCTGTTAGAATAACCTGTATACGCGGACTACCCTATACATGGTGAAATTCTTCTATTATTCCATTCCTTATTATTATGTTGGAATAACCTGTCTATGCGAAGTACCGCATACATGGTGAAATTCTTTTATTATTCCATTCTTTATTATTATATTGGAATAACCTGTTTCTACGAAGTACCGCATACATGGTGAAATTCTTCTATTATTCCATTCTTTATTATTATGTTGGAATAACCTGTTTATTCGAAGTACTGCATACATGGTGAAATTCTTCTATTATTCCATTCTTTATTCCATTCAACGAGTTGGCGAGGTTTGCGCCATACCAAGTCAGCACAGATGAACGCAAAGCGAAGAGGTTTGAACAAGGACTGAAGCCTTGGTTGTTTAGTAGGGTTTCCTTGTTCCAGTTGAAGACATTTGCAGCCGTAATGTAAAAGGCAATTCTCGCTGAAGGTGGAGGCGAGGCGGTAACCAAGTTCAATCAGGAACAGAAAAAGAAGAAGAATGAAGTGGAGGTTAAGAATGGAGTTGGTGGTAGTGGGAATGGTAATAATAATCTGAAAAGAAAGTGGAATGGAAATGTGGGTGCTGGGAATCAACAAGGTAACCTGCAGAATAATAAGTTTGAAGCATGTGCTACATTTGGGAAGTTTCACAAGGGTTTATGCTTAATGGGGAAACGTGTATGCTTTAACTGTGGCCAGGAGGGTCACATCACCCCAAACTGCAATCAACCCAAGAAGAATGTTTGCTAAACTTGCGGGTCCAAGGATCACTTTGCTTGTGAGTGCCCTAAGAAGAAAGCTGGAGAAACAACAGGAAGCAAGGGAGGTAGCAGTGTAGGTACTTGGGCCATTACTGGACCAACGAAATCAACCAAACCTACAGCCAGAACCTTTAACATGATTGTACAAGATGTTGTGCAATCAAAGGATGTGGTGTCAGGTATTATCCCAATCAATGATATTGATGCTTATGTATTATTTGATTCGGGTGCTACTTGCTCATTTATATCTGATGAATTTGCTATGAGAGTAGGATTGCCTAGTGAAGAATTGAATTTCCCTTTAAACATAGAAATTGCGAATAAGGAAGTAATTCCTGTTAGGTTCGTATACAAGAACTGTAGGGTGAACATTAAGGGAAATATTTTGATGGTAGATTTAATTCTGATTAGGCTCAGGAGAGTTTGATGTTATTTTGGGAATGGATTGGTTGTTCAATTGTGGAGCGATAATTGACTGCCAAAAGAAATGTGTAAACCTTAAGACTCCGTCAAAGGTAGTCTTCAATGGTAGCAAATCGCCTAGACAAATGAGATGTCTGACGATTATGCAGGCCAAGAAGTTATTGAGTCAAGGCTGTGTGGGTTATTTAGCTTACATAGTCGATACTTAGAAGAAGGGTGCGAAACTGAAAGAAATACCAGTGGTTAGGGAATTTGTGGACGTGTTTCCGGAGGATTTTCCAGGACTTTTGCCTGACAGAGAAATCGAGTTCGTGATCGACTTAACACCAGGAACCACTCCGATATCGAAAGCCCTGTACAGAATGGCTCTGGTAGAGATGAAGAAACTGATGGTACAACTGCAGGAGCTGTTGGACAAGAAATACATTCAGCCGAGTGTGTCACCGAGGGGAGCACCGGTGTTATTCCAAAAGAAGAAGGATGGGTCAATGCGTCTTTGCATTGATTATAAGGAGTTAAACAAAGTCACTATTAAGAATAGATATCCATTGCCGAGAATAGATGACTTGTTTGATCAATTAAAGGGAGCTAGATATTTCTCAAAAATAGATTTGAGAAGTGGGTATCACCAACTGAAAGTAAGGAAGGAGGATGTATTGAAGACGGCATTCCAAACTAGGTATGGACATTACGAATTTTTGGTGATGTCTTTAGGTTTGACAAACTGTTGCCTTAATTTTTAATAGCACTTTACCACGCAAGTATACACGTTCAATTGTAATATTCAGCAAGCAAGGATATCGTTCTCACGAGGAAATAGACTAATATTTATCAATTACTAACTCTAATGCAATTAATCCTATTTTAAACTAAGAAAATTTTGTTTATGATTTGAAAATTTAAACTTAACAAAACTAATGATTAAAATCAAAATTTCACAAGAATAACTGCAGATTTAACAGGTTAAGATTATAACTTCCCTTGGTATTTCATTTAAACTAACTTACTTCCCATTTAAAATAAATCAATTAATATGAATCATTATCCAAGAATGCTTTATGAATATTCACGCACTTCTTCCAAAGACACGTGAACAAATCCTCCTAAATCCAATCTTTAAGATATGGAATTACAAGGAACACCCCAGTTAATCAACTCACTATATTCCTATGTGAATCAAGTTAATTAGGGTTTTACGTTTAATTTCTTTCAATGGATACAAAAGACACATAGGTATATTCCTATCCTACACGCTAATCATATTAACCCTATTCAGATTATATGAACAGATGTTATCATATCCAGATCTCAATCTATACTCCATCTTCCAATTTTATATAGATTATCACAATAATTGTTGGCCAAACAATTAATCAATTAAACATAAGATATAATAAACAATTCAATAAAAACTACTTTCATTCAATGGGAAGCTTACAATTTAAACTACATACCAAGTTCCGTTGCAATCTTAATTCAAATTTAGTTCATGATAATAATGAAGAAAAACATCATCCAGATTAATAATCCAAACATCCCAGATAATTACAAAAGATAAAACTAGAGAAGAGAAGAAGAAACTCTGAATTTGCTCCAATACTCTCTCTTTGATCTTCAGCCCTTACAATTCTCCTTTGTGTTTTTCTTGTTGTTCTCTCTGCAAATCTCTTGAAAAATTAGTTCACACGTCTTTTCTAAAGTCTTCTCCTATTTGTATTGGTCTCAGCCCTCATTCAGACTCCTCTTTGGCTTCAAAAACCCACTTAGCAGTAGAAAAACGCATCTTTTTCCGCACTGGAGCGCCTAGGCGCTCAACATAGGCCATTTCCAAGCGCCTAGGCGCTTTACCAGGACCACATAATTACAAAAATGCCACTCAGCTTTAATTTTCATGATTTTTGACCTTTTTCTTCTCCGAAATGACCAATTTGTCCCTCCAGCTCCAACCTACAACAAATAAACACAAAACACATAAAAAGATACTAAAAACAATTAAAGATAACAATAATTAAGTTTAATAATATCGGATTCATAGGTATAAAACCTACTCATCACAAACGCCCCTGTAGCGTTCATGGATTTGATGAACAGGGTGTTTAAACCATTTTTAGACAAGTTTGTGGTGGTGTTTATCGACGATATTCTGGTGTACTGTAGAACTTAAGAAGAACATATAGAACACTTACGTCTAACGCTGGAGATGCTAAAAAAGGAAAAGTTGTATGCGAAATTCTCTAAATGTGAATACTGGTTAGAACGTGTACAATTTCTTGGGCACGTAATTGACAAGGATGGAATTTCAGTGGATCCATCAAAGGTCGAAGCTGTGATAAATTGGGAGCAACCAAGAACTCCATCTGAAGTAAGAAGTTTCTTGGGATTGGCAGGGTATTATAGACGGTTTATCCAGGATTTCTCCAAGATTGCCCCTCTGTTGACAAATTTGACGAGGAAATCTGTAAAATTTATTTGGACGGAAAAATGTGAAGGAAGTTTTCAGGAATTGAAAAAGAAGCTAAGTATGGCACCTGTGTTGTCATTACTAGATAATACAGGAAATTTTGTGTGTACAGTGATGCTTCAGACAAAGGATTAGGATGTGTCCTTATGCAGAACAGAAAAGTCATCGCGTATGCATCAAGGCAATTGAAGGACTACAAAAAAGGGTATCCGACTCATGATTTAGAGTTGGCGGCGGTTGTGTTTGCTTTAAAAATATGGAGACACTATCTCTATGGAGAGAAATGTGAGATTTACACAGACCATAAGAGTCTAAAGTACATTTTCACTCAGAAAGACCTGAATATGCGTCAAAGGAGATGGATGGAATTGATAAAGGATTACGATTGTGAGATCTTTTATCATCCGGGCAAAGCAAATGTGGTTGCAGATACCTTGAGTAGGAAAGTTAGGGAAAAAATTGATGTTGTTAACTGATAAGGAGGAACTTATTTCAGCAATGTCAAGGTTAGAGTTGGAAATCAAATTTCCAAAAGAATCCGATGAGAAATTATACCAGATGGAAGCCAGTCCAACTTTGGTGGACAAAGTAAAGAACGTTCAACTGCAGGATGAGGAATGCAGAAAAATAAGAGAAAGTGTGGTCGAGGGAAAAGAAGTGAAATACAAGGTTGATACCGATGGAATGCTGAGATTCGAGGGACGAATCTGGGTTCCAGCAGTACCAGATATTAAAGAAGACATCTTGACAGAAGCTCATAGCTCGAGATATTCGATTCATCCAGGAAGTACGAAGATGTATCAAGATTTGCGACGACATTTTTGGTGGCCAAATATGAAAAGAGACGTTGCAGAATGCGTTGCAAAGTGCTTAACATGTCAGAGAGTCAAGGTCGAGCATCAAAGGCCAAGCAGATTACATCAACCATTAGAGATACCGAAATGGAAATGGGAACATATCACAATGGATTTTGTGGTAGGTCTCCCAACGACTCAGAAAGGATACAATGCGATATGGGTGATAGTGGACAGATTGACAAAATCTGCACACTTTTTTCAATAAAGATTAGATTCAATCTTGATCAGCTGGCAAAGTTATATGTTAAAGATATTGTGACAAGACATAGAGTTCCAGTGTCAATTGTGTCAAATAGAGATTCGAGATTCACATCAAACTTCTGGAAGAGACTACAAGGATGTATGGGAACATAGTTGCGAATGAGTACGACATATCATCCGCAAACAGATGGCCAAAGCGAATTAACGATTCAGACATTGGAAGATATGCTGAGAGCGTACGTCATGGATTTCAAAGGAAGCTGGGATGAACAATTATCGTTGGTGGAATTTTCCTACGATAACAGTTACCACACAAGAATCGCCATACCGCCTTACGAAGCATTATACGGCAGGAGGTGCAAAACTCCACTGTGCTGGGATGAAGTCGGTGAACGTCAACTGTTAGGACCAGAACTGGTACAACAAACTGATGAGGTTTTCAAACTCATCAGGATAAGATTGATAGTTGCTCAAGACAGATGAAAGAAATATGTTGATCAACACAGACAACATCGTGCATTCGACGTAGGAAATTACTTTTTCCTAAAAGTTTCACCTTGGAAGGGAAAAATTCAATTTGGTAAAAAGGGAAACTAAGCCCGAGATTTATTGGACCCTTCGAAGTACTACAAAAACTTAGAAAGGTGGCTTACGAGGTAGCTCTACCTCCAGAATTGCAAAACATTCATAATGTTTTTCACGTTTCGGTGTTACGACCATATAAGTCTGATTACAAGCACGTGATCAAGTACGAACCATTGCAGTTTGAGAAAGACTTGTCCTATGGAGAGGTTCCTATCCAGATAGTTGACAGGAAAGAACAAGTGCTCATAAATAAAGTGATACCTTATGTGAAGATAATATGGAGGAACCACAATGTCGAAGATGCTACGTGGGAACTCAAAGCTGAAATGATGAAGAATTACCCTGAGTTATTTGTTTAATCTGTGTCTTCGATTCTGGGGACAGAATCTTTGTAAGTAGGGGAGAATGTGACGAATGAGTTATTTGAGTTGTGATTCTGAGGACAGAATCCTTGTAAGGAGGGAATGATGTAACATTTCAGAATTTTAATTGTTATATTAAATATTTGTTGAATTATATAAGTATTTAATGGATGTGTTTATGGTTGAATTTGTAATTATTCAAATTTGATTCGATTTGGTTAATTATTTGTTAAATAAATAATTAAGAAAATTAATTATTATATGCTAATTTAATTTAATTATTAAGTTAGAGAGTTTTAGTTAATTGAATTATTATTCTTTTTATTTGAATTTGTAATTAAAAGGATGTATTAGTTGATTAAATAAAGTTATAATTATATAGAAAATTATAATTTTGTGGTATTGATTTACGTTTTAAAATAATTTAATAAATTGTTATTAGAATTAATTTAATTGAATAAAAGTGTGAAAAATAACCTTTTATAAAGGAGTTATTAAAATAACTTAAAGGAGTTTAATTCAGCTTTTGCCGAACAAGGCCTAATGTCTATTAAGTCTTTATTATAATTGAGTTTTACCAAACAAGACATAAGGATTAATTGATTATTTTTTTAGTGGTTAGCCAAACAAGCCTTTTGGCTTTTGATTTTCAATTAAAACATAACTGATGTCAGTTAAGTTAGAATTATATTATATAATTAATATATATATTATTATTATACGTTATATTGTTAGTACGTAGTTAGAGTTACGAAGAAAAAAAACTCAGAGGAAGAAGAAGAAGAAGAAGAAGAGAAGGAGAAAAGTGAGAGAAAAAGCTTGAGAGAATCCTAGAGAATTGGGAGTGAAGTTGGAGAAAAGCTTGATATTCAAAGAGATAGTATCATCTTCTTCAAACAAGGTATCATCCTACCCTTTTAAGTTTTTAAAATTTTAGTTTTATCTTCCCTAATTCTCTGTAAATTCTTGTGAAAGGATAAATTATTTGTTTGTATGTGTCTTTATATGATAAACTAGTGTTGTAAAACTATTTTCATAAGTTATATATGAGCATAGTCAATGAATTGATGTTATGTATGTGGCTTGTGAAGAAAAAATATTTTACAAAGAGTTTATGTGAATGAGTATGGTTTAGTTTAAGGTAGAAATTAAGGGTTAATTAGTTTTTTAGTTGATAAATTGACTATTGAATTTGATAGAGTATGTATAAACATTGATAAAGTGCTTTGAATTAATTTTTTGGTTGAAAAACAAAATCACAGTGTTTATTTTTGTTAAAAACATCAAAAAGTGAGTTTTTATAAAAAAAAAAGTGAAATTGGATGTTTTAAATTTATTGTTTATGTTGCTTTATGGGTAGAATCATGTTAAGAGTCTTTGAATTATGTTTATATGAAGTCTCTGTATGAATTACATGCTAATTAGACTGTTAGAAAGGAGCTTATAAGCCAAAATTGGCTTTGTTCATATGATTTCTGTAGCTATCTGCCGAAGTCTGCAATTCAGTGCCGCAGCGCGGCTTGATAGTATAATTCTCGTGTCGCAGCACCGGAGCCACGCCGCAGCACGGCCTAGTAGTATAATTCTCGCGCCGCAGCGCCATCACCGCGCCGCAGTGCCAACCCATAGTATAAACTGTGGAGCCACAGCGCGAGTTAGCAGAATGGTCTGAAAGTGTTAATTTTGTACTCAAAGTCTAAAGGAATGGTTATGTGTTAATAATAGGACTGTTAAGTTATGATTTTAATATTTCTATATCTAGAATGAACATGTTATTAACGATTAACTTGTGTTATAACTTGATTATGTGATTAAATAATCAAACATACATGATGAATGTACTTAGTTATGTTTGTAAAGTGGTAGTGACTAACTATGTCATGATATATATATATATAGGGTATTGTGATTCGAATTGTTCGGTTTAGCCTACGAGCAAGGCAAGTTCTCTAATCCTTTATCTTGTTGAACCAATTATTGTTTCCAATTCGATTACCTTATAAATGATGCAAGCTTTCTAAACTTTGATTTTGATATTGAACAAGTTATTCTTGTATTTAACTTGTTGTTTAGCATGCACAATTATATATACTAATGTTGAACAATTTTATCGATCTAGTTGCTATGCATGCTTAGTATTCAATTCTAGATAACCTTGGCTTAATATTGTTCAAGCAAGGTGTCTCATAGTTATTCAAGTTGTATGCTATTAGATCATTCCTAAAGCATGACTTTAATTTACCATGTTGATTCAATTACGCTATTTCTATAGTATGATGTTATCGGTTTTATTCAACTAATCCTTAGTTGATGTTCGTTGAATTCTAAATTTCTCTGAAATGTTTCCAAACCAAACTCACTTTGGTGCGGACTTGTACTCTAAATACTGAGATGAACAACCCTGTTATTAGGGGTAACTTACGCTTAGCGTTGAAATGTTTGTGCACAATACATTGTATGAAGGGCTGATCCCCCTAAGTGCGAGGAGTCCCTATAGTCTTATGACTGTTAAAGTTTAAGTTGAAAAATTACTTATAACTATGGACATAGTTCGTGGTCTTAGGACCCTCAGTTATTTACTTCAGAATGTTGACAAATCATATGGTTTAACTCTATTGAGCCTCTTATTTGACATTTTTTGTAAAGAATTTTCATTCATTATTATTACAAGTGAGCTTTGTTTGCTCACTCTTGCTTATATAACTATTACAGTTAAAGATGAGAAGGTTGATGTACCTAGCACCGGTAAGGGAAAAGGAAAGATGAACAAGTATTGAAGACTTGTAATATGTTGATATTTGATTTTCAGATTTTAATTGAATGGTTGTAATCAAGTTTATTAATTTTTCGCATTTGAATGATTGTATTTAAAGGTTAGACAACCTGGGAGATTTTATTATGTAACCCTTTAATGGGGAAGGTTTTTATTATTCAATTTTACTGTGATTGGGTAGTTAGATATGAATGTTTGATTAAGTGAACACCAAATCCTATGGGAATGAAGTACCTGGGTTTCGGGGTGTCACAGATAGACAACTGATTGGTATGATCATTATTATTACATTTGAATATCTTCAACCTTTGGGGTAAGGATATTGAGTAAACATTCTATTAAGCCTTTGTGACAAGAAAGAACTGTTAATTCACATTTTTATAAATATGAATTATGAATTTAACTAACATCTTTGGTGGTTCAGGTGAAGATAAGTGATGAAAGTTCTATTTGTCTTAAGTATAACAAAGAACTGTTAATGAGTATTACAAGAATAAAATATCAACGATGGACTTTTAATCTAGAGGAGATAGTAGACATTATGTTCTACTTGACTCTTCTAATGAATTGCTTATTCCGCTGTAGTTAAACTTGTTGTCTATTATATTCTATCAGTTGTTATACTGTTGAAGGCTAAGGATAATTTATTCTGCATTATCTTAGTCATAATATTTCTTACTGGGCTAGTTGAGCTCACCTTTTCTTTCACTGTTCTCTTCAAAAAATGAGAATATAGCTAGGACGAGTCGGGGAATGGAGCGATGGTCTGAGATGGTGGCTATAGTATTCCTCACTATTTTTATAAAATAATGTGATAATAATTGTAATGAGAATTCCATTGAGTGTGGATATTGTCTAGAAGGCAATATTCGTATTAAAACTCTCAGCTATGTTCGTATTTTTACACGATAGTTGTATAAAAGAAGTTTATAGTTGTATTATGTACCATGTATCTGGCGACTTAAGATGGGTGATGTATACCTATTTTGGGGGCATCAAAGTTGGTATCAAAGCTTAGAGATATGATCCCTGGCTGAGATATGAGACAAGAACTAGGAGGGGAGAGACGGGGAATTCTTTCGCTAGTATGACTTACCTAAGTTACTTGTTATTTAATTGGTTGGTCAGAGTATAGGGATAATATGTTGTATGTCAACTAACCCTTATTTGGAAACTATATTCTAGAATGATATCTGAAATACAGAGATAAGAAATGGAAAAATCATGATAGAGAGGAAATAACCAGGAAGGGACAATTTGAAAAGAAAGCAAGGTATTCTCATCTCTTGGAATACTAGGTATGTACGTAAATTTCAAGGGTAAAATTTCATATGGAGGGGATATTGTGAGACCCTGAATTTTATGACATAAAAGTATTTACTTTTTCTATTTTTATAAATGGTTAAATTGATAAAAGGTTAAAGTTAAGGGTGATATTTGAAAATTTTTCAAAGTAGACAAGTTATCATAAAATTCCCGGTTATTATTCACTCTAGTATTATTTACTCGGGTATTTGGGGTATTTTTCGTGTCGGGATACTATTCACAGGGTACTATTCATCCGAAAAATATATTTCTTTTTGGTCCAAATCATTTTTAGTACAATATTATTCCATGAAGAGATGTGCTAATTTTTCAGACCGTTGGTTGAAATCATAATAGTAAATCAATATGGACCGCGGGTTTAAAGTTATAATAGTAAATCAATATGGATCGCATGTTTAAAGTTTTAATAGTAAATCAGTACGGACCGTTGCTTTAAATTTTAATAGTAAAATATTTTTATATAAAACAGAATACTTTTATAAAGTTATTCGTTTTATTAGACTATAAATAGAATATATTATATTTTATTATACATAGTGTTTGCATAGTGTCTGCATAGTGTTTGCATAGTAAAATCTTTTTATATAAAATTGAATATTTTATAAAGTTATTTGTTTTATTAGATTATAAATAGAATATATTATATTTTATTTAAAAGATTTTGTTTTATAGTAAACCAATTTGGACCGTCAGTTTAAAAGTAAATCAATCTGGACCGTTCAGGAATTAGTTACTATTCAGTTCATTCTCCTATAAATAGAAGCTCATTCCTTCATTATTTCTTAGGAATTCACTGAAACTCTAGATAGAGAAACTATAGAGAGAAAGAAGAAAAGTATTCTGCTACTTCACTACTCATATATCCAGTTTCTTCTAAGGCAAGGGATATTATTTATTATACTTGTAAGGGATATTATTCTTTCGTATTCATGAAAAGAACTTCTGTTATTCTATTCTTTATTATTATGTTGGAATAATCTGTTTATGCGAAGTACCGCATACATGATGAAATTCTTCTATTATTCCATTCTTTATTATTATGTTGGAATAACCTGTTTATGCGAAGTACCGCATACATAGTGAAATTCTTCTATTATTCCATTCTTTATTATTATGTTGGAATAACCTGTTTATGCGAAGTACCGTATACATGGTGAAATTCTTCTATTATTCCATTCTTTATTATTATGTTGGAATAACCTGTTTATGCGAAGTACCGCATACATGGTGAAATTCTTCTATTATTCCATTCTTTATTATTATGTTGGAATAACCTGTTTATGCGAAGTACCGCATACATGGTGAAATTCTTCTATTATTCCATTCTTTATTATTATGTTGGAATAACCTGTTTATGCGAAGTACCGCATACATGGTGAAATTCTTCTATTATTCCATTCTTTATTATTATGTTGGAATAACATGTTTATGCGAAGTACCGCATACATAGTAAAATTCTTCTATTATTCCATTCTTTATTATTATGTTGGAATAACCTGTTTATGCGAAGTACCACATACATGGTGAAAATTTTCTATTATTCCATTCTTTATTATTATATTGGAATAACTTGTTTATGCGAAGTACTGTATACATGGTGAAATTCTTCTATTATTCCATTCTTTATTATTATGTTGGAATAACCTGTCTATGCGAAGTACTGCATACATGGTGAAATTCTTTTATTATTCCATTCTTTATTATATTGTTGGTTATTGGTTTTATAATTGTATGTCTTTGGCCTGTAGTGCAAAGATGATATATTGTTGAATATCTTTGGCCTGTAGTGCAAAGATGATCTGTTGTTTTATAGCTTTGACCCGTAGTGCGAAGATGGACAGGTGTATGACATGATCATGACCACTAGTGATACTAACGAATATCATTGGCCGTAGTGCATGGATAATTCAATGATGTGATTGGCAGGATCATGACCATTAGTTAACAGTTGAATGTCTTTGGCCGTAGTGCACTGACAGACAATTGATTGGTATGTGCATGACCATTGGTTTTATAGTTGAATATCTTTGGCTCGTAGTGCAAAGATAGACAACTATTTGGTATGATCATTGTTATTACATTTGAATATCTTCAGCCTTTGGGGCAAGGATATTGAGTAAACATTCTATTAAGCCTTTGTGACAAGAAGGAACTGTTAATTCACATTTTTATAAATATGAATTATGAATTTAACTAACATCTTTGGTGGTTCAGGTGAAGACAAGTGATGAAAGTTCTATTTGTCTTAAGTATAACAAAGAACTGTTGATGAGTATTACAGGAATAAAATATCAACGATGGACTTTTAATCGAGGAGATAGTAGACATTATGTTCTACTTGACACTTCTAATGAATTGCTTATTCCGCTGCAGTTAAACTTGTTGTCTATTATATTCTCTTAGTTGTTATATTGTTGAAGGCTAAGGATAATTTATTCTGTATTATTTCAGTCATAATATTTCTTACTGGGCTAGTTGAGCTCACCCTTTCTTTCACTGTACTCTTCAGGAAATGAGAATATAGCTAGGACGAGTCGGGGAATGGAGTGATGGTCCGAGATGGTGGCTATAGTAGTCCTCACTATTTTTAGAGGATAGTTATATAAAAGAAATTTATAGTTGTATTATGTACCATGTATCTGGCTACTCAAGATGGATGATGTATACCTATTTTGGGAGCGTCACAAAATGAACATTATAAGATATCGAATGGGGTTAATATAAACCAATCAGAAGTCCTAGCAAGACTTAAACACTTGAATGAACTTTGAGTATGACTAAGAAGAAATATAGTAAGATACAAGTCGAAAGTTAACACAATCAAATTGAACATTGTGTATTGATTAATAGGAAGGGTTATGAGATGTAGAGAAAAGTTTACATTATAACTACTATGCATTGCTATGTGACTAATAGTTGATGTGCATTATTATATAATTGTGTAGGGCACGTGAAGTGCAGATAGTTGTAAGCTGTTAATCTGTTATTGATAAACAACTATCAAGGCAAGTCTTTCAGTTCCTATTTGTTATGTGAACTTGATGATGAATTATTTTAAATTTGTATTGCAAAGAGCATGATGTATTACTTATGTTATAAGTATCAAATGTTAAGGTTAATTTACGACTACATCGGTTGAGTAAGGAATACTGATTGGGTTATAGAACTCAATCTTTATTTGATATGTTATGTACATCATGTATAATGTGTTTAGACAGATGTTTATGATGTATAATATAAGCATGTTATTTATGTGCTACGTGTTGCACAAAAACTGTTAGATTTGTTGGGCTGTCGAGCTCAACCTTGCAAATAACTATTTTTGCAAGTTAAGGATTCAAGGCAACGTTATATGCTACTAGAAAGATATGAACCAGATATAATAAATGAAGATTTATATACTTTGGCTGAATTATTCTTTTGAAACATGTTTAAGGTTCCGGATGATGTACTTGATAATGTATGATGTTTAATAGATGTTGAGTTATAAAGCTTAAATTTTGTCTTATGTATAAAGGGTATTGAACCTGGATGTAGCCTTGAAAACATTAAAAGTTACCTCTTCATTTTGGACTCCCTTGTTAACTCTCCCTATTATACATCAATTAATGTCCTTACTATGGCTAAAAATAGTCTTCCAAGGATAATGGGTATGTCTTTATTCTCTTCATAGTCCAACACAATGAAGTCAGCTAGATATATGAATTTGTCCACCTTCACTAATATGTCTTCCACAATGCCCCTATGGTATGTCACTGAACTATCCGCGAGCTGTAACGAGATATTTATTTGCTTTGGTGCTGGTAATCCCAACTGCGTGTAGATCGAAAGTGGCATCAAGTTAATACTCACACCAAAATCACACAAACATCTGTTAACGAACTGGGGTCCAATCGTTCATGGTATGGTGAAGCTACCCGGATCCTTCAACTTTGGTGGTAACTTCTTCTGCAGAATTTCATTTCATTCATCCGTAAATGATACAGTTTCGAACTCCCCTAGCTTCCTCTTCCTTGCTAAAATATCTTTCATGAATTTCGCATAGCAAGGCATTTGTTCTAAAGCATCTATGAATGGAATGTTAATTTATAACTTTTTGAATACTTCTAAAAATTTCAAAAACCATCTATCTAATTTCTGTTTTTGCACTCTTTAAGGAAATGACACAGGTGGTGCGATTGTTGTTTGCTTATCTTCTTGATGCTTTTTCATAACTTTTTCCCCAGATTTACTTTTCGAATTTTCACTCTTTTTCAACATCCTCGACATGAATTTTTTTTTTGTCCTTTTGAATCTGTAGTCAACTCCCTCCCACTTCTGAGTGTAACTGCCTAACATTGTTCATTACCATCATTCCTCGGGTTTTTCTTCGTATCTCTAGGTAAAGAACCTAGAGTTCTAGTATTCAAATCACTAGCTATCTGCCCAATTTGGTTCTCAAGGTTCTTTATTGCAGCTGATTGGTTTTTTGTTGTGGCTTCAAATTGAGTTTCCAATCTTGCCAACAATTCTTCCATCTATGATAGCTTATTAGATTGTTGAGGTTCTGGGTGTTGTTGGGATTATTGATGTGGCTGAAATCCGGATGGATATGATTGTCTTGGAGCTTGTGCTTGAGCTTGTGACTTATTATTTCTCCAAGAAAAATTCTAGTGGTTTCTCATTCCTGGATTATAACTATTTGGATAACTGCCCTGCTTCCTATTATAACTAGAAACAAATTGGACTGACTCAGGATTTATTGCACATTGATCACTTGAGTGGCTACCCGCACATATTTCACGAATTATTTCCATTTTCTGAACTGTTTGTACCCCAAGTGAATCTATTTTTTTGTAAGAGTAGAAATATGACCTGTCACTTGAGCTGATAACGTTGCCATCGCATTCACTTCATAAACCCAGGTTTTCCTTGGCTGAGCCGTTCTTGCTGTTGACCACTGATAATTATTAGCTGCCATGGTTTCAAGAAACTGATACCCCTCATCATAGTTCTTGGCCATAATAGCCCCACCCGCTGCAACATCTATACTCGATCTCACTATGCTGAATAATCCGTTATAAAAAGTCTGCACCTGAAGCCATTTAGGAATCCAATGATGTGGGCATTTTCTCAATGAGTCTTTGAATCTCTCCCGTGCTTCATATAGTGATTCTGAGTTATGTTGAACGAAAGAGAAGATATCGTTTAGCAACTTTACTATTTTTGCAGGCGAGAAAAACTTTGCAAGAAATTTCTGGGCTAGGTCGTTCCATGTAGTAATCAAGCCTGGTGGTAGTGAATGGAGCTGACTATGTGATCGTTCAGAGCATCATTCGGTAACCCTCCAAAATGACATGAATTCTGAATCATCTGTATTATCCCCCGATTTTATCTCTAAACTTGTAGGAGTAATGGCAGGCCTCGTAATACTCGACTAAATTTCAATAACTCGCGGTGTAGCATAATCCCGCAGTGCTTTTTGCTCTTCTTCAGCCATATTATCTTTCTTATCAAGTGCCTCTTTAGTTTCTTTAACCCACTTACGCAACCGCTGAAACTATTTTTCGATGTTGTCCTCGTAAGGTAATAAATATGTCTTCTTTTATCGCGTTTGCATACTGTTAGTCCCTAGTAGGCACAAGTTATCTAGAAGGGGGGGTTAAATAGATATTTGAAAATCTTTTCGTTTTAACTTGTTCTTAGATAATTATTAAAACTTTGCGGAATTAATGTTTGTTTTAATCTTCTTTACCAAGCAATAGAGTTATGAGCGAGTAAGGCAGTTATAGCAGTTATAGCATGAATGTAAACAACACAGTTGTTTTTAAGTGGTTCGGAGCACTCAAAGCTCCTAGTCCACTCTTCTACTCAACGAGTAGGATATCCACTAAGGACGTCTTATACAATCTTCTGAATCACACAGATTCCTTCTAGACCAGCAGTCTAGGAACTTTTCTAGTTCACTTTTGAACTCTTCAAGTCCAGCAGACTTGGCTTTCTTACAGTTCATTACGAACTCTTCAAGTCCAGCAGACTTGGTATACTTCTTCAGTTGATTGATGATTGTTGTTGTTGCGTTCTGAAGGTTGCTACTCAGTTTGTTGTGTAAGCTCTGGTTCGTAATAGCTGAGTAGCTGAGCAAGCTTTGTAATATCTCAGATCGTAGAGTTAAGCCTTAGAGAGTTCTTCACGTTGAATGTTTATACTTGCCTCTTTTTTCTTTCATCTGTCTGATCTGTATATATGTGATGTTGAAAACTATCTGTTGGATCCATCCGTTGTGGCATTAAATGCATCTGAATTTTCTGTACTGTGATGGAGATATTTCTGCACATCTTCTGAATTCTGCATTCTGGACCACTGACACTGCAGGCTGCTTTTTCACCTACCACCTGAAAAGGTGTTTTGTCCCTTTCATTCATAGTACCATCCTTAGCTTCTTCAATACGCTTCTTTGTTGCATACTAAGGATATTTCATTTATTCTGGGACTGATGGGCACTGCAGCATCTAGGATCCATTCCTCGTATTGTTGAATTAACAACTCATGAGGCTTTAACGTTTTCTGACATGACAGATGTTGCTCTACGTTTTGGATTGTTGTACTCTACGATTCAGATCGTGTTGTTGACTCTATGATCCCGAGAGCATACTACGATCGCCGACTCTACATACTACGATCGTAGAGTTAGCTTGGTGAACGTTGAGTCCACTCTACAATCGCTGACTTGAGCTTGTTGTCTTCATCTGATCTTGTCCGACTACGATATCTGCATTTGTTTAGTGGACTCTACGATCGCAGAGTGTGGTCTACGATCCTTGTCTTTGACTTCGGCATCGCTAGACTCTACGACTCTGAGCGTTGAGTGCATTTCATACTTAGTTCGGCAGATTGTCGCTTGGCTTATAGGCAGGCTGTCTCTACGATTCAGAATATGACTTCCTCAGTACACTACGATCCCGAGGAGGCTCTTCTCGACACACTACGATCCTTCTTCGTTTCTCCTGGGAGTCTACGAACTCTGAGATCTCACTATCTTGCATACTCCTATTCTGCCTCGATAGCTCCCGAGTTGACTCTGACTCTCCTGGCAGACTACGACTTCTGGTGCAGTGTTCGACGATCAGATGTGACAACCCGATATTTTCTATATAAATAAATCATAAATTTTGCGTATAAATTTTTTTTTATTATTTATTAAAATAAATATGAATGATATGTGTCAAGGAAATGTGTAATTATAATTATATGTGTGATAAATAAAATTTATTTATTACATTAAGTATTGCAAATAAATTTATTTTAGAATTATTGATTATTATCAATTATAATTTTTATACTAATTAATTCCTTATTGGAAATGTTTTATTAATTATTTTTCAAGAAAAATATAATCTTATATTAATTAAATAATATAGGAAATAATTTTAGAATAATTATTTATTTTAAAGGTAAGAATGCATGAAAGGTATTATGTAAGTAATTATGTGATGAATATAAAACATATTTATTACATGAATGGTTATGAATAATTTTCATTATAAATTACATTCTTATAATAATTAATTTTATAGTAAAAATGTTTTTAATGTGTATTTTTCATGGAAATATAATAATTATATTATATATGATATGATTATAGAAATTTTATAATAAATATCTTATTATATGAAATTATTTTAGAATAATTAAGTGAATTTTTTTTACTTAATTATAAGGTTTTATATGAAAGATAAATCAGATATGGAATCTAAACCCTAATTCTGGGTTTTGCTCAAGGAATGAGAATAATAATATTATATTATTATTTGTCAGTGTTATAGATATGTATGGTTATGTGTGTAATGTTAATGTGTGAAACGGTTTTATTATATTGCAACCAAACCCTAATAATATTTTTATAAACCCTAATTATGGGTCTGAATTAAGGAATGATAATAATATTATAATATTATAATATTTTGATTTTTCAGTGCTATAAATATGTACTGTATGTTTGTGGACTGAAAATGGTTGGTCAATTATGGTGTAAAATGCCAAAACCCTAGTTTAAACTGTTAAACCCTAAGTTAAAGTCGAATACCGACTTAAGACTGTTATGTAATCATGTTAATATGATTTATGATCGATGTTTATATATTAACCCTAATTAGGCAGAATCGTAATTATTCAAAACCCTTATTATTATTATTATTATTATTCTATATTATAATCCTTAACTATAATTTTGGAACCCTAATTGAATTGAAACTCTAAAGCGAAAGTCATTCACGACTTTGAGAATTTGTAATCACAATAATGTGATTAACGACTGGTGATATAGAATTAAAACCCTAATTTCTTAAATTAGAAACCCTAAATAATAATTAGCTAATTGCTAAATGAAAAATCCTAATTTAAAACTCAGGATGAGTTTGACACTGTTCTATAACTGTGTTATATGGTGCATGCATGTTATATATTATATAATTCTATATTGATTAGGTAAACCCTAATTAATAATTTAGAAATACTAATTTCTAAGAAACCCTAATATTTATAAACCCTAATTTATTTAAATTGTAAACCCTAATTGTTGATTTGGAAAGCTTAATACTAATTAGTGTATCTTAAACCTAATTAGTAAGGTGTTAAGTCATTAGAAACCTAATTAATTAAGAAACCCTAATTTTGTATTTTAGAAACTAGAAATTTTATTATTTTATTTATTATATTATATTTTTGTGCAAATCCTAATTTTGGAAATTCTTAAAATTATTGTTAAACCCTAAAATGGTCCAAATCATAAACCCTAAACCCTAAGGGTTTGCCAAATGACTAGAATGCCATTAAATTAAAAAACCAAATGACATTTTTGCCCCTAAGTGTATTATTTTGGCTAAATAATAGGCTTTGACATTTAGGGGAAGTTGGTGACCAAATCCAACCACCCCATGTGCCTTAAATCTCAGCAAATCTTCAGCATTCCAGCCAAATCCAATGCACCCATGTATTATAAATACATTGGAGAGAGAAAGAATTCATTTATTTGCTCAATTTTTCACCAAGCTCATCCTAGACCCTTTCTCTAAAAAGCTTCGAAATTATATAGTATATCAGTCCTAAATCAAAGCCCCATGTTTACCAAAAACAGATCAAGAAGTCAGAATAAAGAATTGGATCGAAAAGGTATAAACCCTAGCCCAAAAATCTGTCCAATTTTCTGTTGTTAGATTTTATGTTTGATGTGTTAAACATGTTGATTATGGTGTCAATAGATGATCTGGGTTGCTAGATGTTAGATCCATAACATCTAGAGGCTCGGATTTGATGATTTTGCAAATCTGGAAAAATTAGGTTTTGTGGTCTGACAACGAATGTCAGTGGCCTCAGATCCTTGATGGTTTATGATTTATGTTGTTTTTAAGTTGTTACGTGTAGCCTGTATTGTGGTCTGTAATCTGAAAGTGGCCTAAAGGTCATTTGATGTCTAAAATAGAAGTTATTTACGGTCAAAAGTAGTTGACCGGCCATAACCAGGCGTTTCTGGGTAACCCAGAAACAGCCAAGAACCGGTCTGACAAGATTTTTATCCGGCTAGATCGTTCAGTGTATTTATGTTTTGTTGTTTGTGTTGAATCTAAATTATAGTACGATAGTTCAACTCATGACATGTGCTTTTAGAACCTATAAATAATTCTTGTACTGGTTTTGGAAGTTGGTCAAAGGAGGTCAGACGATCATGAACTCAGTTTTCTGGGTAACCCAGAAAACTGATGAACAAGATCTCTGACAGACTTTGACCGGATCGAATATGCTTTATTTATTGTTGATATGTTGATGTTTTGTAATGGAATTGTAGTATCACATGTTGTCTACAAGCTGGAACTTTTAAATCATAAAACTATCACCTAGATCACAAGTTGTGGAAGCCCAAAACTGGCCAGTCGAACTGTTCTTCATTTTTGGTTAACCCAGAAAATGAAGAACAGCTCTGACAGCTTGTTCAAGGCTTCAGATCTCGTTTATTATATGTTGTAAGAACTTGTTTGTTGTTGGATCTTGTAGTCGTGCATTAGTACTACAATATCTGACTAATAACATGCCCATTAACATCAGGATCTGACCGAAAATCTTGGTCAAACTCGGTACCTGGTAAACTGCTATGAATGTTCTTGAAGGCTCAAGAACACCTATAGCGACGGTTCTGTCGCTATAGGGGCCTTCAGCGACGGTTTTTATTATTTATTTCCGGAAATTAATTAAAAATAGAAAAAAATAGTTTTTAATTATTAAAAATACAAAATAAATTATTAAAAATTATTTTAAATTCTGAAAATTAGTTTTTAATTATTTTAAATACATTTCATAAATATTTAATATTTTTGAAATATTAAAAGTAGTTAATTTATTTAATTATAATATTAAATAAATTATTTAAAAATGATTTTAATATTTGCAAAATCATTTAAAATTATATTATGGAATAAGAAAATAATTTAAGTTATTTTTGATAACTTTTAATATTATGTGATAATTTTCATTAATAAATTAATATTAATGATAATTAAGTTATTTATTAAATGAATTAAATAAATGAATTAAAAATGATTTTATTAAATTAAAAATCATTTTAAATAAGAATAAGGTATTTAAAAATATTTTAAGTTATAAAATATAACTTTTAATATTTAAAGGTAAATTTCATTAATTAATTATTATTAATGATGTTAAAGTTATTTAATAATTATATTAAATAAATTAGTTTTAAAATGATTTTATTATTTTAAAAATCATTTTAAATGAAAATAAAGTGTTTAAATATATTTTAAGTTATAAAATATAACTTTTAATATTTAAGGGATATTTTCATTAATAATTTAATATTAATGATATTTATTTAATGATTAATGATATTAAATTTATTTAATAATTATATTAAATAAATAGTTTAAAAATGGTTTTATTTATTTAAAAATCATTTAAAAATGATATAAGTGAATTAAAAATATTTTAAGTTATAATTTATGACTTTTAATATTTAGATAATAGTTTATTAATATTTAAATATTAATGGTAATTATTTAATAATGATTTTAAATGTTTTAAAAATCATTTAAGGGTAAAATTAATATGTTAAGAATATTTTGAGTTATTATACATAACTTTAATATTTTGGCAATGGTTTCATTAATAATTTAATATTGACTAAATATTAATGATAATAGAATTGATTAGTATTTAAATCATTTAATAATGATTCTGATATTTCAAAAATTATGGTAAATGGTAATAATTATTATAAGGTCATGAAAAATGATATGACTGTTATTTAATTAGTCTAAATGGATATTGAACAACTGTTTAGAGTCGTAGACTCGATAATTATTAATAAAGAAGTCGGTAGACCGACATGGTTCAGAAATTGATCTGGACTTGAAAATTTAGTTAGTTAATTATTTTATTTGTGATTCAATGGTGGATAAAGTTGTGTGACAATGTGATTAGGAATGAGTTAACTGTTTGTTTGTGATGCAATGACTGTGAAACATGTATGACAATGTGATTAGGTTATGTGCTGACTGCAATAAACAGTACTATGTGTTATGATATGTGATTCTAATCGATAGAATGATCTTATTAATGATAGGTTTCGGTATAACAGATAGATTTAAGTTGCGTAATTGTAAGCGGCGCATCAGGCAAGTATCCTACCTTTGCATTTTCTATATGCATTAGACAAGTGTAAGAATGTTTCAAAGTTATATTATTACTGTACAGATTGTTAAAGCCTATATTATATACGCCCATTGATTATCAACATGTTAGTATATGATATTTCAAATATATATTCTGTTCGTTAATTTCTATAAATGGTTATACCAGTGTCCCCACTTGGATAATCATTGTATTCAATCACATGTTGATACACCTTTGATATACATATATGTTGAATTATATAAGACCTTTGTTATAAAAACCCGACAGGTATGAACATCCCGATAATGGGAAAAATTTTATGCGCTACGGCGGACAAATGATAAACGATAATATCGTTCTAGCAATGTAGCATTGATCAATACAGGGCCCATGGACTATACACCCTCAGGCCCGTAAGCAATGTCGGTTTACAGATGAATTTCTGTTTAACCTTTTCAAAAATGAAAAACAATGTTCATGGTATGTCACAGAAACCCCATGTATAGTCAATACATAATTTCAAAAATTTGAACGAGGGTTGTTATGTTATTATTATTGGTACAGATTACTTCACAACTATTGACTGGTTATATATATATATATATATATATATATATAATACTTGCTGGGCACTCAAATGCTCATACTTGCTTAATTTAAATATTTTCAGCTAAGTGTGATCAGCTAGAAGGCTCGGCCAGGATCAAGTGAAAAGGAAAGCAAACAGAATTTGTTTATTTGTATATTTTGTAATAGATAAATTGTATTAAGTTAATGATATGTATTATATATCATGTAAAGAATGTTGTAAAGGTTGCGTACTTGGGATTAGACTCTGATAAATGTAAGTTAAGTTTAAAATTCATATTATTGTTATTATTATTAGTAATATTTTCGCTCAAAGAAATGGTATCGTGAAGTACCGAGTTCGGGTTTCAAGTATCCGGGTTCGGGGACTTTACAGGTTGGTATCAGAGCTATAGGGTTAGAAACTTTAGGTGGGTTAGACCTTAGGCTATAACCTTAGGACAGAGGGAAACGTTGAAAATACAAATAACTCATATAGAGTTTAAAGATATATGAATTGAATAAATTCATCGTCAAACAAAATAAAAGATAACTTATAAAACAATTATGTGCTGTGTGTATTTATTATTTGTTTGTCAAGATAATTTTTGTGTGTAGGTGTTAGAAAGGAACAGAATTAGGATACTCTTATGTCGTAAAGAATAAGTCAACTTCCATGACTGAGCCAATATCAAAGCTAATAGCTGCAATAGAGGCTCACATTGAAAGCTACCTCAAAGAGGTGGTTATTTTGGAAAGTATAGTACTGGATCAAGAAAACGCTAAGTATAACTGATAGGTAAAGTATAGCTAAAGGATTATAAGTGGTCAATGTCGAGTTCTTAAACTCGTATATTTGTGATGAGTTCTTAAACTCATAATGTGTTATAAGTTGTGACAAATTAGGTATAGTTGTGTGTAAATGGATATTGAGGATAATGGAAATGGATAGGTTATTAAGCAATTGATCGTTAGGGAAGGTGTAAGGAATAGGTAGTATGAGTATTAGTTGGATATGTATGATTTTAGGTGGTATATATGATAGGTATGTTGGTGTAATGTAATATTTTGTATAAGTTATGGCAGCGATTCCCGACTTTCAAGTCACAAAGGGATAGCGAATGTTAAAGCAATATGTGTTAAGGTATGTCCAGTATTTTGAATATGGATCTATATTGGGTTAATGGGATAAGTTGGTACAAATATAGTAAATATTTATCTGGTCACTACAGTAGACCGAGTTTTCAAAATATAATATTTTGAGTACATGATTATTTGAATAGAAAGTTTTGCGTTATATGTTAAGTGTTTACAATAAGGCTTAGAATGTAAGAATAATTTATGATAATGCCGTCAAAATAAAAAATGAAACCAAAGGATAGAAGGACCTGTAAACAAAGTTGGAGGATAACCAGACCCGACATCGAAATTTTTGCGAATGCGGATGATCAAGCTATGCAGAACGGAATACCAGTCGTGGGGAATCAACCAGACAATCGATCGACAAACTTGAAAGACTTCAAGACAATCGTATCGCAAGGATTTAGAAGATCAAATGACCTTGTAACAACGTTAGTAATAGCTAGAATAACGGCGGGGCAACAGACGACTCCTATCACCTATATGATAAAAGAAGATAATTTTGATAATACCGGAAATAAGCCGGGAGAATGTGATTAAAAGGAAAAGTTTGTGTGTGAAAAGTAAGGACAGGAGAGATATATATCCTTCCTAAATGTCCCAATCTAAGAATGTATAGTGAATGTGTTGTGTGCAAATCAATAAAGCATAAGGTAAAAGATTGTCCAAGAAAGGAAATGGAAACAAGGAATGCGAATACGGAACAAGGCAGCAGGACATTGGCGACAACGGGATTAACTTCAACAAACAAACCAACGAAATCAATCGCACGCGTCTTCAGCAGGACTGTTCGAGATTCGGTAGCAGCCGGGGATGCAACTCCAGGTATTAATCTAACCAATTTTTATTTTCTTATTATTTCCTTATATATAGTAAATTATTTTTATAAATTATTTTGAAGGAGGAATTTGAGTTCTTTTAGAAATCAAATTTCTGTTTAAGGGGATAGTGGGAGCTGTCGTTTACACTCCTAAATTAACCTCACTTTCACTTTACAAATTTAAACAATTAGCACAGTAGTAAGCAAGGATCGATCCCACAGAGAGTGATTTGTTTTATATTTATCCTATGATTTCTAATAAAAGGGGATTGTGAATTAATTAATTAAATTAACAAGAATAAATTAATAAGAATAAACAATGAATAAAAAGCTTCAGTTCTTCAGTTCAGTATCACCTTTTTACAATAATAGATTAATCAAGTTTAACATTATTTATCCTCCAATGAAACTAATGGTCCTAGGTAACAACAAGCTCTGCTACCCGAAACTCCCCTTAGATTGTCACTCAATGAAACAAGCTCTTCACAAGATTCTAACAATTATATAACCTAGAACAAGCTCTCTAGATTTAATATAATAGCAGCATTAATAACTAGGGAATTAGACTATTCCAAGCAACAAACACATAAGCTCGAATTGTTTAACTTGTCTTCTGATAATCATAGCAATACTCAAAAGCTTGTCCACAATCAGGTATTACTAATTACTACTTGTGATTAGAAACAATATCAATTACACGTAATATTATTCCTTGATCTAGCATATGATATTCGTTAACCAACTCAATCCTGCAGAAATCAAATTAGTTAAGCCAAATAGCATTCAGAAATTAAATCAGATTATCAAGAATGAATTTCATGTGAGAAGGAATAAATAATGAATACTCAATTAACCATTAATTATAAATAAGGTTCAACATCCCTTAGAACTGAATAAAAATAACTTAGCTCATGTCTTCAATCCTCCAATATTGTAGATGAGAGAATATAGTAGATGACTGAATTAATAAAACCTTGACTCTCATCCCCTATTTATAGTGCTAGACAAAGTCCTAAATCCTATAGGATGTAGAAATCCAAATCCTAAAAGGAATTACAAATCATAACTAGTTTCCATAAAGAAATAGAATTCAATTTGGAAATACATCTTAGTCTAAAGATATCCTAATTCTAATAGAAATATCAATCCAATTCCATGTTGAAATCTGCCAAAATCTGCATTTAGAAACTTTCCAAAAATCCAAGATTTTCTAATTTTCCCGCTCAAATTCGCTGGGGCGAATTTCCATTTTCTGCTGCGACGTCCTTTGGTAAAACGAGCATAAACTTTGATCCAGGAGGAGTTACGGGGCCTGCAACCTATCAAAACGAAGATATCGACGAGATATACAACTTTTATTCTTTGAGAATTGACAGAATCTTTCAGCATCAAGGTCTAAATCTGTCTCCAAGTGACTGCTGTGTAAATTGCAATTTCCAAACTTTGAGGTTCAACGTCCGTTTAGTAAATATATCATAACTTTTTCATATGAACTCCGACTGGGACGATTCAAGATGTTTCGGAAAACTAAAGAAGAGCTCTACAATAAAATTCAAGTTCCAAGCCAAGAACATGCTTCCAACTTAATGCTAAAAATCTTGCAATTTCCTCTTTTCCTCATTTCAGCTCCAATTCCTCCTGAAATCATTAAACACATTAATAAGCTCATATACACATGAAACATGCAATAAAACTAAATATAATGGAATCAAAATAAATGAATAATATGCACTCATCAAATTCCCCCACACTTAGCCTTTTACACGTCCTCGTGTAAACCAAAAGTTTGATTTTCAAAAAATTCTATTCAACCATAGTGTCAAAAGATTTCAAGATACAAATAATGACTATCAACACTAAATTTACAGAAATCTAATCAACGCCTTATCAATTAACTCACAATTACCAACTTTATCATTTCACCAATAAATTTCATTAAATCAAATTGTAGCCACATAAGTAACTTTCCCAAAATCATCATACTTACTCAACTTAGTTACCATGGAGCAAAAACCGTGCACACTGACTCATAAACAAGAACAAATTTTTCTTGCTTTTTTAATTTTTTTTTTCATAGAACCTTCTTTTTAGCACAGATGAATGTATTTTTATGCTTTTTCTTTTTTCGTATTTTTTTTCTTGACATGTGCAATGTCTCCTTTTCTTAGGCTTTTCAGAGTTACCCATTAGCGAACTTTCCACCAACGACTCCCAAACCAGATGATCTTAGGGCGCTAGGTGTAGAGACACCCCTAAGGGCTTACTTATTCAAGTAACAAAGGCCACAAAAGTTGACTAGTCAAGCTGCTTTTATCCATCACACTTTTCAGCGTGAATATCGATGCTTCCCGAGGCTTTGATACCCAGTTATTTCGTACAATGGACATTGAAGCAGATTTTCAATTTTTATTTTTTTTCCTTCTCTTTTTTTTTCATTCATCATTTTTTTCACATGGTTCTGCAACAACATAAGCAAGTTAAACAGTTCTAAGTTATGAAATTAGTGCACATAGACAACTCCACAAATAACTTAGCCAAATAAATATGCTTCTCATATTCAAGTACTCATGTATCAAAAATTCAATTCAAATCGGTTACTATGGATCATGACTTAGTCTTCATCATTCATTAACCAACTAAGCATTAAATAGATTTTGAAATGTAGCATTAATTTTCAATCTTTGACTTTAATCTTTTAACACATAGCCGGATAGAATCATGAAATCAAAATTTTCAAAAGCATTAATTTTTTTTAAATCCCCCATCAAAATCGGATCAATATTCCTAAATAAAATAAAAACCTAAATCTTCCCCCCACACTCAAACCTTACATTGTCCCCAATGTAAGAAAATCATGTAAAGAAAAAAAATACTACTAGCTAACATGCAATAAAAAAAAATTAAAAAGTAAAGGGATAGAAAAATCAAATCTGGAATCTTGGGTTGCCTCCCAAGCAGCTGCCCTTGTTTATTGTCATTGGCTTGACATCATCCTTCTCATCCTATGTAATTGGACTTGTGTACTTCAAGTGGACTGGTAACAATTTCAATTCTTCATTAGGAGCACCTTTCAGATCCTGATTTTGCTCCATTCCAGCCCTTAAATCCTCCATATATATTTTCTTAAGAGATTCCTGCACTATAGAGTCAACAACACCAATAGCAAAAATAAAATTAACATTACCAAGATACCTCTTAACTTTATATATGCCGAACTGGACATGTGCGTCGTCCAATTCCACGTGTAAGGTCTCATGGTGTTTATCATCGTGTTTTGTTGCTGGTACAAGGAAAGTATCATCATCTATGTCCTCCTTATAGAAATCTGCAGGAATTATTAATTCTTCCATCTCTGCCTCTTGTTCATCCTTTTCAGACTTTGAATACCTGATCTTTTCTTCAAATTTAGCAGTAGTCTCGAGCACATCCAAATGATTTCCACTAGTGAACTCCTTCTCATCTTTAAGTTTTTGTTCCCTATTCGCCATTTCTTCAAGGAATTTTTCATTAGACTCTGTATACCACGTTGAATTTTTTCCAACTTTCCAATTCCTTGTTAGAACTTGGGGAAAAGGTAGTTTCGGTTTATAAGCAGAAAGAGGTGGAAATTTGTGCTTGAGTACATCACTGCTGCCTATTTCACTATTGTCGGACTTACTTTGTATTGACTTTTCTTGCTGCTGATCCTCTGCACCACATCTTAATGTTATGGAACTTACATTTTTAACAGTGTGAGAAAGTGACCTTCCTACCGTGGTTGCAAGTTGACCAACTTGGTCCCTCAGATCTTGAACAGAAGTTCTTGTCTCCTGCTGGAATTGTTGTGTTTGACACATGAACTGTTGTGTTTGGTTCATGAATGCCTTGAACATATTCTCCATAGATGTCACAGAATTGATAGGTACTTCTTGATTTTCTGTGTGGTACTGAGGTTGAGCTTGCTTAATACCTTGCGTATTCTTTGTAGCCATTTGTCGAACCAAAGCAGTTAAATCAGAAATCTGCTGCTCCAAGTCTCTCGTGCTTACCCCATTTACCCTTTGTAGTGTGTGATCCATCTTAGTTCCATACTGCTGTGAGTTAGCTGCCATGTTTGCAATTAAGTTCCTTGCCGCTTCTGGAGTCTTGTTTACCAGTGCTCCTCCACTTGCTGCATCAATCATGCTTCTTTCCGTTGGTAACAACCCCTCATAGAAGTACTGGATCAAGTAATGTTCATCAATTCCATGAGGTGGACAACTGGAACACAACTTCTTGAACCTCTCCCAATACTCATAGAGATTTTCTCCATTGAACTGCCTGATTCCACATATCTCCTTTCTTATATCGGTAACTCTTGATGCAGGAAAATACCTCTCCAAGAACAACCTTTGCATATCAGTCCATGATCGTATTGATCCAGAAGGTAGATAGTATAACCAGTCTTTAGCCAAATCTGCTAATGAGAATGGAAAAAGTCTAAGCTTGATCTGCTCCTCTGCCACTCCTTGTGCTTTCATCGTGGAACACACAACATGGAACTCCTTTAGATGCTTATATGGATTTTCACCTGTAAGACCACGAAAAGTAGGCAAAAGATGAATTAGTCTAGAGTTAATTTCAAAAGCAACATTTAAAGTAGGAGACTCAATACAAAAAGACGGTTGAGTCAGATCAGGAGTAGCCAGTTCTTTCAAAGTTCTGTTATTTTGTGGCACCGCCATCTCTTCCAATTCAAATGATGGAACAAGAGCTTCTTTTATATTTGCAGTTTTCTCTATCTCTTGATCAAAATTTAAGTCAATAAAGTTAGAGGATTGAGTCATAAAACAAAAACAAAAACAAAATAATAAATAATAAAAATAAACAAAAACAAAGAATAAACAAAACAAATAACACTCCCCGGCAACGGCGCCAAAATTTGGGAGCTGTCGTTTACACTCCTAAATTAACCTCACTTTCACTTTACAAATTTAAACAATTAGCACAGTAGTAAGCAAGGATCGATCCCACAGAGAGTGATTTGTTTTATATTTATCCTATGATTTCTAATAAAAGGGGATTGTGAATTAATTAATTAAATTAACAAGAATAAATTAATAAGAATAAACAATGAATAAAAAGCTTCAGTTCTTCAGTTCAGTATCACCTTTTTACAATAATAGATTAATCAAGTTTAACATTATTTATCCTCCAATGAAACTAATGGTCCTAGGTAACAACAAGCTCTGCTACCCGAAACTCCCCTTAGATTGTCACTCAATGAAACAAGCTCTTCACAAGATTCTAACAATTATATAACCTAGAACAAGCTCTCTAGATTTAATATAATAGCAGCATTAAGAACTAGGGAATTAGACTATTCCAAGCAACAAACACATAAGCTCGAATTGTTTAACTTGTCTTCTGATAATCATAGCAATACTCAAAAGCTTGTCCACAATCAGGTATTACTAATTACTACTTGTGATTAGAAACAATATCAATTACACGTATTATTATTCCTTGATCTAGCATATGATATTCGTTAACCAACTCAATCCTGCAGAAATCAAATTAGTTAAGCCAAATAGCATTCAGAAATTAAATCAGATTTTCAAGAATGAATTTCATGTGAGAAGGAATAAATAATGAATACTCAATTAACCATTAATTATAAATAAGGTTCAACATCCCTTAGAACTGAATAAAAATAACTTAGCTCATGTCTTCAATCCTCCAATATTGTAGATGAGAGAATATAGTAGATGACTGAATTAATAAAACCTTGACTCTCATCCCCTATTTATAGTGCTAGACAAAGTCCTAAATCCTATAGGATGTAGAAATCCAAATCCTAAAAGGAATTACAAATCATAACTAGTTTCCATAAAGAAATAGAATTCAATTTGGAAATACATCTTAGTCTAAAGATATCCTAATTCTAATAGAAATATCAATCCAATTCCATGTTGAAATCTGCCAAAATCTGCATTTAGAAACTTTCCAAAAATCCAAGATTTTCTAATTTTCCCGCTCAAATTCGCTGGGGCGAATTTCCATTTTCTGCTGCGACGTCCTTTGGTAAAACGAGCATAAACTTTGATCCAGGAGGAGTTACGGGGCCTGCAACCTATCAAAACGAAGATATCGACGAGATATACAACTTTTATTCTTTGAGAATTGACAGAATCTTTCAGCATCAAGGTCTAAATCTGTCTCCAAGTGACTGCTGTGTAAATTGCAATTTCCAAACTTTGAGGTTCAACGTCCGTTTAGTAAATATATCATAACTTTTTCATATGAACTCCGACTGGGACGATTCAAGATGTTTCGGAAAACTAAAGAAGAGCTCTACAATAAAATTCAAGTTCCAAGCCAAGAACATGCTTCCAACTTAATGCTAAAAATCTTGCAATTTCCTCTTTTCCTCATTTCAGCTCCAATTCCTCCTGAAATCATTAAACACATTAATAAGCTCATATACACATGAAACATGCAATAAAACTAAATATAATGGAATCAAAATAAATGAATAATATGCACTCATCAGATAGATAACCTTTTTGCTGAATAGTTAAAGATCGGATCGATCAACCATGATCGAGATCTACTTGGAATGATTGTGTATACTATGTACCCTGGTATATATAGGTTTTAAAGTGGTGATTCCGGGGACGGAATCTTTATAAGGGAGGGTGAATGTGACAACCCGATATTTTCTATATAAATAAATCATAAATTTTGCGTATAATTTTTTTTATTATTTATTAAAATAAATATGAATGATATGTGTCAAGGAAATGTGTAATTATAATTATATGTGTGATAAATAAAATTTATTTATTACATTAAGTATTGCAAATAAATTTATTTTAGAATTATTGATTATTATCAATTATAATTTTTATACTAATTAATTCCTTATTAGAAATGTTTTATTAATTATTTTTCAAGGAAAATATAATCTTATATTAATTAAATAATATAGGAAATAATTTTAGAATAATTATTTATTTTAAAGGTAAGAATGCATGAAAGGTATTATGTAAGTAATTATGTGATGAATATAAAACATATTTATTACATGAATGGTTATGAATAATTTTCATTATAAATTACATTCTTATAATAATTAATTTTATAGTAAAAATGTTTTTAATGTGTATTTTCCATGGAAATATGATAATTATATTATATATGATATGATTATAGAATTTTTATAATAAATATTTTATTATATGAAATTATTTTAGAATAGTTAAGTGAATTATTTTTACTTAATTATAAGGTTTTATATGAAAGATAAATCAGATATGGAATCTAAACCCTAATTCTGGGTTTTGCTCAAGGAATGAGAATAATAATATTATATTATTATTTGTCAGTGTTATAGATATGTATGGTTATGTGTGTAATGTTAATGTGTGAAACGGTTTTATTATATTACAACTAAACCCTAATAATATTTTTATAAACCCTAATTATGGGTCTGAATTAAGGAATGATAATAATATTATAATATTTTGATTTTTCAGTGCTATAAATATGTACTGTATGTTTGTGGACTGACAATGGTTGGTCAATTATGGTGTAAAATGCCAAAACCCTAATTTAAACTGTTAAACCCTAAGTTAAAGCCGAATGCCAACTTAAGATTGCTATGTAATCATGTTAATGTGATTTATGATCGGTGTTTATATATTAACCCTAATTAGGGAGAATCGTAATTATTCAAAACCCTTATTATTATTATTATTATTATTATTATTATTATTATTATTATTATAATCCTTAATTATAATTTTGGAACCCTATTTGAATTGAAACTCTAAAGCGAAAGTCATTCACGACTTTGAGAATTTGTAATCACAATAATGTGATTAACGACTGGTGATATAGAATTAAAACCTTAATTTCTTAAATTAGAAACCCTATATAATAATTAGCTAATTTCTAAATGAAAAATCCTAATTTAAAACTCAGGATGAGTTCGACACTGTTCTATAACTGTGTTATATGGTGCATGCATGTTATATATATTATATAATTCTATATTGATTAGGTAAACCCTAATTAATAATTTAGAAATACTAATTTCTAAGAAACCCTAATATTTATAAACCCTAATTTATTTAAATTGTAAACCCTAATTGTTGATTTGGAAAGCTTAATACTAATTAGTGTATCTTAAACCTAATTAGTAAGGTGTTAAGTCATTAGAAACCTAATTAATTAAGAAACCCTAATTTTGTATTTTAGAAACTAGAAATTTTATTATTTTATTTATTATATTATATTTTTGTGCAAATCCTAATTTTTGAAATTCTTGAAATTATTGTTAAACCCTAAAATGGTCCAAATCATAAACCCTAAACCCTAAGGGTTTGCCAAATGACTAGAATGCCATTAAATTAAAAAACCAAATGACATTTTTGCCCCTAAGTGTATTATTTTGGCTAAATAATAGGCTTTGACATTTAGGGGAAGTTGGTGACCAAATCGAACCACCCCATGTGCCTTAAATCTCAGCAAATCTTCAGCATTCCAGCCAAATCCAATGCACCCATGTATTATAAATAAATTGGAGAGAGAAAGAATTCATTTATTTGCTCAATTTTTCACCAAGGTCATCCTAGACCCTCTCTCTCTAAAAAGCTTCGAAATTATATAGTATATCAGTCCTAAATCAAAGCCCCACCTTTACCAAAAACAGATCAAGAAGTCAGAATAAGAATTGGATCGAAAAGGTATAAACCCTAGCCCAAAAATCTGTCCAATTTTCTGTTGTTAGATTTTATGTTTGATGTGTTAAACATGTTGATTATGGTGTCAATAGATGATCTGGGTTGCTAGATGTTAGATCCATAACATCTAGAGTCTCGGATTTGATGATTTTGCAAATCTGGAAAAATTAGGTTTTGTGGTCTGACAACGAATGTCAGTGGCCTCAGATCCTTGATGGTTTATGATTTATGTTGTTTTTAAGTTGTTACGTGTAGCCTGTATTGTGGTCTGTAATCTGAAAGTAGGCCTCAAGGTCATTTGATGTCTAAAATAGAAGTTATTTACGGTCAAAAGTAGTTGACCGGCCATGACCGAACGTTTCTGGGTAACCCAGAAACAGCCAAGAACCGGTCTGACAAGATTTTTATCCGGCTAGATCGTTCAGTGTATTTATGTTTTGTTGTTTGTGTTGAATCTAAATTATAGTATGTTAGTTCAACTCATGATATGTGCTTTTAGAACCTATAAATAATTCTTGTACTGGTTTTGGAAGTTGGTCAAAGGAGGTCAGACGATCATGAACTCAGTTTTCTGGGTAACCCAGAAAACTGATGAACAAGATCTCTGACAGACTTTGACCGGATCGAATATGCTTTATTTATTGTTGATATGTTGATGTTTTGTAATGGAATTGTAGTATCACATGTTGTCTATAAGCTGGAACTTTTAGATCATAAAACTATCACCTAGATCACAAGTTGTGGAAGCCCAAAACTGGCCAGTCGAACTGTTCTTCATTTCTGGGTAACCCAGAAAATGAAGAACAGCTCTGACAGCTTGTTCAAGGCTTCAGATCTCGTTGATTATATGTTGTAAGAACTTGTTTGTTGTTGGATCTTGTAGTCGTGCATTAGTACTACAATATCTGACTAATAACATGCCCATTAACATCAGGATCTGACCGGAAATCTTGGTCAAACTCGGTACCTGATAAACTGCTATGAATGTTCTTGAAGGCTCGAGAACACCTATAGCGATGGTTCTGTCGCTATAGGGGCCTTCAGCGACGATTTTTATTATTTATTTCCGGAAATTAATTAAAAATAGAAAAAAATAGTTTTTAATTATTAAAAATACAAAATAAATTATTAAAAATTATTTTAAATTCTGAAAATTAGTTTTTAATTATTTTAAATACATTTCATAAATATTTAATATTTTTAGAATATTAAAAGTAGTTAATTTATTTAATTATAATATTAAATAAATTATTTAAAAATGATTTTAATATTTGAAAAATCATTTAAAATTATATTATGGAATAAGAAAATAATTTAAGTTATTTTTGATAACTTTTAATATTATGTGATAATTTTCATTAATAAATTAATATTAAAGATAATTATGTTATTTATTAAATGAATTAAATAAATGAATTAAAAATGATTTTATTAAATTAAAAATCATTTTAAATAAGAATAAGGTATTTAAAAATATTTTAAGTTATAAAATATAACTTTTAATATTTAAAGGTAAATTTCATTAATTAATTATTATTAATGATGTTAAAGTTATTTAATAATTATATTAAATAAATTAGTTTTAAAATGATTTTATTATTTTAAAAATCATTTTAAATGAAAATAAAGTGTTTAAATATATTTTAAGTTATAAAATATAACTTTTAATATTTAAGGGATATTTTCATTAATAATTTAATATTAATGATATTTATTTAATGATTAATGATATTAAATTTATTTATTAATTATATTAAATAAATAGTTTAAAAATGGTTTTATTTATTTAAAAATCATTTAAAAATGATATAAGTGAATTAAAAATATTTTAAGTTATAATTTATGACTTTTAATATTTAGATAATAGTTTATTAATATTTAAATATTAATGGTAATTATTTAATAATAATTTTAAATGTTTTAAAAATCATTTAAGGGTATAATTAATATGTTAAGAATATTTTGAGTTATTATACATAACTTTAATATTTTGGTAATGGTTTCATTAATAATTTAATATTGGATAAATATTAATGATAATAGAATTGATTAGTATTTAAATCATTTAATAATGATTCTGATATTTCAAAAATTATGGTAAATGGTAATAATTATTATAAGGTCATAAAAAATGATATGACTGTTATTTAATTTGTCTAAATGGATATTGAACAACTGTTTAGAGTCGTAGACTCGATAATTATCAATAAAGATGTCGGTGGACCGACATGGTTCAAAAATTATTCTGGACTTGGAAATTTAGTTAGTTAATTATTTTATTTGTGATTCAATGGTGGATAAAGTTGTGTGACAATGTGATTAGGAATGAGTTAACTGTTTGTTTGTGATGCAATGACTGTGAAACGTGTATGACAATGTGATTAGGTTATGTGCTGACTGCAATAAGCAGTACTATGTGTTATGATATGTGATTCTAATCGATAGAATGATCTTATTAATGATAGGTTTCGGTATAACATGATAGATCTAAGTTGCGTAATTGTAAGCGGCGCATCAGGCAAGTATCCTACCTTTACATTTTCTATATGCATTGGACAAGTGTAAGAATGTTTCAAAGTTATATTATTACTGTACAGATTGTTAAAGCCTATATTATATACGCCCATTGATTATCAACATGTTAGTATATGATATTTCAAATATATATTCTGTTCGTTAATTTTTATAAATGGTTATACCAGTGTCCCCACTTGGATAATCATTGTATTCAATCACATGTTGATACACCTTTGATATACATATATGTTGAATTATATAAGACCTTTGTTATAAAAACCCGACAGGTATGAACATCCCGATAATGGAAAAAATTTTATGCGCTACGGCGGACAAAGGATGAACGATAATATCGTTCTAGCATTGTAGTATTGATCAATACAGGGCCCATGGACTATACACCCTCAGGCCCGTAAGCAATGTCGGTTTACAGATGAATTTCTATTTAACCTTTTCGAAAATGAAAAACAATGTTCATAGTATGTCGCAGAAACCCCATGTATAGTCAATACATAATTTCAAAAATTTGAACGAGGGTTGTTATGTTATTATTATTGGTACAGATTACTTCACAACTATTGACTGGTTGTAGAAGAATATTATAAAGAAAACATTTAAATTCTTTCAGCTTATATATATATATATATATATATATATATATATATATATATATATATATATATATATATATATATAATACTTGCTGGGCACTCAAATGCTCATACTTGCTTAATTTAAATATTTTCAGCTAAGTGTGATCAGCTAGAAGGCTCGGCCAGGATCAAGTGAAAAGGAAAGCAAACAGAATTTGTTTATTTGTATATTTTGTAATAGATAAATTGTATTAAGTTAATGATATGTATTATATATCATTTGAAGAATGTAGTAAAGGTTGCGTACTTGGGATTAGACTCTGATAAATGTAAGTTAAGTTTAAAATTCATATTATTGTTATTATTATTAGTAATATTTTTGCTCAAAGAAATGGTATCGTGAAGTACCGAGTTTGGGTTTCAAGTATCCGGGTTCGGAGACTTTATATCAGAAAAGCCTATCTATTACATCATAAGATCAACCTAACAGTTTTGATCTTTCTATCTATACATTCTAAAACAGAATGATACACGTTGAAAGCTTAGATCAGCCTAACAATCTTGATCTTTCCATCACTAAGTCCTTGTACATAAATTCAATTAAGGACCTTACAATAATCACAAGCATATTAAAACATCAAATCATGCTATGCATTCTCCCAACAATCTCCCCCTATTTGATGTTGAAATAACTAAGGAGATTTGTTGATATGATTATTGATTATATGCAGTGTAGAAAAATAAACATGACTTAGTATTTCAGTGAGCAGCTGAAATTTCTAGAGAATAAGCATGAATTTTTTGATGTATGAAGATAGATGTTACATTTGAAATAGATACATTAATAGGAAGTGAAATTCAACTTATCTCTATTTTCTTGGCTTCTTGCTCCTTGTAGGATTTGCCTTTTCTTCTGCTCTCCTTTTTCTGCTGGCTTCATCTCTCTTAGCCAAATCTTCGAGCTCACTGGGACTTAATCTTGGATTATGGTCGTGCCTGTTCATAAATGTCGGATCTCTAATTGGCATTCTTAGGCCTGTTGAGGTTACTCTTTGTGAGCTAGAAGCTGGCCCTTGACTTCTTAAAGGTTGAGCCACTAAGACTTCCTGCTGATCTGATCGTTGAGTCTGCTGAGAGATATGCCTTGCAGGCGGATTCCTTGTTGTTTGGAATCCGCGTCCCTTATGTCCTTGGCCTGCACGATCTCCTTCCCGATCTCCCTTTCCTCTTTTCTCCCCCTTTATATCAGCATCAAGAGTTCGAATGTCATCTGACAGACGAGCAACTCCTTGGACAAGTTCGTTTAGCAGACTTTTGGTCTGAGCAATGTCTTCTCTATTTTCTTCAATGAGGACTTCAGACCTTGCTTCTCTTTGTTGAAGGATGGATAGAATGTTGTCTGTTTGTTGGCAGCTGCTGACATAGAATTGTTGAAATTCTTTGACAGCAATCTGAAGATTTTGAATGCTCTACAACATCTGTTTGTTCTGAGATTCTTGATTTTGCTGTAAGATTAAGACAGCATCCCTATGTCTTTTGGCTGCTTGGAAGTGAATGTCATCCCTGTCCTTTATGCTTTGAAGCATTTCTCTGATAATCTCTTTTAGTGTTTTGGACAATTCAGAGCTCAGAGATTGTGGAAGGGTGTTTGCAGCATTGATCATGGATATCAATCTCAGCTGAATCAGTTCAGAGTGATCATCAAGACTCTCTTCTAGTTCCTTGATCACTTTCTTAGACATAGCTGATAGATCGGCCTTGGTAGACAATTCTGAGAGAATCTCATCCATCTGGGGAAATCTTGAGGAAGAGGGTGGTGCATTGTTGAATTGTTCTTTTAGGGAGCAGAGAGCAAGTTCAAGATTAAAGCATTCATTTCTGGACGAGGAAGGGATGTCTGATGGAGGGGCTTGAGTTTGGATGGATGGGATAGGTGACTCTACGATTTCGATATTTGATTCTTCTAGAGGACCATAGCCTGGAATTGTAGAGCAGGGAATTTGTTGGAGCTGAGCAAAGTTGGCTTCTTCTGGTTCTTCAGTTACAGAATTTTGGGATTCTGTAACTGGAAAGTGATTTATTGGGTTGAGAACCACTTCCAGCCATTTAGGAAATTCATAGAAATAACTAAATGAAGATGATGGCTGATGATTAACTCTAAAGCTTGTAGGGATAGTCAATACCTCAGATTTGGCATTTGATGAGGAATGGTTTGTAATCAACTTTTTAGCAAAGATGACTTCCCTTGGAAATCCATGAGCCAGAACTGTGATTGCTGGATATTTCTTGAAGATCCAGAACATGTGGTCCCATGATTTCATAATCTGAGCTTGATGGTATGCCATCATGGGCAGGTAAGAAAACATTTGGTTGTACAGATAGCTTCTGTATCCATCTTTACCTATACTAGTTATTTCAAGCTCATAATCATCATCCTCTTTCTCTTCTTTGTTGTCTTCTGAAGAATCCATTATCTCAATGACCTTTGGCATTGGTTCATCTTTATCTTGAGCAAGGACTTCTTCTTTAGTCATTAGGATATTATGAGGCTCCCCCTCAATATGATCATCTTCTTTTAGAAACTCCCCCTCAGCTGGAACTTCTTCTTGAGCAGTAGGCTTCTCCCCCCTCAGCTGATGCATTCTTCTCTTCGGTTGCTTGGGGAAGTTCTACTTTTACAGCCATGCTCTTGGCTTCCTTCTTCAGAACTTTTTCATTTTCAAGAATATACTTCTTGACCAGCTTTCTCTTTGCTTTGCTGGTTTTTTCTTTGGTTGTTTTGCCACATTGACCGGCCACTATCCTTGAAGCAGCTTCCTCCATTTCTGCCACACTTGGCCTGGTTTCAGAGAACAGCAGAGTCTCTATGATTGAAGACACTGTTGGTCTTTTAGACTCATGACCAACCTTATTCTTCTTTAAGAGTTATGAAATGGTGGCTTGATCCTCTTCAGCCTCCTCTTGCTATTGTATGTTCCTCAGCCTCCTTAGAGTCTCTATGTCAGAGGACTCTAGAGGCATGTTAGTTGCAGATCCTTGAGGCTCTTCGACTTGTGTTCCCCTCATCTTTCTCTTGCCCTTGCTTTTCCTGACAAGAGCAAAGGGTTCTCCTTTATCTGCTTCTTCTTCTTCTTCAGCTTCATTGACAATAGCCATTCCTGCTTCCCCTTGTTCCCCAGTTCTCCCACTGGACTCTGTCATCATTCTTGTATATTCAGCAGGGTTTCTTTCCCAGTTTTTAAACAACTGCTGAGTCATTCTTCGGTTTGGGTTGATGGCTTCTCCTTCATCATCCCCAATTTTATCACCCACAGCAGATTGCAGAATGATGCTAATAAATCTCCCATACAGCATCTTCTGAGTACTTTTTGATTTCTTTGAGCCTACAATCCACTTGCCGATCCACTCAAGTAGTATGGCTCCATAATTTAGTTGAATTCCAAGAGTTATGGCAGTCATGAGTTTGAGTTGAACTTCATTAACAGAGTCATGACCTGAACTCTTACAGCAGATACACTTCCCAACAATATCAGCTAGAAATTCATACCTTTGAGGGAATTCCTTCTTTTTATAGCCTTTTACAGAGGATTTCTTTTTGTGATGCATTCTCTTCAATCCCTCTTCAAATCTTATGCTGTCGAGAAGTGAGTGCCCTATATCCTTGAAACCTAGGGCCAGATTGAAGTTTTCTTCCCTTAGCGTCATTTCAACTCCTCTTACTCGTGTAGTGATGGTGTTGAGTTCGTACACTCCATTCTTGTAGAACTCCTTCACTAACTCGAGATAGATGAGGGTGTCGGTACTCAGCGCCTCTTCGAGACCTGCCTTCTTTAGTAGTGCTAAGGTCTTGTGAAACTTTGGTGGAGCATCCTTGAACTCATCGAAACAGAGTCTGTAGCCTGAGATTACATTTGAAACAGCCATGATTCTGTGGTTGAGAAGTGGAATACGATTGAGCTTTCTCTTGAGTTAGGGTTTTGCTTTGAGAGAGAGAGAGAGAGATAATCTTTTGAACTTCAAATTTCAAAAATATGGTTCCAATTTGTACTTGTAGCTTCCCTCTCTCTTTTTGACTTAGTGGGACAGGTGTCGCCTTTTGCTTGGCTCTACGTTTTTGATTTACTTGAATGTACTGATTTGCCCTTTGAGTCTTCAGTGCTAAGATGTCCTTAGAATGACTACGATCGTAGAGGTAGTCTTCTGGTCAGTTGAGTCTGTCTACCATTCGTAGAGTTTGTTCTACGATCGTCGAGTCTGTTTTACAAACGTCGAGTCCGTTCGACAGTCGTTGAGTCTGATCATCATTCGTAGAGTCTGTCCGACATCATTGAGTCTGATCATTATTCGTAGAGTCTGTCCTACGATCGTCGAGTCTGTCTTACGATCGTCGAGTCTATCCTTTCTACTCTACGGTCGTGGACTTCCCTTGATCATGTCTATGATATTGAGTTTAGCCTTTGTACCTGTTATGGTTAGCACAATCTAGAGCATATATTTCATGGTTGAAGATTAAGCATGCCTAGTTCACTTAATAACTTATTGAATCTGGATTCATCTAGTGGTTTAGTAAAAACATCTGCAAGTTGATTTTCAATAGGGATATATTGTAGTGATATAGTTCCATTTTACACATGATCCCTAATGAAGTGATACCTTATTTCAATATGCTTGGTCCTAGAATGCATAACAGGATTATGAGTTATTGCTATGGCACTTGTGTTATCACAGTGTATAGGTATTGATTTGAAATCAAACCCATAATCAGCTAGCTGGTTTCTCATCCATAGAATTTGAGCACAGCAGCTGCCAGCAGTAATATATTCAGCTTCTGCAGTCGAAGTGGACACTGAGTTTTTCTTTTTACTGAACCAGGACACAAGCCTATTTCCTAGCAATTGACAGGTGCCACTGGTACTCTTTCTATCTATTTTACATCCTGCAAAATCAGCATATGTGTATCCTGTTAGTTCAAATGAGGATTCCTTGGGATACCAAAGCCCCAAGTAAGGTGTGCCTTTGAGATACCTGAAGATCCTTTTTACAGCAGATAAATGAGACTCTTTAGGGTTAGCCTGAAATCTAGCACATATGCATGTTGCGAACATTATGTCTGGTCTACTGGCAGTTAGGTATAAAAGAGAACCTATCATACCTCTGTATTGAGTTATATCAATACCTTTACCATTCTCATCTTTGTCAAGCTTAGTTGCAGGAGCAATTGGTGTTTTCATGGGAGAAGCTGATTCCATGTCATACTTCTTTAACAAGTCTTTGATGTATTTAGCTTGATTTATGAATATTCCTTCATCAATTTGCTTCACTTGTATTCCAAGGAAGAAATTCAGCTCACCCATCATGCTCATTTCAAACTTGCTCTGCATTAGCTTAGAGAATCTCTTACATAATTTTTCGTCAGTAGAACCAAAAATGATGTCATCAACATATATTTGAACTAGTAAGACTTTATCTTTGTGCTTTCTAAGGAATAATATGGTATCTACCCTACCTCTAGTGAACCCATTTTCTATTAAGAAGTTAGTTATTGTTTCATACCATGCTCTAGGTGCTTGTTTAAGACTATATAAGGCTTTATCTAATCTATAGACATAATTGGAAAGAGATGGATTGATAAAACCTGGAGGTTGTTCGACATAGACTTCTTCTTGAAGCTCTCCATTTAGAAATGCACTCTTGACATCCATCTGAAAGACTTTGAACTTCATGTGGGCAGCAAAGGCAAGAAAGATTCTGATGGCTTCTAGTCTGGCAACGGGTGCAAAAGTCTCATCATAGTCGATACCTTCTTCTTGAGAATAGCCCTTTGCTACTAATCTTGCCTTGTTCCTGGTAATGACCCCATCTTCATCCATTTTGTTTCTGAAGACCCACTTAGTTCCTATCACTGGATGATCATTTGGTCTTGGCACCAATCTCCACACTTTGCTTCGTTCAAATTGGTTGAGTTCTTCTTGCATAGCTTCTATCCAACTGGAGTCTTCCATTGCATCCTCTATTTTCTTTGGCTCAATTTGTGACAGGAACCTTTGATAGAAACATTCATTCAGAGTAGCAGATCTTGTTTTGATTCTAGCATTCGGATCTCCAATGATTAGATCCTGAGTGTGATCTCTTGCCCATCTGCTGACAGTTGGAACATCTGTCCTGATGCCTTCTTGTCTTAAGTTTTCAAGGTCTATTTCTTCTTCTTGGAGTGGAGGTTCATTATCTTGGATGGTCCTCTCTACGATTGCATTATCATGCTCTACGATTTCTCTGTCTGGTACTACACTCGTAGTGTTGACCTCGACGACTTCAGTCGTAGTGTTTGCATCATTGGTCGTAGTGTCTTGAGGTACTGCTTTGTCTAAGTCAGTTTCATCAAAAATGACGTGTATTGAGACTTCGACATTCAGCATCTTTTTGTTGAACACTCTGTATGCCTTGCTGTCCGTGGCATACCCAAGGAAGATTCCTTCATCTGATTTTGGTTGAAATTTTGTCAGGTATTGTTTTCCATTGTTGAGAATATAGCATGCACATCCAAATACATGGAAGTAGCTGACACTTGGCTTTCTTCCTTTCCATAGTTCGTAGGGAGTCTTCTTGATCGTAGAGTGAATTAGTGATCTGTTCTGAGTGTAGCATGCAGTGTTGACTGCTTCTGCCCAAAAGTATTCAGGCAGACGGGTTGCTGCTAGTAAAGTTCTCCCAGCCTCTATCAGGGTTCTGTTCTTTCTTTCAGCGACTCCATTTTTTTGAGGAGTTCGTGGAGCTGAGAAGTTATGATTGATGCCATTGTCTGTGCAGAACTGATCCATTTCTGAGAAATCGAATTCTCTGCCATGATCACTCCTTATAGCCTTGATTTTCTCTCCTTTCTCGTTCATCTCCATTCTGAACATCTTAATTAATTCGGAGCTTGTCTCATCCTTTGAAATTAGGAAGAATACCCATGTGAATCGAGTGTAGTCATCAACTATGACTAGAGAGTATCTTTTTCCTCCGAGACTGGTTGTTGGGATTGGCCCAAAGAGATCCATGTGAAGCAACTGCAGGGGCTTGTCAATAGAGTTATCAGTCTTGCTTTTGAATGAGCTTCTGGTTTGTTTTCCAAATTGACAGGCATTACATTCCCTTTCCTTTACAAAGTTGAACTTAGGAAGGCCATCCACGAGATCTTTTGATGCCAGTTTGGACATGCTTTTAAAGTTGAGATGGGATAATCTTCGATGCCATAGCCAGGTCATCTCTTCAGAAGCTTTAGCTAGAAAACATATTATCTCGTCTGAGCTTAGTTGTCCAAGATTTACTGTGTAGACATTTCCTTCTCTTGTTCCGGTTAGCTTTACTGCAGATGTCTTCAAATCTCTGACTTGACATTGATTATTGATGAATGTTACTTGATGTCCCTTGTCGCAGAGTTGACTAATGCTTAGAAGGTTGTGCTGCAGACCTTCCACATAGGCCACTTTACTGAATGATATCACACCATTTCCGGCTGAGCCATAGCCTCTTGTCTTGCCAGTACCATTATCTCCAAAGATGACTGAGGGACCCTCCTTTTCTACATAGTTGGATAGTAGAGCTTTGTTCCCTGTCATATGCCTCGAGCAACCACTGTCCAGATACCATGTTGAGGACGTGGAGCTCTTTTCCTGTCAAAACATTTGAACCTTCATTTTGGTATCCATATTTGCATGGGTCCTTCTTTGTTAGTGCCTTTGGGGACCGAAATTTGTCTAATCTTGGGTCTCACATGCATGGAATTATAATAACACTTTGTGGCCCTATGACCATATTTATTGCATATGAAGCATCTATTATAATGCATGTCTGTGTGTGTGTAGTGATTCATCTTCCACTTGGACTTGTATGGTTCCTTAGTTAACCTTCTGTTAAACTGACTCTCTTTCTTCCACGTGTCCTTAGGTTTCATAAATAGTGATGAGTGTGCCTTACCTCTACTGTACCTTCCTAGTTGATTCGTAGAGTTAATTTTGTTTGACTCTACGATTCTTCGAGGTTGGTAAGTAGAGGTTGGGTTACTCTTTTCCTTGATGAAACCCAGACCAGCGTGAGATCTTTTACTTCTCTGAGTATAACTAGCGACAGTGGAACAAGGTTGAACTGGTTCTTCCAACTGTGAGGATTTCACACAAGCAATGCCTCTACCAAAACTTGAGACATTACTGGTGCTAGTTTCTATTGTCTTTTCCATACTTAGCTCTGAGATGGATTCCCCAAAGCCTAAGCCCGTTCTGTCGAATGCGCTTTTCTGACTAGAGAGCAGGCAATCCATGGAAGATGTGGATCTGTTCCATGCAGAGATAGTCTTCTCTAGATCCTCAATTTTAGTGGTTATCATAGACTCTCTTTGAGCTTGATGTGTGTTTGTCTGTTTCAAAGTTTCATTCTCAACTTCAAGCTTGGAGAGAAGATTAGTACTTAGAAGGGCTGTTTCAAGCTCTTCTTGAACTTTCTTCTTCTCCTCTTGAAGAAGAGAATGATCTTTAGACAAGACTCTGAACCACTTCATGTATTGATGTAGATCAGTGGTTATGCCATGCAAAGCAGTTCTTAAGTCACTTATATCTACATCAGGAGAATTAAAATCAAATACCTCATCGATATTTACATCATGTATGTTTAGGCTTTGTTTGTCCTTTGCATGTTTGGTCATTAAGCACAGATTGGCCATATGTGGTTCTTCCTCATCTCCGGAGTCTGCATTTGAGTCGTTATCTGAATCACTCCACGATCCTCCGGAAACCAGGACTTTGTCTCCTTTCTGAGGCCTCTTGGTTCCTTTGTATTCTTTCTTTGCCTTGGATTTCTTCTTTAGCTCTTCTTTGATAGGCTTGTTGCAGTTGGCAATGAAATGACCAGGTTTCTTGCAGTTGTAGCATAAATCATTTATTTGTTCCTGGCTGACGTAGTTGCTAACTTTCCTTGGCTTGCCGATTCTGCCTTGTCGCATGAACCTTCTTAGTCTCTTTACCAGCATAGCAAAGTCATCATCATCGTCTTCATCATCATCATAGTCAGTCTCAGTGATGACTTTTGATGCACCTTCATTTGCCTTGAGAGCAACACCCTTGTCTTTTCTTCTTCCTTCTGAAAGGGTTTCAGCACGTTGGGTTAGCTCCAACTCGTATGTCAGGAGATTGCCATACAGTTGTTGAACTGTCATCTCATTAAGATTCTTTGACTCTCTTATTGCAGTGGTCTTTGCATCCCACTTGCTCGGTAGAGCTCTCATAAACTTTATGGTCAGATCTTTGTTGGGATAGATCTTTCCATATGCTCGTAGAGAGTTGAGCAGAATGTTGAATCTTTCATAAGTGGCAGTTACATTTTCGCCTTGCACATGAGTAAACATTTCGTACTGCTGTGTTAGAACAGACTGTTTGTTATCTCTAACTTCTTCAGTTCCTTCGTGCATGATAGCAGTGCTTCCCAAACCTCCTTAGCTGTTTTGCTGTTTACAACATTTTTAAACAGATCGTCCTCTAAGGATTAGAACAGGATGTTCTTCGCCTTTTTGTCAAGTTGGACAGCTCTCTTCTCTGTGTCTGTCCATTCTTCTTTTACTTTTATTTATACTCTGTTAGGATCGTCAATGGTTGGTGCAAGCTTTGTTGGTATATAGGGCCCATTAAGAACAGTCTCAAATAGATCTTCATCTATTGAGTCCATGTAAGCTTGCATCCTGACTTTCCAGTTCGCAAATTTATCCTTGTTGCACATTGGTGGCTTGCTGCCTCCCCCGGTCCTGGATTTGCTTGGTACGAGTGCCATTAAATCTACTAAAGCGTGTAAGCTATAAAATAGAACCTGCTCTGATACCAATTGTTAGTCCCTAGTAGGCACAAGTTATCTAGAAGGGGGGGTTGAATAGATATTTGAAAATCATTTCGTTTTAACTTGTTCTTAGATAATTATTAAAACTTTGCGGAATTAATGTTTGTTTTAATCTTCTTTACCAAGCAATGGAGTTATGAGCGAGTAAGGCAGTTATAGCAGATATAGCAGTTATAGCATGAATGTAAACAGCACAGTTGTTTTTAAGTGGTTCAGAGCACTCAAAGCTCCTAGTCCACTCTTCTACTCAACGAGTAGGATATCCACTAAGGATGTCTTATACAATCTTCTGAATCACACAGATTCCTTCTAGACCAGCGGTCTAAGAACTTTTCTAGTTCACTCTTGAACTCTTCAAGTCCAGCAGACTTGGCTTTCTTACAGTTCACTACGAACTCTTCAAGTCCAGCAGACTTGGTATACTTCTTCAGTTGATTGATGATTGTTGTTGTTGCGTTCTGAAGGTTGCTACTCAGTTTGCTGTGTAAGCTCTGGTTCGTAATAGCTGAGTAGCTGAGCAAGCTTTGTAATATCTCAGATCATAGAGTTGAGCCTTAGAGAGTTCTTCACGTTGAATGTTTATGCTTGCTTATCTCTTTCATCTGTCTGATCTGTATATATGTGATGTTGAAAACTATCCGTTGGATCCATCCGTTGTGGCATTAAATGCATCTGAATTTTCTGTACTGTGATGGAGACATTTCTGCACATCTTCTGAATTCTGCATTCTGGACCACTGACACTGCAGGCTGCTTTTTCACCTACCACCTGAAAAGGTGTTTTGTCCCTTTCATTCATAGTACTATCCTTAGCTTCTTCAATTCGCTTCTTTGTTGCATACTAAGGATATTTCATTTATTCTGGGACTGATGGGCACTGCAGCATCTAGGATCCATTCCTCGTATTGTTGAATTAACAACTCATGAGGCTTTAACGTTTTCTGACATGACAGATGTTGCTCTACATTTTGGATTGTTGTACTCTACGATTCAGATCGTGTTGTTGACTCTACGATCCCGAGAGCATACTACGATCGCTGACTCTGCATACTACGATCGTAGAGTTAGCTTGGTGAACGTTGAGTCCACTCTACGATCGCTGACTTGAGCTTGTTGTCTTCATCTGATCTTGTTCGACTACGATCTCTGCATTTGTTTAGTGGACTCTACGATCGCAAAGTGTGGTCTACGATCCTTGTCTTTGACTTCGGCATCGCTAGACTCTACGACTCTGAGCGTTAGAGTGCATTTCATACTTAGCTTCGGCAGATTGTCGTTCGGCTTATAGGCAGGCTGTCTCTACGATTCAGAATATGACTTCCTCAGTACACTACGATCCCGAGGAGGCTCTTCTCGACACACTACGATCCTTCTTCGTTTCTCCTGGAAGTCTACGAACTCTGAGATCTCACTATCTTGCATACTCCTATTCTGCCTCGATAGCTCCCGAGTTGACTCTGACTCTCCTGGCAGACTACGACTTCTGGTGCAGTGTTCGACGATCAGACAAGCCTATTTATTACATCATAAGATCAACCTAACAGTTTTGATCTTTCTATCTATACATTCTAGAACAGAATGATACACGTTGAAAGGTTAGATCAGCCTAACAATCTTGATCTTTCCATCACTAAGTCCTTGTACATAAATTCAATTAAGGACCTTACAATAATCACAAGCATATTAAAACATCAAATCAAGCTATGCATTCTCCCAACACATACAATAATAGAGAACACTTGAGAAGAAAAGAAAAGAAAAGAAAAGGTTTAAATTAAGATTAACTCTATCACAATCAATAATAACAAAATATTAAACTAATTTCCCCGGCAACGACGCCAAAAACTTGTTGCCTAATTTCTTACTAGCACTTTAACACGCAAGTATACACGTTCAATTGTAATATTCAGTATGCAAGGATATTTTTTCCACAAGAAAATATATTAATCTTTATCAATTACCAATTTTAATTCAATTAATCTTATTTTAAATTACAAAATATTGGTTGTGATATGAACATCTAAATTAACAAAATTAATAACTAGGATCAAAGTTCACAAGATTAACTGCAGATTTAATAGGTTAAGATTACAACTTCCCTTGGTATTTCATTTAAATCAATTTACTTCTCATTTAAATCAATTAATTAATATAAATTATTATCCAAGAATGTTTTATAGTACTCACACACTTCTTCCAAAGACACGTGAACAAATCCTCCTAAATCTGATCTTTAAGACACATAATTACAAGGAACACCCTAGTCAATCAACTCACTATATTCCTATGTGAATCAATTTAATTAGGGTTTTACACATAAATTCTTTCAATGGATACAAAAGACACATAGGTATATTCATATCCTACATGCTAATCATATTAACCCTATTCAGATTGTATGAATAGATGTTAATATATCCAGATCTAAATCTATATTCCATCTTCCAATTTTATATAGATTATCATGGTAATTGCTGGCCAAATAATTAATCAATAAGCAAAAGATATAATAAACAATTCAATAAAAACTAATTTTCATTCAATGGGAAGATTTAATTTAAACTACATACCAAGTTATGTTGCAATCTTAATTAAAATTTAGTTCATGATAAATAAGGAAAATATCATCCAAATTAATAATTCAAACATCCCAGATAATTACAAAGAATAAAAATTAAAGAAGAGAAAAAGAAACTCTGAATTTGCTCCTAGACTCTCTCTTTGATCTTCAGTCTTTGCACTTCTCCTTTTGTATTTCCTTCGTTGTTCTCTCTGTAATTGACTTGATAAACTGATCAATAAGTCTTTCTTGAAGTCTTTTCCTATTTGTATTGGTTCAAACCCTATCAAGATTCCTAATTGGCTTAAAAAATAACTAAGCAGTAGAAAAATCCAACTTTGATCGTGCATGAGCGCCTAGGCACTCAACTTAGTTCATTTCCAAGCGCCTAAAAGCTTTAACAAGACCATTGATTTACAAAAATGTCATCCAGCTTGAATTTCAATAATTTGTAATTCTTTTCTTCTCCCAAATGACCAATTTGTCCCTCTAGCTCCATCTAAAATAAATAAACACAAAAACAAATAAAAAGATACCAAAACACTCAAAGATAACAATAATTAAGTTTAATAATATCGAATTCGTAGGTATAAAACCCACTCATCAGTTTCACACAAAAATAATTCAGATTATTTTATCTTATTACTTGTTTGGGAACTCTTAAGAGTCCATTTATCTGCAACCATTTCTTGTAAAGAGTTTAGATTTATTCAATATATTTCTTTCACATAATGTTTTTATATATTAAGTTTTATGTATATCTTCTAAATATCTATAGACTCTTCGCAAGTCCATCTACTCCTATCTTAGATTATATCCTAAGGTACTCGTTATCTTAGAGCTATAATCCACTGCTTTAATACCAACTGTAACGCCCCCGAATCCAGACTCTGGCCGTCCAAACAAGGGTCGACGTTAACTCAACAGCTTTCGTAACTTAAAATGATCCCATAATCATATTGGTTGAATTAGTCCATTATAAACTATAAAAATATAAATTTCCTTAAATTCATCCGTGGATCTTAACTTGATCTCGATCGCATTCTTTCTACAAGTATCAACTTGTAGTTCATTCGTATATATGGATAACAATATATATATATATATATATATATATATATATATATATATATATATCAGTCAAATTTTTAACCTTATGATTTAGACATTCTATACTTCTATATATTTAAGGTTCACCGTATTAATAACAAAGATTAATCTTGGCAACAAAGGGGAACATTTCGCTAATTTTAGCATCTTACTGACGTTCATTAGTGTAACCTCAGTGCTTACAGAACTCCCAATATCATTCAATACCCTCACTTAGATACATATTATTATAAAGATATCTCTTCATATCGATATTTCCTATTTATATGAAATTCACAACATTAATAACACACTTGTACTTGTAAGAGAGGAACCTTGCGATGAATTTGGTTTCTTCATCTATGCTAAATCTTTGTTCTTACAACACTCACAATGTTATTCAATATCCTCATTCTTATATATAGTTCTTTATCAACATTGTATTAATGTTTTACTATCTATCTAAAGTTCAAAGTATTGGCATAACATGATTAGTCTATATTACCAATACCCTCACTCAGATTAATAGATCTTTAATAATTCTAGGTTATATAAAATTAAAGACATAACACTATTCTGAAGATAATAACATGATATTATTAATATAATCTTCGATTACATGGTTTTCTTGTTCGTATTACAGAAGTCACGTGACGCCCCCAAAATAGGTATACATCACTCATCTTGGGTCGTCAAATACATGGTACAGAATACAAATACAAACTTAATTATACAACATGAGATAAGAGTTTTTACACGAATATTGTCATTTAGATAATATCCAAACTCAAATAGAGTCCTCATTATATTTATTGGCACACTATTTTATAGAATAGTGAGGACTACTATAACACCATCTCAGGCCATCACTCCGTTCCCCGACTAGTTTTGGCTACATTCTCATTTCCTGAAGAGAACAATATAAGTAAAAGGACGAGCTCAACTAGCCCAGTAAGAAATATTATGACTAAGATAATGCAGAATAAGTTATCATTAGCTTTCAACAATGTTAAATTGATAGAATATATAATAGACAACAAGTTTAACTGCAGTGGAACTAGCAATCCATTAGAAAAGTCAAATAGAGCATGATATCTACTATCTTCTATGATTTAAAAAGTTTATCATTAACTTTATTGTTGGGACTCAGCGTAATAAATAGATCACATCATCGAATCATCCATGCACTACAGCCAAGGATATACATTAGTATCACGTCCACAAATTATTCTTGCACTATGGGCCAAGAATTATTTGTATAATCATCAATGGTCATGACTATACCGAATTATCTCTGGTCATAATCATACCAATCAATAGTCCATCTATGCACGTAAGCCAAAGATAATTTTCATCACAATATAAGCATGAGGATGATGACAATTAAAAGAATGTAAAGGATAAATGTTTAAATATTTATAATATAATTTATTCAAAATTCAATAATGTCCAAATTTTTAACATGATACTGCTTTGTAGAGTAAAATTCAAAAATAATATCCATGTATCAAAAATAATTTGGACAGAAAAGAAATAAATTTTTCAGTGAATAGTACTTCGAGAATAGTACCCCGTGAATAGTACCCCGACATAAAAAGTGCCCAAAATACCCGAGTGAATAATATTTGAGTGAATAGTAATCGGGTGAATAGTAATCCGTGAATAGTACCTCAACATGAAAAGTGCCCCGAATACCCGAGTGAATAATATTATAGTGAATAGTAACTGGGTGAATAGTAACCCGTGAATAGTAACTCGTGAATAGTACTTCGGGTGAAAATATTGATATTTAATAAGAAAGTTCATATCAATATTCCAATAAAATGATATTGGATGAAGCGCAAAACTCACATATATTCCACTAATTTCAAGGATTATAGAAACAATACTTACCATAGTAAGTTTAGATTTAAGAATATGAAAAGAATTAACATACGAAAACTGCAAATGGATTTTCATCTGTCATACGGTACGTAATCCGCGTAGATAGGTTATTCCGACATACTAAAGGATGAATACGAAAAATAGTATTCCTTATGAATACGAAAGAAATAATGCCCCTTACCTTAGTAGAAAGTTGGATACTGCAAAAGTGAAGTAGCAGAATACTCTTCTTCTTGCTCTCTATAGTTTCTCTCTCTATAGTGTCTCTTGTGAATCTCAGTGAATTGGTGAGAATGAAAGAAGAATTAAGCTTCTATTTATAGGAGAAAGGACTAAATAGTAACTAATTCATGAACGATCCAGATTGATTACTATTAAAACCACAACTGACGGTCCAAATTGATTTACTTTTAAAACCACCACCGACGGTCCAGATCGATTATTTTTAAAACCACCGTCGATGGTCCAAATTGATTTACTTTTAAAACCACCAGTGATGGTCCAGATTGATTTACTTTTAAAACCACCATCGACGGTCTAGATTAATTTACTATTAAAACCACCACCGACGGTCCAGATTAATTTATTATTAAAACCACCACCGACGGTCCAGATTGATTTACTATTAAAACCACATTCAATGGTCCAGATTGATTAACTATTAAAATTACCATCAATGGTCCAGATTGGTTTACTATTAAAATCATCACCAATGGTCCAGATTGATTGAACTTATTACACTTTAGTGCCCCTAAAGTTTTCCAAGTTTGCATTATTCTCCTCTAACTTTTATAATTCACTTATCTTCAATAAACACAATCTTAATACTTCAACAATTATATTAGATCCCAGAGGGCACAATAGATCTAGAATGGGGGTAGAATAGATTCTTTTCTTTTAAAATACTTTTCTGGTTTATGATGTATTGTTCATATTAGATTATATGACAAACATAGAATCTTTTCAAGCACAGCTGAATAAGTAAAAGATTCCCCTCCTTCATTGATATATTCATAATCATAGAAACATTGTTCGTTGGGTTAGTTTAGTTGTAAGCAGTTAAAATATACATAGCAGTTATAGCAGTTATAGACATAATGTAAATGACATAATGTAAAAGACACAAGGGGTTTTAAGTGGTTCAGAGACTCAAGCTCCTAATCCACTCTTCTGCTTTCAACTAGCAGGATTTCCACTAAGGAAGGGCAGCACCCTGAATCTCTACGATTCCTTCAAGGCCAGCAGCCTTGGGACTTCAGTTCACTAAGAACTCTTCAAGGCCAGCAGCCTTGGGACTCCTCTAGTTCCCTAGGAACTCTTCAAGCCCAACAGGCTTGGAACTTCATTTAGTCCCTTTGGACAAGGACCCTTTGGCCCTGCTTTGTTTAGTCCCTTTGGACAAGGACCTCTCTGGCCCTGGCTTCTTGAGTTGTTGTTGTTGTTGTTGGAGTCGGTGCTGAGCTGCTAAGATGTCTTCATGCTCTGAACATCTTCTATCTTTAGCAGCTTCGGCTTGATCATCCTTGAAGAGCAGTTGAGTGTTGCATGATGCTCAGCTTCTTAGGTGGCTCAACTACTCCGGATGACCCCTTGATGAACTGCCTTGAAGATCATTCTCCTTGGTACTTGATGGCTGCACATGAGAGGCTTCTAGGATGACTGTAAGCTCTTCTGCAAGGTACCTAGAAGCTTTCTCAAGCTTGACACCAAGATGGCTTTTGTGATCTCCCTTCTTGCTACTCGATGCCTTCCCATGATGGACTTGCTAAGATGACTGTAAGCTCTTTTCTATTGTACTTAGAGTCTTGCCATGATGGACATCCAGATGGCATGATGCTCTTCTTTCTCTCGGCAGTTCAGAACACTCTTCATGTAGTAGAACTCTCACTTCTACATAGTAGAACTCACACTTCTACTTCTTGCTTGATCTGACTTTTGAGTGTTCTTGGTGGATCGTAGAGTGAGTCTCTGGACTTACTATTACTTGATTCGATCAGTCCACCTTCTCTCCAAAACTCAACTATTCCAGCAACCTTTGATCTTTGAAGCTCTTCTACATTTATACACCTTCCCAATCCTTCCGTTGGAAAGTAGCCGTTGGAAGCTATTCAAATGTCTTCACAGATCCTAAGTTGCTTGATGTAGACTGCTTGATGTGACATGACATACTTTTTTTGACTCTGCAGTCTACTTTTTCATCTACCTTGTCAGATGTATCACTTTACTGTCCTGGGCAGGTCGAAGACTTTATTTCTTCTGATTTCTTGATCAGAGGTTGTCCTTTTGCATCGATGCTCTCAATAAGCACTTGTCCGAATTACCCTTCAGATTGAACTGTTTCCAATGCCTCAATCTTCAGGTATCCAAGCTCTACGATTCTGATGCACGTCTTCAGGGACCTGATCGTAGTGTCTTGTTGACTGGTGGAGACAACACTACGATCTTGAAGAGTTTTTATTGGATCTTCAATGTAGAACACCTCTTCCTTGTATTGTGCAGTGCTTCAATACTTCTGTTTGCTTCGACTGTTCTCAGATACTGATGGCTTAATTCCTTGCTCTGGTTCCCTTCTAAATATCTAGACACTTCAGATTTGTGGCGCGTCCAGCTTGCTTTCTCCTGGTGATCGTCCGCTCACTTATCATCAATGAACTGACCCTGCACTTAATCACTTTAGCCTTGCTCTTCAGAAGCTGACCAGTTTCTCGGTTCACCTTCCATCAGTTCTTTCTTTGTCTGACAAACACTACGATCCTGGTTGCTTCCAAGATCGTTATCTTCTGTTTTCTTGATAGCAACTGCATTAGCTGACTTTTCCTTAGTCAACTGCTGAAGTCTTCTTTGAATCATCTTGTGGAAGACTTCATCACGAACGGCCTTTCAACTCAATCTTGATGCTGATTGATTTGGTGCTTACTTCTTCTACTAGCCTGCATGCCATTCGTTGAGTGCTCTCTGGTTCCCTTACTGTGGATTACATCTTTGCAGTGCCAACCAGAGGCTTCGTACCTTTGGATATTCTGGGAGTGCTCATTCGTTGAGAACCGTATCTGCTCTACGATTCTGACTTAGCATTGTGAGCATTATTGTTGGAGTCGTAGTTCTGCACTCTACGATTCAGCTTCGGCTGTGCAGACACTACATTCCCGAAGATCAGATCTTGACACTCTACGATTTCTGCACTCTACGATTCAGCTTCGGCTGTGCAGACTCTACGTTCCCGAGATGCTTTGGCAGTGTAGACACTACGATCCCGAGATGCTTTGGCAGTGCAGACACTACGATCCCGAGATCAGATCTTGGCACTCTACGATTTCTGCCTTGAGCTTGTTTTCTTTATCTAATCTTGTCCGACTACGATCTCTGCATTTGTTCAGTAGACTCTACGATCGCAGAGTGTGGTCTACGATCCTTGTCTTTGACTTCGGCATCGCTAGACTCTACGACTCTGAGCGTAGAGTGCATTTCATACTTTGCTTTGGTAGATTGTCGTTCGGCTTATAGGCAGACTGTCTCTACGATTCAGAACATGACTTCCTCAGTACACTACGATCTCGAGGAGGCTCTTCTCAACACACTACGATCCTTCTTCGTTTCCCCTGGAAGTCTACGAACTCTGAGATCTCACTATCTTGCATACTCTTATTCTGCCTCGATAGCTCCCGAGTTGACTCTGACTCTCCTGGCAGACTACGACTTCTGGTGCAGTGCTCGACGATCAGACAAGCCTATCTATTACATCATAAGATCAACCTAACAAGCTTGATCTTTCTATATTTATAGTCCTTGTACATCATTTCTTTTTAATGACTTTACAAAGTCGTTTTGCTTATGTAGGATCAACCTAACATTTTTGATCAATTCATTCTAAGTCCTTGTACATATATTTCTATTATCTATCAAAGGACTTAACAGCTTTTCTTCATGCAAACATACTTGCATATTAATTCATATATATCTTAATCAAATCATATATAAATAGGAATAACATTCACATGTTTATTCCTGACAAATTATTCATCATTAATATTACAACTCACAATATTTAACAACCATGTCGTTCCCATGAAAGAGGAGACTTTTCGATAAGGATTTCTCCTTATTGGCGCGCAATTAGGTGACCAAACCTCTCCTTGACAGAACTTCTAGACATTGTCAATATTGCAAATAATAATATGAATAACTTGTCATCTCAATTATTGATTTAATAATATAACATATTATGCAGATGATACTGTAATAATAATTGAATCAAATAACGTGAGATATTATGCAGTAATTACTGTAGCAATAATTAAACAAAACTGAGTGACTTCTCACGTAAGCATCAATAATCAATACCGTGTGCTACTATGCAACCACGTGTATTACTGTACTTTTACCACCGGGTAGTTCAACAGTTTAACGGTAAAACCTCCGCTGTTATTTTTATAAAAAGATATTTTTGTCGTTTTCTAACTACGACAATACTTCCGTTATGGGGTCCACCAATGATTGTGTCGTCGTACGAATATTTCCTGTTAAAATGAATATTCCCCGACCAATCGAATATTAACTGACACAACGAATATTTTATATCAACTTGCTTACTTTGTAAAATTTTCAAATATCACTCTACTTTAACCTTCTATCAATTTAACCATTTACTAAATAGAATAATAATTATAAAAAAATTGAATACTTTCATTTCATAAAATTCGGGGTCTTACAAGTCATTATGACTTAATACAAATACAATTAAATAAAACATAAAAACTAATATACGCTTCTTCTTTACGTTCATGATCTTCTTATCATCATTCTTTAATTGCAAATAAATTTTTATTCGTAAGAGTGAGCACTATGGCTTAACAAGTCTAGCTAATAACACATAAGCAGTTTATGCTTTCATATAAATTTTAACATGCTTGATTTAACATATTTTTCAATTAACGATTACATTAACTCATGCTCAACAATGGTACATAATCATATATAACATTACATATCAATTAACACTTAACATTTAATCAATACATAACACATACTTCTTAATATCATATAACACTTCTACATATCATCTTCACATAATAAGATTAACAAGACTAGAAATACTATCACATATGTTTAGGATAGAAGACTTGCCTTGTAGTAAACTAGTTTTCCTAGTAAACGCTTAAAAGCCTACATAAAGGGCTTCGTATACCCGACAGTTAGTTTATCAAGTTTTACTTCTTAATTAATAAGTGTTTTTATAACTTTTTAAAACTATTTCCATAGATGTAATTACTTAGATAAGTGGATAGCTCAAAAAGTCATTTTTAAGCCTTAAAATCCGAGAGACCCTTTAAACTTTTCAACTTTGACGTCCTTTACAGAAACTGCCATAACTTTCTCATAACAAAACATTTTAAGGTGATTCTTGAGTTTAAATTCATTATAATTTCCTGATCTAAATCTTTGTTTTACATTTTAGAAGCATATTCAGACTTTAAATTTTAAAAAAACGGGCAGAAATGTCAGAATGGAAATTTGTTCACAATTGTTTTTATTCCACTTGGTAAAACATGATACCACAAGCATAATAAAGCTAATTTATCATTTTCTAACACTAAATAACCTTGAATAACATAAAAAAATCATATACATACTTACGTACAATTAATTACTTTTGCTCAAAAACACACGAAGAACGCGAAGAATGAAAAATCGTACATAGTAAAGACTTGTGTTCTTGAGCTTTTGGATTTTATACTTGAAATAATTTGGGCATTATAACGGCTTAGATATGTTATTTATGATATTTTAAACTTGAAATAACATAAAATTAAATAATAATAGACTTTCTCAAGAACACCCGAAGAAACCCTGAGTTAGAAAACCGAAGATGGTAACGACTTGTGTTCTTGAGATTTATACTATACTATTACATAAAATTGAAAATAACAACTACTTCCTCAAGAACTTATGAAGGACACGGAGAAAAAAAAGCATATATGGCCACAATTTATGTTCTTGAGCTTATAGACTATAATATGAACGAAAAATGAACATAATAACGATTAGGGATTTTACATCTTGAAGTTGCAAGCTTTAACTAATCCTTTGCATTTTGAAATTAATTTAACTCACAAGAACTCTCTCTTTCTGATTCTAGATTATAAATTTTAATACTTGATTTTTGCTTTGTAAATTGGTAAGAAATGAATGAACTTAGCTTACTATTTATAGGAAAACATAGCTTCATTAATTCCACGTTAGGGCTCGAATTATTATAATTTTCACCCAGATTATTAGACTTTGGTACCTAGGTTAATTACACTTTAGTACCTTAAAATATCTTCCACCAAGTGATATTATGATGACATCATCTTTGTGCTTTTTTGATGATGATGTCATGCTTACATCATCTCTTCTCTGATTGGTCGATTTAAGTTCACATGGATTTGTTTTATTTAGTTAGGTTGTAACTTAGTTTGGATTCTAGTTTGATCACATCAACGTTGTTACGCATACCCTAGTTTGATTACAACTAGTTATCTTTCAACTCAGTTTATTTTTAAGTCTTTCGGATTAATTGACCTTTACTAATTTAAAAGTCTGACATTACTTAATTTTTGTGAGACCCCAAATTTTATGAATAAAGATTTAAATTTCTCGAAATATTTTTTTGAATATTATGGTGTGAATTTGATATAATGTTATAGTTGTGGGTAATATTTATAAATTTTACAAAGTAAGCAAGTTGTTATAAAATATTCGTTTGGTCGGGGAATATTCTTTTTGTTGGGGAATATCCGTACGACGACACAATTATTGGTGGACCCTACAACAGAAGTATTGTTGTAGTAAGAAAACGACAGAATTATCATTTTATAAAAATAGCGACGAAAGTGTTACCGTTAAAACTGTTGAACTACCCGGTAGTAAAAGTACAGTAATACACGTGGTTGCATAAGAGCACACGGTATTGATTATTGATGCTTACGTGAAAAGTCACTCAGTTATACACAATTATTGCTACAGTAATTGCTGCATCATATCTCTCATATTATTGATTCAAGTATTGTCATAGTATCATCTACATAATATGTTATATTATTAAATCATTAATTGAGACGACAAAGTTATTCATATTATTATTTGCAATATTGACAATGTCTAGAAGTTCTGTCAATGAGAGGTTTGGTCACCTAATTGCGCGCCAATAAGGAGAAATCCTTATCGGAAAGCCCCCTCTTTCCTGGGAACAACCTGGTTGTAAAATATTGTTAATTATAATATTAATGATGAATAAATTCGTGTTGATTAAAGATGAAATTGATAGTTCCATTGTGTGGGAATTATTAGTGTTAGTGAAAATCGGCATTTATTTCGATAATAATTGATGTCTGGAAGTTATCGGGTAATTAATCGAATAAATGAGCAATTAATTGCTATTAAATCACATGATTATAACTATTTGATCACATGTGTGTACTATTGAATCGTATTCATTTACTATTAGGGGAGTTGGTGCAAGTTTGATAATACTTGCATGACTAGGTTAAAAATGGAGGTAAAGATGAAGGTATTATACTGTAATATTTTGAATCCAAAAATGTGCAATTATGAAAACTATATTTTTCTATAAATAGAAGCTCATTCCTTCATTATTTTTCACCAATTCACAAAAGCTATAGAGTAATTATTGTAGAGAGAAATTATAGAGAGAAAGAAGAAGAGAAGTATGCTACCTCACTATTCCAGTATCCAGTTTTCTTCTAGGGTAAGGTATATTATTATTATAGTAAGGGGTATTATTCTTTCGTATTCATGAAGAGAGTTATTTTCTTTCAATACTCGTAAGGGTTGTTATTCCATTCTTTATTATTATATTAGAATAACATGTCTATGCGAAGTACCGCATACATGGTAAAATTCTTATGTTATTCCATTTTTTATTATTCTGTTGGAATAACCTGTCTGTGCGGTCTATCGCATGCCTGGTGAATTCTGTTGTTATTCTATTTTTTATTATTTTGTTAGAATATCTTGTCTGTGCGGATTACGTATGACCTGGTTCCATTCTTTATTATTCTATCGGAATATCCTGTCTATGCGGATTACACATGACCTGGTTCCATTCCTTATTATTCTGTTGGAATATCCTGTTTGTGCGGATTACGCATGACCTGGTTCTATTCTTTATTATTCTGTTGGGAATAACTTGGTTGTGCGGTCTATTGCATACCTGGTGAATTCTTCAATTATTCCATTCTTTATTATTCTGTTGGAATAACATGTCTATGTGGATTACTGCAGGCATGGTGAATGAACTTTCGTATTCATTCTTTATTAAATTGTAGAAATGATCTGTCTACGTGGATTACCGCATGGCGGGTGAAAATCCATTTGCAGCTTCGTAAATTCTATTATACTCGTATGAGATATCATTTCTTTTGTACTCGTCATGGAATATCATTTTCATTAGAAATTTTCTTTTATGAGTTACTATTCATGGTTTACTATTTACCCGATTACTATTCACTCTAGTATTATTCACTCAGTTATTCGGGGCACTTTTCATGCCAGAGTACTATTCACAAGTTACTATTCATGAGTTACTATCCATAGGTTAATATTCACCCGATTACTATTCACTCTAGTATCATTCACTCGGGTATTCGGGACACTTCTCGTGTCGGGGTACTATTTACGGGGTACTATTTCCGAAATACTATTCACGGGGTACTCTTTACCCAAAAAATATATTTCTTTTATGTCCAAATTATTTTTGGTACATGAATATTATTCTTGAATTTTACTCCACAAAGTAGTATCATGTTGACAATTTGGATATTTTTAAACTCTTGATAAATTTAAAGTCTTTAATATTTATCCTTGATTTTGTTTGATTAATGCTTATATCATTGTCATCATCCTCGTGCTTATATTATGATGAAAGTCATCTTTGGCTTACGTGCAAAGATGGATTGTTGATTATTGGTTTTACAGTTATATATCTTTGTCTTACGTGCAAAGATGAACTATTGATTGATGAGTATCTTTAGCTTACGTGCAAAGATGGACTGTTGATTATTGGTTTTACAGTTGTATATCTTTGGCTTACGTGCAAAGATGAACTATTGATTGGTGAGTATGTTTGGCTTATGTGAATAGATGAACTGTTTATTGATATGATTATGACTAGGGATTATTCGGTATAATCATGACCGTAATGTAACGAATGATGTGGTAAAAATCCTCATTGGCTTGTAGTTCATTGATGGATAGTTGGTTGTATGATTATGACTAGGAATTATTCGGTATAATCATGACCATTGATGATTACATGAATATCCCTGGCCGTGGTGCAGGGATGATTCGATGATGTGGTTTATTTATTAAGCTGAGTCTCAGTGATAAAGTTGATGAAAATCTTTTAAAATCATAGAAGATAGTAGATTTTATGCTCTACTTGACTCTTCTAATGGATTGCTTATTTTCGATGCAGTTGTTGATCTAAAACTTGTTGTCTATTGTATTCTATCAGTTGTTATACTGTTGAAGGCTAAGGATAATTTATTCTGCATTATATTAGTTATAATATTTCTTACTGGCCTAGTTGAGCTCACCCTTTCTTTCATTGTTCTCTTCAGGAAATGAGAATATAGCTGGGACGAGTCGAGAAATGGAGTGATGGTCCAGGATAAATGGATTTAGTAGTCCTCACTATTCTACGGAATAATGTAATAATAATTGTAATGAGGACACCATTGAGTGTGGATATTGTCTAGGTGACAATATTCTTGTTTAAACTCTCAGCTATGTTTTGTCTTATTTTACACGACTGTTGTATAATTAAGTTGTATTTGAATTTATATACCATGTATCTGGCGACTGAAGATGGGTGATGTATACCTATTCTGGGGGCATCACAGTTGGTATCAAAGCTTAGGGATATGATCCTTGGCTGAGATGTGAGATAAGAACTAGGAGGGGACAAACGGGGAATTCATTCGCTAGTATGACCTACCTAAGATTATTTGGCATTTAATTGGTCGGTCAGAGTATAAGGATAATATGTGATATGTCAATTAACCCTTATTTTGTGATAGTGTTTGAAAATGGCATCTGAAAATGTTGAGATCAGCAATGAAGCACATGATACCATTGAGTCACCAACGATCAATACCTAAGATAATATGCAACAAGAAGACAACAATCCTCAGGTAAATAACACCGATGAAATGGTGAACGATGGGATATTCAGAGGCTTTATGCAATTCATGCAATATCACATACTTAGCTTACTAGCATGGATCAGACCAATATTCGAATATGATCCATCGAGCAAGTATCAAGTATGGTTCGAGAAAAAATAAAATACTCGAACCCTAATCTGAGCGAATACTGGTATGCTCGAATTCGACTCGTGTATCATTAAACAGAAAACGAGTATGGATCAGATTCGACTCGGATCAACTTCGAATTCGAGTTTTGGATCATATTTTTGAGCCGATCTCTAGTCGAGTACCAAACTACTTGGCTCGATTTACACCCCTACTTGGACTTGAGATCATCATATTATCTTGTGAATGATGAGTTATATTTTGACTTATTCCTTAAGACCCTTAGGGTATATCAAAGGGTATGCTTAGGTATAATAAGTTATACATTGAGATAATGAATGATCAATAAAGAATCTACCACTTCTAGTAAAAGAAGAGAAATATCCTATGTGATTCAATAAATGACAACCCAGTAGTCCTTGGCCAAGGCTGAATGAAATTAGAAAGGAATTTCTAATTTGCATTATTTGGAGTTGAGCATTTAAGAGTCGAAATACATATAATTAAATAAAATAAGACTTGACAGTAATTCCATGTCTTATATTTAATTGGGACATTGTATGGTGGAAGGATTGAATTGTACGGTAACTATTTACTCAAAGGTTTTTTATGATTAATATAGAAATCTATATTATCTGGAAAGTCGTTGATCGCTAGGGACGCTTATCCCTATTGTAGAATAAATATTATTTATTTAAATAAATTAATAGTTAAATTTATTTATTTAAATTAGATTAGAATTGTTCTAATTGATTTATTCACAACCGGTTTAATATGGAGAACCTAAAGGGTCACACCATAAAAGGAAGAATAATTATTTAAGAAGTTAATGACATAATCGTAATAATATGTTAAGTGTATTTAATTTAATCTATGGTGATAAAATAAATTAAATAGCTTAATATTTATTATTTAATATTATAGAAATATTAAATATATAAATTAATAAGAGGAGTCTTATTAATATTATTATAATTATTTTTATTTTAATTTCTAAAGAGTTGGAAATTAATTAATATTAACACTCTCATTTATTCCAAATAAGATTAGGATGCTAATTAATTAAAAGATTTTAATTAATTATTCCTAATGAGATTGGGAACATTATTAATTAAAGAATTTTAATTAATTAAAATAAAACTCAATTCCTTAATTGTTAAGGAGGGTTGCCCACATCTAGAGGACTCTTATTATGGGTGGGGTGGTTGTTGACGTTTTCATAGAATACGTAATTCCAATAGTTGGGAGAGTACACCGTTTTTATGAGAGATAGAAAAATTAAGATTTTGTCAAATACTCATCTTCTTGAATCCTTCTTCTTCCTTGGTGGATCACCTCTAGAGGCCAAACACTTGGGTGGTTCACGTTGATCAAATGAAGGAACTAAACCCAGTAGATTCAAGTTGAACGCGAAAAAGATTGGAGGTGAACTTGTACCTGTGGAAGCTCGAATCTTCAAGGGTATGATTCTTATTCTTTATCTTTTCGTTTAATTAATAATTGTGCATAAAGGGTGATCTGGGTATATTGTTTGTATATTTTTTTAAACTCTGATTTTCCACGTTTCCGCTTATTTTATGCAATTTGACTGCGTTCATGAATATTACAAACCTAACAGTGGTATTAGAGTCAAACCTTTATGCAAATTATTAATTATTTCGATTTGATATATATGTTGATATGTGTTTAGAATAATTTATTTGGACATAATTTTATTGTATAAAATTTATTTAAAAACAAGTTGTCAATTACGAATGTTTACACGGATTACTTTGTAGTACAGACTATGATTTCATTGATAATACATATATATATATATATATATATATATATATACACAAAGGATCAAGAGTAGAATTCTTAAGTAGTAGAATGCCTTAAATAATAGAATTTTATCAAAACGACGTAGTTTTGATAAGACGCGGTGGCATTTTTGTAAATACGCGGTGGCATGGTATTTACAAAAATGCCACCGCGTCTTATCAAAACTACGTCGTTTTGATAAAGTTCTATTATTTAAGAGAGTTCTACTACTTAAGAGGTCTACTCTTGATCCTGTCTGTATATATATATATATATATATATATATATATATATATATATATATATATATATATATACAGAACTGATCCAGTCCGGGAGTCCGGACTGGATCAAAATCCGGTCCAAATTTTTTTTTTTTTTTTTTGCTTTTTTTTTTTTGGAACAACTAAAAAAAAAAAAAAAAAAATTTATGGAACTGAAATTTTTCAATAATACAGTGTTTTGGGTGTGTTTTTAATACCTACCCCAACCAATGTATGTACAGTCTGCCCAGACTGTACAGACATGTTTCGTTATAGGCATCCAAATCACACCCAAAACACTGTATAATGTAAAAATTCCAATTCCATAAAAATTTTTTTTTTTTTTTTAGTTGTTTCAAAAAAAAAAAAAGCAAAAAAAAAAAAAAAAAAAAAAGTCCGAATTTTAACAAAATCCGGGAGTCCGGACTGGATCCGGACTCTATATATATATATATATATATATATATTATGGTTAAAGGTGAGTAATGGTATATGATATTATATTAAGAATAATATATATATATATATAAATATATATATATATATATATATATATATATATAATATTTTTAATTATTTATAATTAAAATAAAAATTTATTTTAATTTTAAAATAAAAAGTTTATTTTAATTTTAAAATAAAAAATTTATTTTAATCTTAAAATAAAATATTTATTTTAATTTTAAAATTAGATTTCATGCTAATTAATTAGAGTTGGATTGGATTCCATAATAACTAATTAGAGTTGAAATTAGATTCTATGTTTCCTAAAATAAAGGAGTTTATTTGTGAATAAGAAATTAAATCTATGTTTTCTTAAATAAAAGAGTTTATTTAGATATGGAATAAGATTTCATATTATTTAAAATAAATGAGTTTATTTGTGAATAGGAAAGAAAATCTGTGTTTTTTTTAATAAAGGAGTATTTTTTTTTACTTGGAATTGGATTCCATAATTAATTAAAATAAAGGAGTTTATTTTAATTAAAGATTTTGATTAAAATAAAATAGTTTATTTTATTCAAAATAGGATAAATTAAAATAAAAGATGTTTATTTTGATTTAAATTTGGATTAAAATAAAGGAGTTTATTTTGATTCAAAATTAGATTTTATGCTAACTAAATTTGCCCATTAAATGATATATATATATATATATATATTGAATTTTCATTATTAATGAGATGAATGTTATTTATTAATGCATATTGTGATGTGTATAATAATAAATGGGATTGATTATGGACTATTGACTAATGTGATTGGATTTTATTTTAGTTGGATGCATGAATGTATGGATTTTATTAAATGGGGTCTGCGTACCTCGTCTTCTCTAATTTTTCTTAATGTAAATTCTAACTCCCTCTTATGTACTTCCCCTTGACTGTTGATCAAGGTTTATATTTATTTTAAATAGTTTTGTAATAGGAATAGTTAGAATTAATTTTAAAGAATTGGAGAGCAAGGAGCGCTTGAAGATCCGTTTGTAATGGAGCCCGGGTTTAAATGTAATAGTTATATTTAAATATTAATTCTTGCACCCCTAGGGTTTGATCTTTTGGTTCACTTGGTAGCTCTAGTGAACCAAACTAAAATAAAAGTCCATAATCAATCCGGGTAGAATATAGTATTCTATATGTGCATGCTTATACTATATATATTATATATTATGCAAACATGCTTCGCATGTTAATAAATATGACGCGTATTTTATATTTATATATATATATATATATATATATATATATATATATATATGTGTGTGTGTGTGTGTGCATGCGCGCTAAACAAGATGAGAAAAATTAATTACATGCAAACCCCTCAAATTTTTTATATTAAGTCCCAAGCGTTCAAAGATATTTGGAATATCGAACGTCGCCTTCTAGCATGATAAAAATAATAAAGTATCAATTAATTATTATAAGTTTGTTGTGTCACCGCAAGACTTATCTTAATTCTTTGAGATGTTAATTTTATCACATTTGATGCTTATAAAGAAAATTGAACAATATTATTTTGTTGTGTCACCACAAGGACAATATTTTTCTTTTTTGAATATATGGAGTGCTAGGTTGGACTTAACTTAAATCATTTTAGTTCGGATGTACACACACTTGACCATTATGATCTAAGAGGCAAAATATAAGGAGTTGCATAGTTGATGTAATTGACAAAGAGTTGTCTACCTATTTATTTATATATAGTTTGTTGTGCCACCACAAGGCTATATACATTTGAAATGGGATCCTTATTCTCACTAGCAAATCTTTAATTAGATTTTGCCGAACTATATAAGTGAGGGTAATATAGTTTGATGAAAATAGTTGGAGATACCAATTTAAAATAAGACCTAATTTATTTTGGTAATTAGTAAAAGAATGTATGCTAAAATGTTGTTAATTATAAATTCATTTACAGAATTTTACAATGTCTAAATTACTATCACTGCATAGCATATTAGATGCTAAATTAACTGGACCGAATTAAACGGATTGGTTAAAGAAATTGAGAATAGTTCTCATAGCTGAAAAGATATCTTATATCCTTAATACGCCTATCCCTGCAATGGTTGCAAACAATGCCTTTAAGGAAGAGATTGCCACTTTTAGAAAATGACAAAATGATGCACAGTTGGCTCAATGCATCATTCTCGCATTCATGGGTAACGTGCCAAAAACTTGTTGGTAGATTTCGCAATCAATGAATACGTGCAAGTATACACGGTCAACAAGTAATAAAGTGATAAGAAAAGTATCGTTCCCACGAGGAATTATTTAATAAAAATTACCAATTACTAACTCTTAACCAAATCAATTTTATTTAAACAATCGTAAATTGTGATTTTTCTAATTAAGAAAACTAAATTAATCAATTAAAATTAGATTACTCTAAAATTAATTCAAATAAATAAAGATTAAGACTCAACGAATGAATTCAGATAAATAAAGATTAAGATTTCAATATCCCCAATTATGAACTATAAATCAACTATCCAATTATCCCAATTATTAGGTCTACTGAATTGTTAATAGGAATTCTCAAATGCCAAAAGCCATTTTTTAAATGATCAATTGACTTCTATTTAATCTAGATTAATCTTGCTATATTCCTATACAAAACAATTGAATTAAACTCTTTCAATTCCAATTCCTTATGTGTTACATGCAGTGAACAAATATTTCCATTCAATTCACAAACCTAATTATTCGCTATGCAAATAACTAAGTCACATGTTATCATGCCCAGTTCTAACTCTAGATTTCCTCTTTTAATTCCTTCTAGAGTAACAAGGTAATTACTGATCATATAATTAATCAATAAGTATAAGGCAAGATAAACAATTCACTTTGACATAAATAATTATATAAAATAAATAACTAATTTATTACCATAAAAGGTTCAATTGAAATCTTAATAAAAGAGTTAGTTCATAATTAATGAATTAAAACGAAGAATCCACAACTGAATAAATATTAAAAGATAAAAGTATGATAAGAGAAGAGAATATAATCTATTGTCAGCAAATCTGATGCTCCCCTCTTACTCTTGCTCTTGATCTTCAATTTGCTTCAATCTCTAATGACTAATTAAGAACTAGGATTAATATTCTAATATAATGGAGTGTTTTATCTAAGCTAATCTATGTAATCTCCCTTTATTTTATGCCTTACATCATGTATTTATAGGTTACAAGTCCAATTTTTAGCTTAGGAACAAACCTAATCCAATTTGGAGTCAAAAAGGTGTCAAAATTCGGCCCAAAACACGTCCAAGCCTTACCAGGCCCTTCCCCAGCGCCCCAGCACTAGGCACAGCGCTGCAACACTGCTCCCTAATGCCCCGGCGCTGAGCATAGGCTTGAAATGGGCGCCCCGGCGCTGGCCACTTTTCTAGAAATTTTTTGCTCTGACGTCCTTTGAGAAAATGGTTATAAATTCTTTGTCCGAACTTCGATTTCTATGATTCAAGATGTTCCGGAAAGAGGAGACGTAGATCTACAACTTTCATTCTTTGAGGTTTTCTAAATAAGGTCCAGAGAAATACTTAAATTGGCTCTGAAGGGACTGTTGTGTAAATGACAAGCCGAAAACGTGAATCTAGCCACCCCAAACGTCGATCCAAGTAAATTTTGTCCCAATTCCTACAAAACAACATAAAACATGCATGAATAGACACAAACACTTAAAATCAACCAAAAGATTAAGCTCAAACGCACTCAATTCTGAGTATAAAACTCACTCAAATATCCCCAAACTTAAATCTTTGTTTGTCCTCAAGCAAAAATACAAAAGAACTAAAAATAAAACACCGAACTCAACTACATGAATGCATATGCATGATCTACTTCCTAATATACCTACGAACCCAGTAATAAATCAGTATGATATATAACAACAGGCCTCAAAGCTACTATTGGTACTTAATCAATATGTCCAATCAAGTCAAAATCCATAACTCTAACCAATTAGTCAATCCAAACCAGTCATCACCCATGTTGTAATGAAATTTAAGTAGGTACACTTAGAAGGGGGGTTGAATAAGTGTAGGCACAAACTATGTCCAAATTTTTTTATTAATAAAAATTCCTTTGAATGCAGCAAGCTGGATTATAAAATCAGGATTTTGATTCAATCGATTTACTGAATATAAAGAATGCAGGAAGCTGGATAGATAGCAGAATGTTAATGAACAGAATGTAGTCACATAAACACCAGGATTTTACGTGGTTCAACTACTACCCTCTAGAATAGTAGTCTAGTCCACGTCCAATACCAACTAGTACTGGAGACTCACTTTTATTAACTTCTTCCAATTACAATACAAGTTCTAGCGATTCGAACACCTTTGTTCCCTGTGCACCTATGCACTCTTAAGCACCTATGCTTCACTTAAACGTGATTGTAATAAGTTACCAATTCAAAATAGGATTACATGTAATATTGATTGAGATAGGAAAAATAAAATACACACTAGAGGTCTAATGATCAAGCAATATATTACTCACCAACTCAAGGCTCTAGTATGAAATGAAATGATATGCAAGAAGAATATTACTAGAATATATTCTATATGTTCTTCGTAGCTGCAACTCTGTTCTTAATGCAATCAATGTCTGTCTCAGTGAAAAACAATTTCGTAGCTTGTATGATATAACTTGTTGTATATGTTTTTCGTGTATGAATGTATTAAAGAGCTCAGTTTATATAGACCACTTCCAGAATATTACCGTTGCAAAGGTTTGCTGCTGTGATATGCTAATTAAAACGCTTTGAACAAATCTTGTCGTTCTATTTTGATCATGATATTCTCAGCTTGATTTTAATCACAGAGATTCTATTTTCTGAGATATCACGCCATCAGTATTTAAGGAATAATTGATTTCCATTGCATGGGAGAAAGGCTTGATGCAGATTTCTTACAGTCCCAATTACACAGTCGACAATTATTATCTTATATGCCCATACACATGTGCTAGCATGTTTCCATATATCTTAACTTGCATTGGTCCGTTAGAATTATCCAATTAAGTTGCTCAAATCGTGAGACGAGATTATGGCACATGATTTCTGCTATGAATGTGCAACATATGGTAATATATGCAATCAACTAGTTACTTTAATTAATTTCCTAGAATTAAGACCCTTGATTTATGATGCAATCTATGCAGCATGATTTATGATACGTGCTTACGTGAATCAATGAGATGACAATGGATAGATTTATGGTATTCACTGCAATCGATCATTTACTTCAGATCTACCATATATGTATTGAATATTCAAGGTTTGATTTCATGTGTCAGGCTAAGTAACACCGGTCATGCATATTTGAACTAGTGACTTTAGCAGGTAGCTCACATATGAGAATGCAAGTATGATTGTAATGCACATGTCCTAGAGCCTTATTTTGGAAAGTAATAATCGCTAAGATCTTACATATATTCCTAGGACTCAAATTGCTTTGCATTGGCATCTTGACGTTTGAGCCTTCCTCTTTGAGATTTCATTGCTTTCCTGAAATGGTATATAATAGAATTAGTGAAATAATATGGTCATCATCAAAACATAGAGTGTGACATAAGTCAACAGTGTGTGTGTGTGTGTGTGTGCGCTTGTTAACCATTCTAACCAACCACAGTTCAAGATAATCACATAACAAACTTCTTAGAAGGAAAATTTCAGTTCCAATTCAATTACATTTGTGAACATGACAACTCCGGTTAAAAATAAGCAATTACCAAGTATTAGGGTAAATACAAGATTTATTTATACTTTTATTCAACCACGAGGGCATTTTTGCTCTTTATCATTTTTTTTTAATTTTTTATTTTTCTCATGGCTGTGCAATATCTTATTCTCTTAGGCTTTTCAGTGCTACCTTAACGAGCTTTCGACCAACGACTCCCAATCCATTAAGGCCTTAGGATACTAGGTGTAAAGACAATCCCCTCGGGCTTACTTACTCAAGTAACAAAGGCCACAAAACTAGACAAGCATGTCACGGTGTTTATTCACTTTTTTTTCTTTTTCTGGATTTCTTATTCTTTTTTTTTTCTATTCATCTTTTCTTTTCTTTTTTTCTTTTTTTTCATTTTCATTTTGTATATATATATCTCATAGATTCCCCCAAACTCAAGCTTTTACGTCATTCCAACCTTTACCTCCAATTCACTAATTTCCTTAAATTTTAACCAAGATTTTCCCTCAGAAATAAATTATGCAACCCTTGAACTAAGTGGATTAAACTTTAAGTGCTAACCGGTTACATAAGTTTAAGACAGGCTCAAATTATCATCATGATTAAAATTAGAACGCATCATCAATTATCAACACTGTTCAAGTTAACATGCAAAACCAATCTTATCATAGGCTGAGCTAAGACAACACCAACCGATCACACAGATTCATGCAAAAAAAATATATGCAATTATACTACATGAACACATACTAATGCAACACATATATGAATATACAAATAACTACCATGTATAACCTATAAATTGGGATAAGCAATTGGGCATCTCACTTGTCCGCTAAGTTTGGAGAATAGGCTAAGCACATGAAATAAATTGGGCATCTCACTTGAATTTGACTTGAATAACCTATAAACCATGATAGAAACAATTTATTAAATTCTAAATAAATGCAAATTCAAAACTACTAATATAAAACCTAATAAAAACTAAAAATAAAAATTAAACTTGGGTTGCCTCCCTATAAGCACTTGTTTTATAGTCTCAGCCTGACTTCTTAAATTCTCTATCCAATTCCCCTTCTAAAATTGAGGAATCCTCCATCCATCAGTAGCAATGTCTCTTTTGAGAGGTTCCCATTAGTAAAAGCCCTTGAATTAAAGTCACCTAGCATGCTCTTTGTATATATGTTCCCCATTAAGAACGTCCAAAAACTACGTGTTTCCTCTATTATGTCGATGATCGGATTAGGGCATTGAAGCTTAATAAACATAATGGAATCTTCCTCTATCTTCTCCTTTTCATTCCACTATGACTCCACAACTGTACTAGCTCTTATGTCACAAAGAGTTTTGCCGACGACATGACTGTCAATTGGGCATGGTTTTGTAAAACTGCCCGGAGCCTTAAACTTTGGTGGAGAAGGTACATGGGACACTATCAAACTTAGCTCATCTTCGTTGGTACTAAAAGTTAGATCTTCACCGATCTCCTTTTCTTGGTCCCCAAGTCTTTCCTCTCTTTCAACATCTATATCATTTGGCACATCCGGTTGCAGATTTGGTTCGGGCTCACCATCAGTCTCAGAATCCATGTCATAGACCCAAGTTTATTGAGGAAAAATGTTCGAGGCATTGATTAGTTGTTCCATTTGGTTCATAAAATTTTGGCTCAATATCTCTTGATTAATCCTCCTCGTTTCCTTATCCTTAGTTGTCTCTTGCAAATCCTTTCCACTACGTAAAGTCACAGCCTTGTAATGTTCATCTCTGCCCGGATTTATCTCTGTATCACTAGGGAGTGTTCCATCTGGACGGCTATTCAACGCATGTGCTATCTGCCCCAATTGATTTTCCAGATTCTTTATCGACGCACCTTGGCTTTTCACATTCATATCTACTTGATTCAATAACTTGTCTTTTTCATCAATCCTTTTGTCAGTAGCTCTAATGAATTTTTCCAAAGCTTCTTCCCAACTTGATTTCCTCTCTGGCTGTTGTTGAGTCTAATTTTAAAATTCGGATGTGTTTTGTTGTCTAGGTGCTTGAGCTTGATTGTTACTCCATGAAAAATCCGGGTGATACCCCCAATCCTGATGATAGTTGTTGGGATAGACATAATTGTTGGGGTAATCACCACCATATTGTACCGGCTTAAAACTGATGGCGCATTGATGACTCAAATGATTTCCAGCACAATAATCACAAGTCACCGCCACACTTTGACGACGTTGTGCCACAAAAGAGTCTAACATCCTCGAAAGTGTCTCAATCTGTGCTGACAATGCAGAAAGTGTCACGAGTCCGTCAATCTCTGTTTCCATTGGTTGAGTCATGTTCGTGTATGGCCATTGATATGCAAAGGCATCCATGGTACCTGAAAAAAAAAAAGAAAGAAAAATAGGAAGAGAATTAAAGAAAATAATAAAAAAAAACGTTTAAATTAAAACTAATTTGATAAAAATTAATATTGGCAAAATTATTAAACTAATTCTCCGACAACGGTGCCAAAAACTTGTTGGTAGATTTCTCAATCAATGAATACGTACAAGTATACACGGTCAACAAGTAATAAAGTATTAAGAAAAGTATTGTTCCCACGATGAATTATTTAATAAAAATTACCAATTACTAACTCTTAACCAAATCAATTTATTTAAACAATCGCACATTGTGATTTTTCTAATTAAGAAAACTAAATTGATCAATTAAAACTAGATTACTCAAAAATTAATTCAAATAAATAAAGATTAAGACTCAACAAATGAATTCAGATAAATAAAGATTAAGACTTCAATATCCTCAATTATGAACTATAAATCAATTATCCAATTATCCCAATTATTATACCTACTGAATTGTTAACAGGAATTCTCAAATGCTAAAAGCCTTTTTCCAAGTGATCAATTGACTTCTATTTAATCCAGATTAATCTTGCTATATTCCTATGCAAAACAATTAAATTAAACTCTTTTAATTCCAATTCCTTATGTGTTACATGCGATGAACATATATTTCCATTCAATTCACAAACCTAATTATTCGCTATGCAAATAACTAAGTCACAAGGTATGCCCAGTTCTAACTCTAGATTTCCTCTTTCAATTCCTTCTAGAGTAACAAGGTAATTACTGATCAGATAATTAATCAATAAGCATAAGGCAAGATAAATAATTCACATTGACATAAATAATTGGAATAAAATGAATAACTAATTTATAGCCATAAAAGGTTCAATTGAAATCTTAATAAAAGAGTTAGTTCATAATTAATGAATTAAAACGAAGAATCCAAACTGAATAGACATTAAAAGATAAAAGTATGATAAGAGAAGAGAATAAAATCTGTTGTCAGCAAATCTGATGCTCCCCTCTTGCTTTTGCTCTTTATCTTCAGTGTTCTTCAATTTGCTTCAATGTCCAATGGCTAATTAAGAACTAGGGTTTATATTCTAATCTAATTTATCTAAGATAATCTATGTAATATCCCTTTATTTTATGCCTTATAACATGTATTTATAGGTTACAAGTCCAATTTTTAGCTTAGGAACAAACCAAATCCAATTTGAAGTCAAAAAGGTGTCAAAATTCGCCCCAAAACGCGTTCAAGCCTTACCAGGCCCTTCCCCAGCGCACCAGCGCTAGGCATGGTGCTCCAACACTACTCCCTAGTTCCCCGGCGCTGGGTATAGACCTAAAATGGGCGCCCCGGCGTTGGCCACTTTTTCGGAAATTTTCTGCTCTAACATCCTTTGGGAAAATGATCATAACTTCTTTGCCCGAACTCCGATTTCAATTATTCAAGATGTTCCGAAAAGAGGAGACGTAGATCTAAAGCTTTCATTCTTTGAGTGTTCCGAAAAAAGGTCTGTAGTAATACTCAAATTGGCTCTGAAGTGACTGTTGTGTAAATGACAAGCCGAAAACGCGAATCTAGCCACCCCAAACGTCGATCCAAGTAACTTTTGTCCCAATTCCTACAAAACAACATAAAACATGTATGAATAGACACAAACACTTAAAATTAACCAAAAGATTAAGCTCAAATGCACTCAATTATGAGTATAAAACTCACTAATCAAGCGTCAACATGAAACTATGCATGCTCCTACTATATTCCTGCACATCAAGTAGTGTAATGCCCCCAAAATATGTTTACAACACCCATTTTGAGTCGTCAATAACATGGTACAGAAACAACTACAATACAACATAAAAACTGTAAGTTTAAATACAAATATGGTCATCTAGACAATATCAACACTCAAATAAGTCATCATTACAATTATTGGTACATTATTTTACAAAAATGGTGAGAACTACTAAAACAACTTTCTAGAATCATCATTCCACACCCCGACTAGAACTCGTTACATTCTCGCCTCCTGAGAAGAAAAATGGAACAAAAAGGAAAAGGGTGAGCTCAACTAGCCCAGTAAAGAATATTATGACTAAGATAATATAAAAAAATTATCGTTAGTCTTCAACAGGGGAAAATCTAATAAAATACAATAGACAACAAGTTTCAGATCAATATTCGCAGCGGAAATAATAATTCATAGATGATTTACGTAGAGAATGAAATCTACTATAATCTATGAATTTAAAAGTTCATCTTCATTATTTTATCTCTGTAACATCAATCAATATTCATTTTGAATCAAATTATCATCTTTACACTACAGGCCAAAGATATTCATCAGTCGATCATGTTCATCTCAACACCTGTACATCTTTGCACTACGGGCCAATGATATTCATAATAAAATCAACCATCTTTGCACTACAGGCCAAAGATATTCAGTAATACCATCATTTAGGACTGAGGATGATGAAAAATATTTTAAAGAAAACGAATCCAATGAAACAAAAGAACAAATATTAAAGATTCGTACTTTAAATAATCCGAGTTCAAAAATACTTCATAAATACTCATAGTGAAGTAAAATTCAAGAATGATCAAAACATGGATACAATCAAAGCTAGTATCCATAATAGATATTTTAAATAAAAAATAAAATTTTAATTTCTTGGTGAATAGTGCCGTATACATGAATAGTAACTCTAACACTAAAAGACAAGAATTTCACAAGAAAAATCTTACCAATATTCTGGCATAATGATATTAGAAGAAATAATATCATTTTTTAAAAAAAATAACATCCCTTACCTCGAAAAGAATAGTGTTGGCTGGAATATCAGATATAACACTGAAAGAACTTGCACCGTATAGCAACACTCAAAGTATCAAAATATTCACAAGAATACGCTCGATAATATAGAGAGAGAAAACTTCAGTTTCTGGTGTGATTTTCAATTCTAACCTAAGCACCCTATTTATAGGAAAATGCTTAGAACACCAAAGCAGAAAATTTAATATAATATTAATATTATTTTTCTAAAACTCCCTACGCACACTAATTGAGTCCAAACATCAGTCATCCACTCAATAAAAGTGAAAAACATGTTTTTCATAAATAAAACAATTAAAAATTCTAAAAATCAATTATTCTCGAACTTTAGAACTTCAATAATTCATAATAAATAGCCATTTTATCAGAAAAATTCAAATTTTATGTTTCTTCCATAGGAAATTCCATTCTCTACAACTTTGCAGAAGAAAGTTTTTCCAAATTCCAAACAGAAGTTGACCGAAATCCACAAACGGGCGATTTTACAGACTATAATCAAATTTCAGTCAAGAAATAGGGTCCACGGACATGAAAAATATGTTTTAAATATTTTTAGTAACAAAAATACTCTTCATCCTCATTTATTCATATATCACACATTCATTGTAAAAATATCACCATTATTATATTATTAAAATATAATAATATATTTAAATGAATTATTTTATCGAAAAAGATAAAATAACATTTTTTAAACAATTGTCACTTTAAAATTTTCTCCATCTATATCCACATAAAATGAATATTTTTCTTATCATATAAATCAATAATTAATTATTCACAAATAATATTACAGAATCACAATATCGACAACCAGGCCATTCCCAAGAAAGAGGAGGCTTTCCAATAAAGATTTCTCCTTACTGACACGTAATTAGGTGACCAAACCTCTCCTTAGACAGAACTTTCTAGACATTGCCAATAATGTTATCTAATAATATTATTCAAATAATATAAATTATTGATTTGATAATGAAAATACTTTGTAGTGACAATTATTGAAACAACAACAATATAAAATATCAACGTAGCAATTATTGAATTAATAAAATAAAATATTGAACAGTAATTACTATAACAATTATTGAGTAATGCCTTCTTACGTAAAAATCAATAATTGATGCAATACCGCGTGCTACTGTATTTTAACCCCTGGTTTTCCAACAGTATTAACGGTAACAACTACACCGTTATTTATAAACAACTTATATTTGTCATTTTCTTCATCCAATCGCTTTCCGTTGTGGGGCTCACACAAGGTTGCGCCGTCATACGAATATTCCCCGACACTAAGAATATTCCACGACCAAACAAATATTCTTCAATAAAAATGAATATTTTATAACCACTTGCTTATTTAAAATATTTGCGCATTTTACCCATAACTAACCACATTAATCAAATCAACCCTTACTATTTCAAAATAATAAATAGAGGAAATTTAATTTCATTTATAATAAGTTGGGGTCTTACAGTAGGACTGATAAATATTAGATATCTAAAGAGCTCTTCCGATCTAGAATGACCAATGACACTACAGTACAGATAAACGTCCTTAACATTATCAATTTGATTGATCAATTAGGAAAATTGGTTTTGTCATGGATAGAGAGTTGAGTCAAGATTTGATCTTGCACGCACTCCGGGACTCCTTTCACAATTGCTATAAATTTTTCATATGAACAAGCTAGATATTAGCTTAGCTAATTTGCTTAACATATTCAAAAATATTGAGAGTCACTTTCCAACCAAGAAAGACCAAGTCTTACTAATAGGGGCTAAAGGATCTTCTGAAAAGAAAAACGATTCAAAGAATGTAAATGGAAAGACAAAAATAAAGGATAATAAGAACAAAGCTGATACGGATAGTAAAAGAGTTTACGTCCACTGGAATAAGCCTGGACACTAAAAAGAAACTGCGAGAAGCATCTTGCAGAGGCTAACCAGAAGAAGCTTAGTGAAGCTTTAGTTACAATACATTTTTGTTCATGATTTAAAATAAATTTTTCTTTAAGTCAAGGTTCTACTTGCGTATTGGATACCGACTTTGGTTATCATAAATATAGATTTATGAAGGGACCAAGCAGAAGTAGAAAGCTAAACAAAGATAAGTAATCCTATGTGTTGGAAATGAAGTAAAGGTTATTGCATTGGCCATAGAAACTTATTGTTTAGCATTGCCTACGGGCAAATCTATTAAGTCAATAAGTTGTTATTGTATTTCAGTTCTCGTTAGAAACATTATTTTTATTTTATTGTTGGACAATAAAATATTTGGTATTATATTTAAGAACAATTATTGTTCTATTTATAATAATAATGTTTTGTTTAGAACTGGAATATCACTTAATGGATTTTGTATACTTGACTTACGTGAAAATAATTTTGCATATTGAACAAACTAGTATAAGAAAAGGAGATGATCATTCAAAGAGTTGAATGTGTGTATTTGCTGAAATACTAGTGTGAATTATTTGAAAGGTTCAAAGAATTCAGAAGTGAAACAAATTGGCAAAGTATTAAGATTATTTGATTAGATCAAGGAATAAATACTTATGCAATAAGTTTCTAGATCATCTCAAATGGTTTTCTCACAATGGACGCCTCCTGATATGCAATAATTGATTGATGTATCTGAATGGAAAAATCGTACCTTATTGGACATGGTGCGGTCCATAATGATTTTACCGACATTCCAGTATCCTTCTGGGGTCATGTCCTAGAAATGACTGCATATCTATGAAAAAGGTAACCTCAAAATCCGGACCCAAGACTCTATAAGAGTTATGGACAAGGAGGATTCCTAATCTTAAGTATGTTAAGATAAGGGGTTGTCCAGCTTATGTGAAAAGGTTTCAAAGGATAAGCTTGGGACAAGATTTGACAAGTGTAGATTTGTGGGACATCCTAAAGTAAGTTTAGGGTATATGTTCTATAATCCTACTTAACAAAAGGTGTTTGTTGTGAAACACGCTGCCTTCTAAGATAAAGGTGTTTATCATTGAAAGGTAGTGGAAGGATAATAGAATCTTGAAGAGTTCAAGAACCACAAAACACTATAAGTCAAATAAGAGGAACCTGTAGATAGACCTATTGTACCACAACCGAATCGTAAATCTGGAATAGTACCAAAGATACCTAGGAGGTATAGATTCATCATATATTAGATGATGATGAGGTACACATCATAGAAGATGATGATTCAGTTAAATGCGATGTGGTAAGAGTTGTAGACACCCAGAGAAATGGATTGAAACAAGTTTCCCAAAAATGGAACATTCGTTTTGATGAAATAATCAAAAGATTTTGATTTTATCAAAAACATGAATGAATCTAGTGTGTACAAAAGGGTCAGTGGGAGCGTTGTGACATTTCTAGTATTATATATTGATATACTACGGATAAGGAATGACATACTAATGCTACAATCAGTAAAGATAAAGTTGTCTAAACATTCCTCCATGAATGATTTGGGAAGAGTATCTTAATTGAGGATAAAATCTATATAGATAGATTCAAGAGGATGCTCGACTTAACCCAAGGAACGTATATTCATTTGATGCTAAAGTTGTTTAGCATGGCAAACTCCAAGAGATGTCTCATGTTGATGAGCCATGGAGTGTATCTCTCTTAATAGTCCCCATAGACTCCTGAAAAGAGAGATCGTATGAGTGACAATCATGTATGCAATGAAATATACGAGACCTGATGTTAATCGGTCATATTCTGGAGAAGATCACTGTAAGACAGTAAAAACATCTTAAAGTACTTAACCGACACTAAGGATGTGATTAAAATTTATGGTGAGTCTAAATTAAAACTAGAGGGCTTAACAGACTCAGGTTTTTCAGACAGACCAAGACGATAGAAAATCCACTTTAAGGTAAAGGGTTACCTTGAACGGTGGTGCAGTGAACTGGAAAGGTTCCAAACAGCAAAGGGTTGCTGGTTTAGTGATAAAGACAAAGTATATAGCTATAAATAATGTTGTAAGTTGATTGTTTGGATAAAAATTTCATTACAGAACTATGAATAGTTCCTAAGTCTCATCTTGGATCTAAACATACGTTGTGGCACTTTCACTTGGTTATAAGAATCATTGAAAGATGGGAAATCACTATATAGATAGTGAACTCTCAAGAACAACATTACATATCCATTAAGTAAAGCTTAACCAACAATAGGATACTCGTCACTTAGAAAAGAAGGGTATGAGATACCATGACAATTGGCTTTAGTGCAAGTGGGAGATTGAAATTAGTATCCACACAAGCCAATCATGTTTGATGATAAAGCATATACTTTGTAACAATTTTATTCATTTATTAATAAAAAGTATTAATTTATTAAAGGCTTATAATTATCTACATGATGCTATTTTATAATATGTGATAAACTCATAGTTTTAAGCAATGATTTTAGAATAATGATGATGATCATTCTAATGAGATCTAAATTCTTAGAAAGCTTAAAACTAAAATAGTTCCTAATCGTTGGATTACTAAATTGGGAATTAGTGAATTCGGATAGATTGGTACATACGTTGCTTGCTCATTGGATGAGGATGATTGATCTCATGATCATTTTTGTGGAGACACTAAAGCAAGTATGTAGGTGCTTGTTAGAGAATAAGTTCACTGAATGTGGCTCACTAAGGAATACCTAATAGAGTTTTACTTGCCTGTCAGTGAGAATTCTTGTAGTGATAGTAGTACAAGTGATCCTTGGACTTGAGATCATCATATTATCTTTTGTATGATGAGTTATACTTTGACTTATTCCTTAAGAACCTTAGGGTATATCAAAGGATATGCTTGGGTATAATAAGTTGTACATGGAGATAATGTATGAAATAAAGAATTTATCACTTCTAGTAAAAGAAGAAAAATGTCCTATGTGATTCGATAAATGACAACCCAGTAGTCCTTGGCCAAGGCAGAATGAAATTAGAAAGGAGTTTCTAATTTGCATTATTTGGAGTTGTGCATTTATGAGTCGAAATACATATAATTAAATAAAATAAGACTTGACACTAATTCTATGTCTTATATTTAATTGGGACATTATATGGTGGAAGGATTGAATTGTACGATAACTATTTACTCAAAGGTTCTTTTATGATTAATGTTGAAATCTATATTATCTAGAAAGTCGTTGATCGCTAGGGAGGCTTATCCCTATTGTAGAATAAATATTATTTATTTAAATAAATTAATAGTTAAATTTATTTATCTAAATAAGATTAGAATTGTTCTAATTGATTTATTCACAACCGGTTTAATATGGAGAACCTAAAGGGTCACACCATAAAAGGAAGAATAATTATTTAAGAAGTTAATGACATAATCGTAATAATATGTTATGTGTATTTAATTTAATCTATGGTGATAAAATAAATTAAATAGCTTAATATTTATTATTTAATATTTTGGAAATATTAAATATATAAATTAATAAGAGGAGTCTTATTAATATTATTACAATTAATATTATTTTAATTTCTAAAGAGTTAGAAATTAATTTAATATTAGTACACTCATTTATTCCTAATAAGATTAGGATGTTAATTAATTAAAAGATTTTAATTAATTATTCCTAATGAGATTGGGAACATAATTAATTAAAGGATTTTAATTAATTAAAATAAAACCCAATTCCTTAATTGTTAAGGAGGGTTGCCCACATCAATAAATAAGAGGAGTCTTATTATGGGTGGGGTGGTTGTTGACGTTTTCATAAAATACATAATTTCAATAGTTAGGAGAGTACACCCTTTTCTATGACATATAGAAAAACTAGGATTTTGCCAAATACTCATCTTCTTGAATCCTTCTTCTTTCTTGGTGGATCACCTCTAGAGGCCAAACACTTGGGTGGCTAACATTGATCAAAGGAAGGAACCAAACCCGGTGGATTCAAGTTGAACGCAAAAAGGATTTGAGGTGAACTTGTACCCGTGGAAGCTCGAATCTTCAAGGGTATGATTCTTATTCTTTATCTTTTTGTTTAATTAATAATTGTGCATAAAGGGTGATCCGGGTATATGGTTTGTAAAATTTTAAAACTCTGATTTTCTACGTTTCCGCTTATTTTATGCAATTTGATTGCGTTCATGAATATTACAAACCTAACATTTTAGAGATAAAGTGTAACTTTTTTTCGGAGTTGAGGGCTTATACTCAGGTGCCTCAATCACTTTTAAAGTTGAAAGTGTAACTTCCGAGGACTTATAGTCAGGTGCCTCGATTACTTTTGAAGTTGAAAGTATAACTTACGAGGATTATAATCAGGTGCCTCATTCACTTTTGATGATAAAGTGTAACACTAAGGTGCCTTGTCACTTGAGTCATCCAATTTCTTGGCAAGTGCGGTCTACAAGGATCTAAAATCGGGTGCCTCGTCACTTGGGTCGTCTAATTTCTTGACAAGTGCAGTCTATGAGGACTTGACCACCATTTAGAGTGGACCACCATCTTGGGTGGATTTTTTTTAATTCATCAATTCTTATACCTCCTCCCTTGGTCATCCAATTACTTGGCAAGGGATACTCCTGAGGACTTGAACCACCATTTTTGGTGGACCACCATCTTGGGTGGATTTTTAATTCGTTAATTCTTGTATCTATAGTTTAGAGTTCTTTCGATGGTAGAACCAATATTTGGGTTGTCCATCATCTTGACTTTCGGGACTGCACCATGAGTGATAGTTTTGTACATTTCCTTTCCTAGTTCAATCTCTACGGCCGCCAGCTTCTTATGGTATATCCTCCACAAACTGTAACAGTCCATAGTGGAATGTCCTGCATATTGGTGGTATACACAGAAGTTCGACCTTCTTTTCATCTCTTCCGTCACAATCAACTGGGGCCTTGATGGCTTCACCACTCCGTATTCGACCCATTATTCGTACAAACCCCTGAATGCCTTCTCACTGCATGTGATAGCCTCTGGAACTGGCATTATGGTATACTTGTCCCCGTTATATCCTCTATTTCGTTTAAATTTCTCATTCTTCTCCTTCTTGACCCCTTGTGGTTCTAACTGAGATTTCGCCAAAGCCACAGTTGCTGTCTTCTTGCCCTTCTATGTAACCATCGCATGATTGGTGGGCAATGTCATAATTCCTCCCAAGTCTTGTGCAAAAGATGAGAAGGTCACAAATGAATCACAAGCCTTGGTAATGAGGTGGGGCTTGAAGGCATCTAAAGCACCATTGTTGCATATGCTGACCAAGTTCTTTTCTTCAATTACCTCTGCACACTTTTGTGCTTGGGCCCTGAACTTGTCCACGTAATCCGACAGCTCCTCGTTTGGCTTCTGCTAAAATCGCATGATCTCTACAATGGTTACCTGTTTCTGCACATAGAAAAATTTCTTAAAAAAATGTAATTTTAGATCATCACAATCATGGACTGATCCCTTCTCCAAATTGTAGTACCAACTGAAGGCACTATCCGTCAAAGTCTTGTTGAATTCCCTCATCAATAAATTGTGATTGTTCATTTCATCACATCTTAACCATGGGGACATCTATTCCATGAACCTGGCAATATGTTCTCTTGCATTTCCTTTCTCCCCATTGTATTTTGGAAATTATGTGGGATGCTCGATATACCCTGCTGGGTAAGGTTGTCTCAGAATATGTGTCAGGTAAGGTGGAGTAAAGTCTAATTCTGAAGGTCGGGATGTCTGCCTGTGAAGTTGATTGATCACATCGATCATATCATCCTTCGTCATGTATTGGCTCGTGGCATGGACTCTTTGTGGTGTTGTGACGTATTGCTGTATTGGCAATGTGTATGGTAAAGAAATTGGTTGATGCACACTTACATCATGCAAAGCTTGCATTGGTTGTGCTTATTGGCTCATTCGTTGGACGTGGCTTGGGATGGTTAGTACCTGTACTTGTAAAAATATGGGGAGAGTGGTCGTAATAATGTTTGTCTGAGGTTGTCTTGCTTCCAGTCTGGGTCGTGACATATCATCACGGTTTTGGGGTTCCAAGTTGATGATTAGAACCGATTGATTCTCCGTTAATGGAGGTACAGTCTGATCCTCTCTGTTATTGTTGTTTTTGTTGTCCTCCACTCCTGCTCGTTCCTCCTGCGAACTGATTTTGCATCAACTGTTGCCGGAAATTCCCCATTTCCTCTTTCTTCCTTTGCATCTCTAGCATCATAGCCATCAGTATTCTTTGTCCTTCATGTGCTTCCTTCAATGCCTTAAGCATCTCCAGTTGCACATCATTCGTCTGCTCTCCACTTGCTTCCTTGTCATGCCTTCCCGCGTCTGTCTGCCTGACATTCGTTGGTTGTTGATAAGCCATGTATGGTGATGTTGAACTTCCTTCCGAGGCGTCTTCAGGGACGGGTTGATCGAGATCTAGATTAACGCCTTGGAGAGCTTGATTTGTTTGCCTTGGAACTGGATCCGGTGAAGTAATGCTCATTGTCGGTGACACTCTTTCGGTAGTTCTCCCACTTTGAGTTGTGGGCATACCCTTCACAAATTCTACACCTCCCCTGCAGAGTCGCCAAATAAATGTGGGCAAGGAAATTGTACCTTGCTAGGGTTAGATTTTCATGTTGGCTGAGGAGGAGAGAAATCCACAAAGAATATAGAATTGATTGGTTGATTGAAGAGGTGAGAAGAACAAGTGAGCGATTACTCCAACGACACGTGGCAGAACTCTTAGAATCCGAGAACCTTGTTAGGGTAGAAAGGATTCAGAGAGCCTTCTTGAGTGCTTCGGGTTGAGAGAGAATCTCCAAGTCTCCTAGTCTTCCAAAAGGTTCAAGTCCTCAGTCTGAAGAGAAGTCCCCCTTCCCAATGGAGTGGAAGGAGTATTTATAGGGTTTTCTGGAGAGTGATCATGTGTTAGGCACATGACCTTGGGGAAATCACACACTTACCCTTAGTCATCAGAGTAATGCCCAGATCGTCTTGTCCTTCTAGTTACCAATCCAATCCCTCAATCAATTCCCAAAACGAGCCGCCTTCACGAGCCTACTACCTCGGAACACGTGAAGGCTTCTCTCGGGTCCAGCCTCTTTATTTCTGGATTTTTCGTCTTCATTTTAATTAGGTCATGTAAACCCTAATTTTTATATTTAATGAGGTTGTGGAACCCTAATTGTGCATTTAATTCAATTAGAGCATGTGAACCCTAATTTGCACTTGGGCCCACACCCAGTAATTTAACAATTTTCACATTTCATGCTTCACGTTTCATACATAATATGCATTTTAGTCGTGCATCATGTTTCTCATGCTATGTATTTTATACATGCATCATAAATCTTATACAATGCGTCCATATGCTTCATACATCTTATAGTATGCATTTTATATGCACCAAATATCTCTTACTATAATTTTACAAAATTTCAAGCCCCACATAGTTGCACAACGTGCACACTTTAATCATGCTCACATGTAATTCACATAACAGTGAAAAATTGACACATAATTGAATAATCAAATCATGTATATCGACATATTCAAATAATTCAATAAGTTACTGAAAGAACTTGCCTTTGTTTTTGATTATCCCAAAACGTTCATCAAACGTCCATTGTGTAACTTATTTCATTGCTTAACATTCCTCGGACATCATTCTTCATTGCATATCCTATATATATTATCAAATTATAATATGAATATAGGGGATGACCATTTTATCCTTGTTTAGTCTTATTCATCTATTTTTATTGAAAATAAGTCAAAAAATTACATGTTATTTTTTAATCGATCTTTAATTATCTTTCTTAATTTTTTGGACCCCAACCTATTTATCAAAGGGACTTAGATACCTTATTATTTTTATCTCTTCTGGCCATACTTAATTAATATTATTTTACGTACAAAATATTTGTCCCTTAATTTTTTAGCTTTATTTACTATTTTTAAAAAGGACATTTATGCTCAAAATTGCAGTATTTTTAATAAATTGAATTTGTATCCAAACATTTTGAAATTTACACGGAACCAAGTTCATATCAATACAAACTTTCAGTAAAAATTTTGTACTTTTCTGGGTTGTGTAGCTTCATATTTATTAGTTTCAAATTTTCTGGTCATAACTCTCACCTCGAAAGTTGGATTGAGCCTATTTTTGGAATGGAACTTCCTGGTATTGTTTACTTTCAGCACACAAAAGGGCCTAATTTTTTGTACATGTTAACTGGCCGAAAACAATCACACAAAATTTTGAACAGTAGGGTTATTTAATTTTTCCAGGTTTACTCTCTCCTTATAACAGTCATAACTAATTCATTTCAAAACATTTTTGAGCGACTCTTGCGCCCATACGTAGCTAACTTCTGGGGCTACAACTTTTATGTTTTAACCATTTTCAAATTCAGAACTAATAATTTCATAAAATTCAAACAAAAAAAAAGTTCCGAATCTGATTTTCCATATTGGACAGTTTTGAGGCGTTTACTTTGGATTGCCATAACTCCCTCCTTCGAAGTCTGAATTAGTCCGTTCTGGAGGCTATGGATTCTTTAATTAATGTAATATATACTCCCAAAACCCCAAAATTTTCTAGGAAATCAAACTAGTCCCAAAATTGGCCTTAAGGTCAGTAGCCAAACTAGTTTTCAGTTTCTAACATGTTTTACTTAAACATTCACTATAAATTTGTTTTAACTTCTTCTTGATTAATTCCAATTGGGTTATTTCCATAACTCATATAATTATAACATACCACTTTCAAAATAAATTTTCACTACTACAAAACAGTAAATAGACAACGCGGAAAAAACGTTGTGGTTTCAGTCAGAAAAACGTCGTGGTTAAGGGTGTTGTCTATTTGACACCCATACACAACGTTTTTAAAACGTTGTGGTTAAGCAAAATACACAACATTTTTAAAGAAAAAACGTTGTAGATTTGTTTTCCAAAAATTAACAGATGCTTAAAAACGTTGTAGATGGTATGATTCCACAACGTTTTCTGGATAAAAACGTTGTAGTTTAATATATCAGACAATATTTTTAACCAATTTATACAACATTTTTAAAATGTTGTAGATAAAGAAAAAAAAAAGAAAAAAAATTGTGGTTCACCTATATTACCAATGCACCTGCAATATGCTAATAACATGACACAAATGTCTAAATTCTCATTTAAATTTAAAGCCAAAATGTATCAACCATTCAAAATACATTCCAATAATACAATTCGTGTAATTCAAATTACTACATTCACAAAATATATACCAAAATATAACTCAAAAAAAATGTTGAAGTGAAGTGATTTAGAAATAGATGCCAAAACAGAGACATCTGTTTTGTTGGTGAAATAACTAATCCCAATTAAGCCCTTCAGTTGTTGGAGACCAATGACAATGGCTGCACCTCTCATGAATCCGACAATAGCAGCGTGTGACAGAAAATCCACAAGAAACCCCAACCTGCACAATATTATATCCTCAGATTTTTAAAGAAAATAAGCTACAAAACAACCACGAACATAAACTTAAGAAATTTAGTTACAAAACCATAGTTATCAAAAACGTTGATCGACTGAGTACGCACAATGAAATCGGGTACAAGGGATCTAGTTCTCTTATTAAGATTCGGAAAGCATAACTATCAGAGTTCTCTGGTAACTGTAACAAGACAAACATCTAACACAAAAACTGGATGAGGACTACCTGAATATTCCGAACAGAGCTTGGAAGCTGTCAGCAAAAAATGTCACAGTAAAAACTAGCCTTCTATAAGCAACAGGATTAGCCATTGGATCTACTATTTTCTGAATCATGGCAGATAGCAGCAATGAAACCACAGCTACCGGACCAATTGCAATTTCACGTGAGCTCCCCATAACAGAATAAATAAGAGGCGGAACAACACTTATGTCTACACAAAGAAGAACAAACATTGTCTTTCTAATGCCATAGAAGTTTCAAACTTAATATTCTCGCTTCATTTGTTATCGAAAGCGCTAAATTCAAGTAAAATTTGATCAACAAATCTTCAGAAACTTACATAAGCCATATTGAGGATCAAGTTTTGCTAAACTAGCATATCCAATACTCTGCAATAATACCAAAACCATGTAGCTCAAGAGCAATTATAAATGAAACAAAATTAAAGTCGTCACTTATTATGCATTACCTGAGGGATGCATAGACTTGCTAGAGTTAACCTGGCCATTAAATCATTCTTAAACATCGATGTTATGCACTGTATGACTCATGAATAAAAATACGTAAACATCCAACACTAAAAATTAATAGAAAGAGGCCACACATTATTTGATGGGCAGAGCACACAACAAAGCCAGTAAAAATAAATAGACCAAGTTATTGGCAGACCACATACTAGTATATACTAAGAGTACCGACTAATAATGGAGAGCAGCACGTCTACAGCCTAACTCTTACCCAATCCAGTGCCTGCGGGAATTTAGACACTTTAAGGCCGTGAAGAAGTTGTTTTGCCGGTGGGGGGGTTCACAATAGTGGTCTCTACAGCATTATCAACTACATGGCTCTTCATCTCCCTATGCTCCTGACACAAAGCACACCAGAGCATGCAGCAATGCACCATGCAGGGATCGCATGGTGCGTCCTGTGAAACAGCAGCATTGATTAAGTTAGCAAGCAACAATGCAGCAAAAATGATTAAAGCCCTGCTACAACTGTTACAAGGGACAAACTAATTTGCTTAGTGGTTTGAAATATTCATGTCAAAAGAATAAGTTCGAGTCTTGATGGAGTCATTTTCTACGAAACAAAAGTTGATGGGTTTTTTTACCTCTCAATATAGCAGTCAAACAAATTAAGAAAAAGTTTTTACTAACATTTGGAAGAAGCAAGACATGAAATAATGTTAGTGCAATAGAGAGATTATGATCCCCTTATTACATAGAGATGCCATTCCAGTTGAAAATGTGTAAAAATTGCTTAATTTCCATGTTTTTTCCAAGGAATTCCTATATATGATTTAATATTTCGTTCATGGATGGATTTTTTTTGTGAGCAGTCAGCCTGTAGTTACCAAGAAACCGAAATTACCTTTAGATGATATTTCCTCTGCAATGATTGCCTAGCCATGCTGGTATATATACCACAGCCCCACCAAGCAAATAACAAACCCTCAGTAATGAATAATGTTGTATCTGGATCAATTCCATTAAAGGGTCTGCAAAAATAACATATGTAAATGAAGAAAGAAATTTGACATAATAAAGCTATGTGACAATAATTGGTTTAAGAGTTTTAGCAAGCAAAGGCAATGTAAGTGAAGTATGCAATTAGTTAATAAAACCTTGAAAAAAAAAATAAAAGAGAAACTGCATATTGAATATTACGAAGCAAGAGAAACTGATTATGATTTGATGAACTACTCATTCATACTAACACTGCATCAAAAGGTTAACCATGTACAAATATTTACAAATAGCAAGTCCCTTGATTAAGAATAACAGTCAAAAGTGAATTTAATTGAGTTTGATATGCAAAGGAATCAACCTTGTCTGTAACAATGCCCGAAAGTAAAGCATTAGCATCAGTCAATAGAACCGCATCAATCTGGTGAGCTGCCATCCTCCGGAAAGCATCATAAACTGTGGTCCCCTCGGGAATTGTTAGGGCTTTCGACAGCCTCAGCTTCTTCACCGTCCTTTCCCCACTAACATACCCAAAATCCCAAAATGATTCAACAATCAAATCCCATCAAAAATACACAAATTGCAAAAATAAACAATAAAAAAACCAATTGATAGAAATGAACTCGCGATGAGTGAACGGGCGATGTGGACTTGGCGAGGCTTCCATTGGTGGTGAGGCTTCCTTTTCAGAGCTAAAACTTCCTTGTTCACCACTTTCATGGCGTAATAGCAGCTCTCGTCGCTCCGAAGACGGCAGAGGTACACTTTTTCGATGTCGTTGCTACCGATCTGGCGGACGAGGCTGAAGTCTCGGAATCCGAGGTTGCCAAAAAGAGGAGGAAAGTTTGTCGCCGCTGCTTTGGAGAGAGAAAATGGGAGAGAAAAATGAGAGGAAGAAACGAAGGGTTGGATTTTTTGAGCGAGAAGAGATAGGGTTTGCTCCATGAGCGTGAATTTGAGCTGCTGCAAGAGAGGAGAAAGTAGATCTAAACTATCGTCCTTCTTCTGATTTCAAAATTTAAGCTCCGTGTTTTTATTTATGCTCCGTGTTTTTGTAGATAGATAACGTTTTGTTTTTAAAAATGTTATCTATTTAAAACAAAAAATTACCCTTATAAAATACATAACGTTTTTTCATATGTATCTACAACGTTTTATTAAAAAACGTTGTAAAAAAAAATACCACAACGTTTTTATAAAAAACGTTGTCTATTAAGCGTTGTCTATTAGGTACTTTGTACTGGTGTTTCAAACATGAATCATAACAAAAAAAGGGTCCTCAAAACAGTTAATTAGCCATGTTTCTATCCATTACACATAGGTTTGGGATTTTTTTTCATTTTAATTTCACTTTGTATGCTATTAACAGTTAGTTTAACATATTTTTTATCATCATCCTTAGGTTTCATCAACCATTAATAATCACACAACCCATTTCAACCAAGCAAAATAAAATAGAAAGCTCCAGAGATGAATAAAGGTTAGGGTTTTTAAGGTTTACCTCTTGAGTTCTCTTCTAGATGTTCTCGTTGTTAGATGTTCAAAGCTTCAATCAAGCTTTCTCTTTCCTTCTTCCTGTTCTTCTCTTCTATCCGGGAGTCTCTCTCTCTTTCTCTTCTTTCTTTTTTCTCTTAGCTCTCTAGTTTTTTCTCTCTTTCTTACTTAGTTTACAAGATGAAATGAAATGAAAAATGGCTATGTTATGGATGATTATCCTAATCCTCCTACAACTAACCTTATCATGCTCTAGGGTTAGGCTAACCCATCCACAATTAAGTAATTATAGCTAGACAAACATGGCAGCTTAAGGACTTTTTTGGCTAGATTTAATGGTGGGAGGAGACAAAGCATTAAAAGCTTGCTTTATTTGGATAAAAACTTATTAAATATAATAAGTGACTCACCACTTTGTCCCCCTCTCCTTCCCATCCAACCACTCGCCTTTTCTCGCCCCTTTTTCTCATTCAATTAATCACATGTTAAAATTGTTATCCAATGACATATGGATTCTCATCTTAATTTTCAAATGACACTTTCCCCTCCACTTGTCTTCATCATCCAATTCACCACATGCTCATTTAATTAACTAGCAAATGACACATGGTCTCCCAATTCTTTGGCTCCAAGTTTGCTATACTGTGGCTCAACCCTAGCCAAGCCACACCAAACCCTAGAAAAGCTTAATAAACCCTAGACTCAACCCTAGCCAAGCCATACAAATCCTAACCAAACCTTTAAAACCCTAGGCTTAGTTAATTCAACTAAATTTAATTAGTCCAACTAAATTTAATTAGTTATTTTATTTTCTAGTTTCTTTCTAGTTAAATTTCACAATTCATTTAGTTAGCAAAAAGTCCATTTTATGTTTTCATACAATTGATTAGGGTTTAATTCCAAAACTAATTAAGTTGGTTATCCGATTTCTTTCTAGTTAAATTTTCCTAACTCGTTCAACATGAGAAAACCGCGAAATTTCTTTCGTTGATTTTATTGGAGATTACGTCTCCCATCCTCAAATAAATGTTATGTCGCCATTCAAAAAATCGATAAAAACGAAGTTGCTTTTTTAGCGTAAATAGTTTTTTTAGCGTTTTTTTCAAAAAAAATTATTTTCTACCAAAAACTCCCGACACTCATACATAATTACGTAACACGTAAACTATGTCATTAATCGACCTAAATCATATAACACACAATAATATCAATAAAATTTTATTTATTCTAATTTCAAGATTATTCGAATTCTAGGGCCGTCGTCATAGAGACTCTGTCTTCAAGCAAATTCCACCAAACCTATTAACACTATCTGCCCATGATGAATCAAAAACTGATAACTCGTGCTCTCAATTTAGGACAACGCATTAAATTGCATTAACTCTAACCGATGTTACATTTTATTATTTCAGGAATTCAGAAATCTATATTCATGGAAGTAACGAAATGTACGAAATTGAGTGATTTTTCAAAGGAAAAAAGAAGAAAAAGAAAACAATGAAGAGGTGATATATTGAACAGAAGCTTGACTCTCAATAGCAGTGGAGATACAAGTCGAGCTTAGAAAGACGAGATCCACAACATGCATACAGCTTTGCTGCAGAAAATTACAAATATAAATACTTCTATAATTGACAGATTGCAACACAATGAGAAACTAAGGTTCATGTTTATTTGTAAAAATTATAATTCATGGGATTATAATCTCAAGACTATTAATCCTAAGATTAAATAGTCCAAGTCACATATTTGTTTTTTATGGGATTATTCATGGGATAACTTAAAATAATCTTAATTTATATTTTTTTTCAGAATTAATCAATGGATAGAATAAAAAAATATTATTTGGACTATTATACCCTTACCAATAATATGGTTGTAATCTCCTCAATGAGTCTCGCGTTATCTGCTTCAAAAGTCATTCTCATACTATTATTAATGTTTTATCATGTATTACAAGCTTTATTTGATGTAAACAAAGTTAAAGGTTAATTTAGTCCATAAAATTTTATTTCCCAATGGCAGTGATTATAATACCTAGATGGACATAGCATTAAATAATCCCCCTTTCAAGTCATTTTATTATTCCAATATTAGTCTCAAGTCTATTTTTAAAAATAAACAAAATACTTAAGATTAATAATTAAATCTCAAGTATAATATTTATAAATAAATATAGTGATAGTGTTCTATTGAAGGACGGGATATATATAGAACTGATTTAATATTCTTTTTTGAAAATAAAAATGAATTTAACACATTCGCACAAGTTCCCTGCTCTAGCTCAGGACACAGATGAATTCACACTAACAATACATACTTTACATGTGCTGTGACATAAATACTTGCAATATCCACGTAAAAAGATGTTTGAGATCAAAAACCGTTATCATAGTTTAAAAAATCGTAATTATAGCGGATTCGTTAATGGACCAATTCGTTAAGAGAACCGGCTCATCCTTCTTTAACGACGGACCCGGCGACGATTTCGGTCATACAATCGTTGTTTATACTTTTAGCAACGGACAACATATAGCGTCGCTAAAAGTATAGACGACGGTTGTATGACCGAACCGTCGTCGGGTCCGTCGCTAAAGGGGAATGAGCACGGATGAGTAAGATAAGGGGTATGCACTTGATCCGGACCTTATATATATATATATGAAAATTCAGTAGGGTCAAATTAATAAATTATACCCATAAAAAATCTATTACTCGTATATAAAAAATTTCAATGGGTTCAATTGACCCCACACTCATACATGTAATTCCGCCCCGGCACATAAGATCAAAATTAAAATTTGATTTTGAGACCAGTTGAGCACTTGGCTAAAATTCTTATTAAAAAATAAATAAATGCTCCCTTGGGCTTCCAAATAAATTTTTGTCACGTAGATCTGGTGTGCCAAATGTAACCCTTCCAAGGATACATGATCTGTTTCACTGTTTGTCTCCAATCTTTTTGGATATTTGATTGATTATATTCCTAAGCTGTTGGCTTTAATCCTACACATACTAGCCGGCCAGCAAATTATATATTTTAAAAATAGGTGTCACCCTCTAACATATATTACTAATAAAGTACCATATGAATATTAATTGTATCACTATCCTAAAATGCCGTCCCTATAGGACTGCAAGGCAAGAATAAGAAGAGAACCAAGTAAAATCAATAACTTAACTAGAGAATTATGAACGGAGTACAACGAGGACGGAGAAAAATTGGCGGACCGCCACCGGCAAATCGGCCAAAAGAAAGAGATGAAGATCTTATTTTGTTCCGAGAGATGCATAAACGTGAAAAAGATAGAATTGTTAGCTTACTTCAGCCAGTTTCCGACGAATTTGAGCCAACTGGTGTGCCCTAACGATTTGAGCAAAATCGTCGCTATAGGATTTATAATGACGGTTTTTACTATCGTTATACATCTACAAACACTTTAAGCGACACTTTTTATGTGAAAATATCAAAAAAATATGTTGAAATATCATTTTCCTTAATTATATATTCTTCCACTTAGAATCTTCTCTTATTATTTCGTATAGTATTCCTTCTATATATCAAAAAATGAAGAATTTATTTTTTTTATAATTTTTTGTGAAAATGGTATTTTTTTTTTACTTTGAACTGATTTGTTGATCATTTTTTTTTGTAGGAGGGAATTATGCTCTTTATAGAATGGCATCTGGAAAGAAAGGACCAGCTGAAAATGAGAAAAATGATTATGACTGGTAAAGAACTAATGATGATCACAGCTTATTAAAAATTAGAGATATATTTTACTTTTTATTTTGTTCTAAATTTAAAAATACATTAATATTTTTTTAGACTATAAAATCACATAAATTTTCCTAATATATTAGTATTATACTCCGCATAGATTTAATACTATCACCCTACCACTATTGTAACTATTATAAATATTAGGAATATATTTACAAGAATAAATTTGTCTTCATATCATAAATAAAAGTCGTCGTTATATACTATGGTGACGGATTTCTGTTATATGACGATGGTCCGAATCATCACTATAGTCGGTGCGTTAATGAACCACTCCGTTGGAGTCAGACTATATATATATAATCAAGATCAGGTCAGGACTCTCGGACTTGACTAAAATCCGGACCCTATTTTTTAAAAAAAAACAACTAAAAAAAGTTTAATATTTTATGAAACTGAAATTTTTACATAATACAATGTTTTGGGTGTGATTTGGATACGATGGATGAACGTGTTCTTTTTCTATGAAATTCTAAGTGAGGTCATAACAGTCCTTTTTTGTTAATTAAGGTTAAAAACACCACCGGCAACACCTCTTTTTCCGTCGCTGGAGATGGAGGCAAATGCACCAGAAATGGTTGTTCAGCGGGAGTTACCAATTATCCAACCTCTTTCAAGAGTATGTCTCTTATTTTAATAGTGCATTTAGGAGGCAGTTTTAAGGTTATAAGAGTACAATTTATGTAATATTCACTACTCCGAAGCCACACACACAAAAAAAGTCTTTAATTTTTTTATTTTTCATATATTAAAATTTGTTTCGGACACACTATAATATAAGTTTATTTCAATATTTATCTTACAAAATTTTTTGTTTTAAATTGTTAATAGGGAAAAATCATATTAAAATGTTATTTCGAATTGCTCGTCCTTGTTCGTCTATCTACCAACTTATGGGGTTTAGTGTCTTTGAAGTTCTTGATACATTTGAGAATCTTGTTCAATTACTATATATATATATATATATATATATATAGGTCCCCTTTTTCAGTAAACCAAAAATTAACCGGCTATAGCGATGACTTTTTCCGGCATCATAGCTCAAAAAACCGTCGCTATAGCCGCTTTGCTTTTGGTTCCCTGTTTAAGGTTCGTTGGAGAAGGGGACCATATATATATATATATATATCAATGTTTTTTCTTATTATTATTATTTCTCATGTAATTTTCCAACAAAATTTGGTATTTTTTCATAACTTAATTTTAAGAAATTGCTTGTAAAAAGCAGCAATTGTAAACTAGCTACATGAATGAATTAACTTAACTGATCAGTTCCTTGTGTGAAACTCAGTTTGCAGGAAATTCAGAGGCACCAAAAAAAGCAAGCAACAATATTGGAAGATCAAAATCCCCAAGTCCAAAATTCAAAGTCCCCTCGAGATCCATAACCCCGAGTCGAAAATCAAACATTAGTCCATCAAATAATCATAAGAAAAACAGTAAATCTGCCCCAATCTTGAACCAAAAAACAAACCAATTTACCCCTAGCAATACTACTACTACTACTACTTTGACCAAAACCCCCTTGGTGAACCAAAATGAAAGCCATGTGAATTTCCTAGCTTCAAACCTTTCAAAAAGCATAGGGCTAGATTCATCAAAAACAAAACCTACAAGAAGAGTGGTGTCACCCCAAGTGAGGTCCACTATAAATACATCTCACATTCCCGAGTTTTCGGATGAAACACCTCCAAATCTAAAAATTGATCGATCAAATTCGGTCCTAAGGGGTCGACTAGATCGATCTGGTTCGGCCATAAGGGACAGGCCAGATCGATCAGGTTCAGCTCTAAAGGGTCGATCAGAATCAACCTTAAGGGGTCAATCAGATCGACCAGGATCGAATTTAAGAGGCATGTTAGGAATTAAAAATCAAAATCAAGTTGGGGGAAAAGGTAGAGATTATACCGTGAAAGCGATTAGGAGGCAATCATGCTCACCTAATCGTAAAATGACATCGAAAAAAGAGAGCAATAGTACTGGTGAAGAAAATGTGACAACTCCAAAAGGGAAGTATCAAAGTGGAAATGGAGGACAAGTTTTTGGCAGCAGAATGGTAGATAAGTTTATGAATGCTAGAAAGTCAAGTGCTGAAGAAAGAGATACAAAGCCAAAATTGTATGGTTCAATAAATGAGAGCTCTGGTTTTGGAAGGCTGATGGCTAAGAGTTCATTGGATATGGCTGTTAAGCATATGGTATGTTTCTTGATCTTTATTTGTCTATTAATTAATTATGCATGCAGTATAATCACTAAAATCATTAGATATGACTATTAAATCATACTCCCTCCCTTCTAAATTAATTTTCCTAATTAGTTTCGACACACTGATTAATAAAATTTTCTTTTACCTAAATTATCCTTTTTGATTACTTATTAATTGAAGTATTTTTTTCACTTTTCTATGAGTCCAATAATTATTTTTTCACTTTTGTATGACCCCAATAATTACTTTTTCACTTTTCTATGACCCCAATAATTACTCTTTCCTATGTCATTTAATTTTCTAGATACATTTTTTTATAACTCACATTCCCAATAAGTATATTAAATAGATTATGAGGGTATAAGAGGATAAATATATTTACTAATATAGAAATAGAATATTTATTTTAGAACATCCTAAAAAGGAAATTAAGACATTTAATATGGAACAAAGGGAGTATAATATTGAGATTTTATACTCAATTTACTCAAAGAATTAAATTATTATTATTTTTTTACTAATTTCCGCGCACACACAAAGAAATGAACCCTTAACCTAATGTAACCATGAGGCAAGAGTTACCGCTGGGTCAGAATCATACGGCCGAAGAATTAATTAAGTGTTTTAATCTATATATACTCTTAAAACGTCAATTACAAGGAACAAATAGAGTAGTTTAGTTCGAATTAACTCTTTTAAGTGGTAACAACTTTTGCTAATCTTTTGACCTAATTTGTTCAATGTGCAGCAAGATAATAAACGAGAGTCGGCAAACTTTCGTCAAAACGCCGGTGGAAGACGGCCAACAAACACAAGCAGCACTTCAAGTTCAAAACTCAGTTCTGGGACTAATAGGCAATAATTAACAAAGATCCATGGACTTGATTAGAAAATGTTGTGTGCTTAATTATCCTATAAAGTTACTTGGTGAGAATTGAGAACCCTTTTTTTCTCCTTAATTGGTTATGTTTGTCATGTTTGTTGCAACTTAATTGGAAGAACTTATAGTTTATTTAGGAAAATAAGCTGAAAATTAGTGTTTATTTAAATAATCTTTAAGCTGAGTACAACACCTTTTGATGCACAAAAGAAAAAATTATTATCTAAGTACTTATTTCCCACCTTATAATTTGTTGGATATTTTAATTATACTTCTCAACTTATTTGTCGAAAATAAAGCTTATGCCCGTAATAAGTTGTTTTAAAAAAGTAAGTCAAATAAGTAACTCCAATTTATTAAATAAGTTTCCTAAAATAAGATTTAAGCAGTTTTAAAATAAGATGCGACAAACCAGGCTTATGTTTTTGGTTAAAAAAGTACAAATTATACTAATAGAGAAGTCTGTCTTACAATCTCTTCATCTTCTTTGTTGTTAGTAATCAGTCCTCCTGAAAGGAAAAATTTTGGGATTTAATTTCAAAGGAAAACTAAATACGTGCAGCCATAAAATTAAAAGGACAGATTAATCTTTTTTTCCTTTTCATTATATTTTTCTTATTTAATCTTAGTGCTAATTTGAGAAACATTAGCATTCACCAGCTCAAAGGTTTTTAGGCCCTGCGAGTAAAAAATCAAATATTAATTTAATGTTAATGTTGAAATTTTATTTTAGACAATAAACAATTTAATAATTAAAATTGTTTATTAAGAACCAAGCTGTGTTTGATGCCTTAAACTCAATGACTGCTTGAAACACACAGACAATTGGTAAAATGAGAACAATTATACTAATACAATTTCAGTCCAGTAACACAGGACTGTGAATTCTTTACAGAAACTAAAATTACACTACTTCCTACCTTAATCTGATTCGAAAAAGGATTGCATGAAGGTGGTGAGACCATTATAAATACAAGACACTTCATTGATTTTAAGGTACATGAAATTTACTTTCTAGCACTAGAGCATTAAGCATTAAGCCTCTATTGTTAACCTTATATCAGTCTATACTTATTCTCACATCGGAATTATCGTACTTTGGAGATTGGAATTACTTGGAGATTGGAGAGCGTGTGAACGGATGTTGGCGTTAACCGTTTATGATGCCCTTACTAAATACTTATTGGCTTTAAGGAATTTAAGGACACTTTAATCTTTCTCTTTTTAATTATATTTACCAATAATTTGATAAAATATAGAGACTCAACATGCTTTAATAAATGAGTAACTTTTTCTTTGTGTCTTTATTGATTTTGTTAAACGTAAAAGTTAAAGAGGAGAAGAGAAGATAGTGAAAGAAGAAGACACAGCCCTTTTTTTGGTGCAAAGGGGCCCAAGGCTCACAGGCCCAGCCTTTTGCTATCTAAACGTGACGAGTCAGGAAGGAGTGCCGTACAGGCCACCAATATGAGACTTGGCATGTGCACAGGGATCCGGATCCTTATGAGAATTTTTGTGTGATGATCTTGTGAAAATTTTGCTATGGGATTGACAATACATTTAAAAAAAGGATCAATTACATATTCTATTGCATTTTTTAAAATAATTACAACAATAGTGCACTCATAAAATATTTATATAATTAATACACTTTTCATATTTATTTATGATATTAGTGCAATTAGGATTCCTTAATTTAGAGAATTAGTATGCAATTAGGATTCTTTAATTTACAGCATCAGTCATCTCCTTACTCGCTATTCCTCCCACACACGGCTCTGTCCCCAAAATCCAGAACACATCTCACCCCATTTTTCTTCAAATACAATATATACCTAATCACATGTTCAATCTTTCTCTCTCCAAATCCTACATATCTTTTCTTCTCATTTTGTATATATTATTCCCTCTGCAATTTCTGCACCGAACTGCTAATCTATACTTCCATTCAAGTTTTTCCACCGCCCAAACAATGAAAGCACTTCTCTCTCTTCTTTATCTGTATGCCATCCAAACCCAGCTCTTCTTCTGTTTTGCTACTCTTCCAGATTCACAAATGTTGGTTTTGTCCCTCAAAATCCAACAAATCCCATCTAGGTCCTTTCCATGATCTTTAATCAAGCTCCCCTTTCACCACAATGTCACCCTCACCGTTTCTCTCTCAGTCGGAACACCCCCACAGAACGTTACCATCGCTCTGTTTCTGCAATTTTTTCATAGTACAGTTGGTAGCCAAACCTTCATACTAAGGTAACCAATTCTGTTTTATTAAGTTACCAATTTTATTTTGAATGTAATACAGTTGGTAGTCAAACCTTCATGCAGTTGATTGCCAAACTTTCAGACCAAGGTAACTAATTCATGCTGCAGGTGTGGAGGTAGATTGGTTACCTTGGTATAAAGGTTTGGTTACCTTGGTATAAAAGTTTGGTTACCAATTCAGTTTTATTAAGTTACCAATTTCGTTTGAATGTGATGCAGTTGGTAGCCAACAATTCATACAAAGGTAACCATTTTAGTATTTATGAGTAACAAAATAGTCATAAAAAAATTCCAGAACAATAAAAGTTACATCTATTTATTTTTAAACTTTTTGTAGGGCGAATCTTCTTCTTCTCATTGGCGTTTTGGACAACGAAAATTCGCGGCGGTGTAGCAGCGGAGTAGCGGAAGAGAAGCCGGCAGGAAGAGAGAACTAAAAAAGTAAAAACTAAAAGAGTGAATGATCTTTTATGTGGGTATATAGTTTGGTTTTTATGGATTTGATGATATGATCGAAAGTGATGATGAGCAAGGGATCCAATTAGAACGGAGAAGAGAATATTACGTACGTCATGTGGTGGTTGCTGCATTTTCATAATCAGTTATGGAATGATCGATCGAGTAATTTTGGGAGCCCAAATATTTGTTTTTGTTGTTAGATCCCAAATATTTGAATTTAAATTATTAATTATGACAGTTATTTCTCATTGATTTTAAGTTTCCTTATTAATGTTAATTATACTATTTTTGTAATATGGGTCCTAATTACACTATTTTTGCAATTATTTTGTTGATGCACTAATGATATAAATTGTAAGACCCCAACTTTTTTTAATAAAGATGATTTTTCTATAAATATCATTTTTAAATATTATGAAATGAATTTGATATAATGTTATAGTTGTGGGTAATATTTATAAATTTTACAAAGTACGTAATTTGTTATATAATATTCGATTGGTCGGGGAACATTCGTTTTAACAGGGAATATTCGTACGACGGCACAATCATTGATGGATCCCACAACAAAATTATAATCGGATTGAGAAAATTACAAAAATATTTTATGAAAACAATGACGGAAGTTTTACCGTTAACTATTGAAACACCCGGTGTTAAAAGTACAGGAATATGCATGGTTGCATAGTAGCACACTGTATTGATTATTGATGCTTACGTGAGAAGTCACTCAGTTTTGTTCAATTATTGCTTCAGTAATTGTTGCATAGTATCTCACGTTATTTGATTCAATTATTGTCGATATTTTATATATTATTAAATCAATAATTGAGATGACAAAGTTATTAAAATTATTATTTGCAATATTAACGATGTCTAGAAGTTCTGTCAATGAGAGATTTGGTCACCTAATTGCGCGCCAATAGGGAGAAATCCTTATTGAAAAGCCCCATCTTTCCTTGGAACGACCTAGTCGATTAATATTGTGAATTATAATAATGATAATAAATGTTGTTAAATATATTGAAGTGTTTTTTTATGAAGTCACGGAAGTTTATATATATATATATATATATATATATATATATATATATATATTGTTTTATTAGTATTATTAATGTAATAAAATATAAAAGCTTTTTATATAAAACAGAATACTTTTATAAAGTTATTTGTTTTATTAGACTATAAATAGAATATATTATATTCTATTATGTATAGTATTTTGCATAGTAAAATCTTTTTATATAAAACAGAATACTTTTATAAAGTTATTTATTTTATTAGATTATAAATAGAATATATTATATTTTATTATGCATAGTGTTGCATAGTGCCTGCATAGTATTTTGTATAGTAAAATCTTTTTATATAAAACAGAATACTTTTATAAAATTATTTATTTTATTAGATTTTAAATAATATATATATATATATATATATATATATTATTTTATTTCATAGTATCCTTTCTATTTTCCGATAAATAGGATGCTTAGTTAGAATTAAAATCACACTAGAAGTTCAGAGAATTCTCTTCTATAATCTTGATCTTATTTCTTTAGAGTTTTAAGAAGCTTTGAGCGTAGTGCAAGTTTTCTTCAAGAATATCCTCACCCTACCAGTCGAAATACTCTTCTTTTACGGTAAGGGGTATTATTTCTTTCGTATTCATGAAGAGAACTTCTTTATTCCATTATTTATTATTATATTGGAATAACCTATCTATGCGAAGTACCGCATACATGGTGAAATTCTTCTGTTATTTCATTCTTTATTATTCTGTTGGAACAACCTATATACGCGGACTACTCTATACTTGGTGAAATTCTTCTGTTATTCCATTCTTTATTATTATATTGGAATAACCTGTCTATGCAAAGTACCGCATACATGTTGAAATTCTTCTGTTATTCCATTCTTTATTATTCTGTTAGAACATACTTTCGGTGCGAATTTCGCCTGACCTGGTTCCATTATTTATTATTCTGTTAGAACATCCTATCGGTGCAAATTTTGCCTGATCTGGTTCCGTTATTTATTATCTTGTTAGAATATCTTGTCTGTGCGTTTACGCATGACCTGGTTCCGTTATTTATTATTCTGTTGGAATAACTTGTCTGTGCGGTCTATCGCATGCCTGGTTATTTCTTTTGTTATTCCATTCTTTATTATACTAAGTTGGTTAAAGTTTTGGCTTTATACTCCATGAAATTAGTGGAATATCCTTGATATTTGCGCTTCATCCAGTATCTTTTCATAGAAATATTCTTCTGAGCATTCTTGAGTTTTACCCCACAAAGCAGTATCATATTGACAATTTGGACGTTATTGGTTCCTGGATAAATTAATTCTTGAACTTGTTTTATTGAATTATTATATCATTATCATCATCCTCATGTTTATATTATGTTGAAAGTCATCTGTGGCCTGTAGTGCATAGATGGACTTGGTATGATTATAACTAGGGATTATTCGGTATAATCATGACCATAATGTTACAAATGATGTGGTAAAAGTCCTCATTGGCCTGTAGTGCATTGATGGACAGTTGTTGGCATGATCATAACCATTAATAAATACACGAATATCCTTGACCCGTAGTGCATGAATAATTTGTGGTCGTGATACTAATGAATATCCTTGGCCGTAGTGCAGGGATGATGTGGATTATTTATTAAGCTGAGTCTCAGCGATAAAAGTGATGAAAAACCTTTTTAAATCATAAAAGATAGTAGATTTTACTGATGTTGCTGGTTTTTGCAACCGATAAACACGCGCAAGTATACGCGGTCAACAAGTAATATAATGATAAGAGAGTGTCGAACCCACGAGGACAAAGATTTAACAAGAAACAACTACTAAGGTAAAGTCGTTACTAATCTTATCTAAACAAAAGAAATAGATGGTTGGTTAAACAATTTCTATAGGACAATCAAATTGCGAGAAGTAGCTGCTCTAAGAAATGAAGATAGGGTTACAACTCCCCTAATGCTTCGCCTAATCTTCTAACTCTCCGTAATATAAACAAATCAAGGAATGGCCAACCGAGAATATTATAAGCATAAGCTTCTGTCGAAGGTCAAATACACATCCTTGATAAGCTAGAACACAATATGTCTATTGGTGATTCTAATTAGACTAAGGTCTTTAAGCTCAACTCCAAGGTCACACAAGGCAAGCAAGGATATGTCTATCCTACTAGCACAATAAGCCCACAATTAAATGTCAAGGACAAAACAGGTGTCGTTGTATTTAAAGGAAGACAGTAATATCCATTTATCAATTTCCAATACTATCAGTACCTATTTCTTTATCAAGAAATCAGACAATATAAGCAAAATACAACAACCCATTCCAAAATGCTTCATTATATAAAACGAGAGAGAAAGTCGATTAAGCTATTCAAAAGGTTACATTGCAATCCTAACAATGGAGTTAGTTCATAACTATGGGACTAACACAAAATTCTAATACACTATCCATTTCAGACAAATACAATAAATAGATGATTTGAAATAAGAAAACCCCTATAGAAAGAAGTAATCTTCTGCCAAGTAATCTCTTCACGCGCACAATCTGAAAATGTGGAGAGCAATAGATCTTTTTTTTTTCAAGCTTCTTCCTCCCTTTTCTTTGTTTGCTATCTTCAATCTCCTCAATAATTTGTTGTCTGCCGCCCCCCTTTTTTTGCATCATATAACCCCTTTTGCTAGGTCAAACAAAGTTCCTGTCTGTCTGGGAACCGAAGGTGGCGCCGTGACGCGGGCCACTAAGCCTTGAGTGGCGCTGCGGCGCCGCATTAGCAACTAGGACACGGAGCTCGCGCTGCAGCGCGAGTCTGAGGAGGATGAGTGGCGCCGCGGCGCGACTATCGTCAGCATGGGTCATATCGTGGCGCTGCGGCGCGGCCAATGAACCTGGCATTGGCGCCGCGGTGCGGGCATGCGTAAAATGACTGTTTTGCCCCTTTAAGGCAGCAAAAACATTGCGAAGCTCTGCAATGCAATGATTAAACACAAAAACACTATATTCCTATAAAAATATATAAAAAAACTATGAATCCAGGCAAGTATTTAAGGCAGAAAGTATCCGATTCGCGGGTTTAAATCCCACTCATCAAATACCCCCAAACTTAAGTCTTTGCTTGTCCTCGAGCAAACTATCTAACACAATAATAACAGTAGACACTAAGAATGTGAAAGGAAAATAAAAATATATACTAGCATCGTAGCTACGATTATCTATATAAACTACCCCCAAAAGAATAAGTTAAACACGGGAATGAGTAAGGGTTCATTCTATTTCAAGCATAAGACTGTAATCGATCCAGTCTGTGTACGTGTGTGAAGATCAACCGTCCTGACTAATCATAGCTCAAATAAGTTCGCACAGTCGATTGTTAAAACCAAGCAAACTCCGCAACTTAAACATTCAACAAACATTAAGAACAAGACGTAAATGCAGGAAAAGATCAAAAGGTTCTAGGGCACTAGGTGTAAAACACCCCTAAGAATCTAATAACTCGAGCAGTAAAGGCCACGTAATCAACATAAGCCAACTGAGACTTCATAACAAGAACGAAGATTTATCAGCGAGTGCATTTTATGCTCCATCTCGATATCGACTCTGCGTTTATGGGCGAGTGCATTTTACGCTCCATCTCGACCCACCACACAACTTTCGATATAAACACTTCTATTCTATTTTTTTCCAAACTAGAAACCAAGATCCAAAACTGCATAAACACCTAAGTCTTTTATTACCTTGCATAAATGAAAGTTTATAAGAGTGAACAACTTGTCAACACAATAAACACACAAACTAAATTCGAAAAATAACTAGTTAACACAGTTGGTCAGAGCTTGCTAGAAGGACAGATCAATAACAGTCTAAACTTATCAACTCATAAACCCCTAGTACAAGGCATGCTTGACACAACTCTACGAGAGATATACTCATTTGGCGCTAGACATAGCCACAATCAAAAAATTAGCAATAATAAATATAACACCCTTGCTAAATAGCATCTCAAAATAGGGTGAAAAAGCCATTTACATAGCACAAGCATCTGAATCTGTATAAGCCCCAAAAAGATGGCTAGAAACCACAATCATGCTAATAAAATCAAAATAAAACCAAAAGCAGTTCATGGCATCCATAATGATAAAGATAATCAACTAAATCCTGCAGTTCAAAAGACTGCACCAAAAAAACTGATAAATACAAACATAATAAAGAAATAAAGTCAGACAGTAGTCCTAACATGGCAACACTAAGATAAACAGATAAAAATCAAAAAACACCCCCAAACTTTAGGTGAGCAATGCCCTCATTGCTAAAACATAAAGTAGTTGTATACACAAGAGGGATTCCCTGGAGATCGCTCACTCCGCAGCAGTCTCAGTTTCATCTTTATCAGCGTCGTCGTCATCAGCTTTGGTGGGCGGTGATGGTGGAGGGTATGGTGGAAAGATGGGAGGATCGGGAAACTGGTATGGCGTTAACTCAATGCCCTCGCCACAATAATCAGTGTAGATCCCTTGCATAATGTTCACCAGCTCAGCCTGGTAATGCATCGCTATCTCCTGCCTTTGAGCCACTGCTGCGATATGCCTCCGCTGCCTCTGTGCCTCGGCGTCCTGTTTCTGATGCAGCAGGGTGAGGGATGCCATGATGACTGCCAAAAGACCCTGACTAGCTGGTCCTGCCTCAGGTGCTTGAGAAGGCTCTGGTTCGACTGAAGGAGGCGGTGCTGTAGGCGGTCCGTACCCTTCGCCCCTTAAATGAGACTCTGCCCCGTCCCAAACAATGAAGCGTTTGATCGTCAGATGGTCAATGACAGTCATGGGCGGCGAAGCTGTCTCATCTAGTCCCCACTGTACCCTTGCCTGCTTGCACAATGTCGTGATCACTAATGGATGGGGAAGTCCCGAAACGACTGTACTTTTGATTGCCTTAATGATCGAGTCGTGAATGAGAACTCCTATATCCACGTTCAAGCCCGTGACAATGACGAATAGCAGGATCGCCCTGTCTTTAGTCACATCGCTTAGGTGACGGGTCGGGAGCATGGAGGCATAAATGAAGCTGTACCATGCCTTCCCATAGCGACTGAGCGCAGCAGCCGGGAAGCTGGTCTTTTCACCTGTATAATCATTTTTCTTCTAGGCCGTTCCGGGCTTGCAGAGCCTTCTGATAATATCCTCCTGGTCATAACTGCGAATTCTCTGATGCATATAATCATTTCCCGCGTAGTCGGGTGTCTCGAACAGTGCATTGATGGTTTGATTGTCAAATAACACCGGCCGACCCCTGACTATAACCATAGCAGGATCATCAGGACTGGCGTTTGCATAGAATTCCTGAACCACAGGCACAACAGCTGATACGGGCGGTTTGGTGAAGTTTACCCACTTCCGCTCAATAATCATATTCATAAGTTCCCCGTATTTTCTATCGGGCTGCAACCCCCGTTCAGGAAGCAAATTGCGCTTGCCAAAGGAGTCTCTGTACCGCTTCCATGTTTCCTCACTGACAAACTTAGCGGGGTCCCAAGCCTGTAGTGGTGCCGCGGCAAATGACGAAGATCCACCGACATTAAGACGATGCCTTTTTGGTGCCATGGTATCAATAGGTTTGATTCAAACTCTATCGTAACGACCCTCGAAGCACTGCCAATCTCGACCCCAACGCAAACCCAGTGAATTTTAAGCCAAGACAGCCCCAATCGACCTACTCTTTTGGCTCAGGCAATTTGTCAAACACCTTGCGTGCGATATCCAAACAACACTTGGACATCCCTTTGGAATTAAACCCTAGCACTTGAGTGGGGATGCCTTTGATAAGAAATTGATGCACAAATATGATTTTATAGGATGAGCAGAGACACGATCGATGGATGCTAGGATTTTTTTGTTTTTGTAGTGATACGGCTAATGGATCGTATGCGTGTAGGCTGCCTAGAGAGAGAGAGAGGGCTGAGATTGTTGAGAGAAATGGGAGTCTTGGCCGAACTGCTTGCTTAAAAATGCAACTGGGAATCAAATATTCGCTAATGGCGCCGCGGTGCGAGTGTTTGCCCATTGCTCGGCGCTGCGGCATGAATTAACAGAAGCTGGGTACTTCTTGTGGCGCCGCGGCGCGAGGTCCTCTTTGTTGGATGGCGCTGCGGCACGAGTTAGCAGTGGGTAGCATATGGTGGTGGCGCCGTGGCGCGAAAAATAGTATAGAATACGGCGCTGCGGCGCGAGTTAGCAGTGGGCAGCATAGGGCGGTGGCGCCGCGGCGCGAAAGACAGTATATAATCCGGCGTCGCGGCGCGAGTGCTGAACTCTAAGCTTTTTCATCTGTTATCTGTACATACCAAAACAAGTACAACAACTACACTACACAAGCAAACATACACTGTTAAAAACACAGTAAACACTATTATAATATGCAGATTATCATACAAAACATGTTGCCTGAAAATGAGAGACACAAAACATAAAATCTATCAGCTAAGCTATGTAATAAATTGAATAATCACTAAGTAAACTTGGAATAAATGAAGAAACATATAAAATTTATACCGAGATGGGGGTGCCTCCCCACCAAGCGCTTGTTTTATAGTCGTCGGCTTGACTATTCATCCCGACTTAGACCGGGTCTCCAAGTGTAATGGAGGTATTTTGACGGTCAACCTCGCCGCCCCAGTAGTGCTTTAAACGTTGCCCATTCACCTTGAATGTGGAGTCGGAATTTAGATCCTTAAGCTCTATTGCTCCATGCGGATAAACCTTGGCTACAGTGAAGGGGCCCGACCATCGGGAATTTAGCTTCCCAGGAAACAATTTTAGCCGGGAGTTAAACAGAAGAACTTGCTGGCCCAGTTCAAAATGCCTCTCAAGGATCTTCTTGTCATGCCACTTCTTGGTCGTTTCCTTGTACAACTTGGCGTTTTCATATGCCTGCTGACGAAATTCATCTGCTTCATTCAGTTGTAACAGCCGCTTTTCGCTGGCTACCTCAAGATCAAAGTTAAGCTTTTGAATCGCCCAGTAAGCGTTGTGCTCCAATTCGACCGGGAGATGACAAGCTTTTCCATAAACAAGTCGGTAAGGAGACATTCCGATGGGTGTTTTATAAGCTGTGTGGTAGGCCCATAATGCATCATCAAGCATCTTCGACCAATCCTTACGGGTTGGGTTAACGATCTTTTCCAGGATTCGTTTCACCTCTCGGTTCGAAATTTCAACTTGGCCGCTGGTCTGAGGGTGATAAGCAGTGGCTATTTTATGAGTTACCCCATACTTGGCTAGAAGTGCTTCAAAATACTTATTGTAGAAGTGCGACCCTTCATCGCTAATTATGGCCCGAGGTGTGCCAAAACGGGTGAAAATATTCTTTTTGAGGAACTGAAGCACCACCTTAGCATCATTTGTCGGCAAGGCAACTGCTTCCACCCACTTTGAGACATAGTCCACTACCACAAGGATGTAGAGATTGTTGAACGAGGACGGAAATGGTTCCATAAAATCAATGCCCCAGACATCAAACAACTCTACTTCCAAAATATTCTGCAGCGGTAGTTCATGCCGCCTTGAAATAGTGCCCACCCATTGGCATCTGTCACAATACATCACATACGCGTGAACATCTTTAAAAAGGGTGGGCCAATAAAATCTTGACTGTAGCACTTTAGCGGCAGTTCGCTGGCCTCCGAAATGACCTCCATAATTAGACGAATGGCAATGATGCAACACGCCTTCAATTTCTTCTTCAGGCAAACATCTACGCAAGATCTGATCCGAACACTGTTTGAATAGGAAGGGCTCATCCCAAAAATATTGCTTGGTATCTTTAAGGAATTTTTTCCTTTGTTGGAAACTCAGGCCTTGAGGGATAACTTGGCAAGCGACGTAATTTGCGAAGTCCGCATACCACGGGGCCTTGTCATGTACCAAAAAGAGCTGCTCGTCTGGAAAAAAATCATTTATAGCCTTGTCGGCTTCACTCGACGATGTAGCGTTTTCCAATCTACTTAAATGGTCGGCAACTTGATTCTCAGTTCCCTTCATGTCTCTGATTTCTAAGTTAAATTCTTGTAGGAGCAGAACCCACCGTATCAATCTCAGCTTAGCATCCTTCTTTTCAATCAAATACTTGATCGCCGAGTGATCTGTGTATACGATCACCTTCGTCCCGATGAGGTATGAACGGAACTTATCAAAAGCATACACTACTGCCATCAGCTCCTTCTCAGTGGTTGTATAATTTAACTGAGCTTCCGTTAGTGTCTTGCTTGCATAGTAGATAGTGTGGAAAACCTTCTCCCTTCTCTGGCCTAAAACTGCCCCTATAGTAAAATCACTTGCATCGCACATAAGCTCAAAAGGGTAGGTCCAGTCAGGAGCTACCACAATAGGTGCTGTGACAAGTCTTGTCTTTAAGGATTCAAAAGCGCTCAAGCAGGCGGCATCAAAGTGGAAGGGATAATCTTTTTCCAGCAGGGTGCACAACGGTTTTGAGCCTTCCTCCAATAGGATCTTGTGCATGCAAAGATTTGGGCTGACCCCTTTTATGTCAACAATCGACCATCCCAAGGTCGTTTTGTACTTCTTTAGCACAAGGAGCAACTTCGCTTCCTGACACTTGGTTAGAGAAACAGACATTATCACAGGTAATGAAAGAGAATTTCCCAAAAATGCATACCTTAGATGGTTAGGCAACGGTTTTAGCTCAAGAACTGGAGGCTCAATGATTGATGGCAAACCCTTGGAAGTTGATGCCTCATCATCTTTAAGAGACTCGAATTGTCGGTGCGAATGCCTTGATCTTTGAGGATCATCGAGCCATATGGCACATTCAATATGCGATGGCTCTTCCGTAGTACTCGCCCCTGTTATTGTAGCTTCTAGAAAATCTTTAATTCAAGTTTCTGAGAATACCCCATTCACTGAATTAGCAATCGTAGTGACCTGGAAGCAATCCTCAGGGGTGTTGGGATATTTCATAGCTCGGAAAACATTGAATGTCACCTCTTGGTCTTGAACTCTCATTGTTAGCTCCCCTTTTTGGACGTCGATCAGGGTCCTTCCAGTTGCCAAAAATGGCCTTCCCAATATTATCGGGACTTCCCTATCTTCCTCAAAATCAAGAACTATGAAATCCGTCGGAAATATGAACTTGTCCACCTTCACTAGCACATCCTCCACAATTCCCTTCGGATAAGTTAAAGATTTGTCAGCCAATTGTAGGGTGATGCTAGTCGGCTTGGCTTCATTAAGACCCAACTTTTTGTAAATGGAAAAGGGGCATCAAGTTTATCCTGGCCCCTAGGTCACACAGAGACTTTCCAATGAATTGGTCCCCAATTGTGCACGGGATTGTAAAACTTCCCGGATCTTTGAGCTTAGGCGGAAGTTTGTTTTGGAGGATGGCACTACATTCTTCTGTTAAAGACACCATCTCATAGTCTCCCAATTTCCGCTTCTTGGACAAAATGTCCTTCATAAACTTTACGTAACTGGGCATTCCTTCTAACGCCTCTGCAAATGGAATGTTTATGTGCAGTCTTTTGAACACCTCTAAGAATTTGGAAAACTGCTTATCTAGTTTCTGCTTTTGCATCCGCTGGGAGAAGGGTAATTGAGGGAGAGGCCGATGTATCGCAGTCATTGGAGGAGATGGTGTTGGGGGTCTGTCTTGAGCACTTGCGTCACCCCCACTTGTCTCAGAAATCTTCGTTGCAGGAGTTGCCTCTTCAGTCGCCCCATTGTCTTCCACAGGAATTTCCTCACCACTTTGTACTTGAGTGGTTCTCCCACTTCCGAGGGTTACTGCTTTACACTGTTCCTTGCCTTCTCGTTTAGGGTTGACATCAGTGTCACTAGGCAATGCGCCTTGTGGTCAACTATTTAATGCAGTAGCCAACTGACCCATTTGTACTTTAAGATTCCTAATGGAGGCCTCTTGATTGTTACTTCTGGTTTCGTTCTGGGCTATGTACCTAGAAAGCAGATCTTCTAAACTTGGTTTTCTCTCCTGTTGAGGGGGAGGATGGTGAAACTGATTCTGATTGCTCTGAGGTTGTGGGTTGAACTGAGTCGTAGGTTGGAATCCAGGAGGGTTGGCATAACTCTGCCTGGTAGAAGGAGGTTGTGGTTGGTTGGGGTTATTGTTGTTGCTATTGTTGTTGTTATTGCCCCATGAAAAGTTTGGATGATTTCTCAACCCCGGATGGTAATGAGTGAGAAGATTTGAGTTTTGTTGTCGCCCGTAGTTGGAAACAAATTGCACAGATTCAGGGCTTATAGCACACAGATCGGTCGGGTGGTTTCCTTGACATAATTCACACTGGACCATGACACTCTGCACATTTTTAACTGCCGAAGGTCCCAAGGTGTCAAGCCTTTTTGTTAGCGCTGCTACCTGAGCTGCTAACGATGTGAACGAGTCCACTTCATAAACCCCCGCTGCTCTTCTCGGAGCTTGCCTATCATTAGGCCACTGGTAATTATTGGCCGCCATTGTCTCCACCAGCTCATACCCCGTACCCCGCTGTGTGATGTTTGGACATGAATGCCCCTCCAGATGCGGCATCAATACTCGAACGAGTAGATCCGGATAATCCATTGTAAAAGGTCTGGATGGGAAGCCACTCCGGCAGACCATGGTGCGGGCATTTTCTCAGGAGATCCTTAAATCGCTCCCATGAGTCGTATAAGGATTCAGATTCAAATTTCACAAAGGACGTGATATCGTGCCTGAGCCTAGCTGTTTTGGCAGGCGGAAAGAACTTCGCCATGAATTTTTGCGCCAAGTCAACCCATGTTGTAATGGGGCCAGTCGGCAGTGAATGAAGCCAGCTCTTGGCTTTGTCCCTTAATGTAAACGGGAATAGCCGGAGTCTGATGGCTTCGTCAGACACTCCGTTGCATTTGAAGGTGTCACAGATTTCCACAAAATTAATCAGGTGATCATTGGGGTCGTCATTCAGCATTCCCCCAAACTGAATGTTTGTGCACATTTGAATAGTGCCCGGCTTTATCTCGAAATTATTAGCCTGAATGGCGGGCCTTAAAATGCTCGCCTGGAGATCATCAATACGAGGCATAGCATAATCCCTCAGAGACTTCTGAAGCTCCTCAGCCATTATGACGGGCACAGGTATGTGCTCGGGTGTATCCACATATTTTTCTCTCAGCAGTCGTCTGAAAGTCCTTTCAACCTCGGGATCAAGATGTATTATATTCTGCCCCTTCCAAGGTGGCATAAACAATGAAGACTACCTGAAGAGAGAGTTAAACAGAATAAAAAAATAGAAAAAAAAAACAAATCGGTTTAAAGTAAGGTTGTAATGACTTAGATTTAATATTGCAAAACAATTAATTCTAAGTCCCCGACAACGGCGCCAAAAACTTGTTGCTGGTTTTCGCAACCGATAAACACGCGCAAGTATACGCGGTCAACAATTAATTTAATGATAAGAGAGTGTCGAACCCACGAGGACAAAGATTTAACAGGAAACAACTACTAAGGTAAAGTCGTTACTAATCTTATCTAAACAAAAGAAATAGATGGTTGGTTAAACAATTTCTATAGGACAATCAAATTGCGAGAAGTAGCTGCTCTAAGAAATGAAGATAGGGTTACAACTCCCCTAATGCTTCACCTAATCTTCTAACTCTTCGTAATATAAACAAATCAAGGAATGGCCAATCGAGAATAATATAAGCATAAGCTTCTGTCGAAGGTCAAATGCACATCCTTGACAAGCTAGAACACAATATGTCTATTGGTGATTCTAATTAGACTAAGGTCTTTAAGCTCAACTCCAAGGTCACACAAGGCAAGCAAGGATATGTCTATCCTACTAGCACAATAAGCCCACAATTAAATGTCAAGGATAAAACAGGTGTCGTTGTATTTAAAGGAAGACAGTAATATCCATTTATCAATTTCCAATACTATCAGTACCTATTTCATTATCAAGAAATCAGACAATATAAGCAAAATACAACAACCCATTCCAAAATGCTTCATTATATAAAACGAGAGAGAAAGTCGATTAAGCTATTCAAAAGGTTACATTACAATCCTAACAATGGAGTTAGTTCATAACTATGGGACTAACACAAAATTCTAATACACTATCCATTTCAGATAAATACAATAAATAGAAGATTTGAAATAAGGAAAACCCCTACAGAAAGAAGTAATCTTCTGCCAAGTAATCTCTTCACGCGCACAATCTGAAAATGTGGAGAGCAATAGATCTTTTTTTTCCAAGCTTCTTCCTCCCTTTTCTTTGTTTGCTATCTTCAATCTTCTCAATAATCTATTGTCTGCCGCCCCCCCCTTTTTTTGCATCATATAACCCCTTTTGCTAGGTCAAACAAAGTTCCTGTCTGTCTGGGAACCGGAGGTGGCGCCGCGGCGCAGGCCACTAAGCCTTGAGTGGCGCTGCGGCACCGCATTAGCAACTGGGACACGAAGCTCGCGCTGCAGCGTGAATCTGAGGAGGATGAGTGGCGCCGCGGCGCGGCTACCATCAGCATGGGTCATATCGTGGCGCTGCAGCGCGGCCAATGAACCTGCCATTGGCGCCGCGGCGCGGGCATGCGTAAAATGACTATTTTGCCCCTTTAAGGCAGTAAAAACATTGCGAAGCTCTGCAATGCAACGATTAAACACAAAAACACTATATTCCTATAAAACTATATAAAAAAACTATGAATCCAGGCAAGTATTTAAGGCAGAAAGTATCTGATTCGCGGGTTTAAATCTCACTCATCAATAATCATGACCGTAATGTTACAAATGATGTGGTAAAAGTCCTCATTGGCCTGTAGTGCATTGATGGACAGTTGTTGGCATGATCATAACCATTGATAAATACACGAATATCCTTGACCCGTACTGCATGAATAATTTGTGGTCGTAATACTAATGAATATCCTTGGCCGTAGTGTAGGGATGATGTGGATTATTTATTAAGCTGAGTCTCAGCGATAAAAGTGATGAAAAACCTTTTTAAATCATAAAAGATAGTAGATTTTATTCTCTACTTGACTCTTTTAGTGGATTTCTTGTTGCGCTGCAGTTAAACTTGATGTTTGTTATATTTTATCAGTTTAACACTGTTGAAGGTTAAAAATAATTTATTCTACATTATCTTAGTCATAATATTTCTTACTGGGCTAGCTGAGCTCACCTTTTGCTTTCATTGTTCTCTTCTGGAAATGAGAACGTAGCAGAAACTAGTCGGGGAACGGAGTGATGGTCCAGATGATAGCATTAGTAGTCCTCACTATTCTATGAAATAGTGTGATAATAATTGTAATGAGAACTTATTCTGAGAGTGGATATTGTCTAGAAGACAATATTTGTATTAAAACTCACAGCTCTTGTTGTATATTTAAGATTGTATTTGTATTCTATAACATATATTTGGGGACTTAGAATAGGTGATGTATACCTATTTTGGGGGCATCGCAGTTGGTATCAAAGCTTAGAGATATAGGGATGAGATGTGAGACAAGAACTAGGAGGGGAAAGACGGGGAATTCCTTCGCTAGTATGACCTACCTAATTTTATTTGGCATTTAATTGGTCGGACAAAGTATAGGGATAATATATTGCATGTCAATTAACCTTTGTTTTATGGCAGTATTTGAAAATGGCATCCGAGAATGTTGAGAATAACAATGGAGCACAGGAGACCATTGAGTCTCCACAGATCAATAATCAGGACAATGTGCATTAGAAAGACGATAATCCTCACGGAAACAACAATACTGACCAAATGATGAATGATGGAATGTTCAGAGGCTTTCTGCAATTCATGCAGCATCAGGCAAGAGAGGCTCTTGTCTGAAATACAGGTGGAAACACTGGCAACTCTCGGATGGTCACTGCTAAGCAGTTCAAGGAGCTGGGACCACCGGAGTTTTTTGGATAATCAAAACCACTTAAGGAGGAGACGTGGATAAAGTAGATCAACAAGATATTTGATGTCTAGGAATGCTCCGAGGAGCAAAAGGTTCCCTTTGCCACCTTCATGTTGCGGGCAGAGGCAGATTACTGGTGGGAATCTGTAAAGCGTTCTCAACCCGCCACACTGAAGATGTCTTGGGAGAAGTTCCAAGAACTGTTCAATGACAAGTACTTTTCGAAAGTATTCGTCACATGAAAGAGGTAGAGTTCATTAAACTGGAACAAAACAACATGATCGTGTCGCAGTACGAAGCCAAGTTTGCCGAGCTATCTCGGTTTACGTCCCATTTAGTTGATAATGAGGAGAGAATGACACGGATGTTTCTAAGAGGTTTGAAACCCGAGATAAGTCAATAACTCATTTCTCATAAACTTTGCTTGTATTTAGATGTTGTTAATAGGGCTCAATTATTGGAGCGCAATAATGAGTCAACCCAACCAAAAGAGAGCAGCCGGCAAAATAATAATACCAGTAATAACAGTCATCGAAGCGGTAACAACAAGCGTGGAGGGAATCTACATGCCAGAAATGGTAACCACTTCTGTGGTAATCATGGTCAAAATAATAAGGGTGGACATTTCAAGAAGAGGAGATTCAACAAAGATGGAAAGACGTCTGCATCAGCACCCGTCATTAAGGAAGGAGAATGACCACCTATCATATGCTTCAAATGTGGAGGGGAGGGACACATCAGTATAAACTGTGCGATGCCATCCAAAGAATGTTACAATTGTGAAAGAGAAGGCCACCTGACCCGATTTTGTCGTGCACCGAAGATAAGTCCATCTGTGATGGAGGCATCAAAGGCCATCCCAGACAAGACAAAACCGGTAGTTCAAGGGAGAGCGTTTGTTGTGACCTCCCAGAAAGCAAGGAATCCGAACGAGGTCATCACGGGTAAGCTTATCATAAACTCTAGCGAAGTATATACCTTATTTGATACCGGTTCTACCCATTCTTTTATTTCTCCTACTTGCGCTCAACGTTTAAATTTGACTCCGGAGAAATTAGACTTTAACTTATCTGTTGAAACTTCGTTGGGAGAAACCTTAATTACATCCACTATTTATAAGTCTTTTTTGGTTCAAATCAGTACCCTCACATTACCTATCGATCTTATTTCATTGAAAATACTTGCATTTGACGTAATTCTAGGGATTGATTGGTTAACTACTCATCATGTAAAAATTGATTATTTTCGTAAGGTTGTTAGCTTTCATACTCTTAACCAACCTATTATATGAATTTAAGCAACCAAACCATTAAAATTAATCACTATCATCTCAAGCCATAAATCTATTCGTTTATTAAAAAATGGATGTCAAGCTTTCTTAGCTCATGTCACAGATCTAAATAAAAATACGTCAGTTTTGAATGATATTTCTATTGTTAATAAATTTCTTGACGTATTCCCTAAGAACTTCCTGGCCTACCCCCCAGAACGTAAAATTGAATTTTGTATTAACCTTGAACCCGATACAAAACCTATTTCCAAAGCCCCATATCGAACTAGTACTTCTCCAGGAATTGTTAGACATCGGTTTCATTCGTCCTAGTACTTCTCCTTGAGGTGCTCCTGTTCTATTCGTGAAGAAGAAAGATGAGAGTATGCGACTTTGTATTGATTATTAGGAGTTGAATCATGTCACCATAAAAAATAGGTACCCATTGCCACGTATTGATGACTTGTTTGACTAGTTCCAAGGCGCAAAATTCTTTTCAAAGATTAATCTTCGTTCCGGATATCACCAATTAAAGATTAGAACCGATGACATTCCAATGACGGCTTTCAGAACTCGGTACGGGCATTATAAATTCCTAGTCATGTCTTTTGGATTGACTAATGCTCCTGCCGCCTTCATGGATATGATGAACCGAGTATTCAAGGAATATTTGGATCACTTTGTGGTCGTCTTTATTGATAACATCCTCATATATTCCAAAATCCGTGAATATCATGAGCAACACTTGAGACTGATACTCCAAAAGCTTCGTGAAAACAAGCTTTATGCCAAGTTTAAGAAATGCGAGTTCTGGCTTGAGGAAGTAACAGTCCTTGGGTACGTGGTATCAAGTCATGGAATATCTGTTGACCCGACAAAGATTGAAGCTATTCAAAGTTGGGAACAACCTAAATCAGTGGCCGAAGTACGTAGCTTTCTCGGCTTAGTTGGTTATTATCGGAGATTCGTAGAAGGGTTTTCTCGAATCACTACTCTATTAACTCAGCTGACTCGGAAGGATACAAAATTCAGTTGGAGTGAGAAATGCGAGAAGAGTTTTCAAGAACTCAAGAGGAGACTTATTTCAGCACCTGTTCTGACAATACCATCTGGCTCGGAGGGATTTGTCATCTACAGTGATGCTCTGGGCAAAGGGTTAGGATGTGTTCTCATGCAACATAGGAAAGTCATAGCCTATGCCTCTCAACAACTCAAAGAATATGAGAGGAATTATCCTACTCATGATCTAGAGTTGGCAGCAGTCATTTTTGCACTAAAGATTTAGAGGCATTACTTGTATGGGGAGAAAGTGGAGATCTTTATGGATCATAAAAGCCTCAAATATTTCTTCACTCAAAAAGAACTCAATATGCGACAGCGACGTTGGCTTGAACTGTTGAAAGATTATGATCATACCATCCAATACCATCATGGAAAAGCGAACGTGGTAGCTGACGCATTGAGTAGAAGACCATATGCGGGTACGAGTGCGATATTGTCAACGCAAAGACCAATTTTTATGACTTACAAAGGATGGAGATAGAGATAAAGACTCCAGGGACCCACGTGATGATGGCAAGTATACAAGTAGAACCGACTTTAATCGATAAAGTTAAAGCTGCTCAAGCTACAGACCTGGAGCTGATGCGTATGAGGAAGAAAGTACAAGAAGGTTCTATGTCGGAAGCAAGAATCGATAAAGAAGGAATACTTCGAGTCAGCTCGAAACTTTGTGTTCCTAACGATCCTGAGTTAAAGTATAAAATCATGATGGAGGCGCACAACACACCGTTTGCAATCCATCCTAGGAGTACCAAAATGTATCATGATCTTCGACATATATTTTGGTGGGGAAATATGAAGAGAGAGATAGTATTGTTTATCTCAGGGTGTTTAACTTGTCAACGATTCAAGGCAGGGCATCAAGTACCAAAAGGTCCATTGCAACCACTTGAAATTCCAGAATGGAAGTGGGAGCATATTACTATGGATTTCGTTACTGTTCTTCCCAAGATTTCTCAAGGCATAGATGCAATTTGGGTCATTATTGATAGATTGACCAAGTCTTTTCATTTCTTACCTATACGAGAAACTTATACACTTGAACATCTTGCTCGTATGTACATAAATGAGGTTTTATGATTGCATGGTATGCCAGTATCCATAGTTTCTGATCGAGACCCAAGATTCACTTCACGATTTTGGGTTAGTTTACAAAAAGCTATGGGCAAGGATTTACGATTTAGTTCGGCATATCATTCTCAGACAGACGGACAATCAGAAAGGACTATTCAAACTCTTGAAAATTTATTAAGACTTTGTGTCCTTGACTTCAAGGGAAGTTGGGACAAGTTCTTACCATTGGTGGAGTTTTCCTACAACAATAGTTATCAAGCAAGTATTGGCATGGCTCCATTTGAGGCGTTGTATGGAAGAAAGTGTCGTTCCCCAGTACGTTGGTATGAGGTAGGTGAAGCAACGTTGTTGGGACCAGAGTTAGTACGTATGACTACGGAAAAGATACAAACGATCCGACAACGTATAAAAACCTCACAAGATCGACAAAATAGTTATGCTGATCTTTATCGAAAGGACGTGGAATTAGATATTGGAGATCATGTGTTGTTACGTGTTGCTCCATAGAAAGCAGTTATGAGATTTGGAAAGAGAGGAAAGCTCAATCCTCGATTCATTGACACATTTTTAATCCTCGATCGAGTAGGAACTGTGGTGTATAGACTCGCTTTATCGCCAAGTATGTCTCGTGTTCATAACGTTTTTCATATATCCATGTTACGTAAATATATGGAAGACCCAAACCACATTATTGGGTTAGAACCGGACGAAATAGCGGAAGATTTAGCGTATGAAGAGGTTCGTGTTCAAATCTTGGATAAGAAGGAACATATTCTACACTCCAAGGTTATAACTCATGAAAAGAACTTCTGTTATTCCATTCTTTATTATTATGTTGGAATAACCTGTCTATGCGAAGTACCACATACATGGTGAAATTCTTCTGTTATTCCATTCTTTATTATTCTGTTGGAATAACCTGTATATGCGGACTACTCTATACTTGGTGAAATTCTTCTGTTATTCCATTCTTTATTATTATATTGGAATAACCTGTCTATGCGAAGTACCGCATACATGGTGAAATTCTTCTGTTATTCCATTCTTTATTATTCTGTTGGAACATCCTGTCGGTGCGAATTTCGCATGACCTGGTTCCATTATTTATTATTCTGTTAGAACATCCTGTCGGTTCGAATTTCGCCTGACTTGGTTCCGTTATTTATTATCTTGTTGGAATATCCTGTCTGTGCGTTTACGCATGAACTGGTTTCGTTATTTATTATTCTGTTGGAATAACCTGTCTGTGCGGTCTATCGCATGCTTGGTGATTTCTTTTGTTATTCCGTTCTTTATTATACTCAGTTGGTTAAAGTTGATTATTCAGTATAATCATGACCGTAATGTTACAAATGATGTGGTAAAAGTCATCATTGGCCCGTAGTGCATTGATGGATAGTTGTGGCATTATCATGACCATTGAAGAATACACGAATATCCTTGACCCGTAGTGCATGGATAATTTGTTGTTGTGATACTAATAAATATCCTTGGCCGTATTGCATGGATGATGTGGATTATTTATTAAGCTGAGTCTCAGCGATAAAAGTGATGAAAAATCTTTTAAATCATAGAAGATAGTAGATTTTATTCTCTACTTGACTCTTTTAATGGATTGCTTGTTCCGCTGAAGTTAAATTTGATGTTTGTTATATTGTATCAATTTAACACTGTTAAAGGCTAACGATAATTTATTCTGTATTATCTTAGTCATAATATTTCTTACTGGGCTAGTTGAGCTCACCCTTTTGTTTCACTGTTCTCTTCAGGAAATGAGAATATAGCTGGGACTAGTTGGGAAATGAAGGTCCAGATGGTTGCATTAGTAGTTTTTCACTATTATATGAAATAGTGTGATAATAATGGTAATAAGATTGAATTTGAGTGTGGATATTGTCTAGAAGACAATATTCGTATTAAAACTCCCAGTTTATGTTTTGTCGTATTTTACACGACAGTTGTATAATTAAGTTGTATTTGAATTCTGTACCATGTATTTGGCGACTCAGAATAGGTGATGTATACCTATTTTGGGACCGTCACAAGATAGCCGAAGATTTAACGTACGAAGAGGTACCTATTAAGATCTTGGATAGGAAAGAGCATGTCCTATGCACTAAGATTATTCCACAAGTTAAAGTTTTGTGGAGGAACCATGCTATTGAGGAAATGACCTGGGAGTTGGTATCGGAAATAAAAGCGAGGTACCCTCACCTGTTCGAAACACCAGGTACGTATGTCAATTTTGAGGACGAAATTTTATAAGGAGGGAAGATTGTATGACCCCAACTTATTATAAATAAAATTGAGTTTTTCTCTATTCATTATTCTAAATTAATAAGGTGTTAATTTGATATAATGCTTTGGTTATGGGTGAAATGTGAAAACTTTACAAAATAAGCAAGTGATTATAAAATATTCATTTCTATCGGGGAATATTCGTTTGGTCGTGGAATATTCTTGTTGTCGGGGAATATTCATATGACGGCGCAGCCATTTGTGGGCCCCATAACGAAAAACGGTTGGATGACGAAAAATGACAAAGTATGAGTTTTTATAAATAACGGCGTAATTGTTACCGTTAACATTGTTGAAATACTTGGTGGTTAAAATACAGTAATACGTGTGGTTGCACAGTAGCACACGGTATTGCACAATATTTTTGGAATTATTGATTATTACGTAAGAAGGCACTACTCAATAATTGTTACAGTAGTTACTATTCAATATTTTATTTTATTAATTCAATAATTGCTGCGTTGATAGTTTATATTATTGTTATTTCAATAATTGTCATTGTACAGTATTTCCCATTATCAGATCAATAATTCATATTATTTGAATAATATTATTAGATAGCATTATTGGCAATGTCTAGAAATTTCTGTCAATGAGAGGTTTTGTCACCTAATTGCGCGCCAGTAAGGAGAAATCCTTATCGGAAAGCCCCCTCTTTCTTGAGAACTTTCTGGTTGTCATTATTGTGATTCTGTAATATAATTTGTGAATAATTAATTATTGATTTATAGGATAAGTAAATATTTATTTGATGTAGATATAAATGATGGATTTATTTATGTGGTTATAAATGATGGAATTAATATTGAGGTATTTTATCAGTATTTTATCGGATTGGAGGTATTAAAAGATCAAATCGGTGTTCTTAAAGCTCTATTGTGTGAGTTATAATTTTAATCCGACTGTTGGATGTGTTATAGATATATAAGTTGAGTATATATCCACAAATTTTGAACCGTTAAAAATTAACGTATGATTTGTTATGAATTTTAAGAGGTGTTGAAAATCATCCGTTTGTGAATTTCAGATATTTTCTGTTTGGAATTTGGAAAAACATAAAGATACAAAGTTGTAGAGAATTCGATTTCGTGTGGAATGGACATAAAATTCGTATTTTTCTGATAAACGGACTATTTTCTATGAATTACTGAAGTTTCAAAAAATAAAATAATTTTTATTAAAATTGGTGTGTACCCACTTTTGTTTTTAAAACATGTGGGTTGCTATTTTTTTGTTCCAAGTTGGCTGGCTTGGTTGGTGGAGGAGGCGTAGGAAGAATGAAAAGATTATATTATTATTTTATTATTTAGTCTCCTATGACGTTCTAACATTTTTCTATAAATAGGCGCTTAGGTTAAAATTGAAAATCACACCATAAATAAGTTTTTTTTTTTCTCTATATTGTCGAGCGTATTTTAGTGAGTATTTAGATACTTTGAGAGTTGCTATTCAGTGCAAGTTCCCTTCGGTTTTACATCCGGTATTCCGAACAGAACTACTATCATTTTGAGGTAAGGGATGTTATTTTCTTTCGTATTGATGTTAATCTTTCAATATCATTATACCGAAATATTGGTATGAATTTTATTGTGAAATTTTAATTTTTTGTTTCGGGATTACTATTTATATATACGACACTATTCACGAATACGACACTATTCACCGAAAAATAAAAATTTTCTTTTTTGTTTAAGATATCCATTATGGTTACTATCTTTGATTGTATCCATGTTTGATCTTTATTTTTTAATTCTACTTCACAATTGGTTATTATGGAGTATTATTGATCTTGGATAAACTGTTATTCGAATCCTTAATATTTGTCCTTCTGTCTCACTGGATTCGTTTTCTTTAAAATATTTTTCATCATCCTAAGTCTTAAATGATTATATTACTAAATATCTTTGGCCTATAGTGCAAAGATGAATGATTAACTGATGAATATCTTTGGCCTATAATGCAAAGATGAACATGTGTTGAGATGAACATGACTAACTGGTGATACAAATGAATATCTTTGTCCTGTAGTGCAAAGATGAATATTTGATTTAAGATGTATATTGATTGATGTTACAGAGACAAAATATTGATGATGGACTTTGAAATCTTAGAAGATAGTAGAATTCATTCTCTACGTGACTCTTCTAATGGATTGTTGTTTCCGCTGCATTTGTTGATCTAAAACTTTTTGTCTATTATATTCTATCAGATTTTTTCCTGTTGAAGACTAATGATAATTTTTTGTATATTATCTTAGTCATAATATTCTTTACTGGGTTAGTTGGGCTCACCCTTTTTCTTTTTGTTCCATTTTTCTTCTCAGGAGGTGAGAACATAACAAGATCTAGTCGGGGTAAGGAGTGATTGTTCTGGAAAGATATTTTAGCAGTCATCACTATTTCTGTAAAATAGTGTATGAATAATTGTAATGAGGACTTATTTGAGTAAATATTCGTATTTAAACTCACAGTATGTGTTGTCATATTTTGCACGACAATTGTATTATTGAAGTTGTAGTTTACTTTCTGTACCATGTATTTGGCTACTCAAAATGGGTGTTGTATACCTATTTTGGGGCGTCACACCTTCTTCCAAGTCTATCCCTTCTAATGACGTAAGGCCCTGATTAGGAAAGCCTAGATATTCATTAATTTCAGAAGCTCCTATCTTCAGACTTACTCATCTAATTTTGGTAACCCAAACACTAACATCATACACTGCTCCCTGATAAAATTATTTGACCAACTCGTTGTAGACGTTTGTGTTAGTTTCCAGGCATTCTAAAAAGCCAGCTTCTTAAACAAGGTTGAGAACGTCTCTGAATATTTTTTCTGATGCATAGAATTTTTTGAAGCTCAGTTGGATCCCAGTAACGACCTTACATATTTCCATTTATGAGGGTTTGGCTTTGATAAGATACACATGAGGATGAGATATTTAGATTGCTCGAGAGATTTGAGGTATCCGGAGGTTTGAGAGATTAGAGATTGAAAGATTTGAGAGTTTGATAGAAAGTAGATTCAGATTGTAAATAGGAAGTATAACAACCATAATTTGAAATGACTTTATCTCACTTTCCTTTAATTTTGCAGACATGGACACGTGCCAAGAGACTATTGATTACACGTCTCTGTGAAACTACAAATTTACTGTTGTAACTTATCAGCTTCATGGATTCAATCTCCTTCTTAGCATGTGACCACTACTCGCCATCAGATAGATCGCTTTAACTTCTTCTATCGTTTAGTAACTTGGTGACACAATTTTAACTCTATGATCTTGTATCTGTTTAACGATCAACTTTTGAAAACAAACTTCATTCTACGAACTTGACTACTCTAGCATTAATTGATAGACTGACATGATCTTCTTTTTTTCTTTGTCACTTTATTTCCCCATCTTCACTCAACTTGAATCTATCATGGCTACTTCAATCTTCTTAGGCATTATCGCATATTAGAATTCTAAGCACTCTTTTGCCCACTTGCTACAAGATGGTGAATAATGATCTTGAGCCTCGCTGAATGATGTCCTTGAGAGAATTCTGGTTCTGCTTCTTTATCGAATTATAGATTTCCCATGATTTAACTTAAGAACTCTGCAACCTCCTTGACTGGTACTGTGATCGTCGAGCCTGGCTCTACGACTTCAGCTTCTACGATCTTAGTGTTATTTCGTTATAAGATCTAGGAGGTCCTGCTTTTAGATTTCTTCAAGTTGAGCTGATTTACTTGGATAACCTTGATCAGTCTCATAACAGATGGCAAGGATAGAGATTTCCATGATCAAAGAGTTCTTGATGAATATTCCATAGATTCATCTTCCCATAGAATGTCCAAGATATTCCTTCATCTTCAGAGAAACTGCTTGATCCTTGAACAAGCTATTGTAAGACCCCGACTTTTATGAAATAAAAGTATTAATTTTTTTTTTATAATTTTTATTCTAATCAGTAAATGATTAAATTGATAAAAGCTTTAATATAAGCGTGATATGTGTAAATTAAGAAAGTGTGTCGGGGAATATTCGTTCTGTCGGGAATATTAGGTAAAAGTACAACGGTGCCGAGATATCCAACCATTGGTGAGCCTCATAACAAAATATTTTCGGATACAGAAAACGACATAAATAACCTTTTTAATAAAAATTGTCAACGGTACTATCACTTTTAATGATTTAAATATGCGCTGATAAAAGTACAATAGCACGCGGTATTCTACAGTGGCACACGACATTCCACAGTATCACATGGTATTGCACAGTACTTCATATTATTGATTCAATAATTGTTACAGTAACAACTTCATAATATTTCATATTATTGAACTCAATAATTGCGACAATAGTAATTGCACAATATTTCATATTATTATATTAATAATTGTACGACACAGTAACTCATATTATTTGACATGATATTATTAGACCAATAAACATTATTGACAATGTCTAGAAAGTTCTGTCAAGAAAAGAAGTTATTTAATTGTGCGTCGTTTATACGGAAGACCCCCTCTTTTCCGGGAACGATCTAGTTGTTAATATTGAAAGTCTATAATAATTATACTCAGAAGAAATTAGTGAGCACCAATCCACTATACTAGTACATGGATTTAGGGATGTTACAATAATTGTCACAACATCTCATATTATTATATAAACCACTAATTGACATCGTAGCAAGAGTAATAATGGAAAGTTGCATAAATGGAAGTCACATGTATTAATTAGTTAGGTCGACTCATTATTTGAGGAACATTAATATCTGTGATATTAATTCATTAATTCAATAATGTAGAAGACGGATAATATAATTAAAAATAAGGATACTGGAATAATCTTTTTAATAACGGATTAATCTTTTTAAATATATAATGATAATGGAATAATCTTTTTGACAATGGATATGGGTATTCCGTATGGATTCATCATGGGGAATCAGCTGAGTTAAGGGAACTGACCGACAGTGCTCAACAACCTGTTTACGGGGATTTATACCCGATAACTATGATGTCATGGAGATTTTGCTTGATGCGTATGAGCCTAAAAATATAAATTGTGTAAGACCCCAACTTATTATAAATAAAATTGAATTTTCCTCTATTCATTATTTTAAATTAATAAGGTGTTAATTTGATATAATGCTTTGGTTATGGGTGAAATGTGCAAATTTTACAAAATAAGCAAGTGGTTATAAAATATTCATTTCTGTCGGGAAATATTCGTTTGGTCGTGGAATATTCTTGTTGTTGGGGAATATTCGTACGAAGGCGCAACCATTGTGGGCTCCACAATGGAAAACGATTGGATGAAGGAAAACGATAAAGTATGAGTTTTTATAAATAATGGCGTAATTATTACCGTTAACACTGTTGGAATACCTGATGGTTAAAATACAGTAATACGCGTGGTTGCACAGTAGCACACGGTATTGCACAATATTTTTGGAATTATTGATTCTTACGTAAGAAGGCACTACTCAATAATTGTTACAGTAGTTACTGTTTAATATTTTATTTTATTAATTCAATAATTGCTGCGTTGATAGTTTATATTATTGTTATTTCAATAATTATCATTGCACAGTATTTTCCATTATCAGATCAATAATTCATATTATTTGAATAATATTATTAGATATCATTATTGTCAATATCTAGAAAGTTTTGTCAATGAGAGGTTTGGTCACCTAATTGCGCACCAGTAAGGAGAAATCCTTATCGAAAAGCCCTCTCTTTCTTGGGAACTGCCTGATTGTCATTATTGTGATTCTATAATATTATTTGTGAATAATTAATTATTGATTTATAGGATAAGGAAATATTTATTTGATGCAGATATAAATGATGGATTTATTTATGTTGTTATAAATGATGGAATTAATGTTGAGGTGTTTTATCAGTATTTTGTCGGATTAGAGGTATTAAAAGATCAAATCGGTGTTCTTAAAGCTCTATTGCGTGAGTTATAATTTTAATCCGACCGTTGGATCATTGTAATTTTTGGATATGTTATACATATATAAGTTGAGTATATATCCACAAATTTTGGACCATTAAAAATTAACATATGATTTGTTATGAATTTTAAGAGGTGTTGAAAATCATCCGTTTGTGGATTTCAGATATTTTTTTTTGGAATTTAGAAAAACTTAAAGCTACAAAGTTGTTGAGAATTCGATATTTGTATTTAAACTCACAGTATGTGTTGTCGTATTTTGCACGACAATTATATTATTGAAGTTGTAGTTTGCTTTATGTACCATGTATTTGGCGACTCAGAATGGGTGTTGTATACCTATTTTCGGAGCGTCACAGTTGGTATCAAAGCTTAGGGATATGATCCCTGGCTGAGATGTAAGACTAGAACTAGGACGGGAGAAATGGTAAATCCTTCGCTAGTGTGTCCTACCTAAGCTTATTTGTTGGTCGGTCATAATATAGGGTTATTATGTGATATGTTAATTTGTTTAATTAACCCTTGTTTTATGGTAGTATTTAAGAATGGCTACTGAGAACGTTAACAATGGAGTATGTGAGACTGTGGAACAACCTTTAGCCACGAACCAGGAGAACGTGCAAGAGGAAGGCAATATTCCTCCTGTAAACAACACTACCGAGCAAACGATGAATGATGGAATGTTTAGGAGCTTTTTGCAGTTCATGCAAAATCAGACGAGGGAGACTCGTGTACAAAATACTGGTGAAAATGATAGCAACGCGCGGTTTGTCACAGCCAAACAATTCAAAGAGTTGGGACCACCAAATTTCTGGGGAAAGCCAGATCCGATTAAGGTGGAAACATGGGTCAAGCAAATTACCAAGATATTCTATATCTTGGGATGCACGGAGGAGCAGAAGATTCCATTTGCCACCTTTATGTTCCGTGGTGAGACAGATTATTGGTGGGAATCTGTGAAGCGTACCCAGCCAGCCGCACTTAACATGTCTTGGGAAAGATTTCAGAAACTGTTCAATAACAAATACTTTCCTGAAAGTATTCGTCATATGAAGGAGGTAGAGTTTATTAGACTGGAACAGAACAACATAACGGTGTCTCAGTACGAGGCGAAGTTCGCGGAGTTATCCAAGTTTGCACCTCATTTGGTAGAGAATGAGGAACGTATGATGTGGATGTTTCTAAGAGGTCTAAAACCTAAGATTCATCAATACTTTATCTCTCATAAATTTTCTCTATATTCAGATGTTGTCAACAGGGCTCAATTATTAGAGCTAGATAATGAGTATGTTCAACCAAGGGACCACAACCAGGGTTATACCGGTGATAGCAGTCATAGGAGTGATGATAACTAGTGAAGAGGGAAAAATATGGACAAAAGAGGTAATCACTCGGGTGGTAATCATGGTCAGGATAATAGGAGAGGTGAGTCAGGTGGAAATTTCAAAAAGAGGAGATTCAACAATGACGGAAAGAAATCAGCAGCAGTACCAACAACAAATTCTAGGGGAGGAGAACGACCGCCAGTTTGATGTTACAAATGCGGGAAAGAGGGACATATCAGCCTAAACTGCCCACAACAATCCAAGGTATGTTATAACTGTGGAAAGGAAGGTCATATAGCTCGGGATTATTCTGTAGCAAAACCAAGTTCAACGAGGATGGTGACTCCAAAGGCTGTCCCGGATAAGTCAAAATCAGCGGTTCCTGGAAGAGCGTTTGTCGTGACTGGCCAAAACATGAGGAACCCGAACGAGGTGATCATGGGTAAGCCTATCATAAACTCTTGCGAAGTTTATACCATACTAGATACCGGTTCTACCCATTCTTTTATCTCTCCTGCTTGTGCTCAACATTTGAACTTGACTCTAGAGAAATTGGACTTTGACTTATCTGTTGAAACTCCGTTAGGAGAAACTTTTGTTACATCCACTGTTTATAAATCTTGTTTGATCCAAGTTGGCACTATCACATTACCTGTTGATCTTATCTCTTTAAAGATACTTGCATTTGATGTGATTTTAGGGATTGATTGGTTAACCACTCATCATGCCAAAATTGATTATTTTCGTAGAGTTGTTAGTTTTCATATTCCTAACCAACCTGTTATGTGAATTCAAGCAACTAAACCACTAAAATCAGTCACTGTCATATCAAGCTATAAAGCTATTTATTTATTGAAAAATGGATGTCAAGCTTTCTTAGCCCATGTTATGGATTTGAACAAAGACAAGTCAGATTTGAATAACATTTCTGTTGTTAGAGAATTTCCTGAAGAACTTCCCGGTCTACCCCCAGAACGTGAAGTTGAATTCTTTATTGACCTTGAACCGGGTACAAAACCCATTTCTAAAACCCCATATCGAATGGCTCCTATTGAACTTCTGGAGTTAAAAGTCCAACTACAGGAGTTATTAGACATCAGTTTCATTCGTCCTAGTACATCTCCTTGTGGTGCTCTTGTTTTATTCGTAAGGAGGAAAGACGGGAGTATACGACTTTGTATTGACAACCGAGAATTGAACCATGTCACCATCAAGAATAGGTATCCGTTACCTCGTATTGATGACCTATTTGACCAGTTGCAAGGAGCACAATTCTTTTCAAAGATTGATCTTCATTCTGGATATCATCAGCTGAAGATTAAAACTGAGGATATTCCAAAGACTGCCTTCAGAACTCGGTACGGGTATTATGAATTCTTAGTCATGTCTTTTGGATTGACTAATGCTCCTGCTGCTTTCATGAATATGATGAACCGAGTATTCAAGGAATATTTGGATCAGTTCGTTGTTGTCTTTATTGATGATATCCTCATCTATTCCAAAAGCCTTGAAGATCATGAGCACCATTTGAAGCTGATACTTAAAAGGCTCCGTGAAAATAAGCTTTATGCTAAGCTAAAGAAATGCGAGTTTTGGCTTGAGGAAGTAGCATTCCTTGGGCACGTGGTGACAAAACATGTAGTATCTGTTGACCCGGCGAAGATTAAAGCAATACAAAGTTGGGAGCAACCGAATCGCTACTCCGTTAACTCAGCTTTCTGGGCTTAGCTGGTTATTATCGGAGATTCGTGGAAGGATTTTCTCGAATCGCTACTCCGTTAACTCAGCTGACTCGGAAAGATATAAAATTTGTATGGAGCAAGGAATGCGAGAAGAGTTTCCAAGAGCTTAAGAGGAGACTCATTTCGGCACCTGTTCTGACAATACCATCTGGTTCAAATGGATTTGTTATCTACAGTGATGCTTCATGCAAAAGGTTAGGATGTGTTCTCATGCAACATGGGAAAGTTCTACTCATGATCTGGAGTTGGCAGCAGCCGTATTCGCTGACATGCGGATCATAAAAGCCTCAAATATTTTTCACCCAAAAAAAACTCAACATGCGGCAACGACGTTGGCGTGAGCTGTTGAAAGATTATGATCACACTATTCAATATCATTCTAGAAAAACAAACATAATAGCTGACGCATTGAGTAGAAGATCATATGCGAGTACGAGTGCGATATTGTCAACGCAAAGGCCCATTTTGTATGACTTGTAAAGGATAGAGATAGAATTAAAGACTCCAGGGACCCACGTGATGATGGCGGATATACGAGTAGAACCGACTTTAATTAATAAAGTTAAAGCTGCTCAAGCTACGGACCTAGGGTTGGTGCATATGAAGAAGAAAGTGCAAGAAGGTGCTATTCCAGAAGCAAGAATCAATGAAAAAGGAATACTACAAGTCAACTCTAGACTTTGCGTTCCTAACGATTCTGACTTGAAGCATAGAATCATGATGGAGGCACACAACACCCCGTTAACAATCCATCCTGGGAGTACAAAAATGTATCATGATCTTTGACATACATTTTGGTGGAACAATATTGTAGACACTCAAAATTTTCTACACTCCTATTACTGACATTGCAGGAGGGTAGATTTGTCTTTTAGAGATAACCCTGAAAGACAACTCACATCTATTCCGGATACTACAAGAAGTTCAGTTCCAACCCGGAACACAAACTGGGAACATCATCTCAACCCGGAGCTCACACCAGGAGTGTCATTTCCAATCTTGGAGATAAACCCGAGATATGCAGATCAAAAGACCGACAATAACACCAGAGAGGACAGTTCTATCTCGGAGATAACACCGCGATGCTCAGTTCCAGTCCCAGAGACAACACTGGGAGTAACAACCCCATCCTTGGTGATAGCCCCAAGAGATGCCAGTGCAATTTTGGCAATAACCCCGGAAATGCTTGTTTCAAACACATGCAATTAGCTTCAACACCAGACATCCTATCGAGGCACACATACCTTAGTCTCGGAGCTAACAACGAGCGGACAGGAACACCCACAAATGACGCTGAGACATACAAACAAGCAGCAGTCCAATATCGAATATAACCCTGAGCAACGTCTGCTTTCCGCTTAAACCGGCGATAACCTCGGTGAGGAGTCAACACGTCATCTTATTATCTCAACAAGATGATATCGAAGCATACAAACAAGTGGTCCAATCTCAACTGTAACCCTGAGCAATGTCTACTTTCAACTCAAACCGACGATAACCCCGGCGAGGAGTCAAACATCATCTTATTCTTTCGACAATGGCACGTCGTCTCAACAACAATGTCCCACAAGAACCGAAGATTGACACTCCCGAGTGACTATTACGTGTGACAGTACTTTGGATAGAATTTGAAGCTTAAAGACCATGGGCATAGACCCCTCTTCCTGACTTTGTACAACCTCTAATCCATGTCATTACGTAACTCTCGACACTAGCGGTCTGAAGAAGGTCAGATATACCTCGTTCGGATGCTCAGATTAAAGTTCTGCAAGTTCGAGCTGACATTACAGTGCATGAGTGCATGTAATACGAGACGACGGGACCCTCGAGGCTTGGATCCACCACGACCAGTCGCAGGTACAACTATGGGTGCCGCATGTGTACCTACGACCATCAGTCTATATATAGAAGGCTGGGGTCAACCATTTTGAAGAGAGGAGAGAAGGAAAAAGGCGAGGAAGCCCTGTCCATTTTACTCTGCATACACATCTTTTGAGTGTTTCCTTACTTTTAAACACCTGTTAGCCCACATATAGCTATGTTTTATCTGACGGAAGATGAGTGTTTATCCATTTAAAGTCATAGAAGTCCATTTTGGCAGCCCACTGTAAGCCTTCTCACATTATAAAAGTCTTCTTCTCCTATCAGCACACACTGTTGTACACGTTGAGAGTCGTGTGAGTGTGTTTGCCCGGACTTCGGTTCGTAGTTTTCATTTCTATCTGTATATATATACTTATATATATATATATATGTATATATTGTATATATGGACTAACATTATCGAGTTATGCCTCGATTGAGCCTAGACTTCGGTCTGGAGCGTTTATCTGCTTTTGTATATATATATATATATATATATATATATATATATATATATATATATATATATATATATATATATATATATATATATATATATATATATATATATATATATATATAACTGTTGTCAAACATATCTGATGAGCTTGGATTTTACATCCGGTGCGTTTACTCGCTTATATATATGTACATATATATAATTGTTGTCGGACATATCCGATGAGCCTGGATTCACATCCGGTGCGTTTACTGCTTTTATATATATATTTGTACATATATATATATATATATATATATTTACATTCCTATCAGGCCTGGATTTTACTTTGTGGCCTTTTACAACTTTATTTATATTTCGTCCCGCTTGGAGTTTACTTTGTTGCGGTTGATCGCTTTTACAGCTTTCTTTAAATTTCGTCATGCCTGGAGTTTACTTCGTGGCAGTTGATTGCATTTATTGCTTTATTTACTTTTCTGATCCCCCATGGAGTTGCTTCGTGGTGGTTGATCATGTCCATATATATATTTATTGCTTTTATATATTTACATTTTCGATCCCCCATGGAGTTATTTCGTGGTGGTTGATAAAGTCTGTATATATATATATTTATAGCTTTTATATATATAACTGCTTACTGCTTTCCATATAAATTACAGTATCATGTGAGCCTAGGAATCATGTGATCACAGGTTCAGTCTATTGAATCTATATTCGGTTCCCATGATGGACATTTTTTGGCTGTAAGCAGCTTATACATTATTTTACAGTGTCTGAATTTCCTTGGATGGTTGTCATGCCCATAAGGAGTTCATCACTGCTGTATATTATTTTCTCGAGAATTCTTCGCATCACAAAAATAAAAGCAAACAAGCCGAACATTTAATAATAAAATGGAAGTATCAAAAGGTCTCAATTCCTATTGAGCACAAGGTTTGAAAAACCTATTTTACAAAACTTCATTGCTAAATCTGGGTTAAAACTGAATTTTTCTATAAAATTCAAACCTTATGTATATAGGTGCGAACGAGGCCTCACACTACTTTCAAATGAAATTGCACATTGATCCACACACACACACATTCATATAATAATTTCTTTGAAGAGTGGCGGTCATCGTGGTAACACGGATGTCGGGGGGGGGGGGTACCTAACACCTTCCCTCCGCATAATCAAGCCCCCCGGACCCAAAATGAATCTCGGTTTCACAGACCCGTCTAGCAGTGTCAAATCACTGGCTCAATGTGTAAACCTTTTTCGGTTGCGTTGGTGCTACTAGTTAAATGCACCAACTGGCGACTCTTAAAGTCAAATCGTCGACATTATACATGTCGGACCTTTTTCACTTGTTTTTTCAAACAAATCTCACATTAACATGAGAATACCAAAGAACAAGTAACGTAAAGGGACATCAAAAAATACCGACGTCGACAGGTGGAGACTCTGCTGGGGATTCCAGTAAGAGGGCTTAAGCTGCTATTACAAGCTTTTCAAAATTATTATATGCTTGTGTGTGAATGTTGTATTTACATTTATGATGAATGTGTACGAATGCATCTTAATTAATGCACGACTAAATATCTATCTGTGATATTAATGCTTCGTACATGTCATCATTTTGCATAAATGGTGAGACACGTTGTATGTGAATGTATGTTGTGTGGTCCCTCCACCAGGAGGCTATCCCGTCGGTGTTTGATTACTGGACTTGTGGGAAGGATGATTCCCCGGGGCTCAGGAAAGGCACCACTCAGATTCACTCAAGTTGAAAGACCGGATTAACTTCCCATCGAGTAGATTGCGATGATCTGGGAACCTTCATGCCGAAAAGCCACGAGATTAACCTAAGATAGGTCAGCCTCTGATAAACCAAACGCGGAGGAAAGTCTCTTCATACTTTCCATCTTTCAATTACTTGTAAAAACATTTACTTGTAATTTATTCCATGTTCATCCGTTTGTAATGGAAAATATGAAGAATATATGTACATGCATGACATGTTAATTAACAATCGGTTTTGCAGGACAAAATTCCTAAATGGACATGTTATGATAACATTTGTATTACCCTAAGACTAAACTATGTAAGTCTTTTGTAGGGAAGCAATTGGGCCTATTACCCGCTCAAAATCAAAAAAAGGTTGCGAGCGTACAGCTAATCATGTCTTCTTCTGACCAGTTTAATGTTGTTTCCCGAGAATAATTTGACAGATTGAGTAAAAAAATTACAGACTTAGTTATTCTACTGAAATAATTACACCAGTCTACTCAGGGTACGAAGACACCTACACATACAGAATCCTCTACACAAGGAGGAGTTCAAGTTTTGGGAAAAACAAATCCAGAACTTCAGTTGGATACAACCAACAAAGACCCTGAAAACACCCATCTCAAAGGAGATCTAGACAATGGTGATATCAGGAAGATGGTCCTTCAAATGGAGGAAACCATTCATGTTCTCAAAAGGATTGGAACTCATGGCAGTGTTTCATATACAGACCTTTGCATATTCCCTGGTGTCCATTATCTAGAGAAATTTAAGACCCTGATTTTGAGAAATATGACGGATTAGGGGATCCTTATACATATTTAAAAGTGTTCATTGGAGAACTTGGGTCTTATGCGGAAAATGAAAAGCTCTGAATGCAGCTGTTTCAGAAAAGTCTGACTGGAGAAGCCCGTTCATGGTATACCAGATTAGACAATTCAAAGATATGGAGTTGGGAAGAGCTGGCTCACGCCTTCCTCACTCAATACAGTTTTCAATCTCAGATGGCTCCTGACCGGTATCAAATTATCAAGGTCAAGAAACAGTCTAACGAGTCATTTAGAGAGTACGCTCAAAGGTGGAGGCGCCTTGCTGCTCAAGTTATTCCCACCATGACGGAATCAGAAATGGTCATGACTTTCATAGATATACAAGAAGCTCCTTTCTATGAAAGAGTTCTAGCTGGTATTGGCAAACCATTCTCTGAAATGATCAAGCATGGAGAAATGGCTGAAATGGGATTGAAGTCTGGTAAAATTCAAGACCTAGCCACTCTTAAAGCGGTTGCTGAGCACATCCAGTCTGGATCTTATGGAAACAACCCCCGGAGGGTCTATAAGAAGAAAGAGGAGGATGTTTCCTTGATACTACAAGGACAGAAAGGCAATCCAAGTATGCCTATGTAGAGGAGAAACTACTCCCCTTTTCCAGCACAATCTTCAAACACTCCATTGCCTAAAAGTGGAGAAGTAAAGCGACCTTGGACGTTCACACCCTTTGAGGACTCGCTCGAGAATATTCTTGCATTTTTGACTGCTCAGAAGAAAATTACACATCTTCTTCCACCAGCTAACCCTAATGGGAAGGGTTTTAATGCTACTCAGAAGTGTGCTTATCATGCCGGGGCACCTGGACATGATTCTCAAGATTGTTGGGCCTTGAAGCATAAGATTCAGGATCTGATAGACAATGGTGAGATCGTGGTCACTAAACCAGATCAACCTCATGTGCAAGACAACCCTCTCCCTCAACACAAAGAGGAAGAGGTCAACATGATCAGTTGGAGCACTGGACATGGTTCCAATTCTACTCGTGAATCATCCCAACCCCTCAAAGACGGTGTTGACAAATGGGATTATGCAAAGTTCCAGTTTACTATGGAACGAAAGATGAAAGCTCTTTGCAAACAAATTGAGCAATTGGCAGAACTGGTGACCCACCATCATCAATTCACACGCCAATTTATCAGGCAGGAACATTCCTAACTCCTTCCATTTGTTATGAATGCTCCATCTACATCTTCAGAAAGTGAAGCTATGGAGGATAAGGTTGCAAAGCGAGCAAGTGCTAAAGCCCATCGGGATTTTGCCAATCAAAGGGAATTCACATATTTGGGCTAATCTATGGAGGAGATACTTTAAATGTTGATCAATGAAGGAAGAATTACATTCCTTCTCCCTCCAATCAATCCCCGATCAGGACGGTTTAATCTTGATGAAATGTGTCAATATCATTCACATTCTCACGGTCACAGCACAGAAGAATGCTGGGCACTCCGCTATCTCATTCAGAATCTTATTGATAGCGATGTCCTTCAAGTAGCAGATGATTACACTGTGCAACTCAAAGGTGGGAATGCATGTCCTACCAAATGGAAGGGATCGGTAGTAGTTATCTCCGAAGTGGATGATGAGACTGTCAAATTATTTCCCATACAACTAATTCAACTCAAAGGAGCTGACAATCCTTTGAAAGTGGCCGCACCAGAGCAAATTTCTTTATCTTGCAGACCACAATATCCTGTTGTCAGCTTACACAACTCCATGGAATTATAGAGAAGCTAAAGGATATACGTCTCATACTACTGCTGCAGTGTCAAAAGAGAATCCATTGTACCTTCCTCAACGGGTTATCAAGCCTACTTGCAAAGCAAAGGGGAAGCTGTCCATGGAGAAGAATGAAAAATTCCTCCGTACTATGGGCCACAATGAAGCCAAAGCAGTTTTAAGTTTGCGAGAAGCTCCACACCAGATTTCGATACTGGATTTGGTTTTCTCTTCCGAGGATTATCAAAAAATCTTGTTGAAGGTTTTAGAAGAAGCCTACCTGCCAAAATTGGTGAATATGGAAAAATTCCAACATCTGGTGGATCACATTTTCAACAACAATGTGATATCCTTCACTAATGACAACATACCTCCCAAAGGGACTGGTCATTACAAGCTATTGCACATCGTAGTTCTGTCTTCTGGGTATATGCTAGATGGAGTATTGATAGATGGAGGCTCATCTCTAAATATATGTCCTTATGCGACCTTGGCGAAGATGAATATCAATCTCAAGCGGATCGAAAGCAGCCATACGGTTATCTGAGCTTTTGATGGATCCCAACGAAATGCCATCAGAAAGATTGAATTTCCAATTGAGATTGGTCCAAATACATTCAATGTATCCTTCCACGTCCTCAAGATAGAATCAGGATATAACCTGTTGTTGGGGAGACCATGGATACACATGGCTAGAGTTGTTCCCTCCACACTACATCAGCAACTCAAATACATTATCAACAATAGTCTAGTCACTATCAACGCTGAGCCGGAATGTTCTAGACAAGGAACTCTACCAATTATCAGCTTCAATTCAGAAGTTGAACCGGCCAGTTTTCATACTCGGGAAGTGAGTAACACGCAATACCATTATATTGGAGCGCCACTTCCCATACCCAAGATTTCTGTCGAGGTTATGTCGGCCACTCAAGAAATGATGTTATTGGGTCATCAACCTGGACAAGGGTATTAAGCACCCTATTCAAATGTCCAGTCAAATTCGAATAGCCAGACTAGGCTATTATGCCAATTCCACTCACAAGAATCTTCATAAGCATAAGCAGGTTCCTCAAGCTTCCGCCACACGACGATTTTCTATACCTTTACCTCATGAGTTAATGTAATCTCCAGTAAAGGTGCCAGCCCATGTTGTGGCTATGCTGTTTCCAAAACTAGTGCCGATCAAAGCAAAAGAGGTGCTGATTCTTGATCCCGAAGTGGAAGAAAAGGAACGGAAGCGTAAACATGACCTTGCCTTGATGATGGCAGGCATCCGCGTCATTGTTCATGATGAACATACAAACAGATACACCCCAGATGATTATTGCCCAGATGTCATGGTTATCATTCGGGAGAAGGAAGACACTGACGATCCTTCCATCACTGCAATCCATCAGGACTTTTCCCTCGACAATTAGAGCAGCATTCCATGCATTGGACGACGAGGGTAAAATGGGCAGAAAAAACCCTCTGCCCTGTAGATAACTTTAATTGCTTGCTTCCCTTTACAGTACTAGCAATTATTTTATTAAGTACATGCTAACAATTTTGTATGATCGAACTGTTGCATATATTAAGTGAAAGCATCTTTTATTTCAGGACTCTGAATTTAGATGTGCATGTGCTTGCTGATGAGGTGCCTTCTCTCCACAAGGGCTGTAACTTTGATGCAAAGTTGGACTCAGACTTGATGGACATTCAAGAGGACATTGAGACACCTTAAGAGATTAAGGAATGGATCGCAGAAAAACCCAAACCCAATCTCGATCAAACCACTCCTTTCAATCTTGGAACCTTAGATAACCCTAAGATAATCCAGATTGGTTCAGACCTCACCACAAATCAACGGAATGACATGGTTGTACTGTTAACCCAATTCCAGGATGTGTTTGCATGGTCTCATAAAGACATGGTGGGTTTGTCCACTGACATTGTTCTTCATCGCCTTCCTATTAAAGAAGGATTCAAGCCAGTTAGGAAAAAGCTCAGGCAATTGTAACCTGAATGGAGTTTAAAGGTCAAAGAAGAAATTATGAAACAATTTCAAGCTGGCATCATCCTGGTGTCTACATATCTGGAGTGGATATCCAGCATTGTTCCCGTGCCTAAACTAGGGGGAAAGGTGCGAGTCTTCGTAGATTACTGGGATTTGAACAAAGCTTGCCTTAAAGATAGCTTTCCCGTGCCATTTATCCACATTATTATTGACAATACTGCTCAGTACGGCATGTACTCCTTTATTGATTGCTTTGCGGGGTACCATCAAATTACGGTTGCTAAGGAAGATCGTGAGAAAAATGCTTTCATCAAGCCTTGGGGAACCTTTTGCTACAGACGATTGTCATTCGGTCTCATCAACGCCGGGGCAACCTACCAGCGAGCTATGATGGCTCTTTTCCATGATTTAATGCACAAGGAGATAGAGATCTATGTGGATGACATCATTGTCAAATCCCAGAGGGAGGATGACCACTTAGACCATCTCACAAAGCTTTTCAACAGGTTGAGTAAGTACAACTTGAAGTTGAACCCCGCCAAGTGCGCCTTTGGGGTTAAATCTGGCAAATTACTAGGCTTCCTAGTCAGCCACAAAGGAATTGAACTAGATCCTACCAAAATCCAGGCCATCAAGGAAATGCCCATTCCTTAGACAGAGAAGGAAATATGGGGATTTTTGGGAAGAATCAACTTTATTAGCAGATTCATTTCTCAACTCACAGCAACCTGTGAGCCAATTTTCAAGTTGTTAAGGAAGAACTCCTCCATGAAATGGAATGACGAGTGTTAGAAAGCCTTCCTTACCATCAAAGAGCAACTGACTAACGCTCCTGATTTGGTACCTCCCAGGGATGATGTTCCCCTGTTCATGTACCTGTCCATAAATGATAATGCTATGGGCTGTATGCTGGGGCATAAAGACGATATAGGCCAAAAACGAGCTATCTATTACCTCAGCAAAAGATTTAGCATCACTGAACACAAGTACACTCTTATTGAGAAGACTTGTTGTGCTTTAACATGGGCTTTCACGAGGTTACAACATTACCTCCATGGTCACACAATCCATCTCATATCCCGAATGGATCTCTTCAAGTATGTGTTTAGCAAGCCCATACTGAATTGTCGACTGTCCAGATGGCAGTTGATCCTACAGCAATTTGACATCGTCTACGTGATGCAAAAGTCTGTTAAAGGTCAAGGAATTGCGGATCAACTGGCCGATGCACCTGTAGGGGATTACAAACCCCTAGAAACCTATTTTCCTGATGAAGGGGTAATGACAGTTCAGATACAACATCAGTACGTGGAGAATGTATTTTGATGGAGCTGTTAATTCAGAAGGCTCCGGAGCTGGAGCAGTTCTAATATCTGTAACGGGGGAGCAGTATCCCGTCGCCGTCAAATTGCAGTTTGTCAGCACCAACAACACAGCTGCGTATGAAGGCTATATAATGGGGTTAAAACTTGCCCGTTCAATGGGCATCAGGCGGTTAACTGTCTTTGGGGATTTTGAATTGGTAATCAAACAATCCACATGAATCTATTAGACCAAAGAATTGCATTTGCTTCCTTACCATCGGCAAGTTTTATAGATGTCTTTGGAGTTTGAAAAAATCTCCTTTCTACACATTCCTCGTAATAGGAATGATTTTGCAGATGCATTAGCAACATTGGCCTCCTTGGTTTACATACCGGACAAGGAAAATATGCCAAGCATCACGTTTACTCTGAAAAAAGCCCCAGACTATAGGAATTACGTTGGAGAAGTATCAGATTAACTACCTCCCATCCACAACCCTTGGTATCAGCACATCAAGGAGTATCTATGAGATGGATCTACACCCACTAAGGCGAGCCTAACTGAGAAGAGGCGGATTCATCGATTTGCTATGAAATTCTACCTGAGCGGAGATGCACTCTACAAAAGAGATGCATGATTAGGTCTCCTCAGATGTCTGGATAAAGACCAAGCTCAAAATCTCATGGATGAGATCCATGGTGTAGTATGTGGCCCTCACATGAGCGGACCCCTACTTGTCAAGAAAATTCTCAAAACGGGACATTATTGGCTTACACTCAAAGCTGACTATGATGATCACGTCAAGAGGTGCTATCAATACCAGATTCATGGGAATGCTATACATGCCTCTCAAAGGGAACTCCACAATATGAGTTCGCCATGGCCCTTTTCAATGTGGGGAATGGACGTGATCAGGCCCATCGAGCCCAAAGCCAGTAATGGACATCGATTCATATTCACCATGATCGACTACTTCACCAAATGGGTAGAAGCAGCTTTCTTCCCCAGGGTTACTAAAGAAGACATCATTACTTTCATCAGAAATAAAGTTGTGTGTCGATATGGACAACCAGAGGTCATTATGTCAGACAATGCTAAGAACCTCAACAACAAGATGATGGCGGAGTTATGCAGAAAATTCCACATCAAACATCTCAACTCAGTCATCTACCATCCAAAGATGAATGGTGTTGTTGAAGTGGCTAATAAAAACATTAAAAAGATCATGCAGAAAATGTCCGCCAATCACAAAAGATGGCCTGACCTCTTGTCTCTGACTTTATTAGCCTACAGAACTTCCATGTGTGCTTCCACTAGGGCAACCCCCTACTCATTAGTTTATGGGATGGAAGCAATGCTCCCCATAGAAGTGGAAATGGAGTCCCTCAGAGTATTGATGGATGTTCAATTGGATGAAGACCAATGGGTACAAGATATGTATCACCAATTATCTCTGATAGACGAAAGGCGATCCACGGCTATCTTCCATGGTCAGTTATATCAGCAAAGGATTGCACGATCCTATAACAGAAAAGTCCGACTACGACAATTCAAACAACATGACTTGGTTTTGAAGAAGATCATTGACCACCAAGATCATGCTCAGGGAAAATTCGCTCCTAACTGGGAAGGCCCATTTGTTGTCAAGGAGGTATTGACAGGAGGTGCTCTCAGATTGTAGGAAATGGATGGCGATGAATTTCCATAGCTTATCAACTCAGACACCGTGAAATGGTACTATGTCTGAAGTTACCATCAAACAAACATCCTGGTGTTGATCATCAAATCACCAGTTATTCCGGTTTTGAACCCTTTCACCCTTTTTCATACTCTTCTGCCCCTCAGGGAAACATACACTTCAAGCCAGCAGCCTGAATTTTATTCAATTTAAACCCTCCATACACTTTCGGTTATCCTAAAAACAGGATTAAACCTGTCACACTTGCAGTTTGTACTGAACATGGGATCAAACTTTTTCCAAACCTGCAGTTTATCCCTGTTATGGGATTAAACTTTCGTCTCCCCGCAATATAGCTTGCGCATGGGATTTACGTTTCTCTTCAGCTATTATTCGTCCTGAGGGGCGAACTACGTCGACCTGATCTCCCACACTTCTGGGGGTACGTAGGCAACCATAGTCTATATGGCCCGGTCGCAATAAAAGAACAACAAAAACATTTCTGCTCTTTCTTCACAAAAAAACAACAAAAACAACAACAAAAATATTTCTATACCTATCTACCTTCAGCATTCAGCGTTGAACCTCCTACATATGTTTCGAACAACGCAGACTTGATCTCCTCTTTAATAGGAGTACGTAGGCAGCCATTCATGGTGCAGTCTAACCCCTACCAGAATAACATATTTGTCACACGGTATTAGGATCTACCTTCAATTTGCCCCATTTCATTGGTTTCAGATCAAAGGGATGGAATTATCCAACCTCTTCCCACAAATAGAAGATTCGGTGACCATCTAAGCTGCGATCGTGCCTCAAAGAGCAATACCAACCCATAAGAGATGGAATTAACTAGGCTTCTCACAAATAGAAGTACTGGGGACCATCTGTGGTGCGGTCAATCTCAGAGAGGAAGAAACCACCATCCTCTCCACTTTTCCATACAGATACCAGTCCCAAGACACCAAAGATGGTAGGGATTTATAGAAATCAATGATCCATTCTGAGAGATCTTGTGACATCTGAATGTCCATCTTATCAAGGATAAGTTCAGAATGCATCAAGATCACAAGGCCCTGGAGAAACAGGCAAATATCAAGCAAGTATCAAGGCATAACTAAAAGGGAAGTGAATCAAAATATATTTCCCTGCCATATATAATACTGTTTGATATATACATCTGTGCTGTACATGACAAAATGGCTAAACGAGTCTGTGCAGGAAAATACAAAGCTATCTACAGATCTATGTGTATGCGAACTATCAGATCTAACATAGCATCCCTCTCTGACGACGGAGGAAGCACTGCAAGCTCCTGCCCAAGGGTATCTACACGAGCTAGGAGATCAGAGGCTAACTGCATGGTGGCATAGTGCTCATCAATGTAGGCACTCATATCGGCCAGACTGACCGTCATCTAGGATATCACTGAAGTGTTATCTGCAATGGCCACATCCCTAGCAGATAAGGCGGCGTCCCGCTCCACTATCAATGCATCCCTGGCTGATCTAGCTTCATCCCTCTTTAACAGAGCGGCGTCTCTCTCATCAAGAGATGTCAACATCGCGACCCTAGCCTGATCTCTATCATAGGTCATTAGATGTAAGCTCTGCTCCAAATGTTGTGCCGAATACTGAGTAACAGTGGCACTCAGGGTGGGAGAATCCATCACAAATATTGGCAACCCAGCAGTCAAATCATCAGTGGGAACAATAGTTTCCTTTATAGGTTCCTCATCGTTAGAATATGTCTCTTGCAATGTGGATACTGCCGCAGCCGATGTAGTCTCTGTCTCCATCCATGCGGAATACTCTGTAGAACTACCTAGATGACTGGCAGAAAACTCAGCCAGCTCTCGCTGATCCCAACAGGCGTACAACCTAGATCTGTCCTCCGCTGATAAATGGTGTGAAGCGAAGCGCTGACCCACTGCCCCCTCATATGGATGAAAATCTTGAAATTAGTCAAACTGACACATCACGGCCAAAGGGTGGTAAGTGATCATGCCCCTCAATCCAGCCAGAGGGAGGTAATCCATGCCCGGAGCATGAGTAATAAAGTTGTAGGGTGAACTAAGCCTTGAGCATGGAAATATGGCAAAAGGATCCCTAATCCCTGCCATAAAAGCTGACCGCGATGTAACATCTGTGCAATCTACAAGCTGAAAGGAGTATGCCATGGCTATCTCCTGGGTGAAACAAAACCCCTGCCACCTAAATGTGCCAATCGGTCTAAAGTGTGACATAAACCACACGTACAGCATGACCGAGCTACCTGTAAACACTCATGTCGGATAAGTACAGCAGTATATAGCTGACCTCAAGGTCTCTGCAACAATCATCGGTACAATGGTACGACCCTCCCTGAAAGCTCTCACTGTCATAATGACGCCGATATCTAGCTCATCCATGTACCGCAGCATGTAGACGTATGACAATACACATAGAAGCAGTACATCTACTCTGGCTGAACGCCAATGGTCCTCCGGTGCGGTGAAATCCCCAGAATGCCGTGCATAGCTATCCTTAGAGCCAAACTTGTCAAATAGGAAACGCTAAGATATCACATGGTTGGATGTAATCTCGTCCTGGACCACTTTACGTCTCAATCCGGTGAGGGTCATGAACTGTCAACTCATGTCTCCAATAGCCATATGCACGCAAGGTCTGTCCAGCGGCAGCATCGTCAACCGTGCATACTCCTCCAAAGTAGGAGTCAACTCCTGGGTCCCAAATCAGAAAACCCGCCTCTCCGATATTCAGTGCTCTAGCATGCCCTCTACAAATCCTAGAGGAACCTGAAACATCAACAGGGTCATAGTATGTTGCAGCAAATCATCCACGATCACCATGTCTGATGGTGATAAACTATCATACCATGAGCACATACCAGCTACCACCACAAATGGTGGGGTATGATCAATACGGCTAATTGTCGAAGAAGACATCTGTACGAGCCATGTCATAAGACCATCCAGGGGTCAATGCTGAATATCTCTAGACATACATACATATGCACAACACAATAACATGCATGATACAATAGATGGCAATATGATATAGGGAATGGAAAACTGTGCATACATTCCTAAGTATATCATCATCTAATACATCTCTGTATAGTTAAAATACAGGGAAATGGGACAAAGCTACCCAACATCTAACAGAGGCCAATTGAAAGATATAGTGAGAATGGGGAGAAGCTATTCAGCAGCTAACAGAGGCCTATCAAAAAAAATACATCAGAAAAAGTCAATGGTGTCGAAGTCCACATCATCGATGTTGTCCACCTGATGTAATTTCTCCTAAGTCACTGGATCTCTATCTACAGGGATGTCAAGCTGATACAAGGGAGGATCTACGCCGGCAAAACCAAAAGGGTCATCTGAGGGACCAGAGCCAGAGCTAGAATGATCAAAAGTATCTACCTCTACAGGATCTCTGCCTAAATGCCGAATGAAAAGATGTGACCGGTCCAGCTGCCGAGTCAATATGTCAATCTGTGTCATATGAGTCGGATCTCTGACACAGGCTAGCCAATCTGTCAATCGTGCGACGGATCCACCAATGCTGGAACATCTCCTGTGAACAGGGGCCCTAAGACAATGTAAAACTGTCAATCCCCATCAATGGGATGTCAATGACGGGTGACTGCGATACAGGTCAATAACGTCTGACAGGAGACAAGATCGGCATGCGAATCTCTCCTGTAGTTCTCCTAATAGCACGCTCTCCTAAATAGAGTTCCCATCCTCCATCTGTGAAGAGAGGAATCCTGCGGATGGAAATGATGTACTCTGCTCCAGTCGGGTACCCATCCTCAAATCCAACTCCCAAATGCTCTCCAGAGAAGGGAATCTATGTGATGACATCGGCTGTCAACAACTCCAACTGTAGGCGACAATGAGTGAAACCCTCAGCAACAAGGACCTCCGCTAGTATGGAATGATGCCATCTCCGTCCTTGTGGATAGGTGTCTAAACCTAACACGCTCACAAGATGCAAACAAGGAAACCTCTCATAGGCCCAAAACTGCTAACAAAAAGGCAAACATCTGCTGTCAGTCAACACTTTTAACCTATACTTGGGAAAAGACGAGAGAAACACTCACAAGCAGAAACAGGTAGAATCCTAACTACGTCTCAGTCAAGCCCTGCGATCGCATGCGCATTCCCTTAAGGAAGTAGACAAAGGTATAGGAACCCCAATCATACTCTCCTATACGGTCCACATGTCGAGTGGCGTTGATCAAAGAAAAGGACACTGTAGAAGAGTTATCTGCTATGAAGTAACCCCTAATGATCATCAGGAACAATCATCGAAGAATACGATCCCTGACTCTCACATCATTGGGTATAGGCTCACTCAACAGCCCGCTCATAGCATCTACGCTCAAAGGACCTGTACAAACAGTCCTGCCCTTGAGCGCCTCCGCCGGAACTCCCAACAAGGATCTGACAGCAGTAGGGGTGATAACGTTGTGCAAGGCACCAGCGCCCTTCCAAACTTCATACCTGTGATAAACTACCAATCCATCGGCGTCATTATTACCTCACAATCCAGCAGATGAAGTGACTGAGTATGGTGAAACCATCGCTCAGACAATGCCCTGAGGTAACCCCAAGGACAGCGACGGGGTAGAATAGAGAAGAACCTCTCGAATCCCCAGCCATGGACGATCACTTTGTAGTCATCATGCAAGGCCTGATACATAGAGTGGATGCTAAGCCAGTTCCCTCGAGGCTGTGTGAAGCCAGGAACCTACTTCAAATGCAAATCAATATTAGATTCCTTGATTCCTCATCAATAGGAAATAAGGAAGATTAAAGATCTAACTTCATACCTCGTTTGCATGCAGGTATACTGAAGGATGCCTACTCAAGTCACCCAGAAGATCTGGGTTCGCCACTTGAATACCTAGCAATTCCCTATGGGGAACACGTACATCAGGAGCAGGAACCTCGATAGGTGCATCCTCCTCCTCGTCCTCGACATTCAACACTTCAACCCGAATATAACGTATCACCACCTCCGCCAAATAACGAGGCTGTCTAACAGAACGGCGCTGAGGCTCTTCAAAAGCCTCCTCCGTACACCAGAAGTGGTCCTGCGAGAACTACTCGGCTGATCCGGATCCATAATATCTAGGCAACAAGTCTCCAAATCACCTTAGAAAGGGTGTGGTAATTTCTTATTTGGAGTCATTTCAAAATGCATTCTATGATTACATGCTCATATGCATTGTTTTAACATACATTTACAATAAAGTTAAAAATGCATGAATACCCAATACCTACATTTTGGGAAAATTTTGCTATAGCCCTTTTGTAAATGGGACTATCCACATGCACATAGGCATGACTAGGTGGCTATTCAGTAGCACACCTTTACACAATCATATACATTCTATATGCATTAATCACATCACAGTAAAAATCCGTAAGTGTAGTCTAATTACCAGGATTATTTTACTTTTAGCCTTTACTTATTTGTCCTCAGATAGGATAAGAAATGACAGTAAAAGGTGACAATTTGACCGTGTCAAAAGTCAAATTTTTTCACATCATTATGTTCAGCATGGTTTAATACTAATCTTTACTATGTTGAATATTTTTTATCAAATCATATCAGCATGCATATTCACTAGTATGTGTCTAAATGCATTTCATGCGATAAGTCATTTTCTAAACGGACAAAAATTGGAAAAAATACATGCATGTGTTACCAGGACAGTGAAGAACGCTTGTACGGTAGCAGAATATGCAGAAAGTTTCCCGAACTCAACAGATCTGTAGAAGAGCTCTCAGATTTCCTTCACTGCTTAACTGGAAAATGACTTATGAAAGCAACCAGCCGCCTATACATAGGCACGATTGGCCGCAGGCTAACCTACGGCACCTGCAGGTACACCTGCGACACCACCACATGGGTCCCACAACTTTGGCTCGCTCTAGTTAGAGTTTCAAAGGAGGTCTAACAAGCTGAAAAGGCCAAATCAGGAGTAAAAGTGCTACGCGATTAAGCGGAATAGCCTGAAATCCTGGTTTCTCGTCGGTCAGAGTTAAACTCCCGTCATCTCAAAGGTATTCGCCTAAATACAGGGTATACTATACCAATGAGATCAGCTTTCACAAACTATGCTTGGCAATACCCCACGAAGGTCCGATGCCATCATTTGCGTGGTCACAACCATAACCTCCCTGGCGGGGGTTACAACGCTGAAGTCATAAACATCTATGTATCCCCCGCGGGGGTCACAACGGACATCCTTCAGTTATCTAAGTATCCCCGGCAGGGGTTACAACGCAATGTAACCATTGATACACACATCAATGAAGGTCAAGCAGTCTTGACGTCATATCAACCGATGGCAAATAAACCCATTGAAGCAACCTGACCCAACAAGGGCTACAACACAATGTTACCATTGATACATACATCAATGAAGGTCAAGCAGCCTTGAAAATACTCCTAGCAGGGATTTAGCCGGTGATACACACATCAACGGAGATCAGGAAATCCTGACAGCGACAAAACTGTTGGCAGTAATTCCGATAGAAGGAGGGAATATGTTACACACATCCTCAAATAGACAAAGCTCTATCCCCACATATCTCTTACACACAAACGGTACCTCTATGGAATACAAGCCAGTGTCTTGGACTCAAGACTTTGGTGATAGCCCCAATGTCAACATCTTTGGAGACTTGGATCGCATGTCCAAGCCATCACTGATTTTCATCCCAACAGGATTACATGGCAATCATGCATCATACATTTGCATCATGTTGCTGCATATCGCATCATGATTATCTTGCTTGCATTTCAAGTGTCTAGAATTCTTTATCCTATCCATGCCTTGCATTGCATGAATATGATAAAGAGGGGCATCTGTAGACACTCGAAATTTTCTGCACTCCTATTACTGACATTGCAGGAGGGTAGATTTGTCTTTTGGAGATAACCCTGAAAGATAACTCACATCCATTTTGGATACTATCGGAAGTTAGTTCCAACCTGGAACACAAACCGGGAACATCATCTCAACCTAAAGCTCACACCGGGAGTGTCATTTCCAATCTCGAAGATAACCCCGAGATATGCAGATCAAAAGACCGGAAATAACACCAGAGAGGACAGTTCTGTCTCGGCGATAACACCGCGACGCTTAGTTCCAGTCCCAGAGACAACATTGGGAGTAGCAACCCCATCCTTGGTGATAGCCCCAAGGGATGCCAGTGCAGTTCCAGCGATAACCCCGGAAATGCTTGTTTCAAACACATGCAATCAGCTTCAACACCAGACATCCTGTCGAGGCACACATACCTCAGTCTCGGAGCTAACAACGAGCGGACAGGAACACCCACAGATGACAGTGAGGCATATAAACAAGCAGTAGTCTAATCTCATATATAACCCTGAGCAGCGTCTGCTTTCCGCTTAAACCGGCGATAACCCCGGTGAGGAGTCAACATGTCATCTTACTATCTCAACAAGATGATATCGCAGCATACTAACAAGTGGTCCAATCTCAGCTGTAACCCTGAGCAACATCTACTTTTAACTCAAACCGGCGATAACCCCGGTGAGGAGTAAAACATCATCTTGTTCTTTCAACAATGGCACGTCGTCTCAACACTTCATACATATATACATCCAATAATTTCCCACAAGAACCGAAGATTGACAATCCCGAGTGACTATTACGTGTGACAGTACTTTGGATAGAATTTGAATCTTGAAGACCTTAGGCATAGACCCCTCTTCCTGACTTCATACAACCTCTAATCCATGTCATTACGTAACTCTCAACACAAGCGGTCCGAAGAAGGTCAGATATACCTCGTTCGGATGCTCGGATTAAAGTTCTGCAAGTTCGAGAGGACATTATAGTGCATGAGTGCACGTACTACGAGACGAAAGGACCCGCGAGGCTCGGATCCACCACGACCAGCCGCAGGTACAACTGCGGCTGTCACAGGTGTACCTACGGCCATCAGTCTATATATACAAGGCTGGGGTCAGCCATTTTGAAGAGAGGAGAGAAGGAAAAAGGCGAGGAAGCCCTGTCCATTTTACCCTGCATACACATCTTTTATGTGTTTCCTTACTTTTAAACACCTGTTAGCCTACATATAGCTATCTTTTATCCAGCGGTAGCTGAGTGTTTATCCATTTAAATTCATAGAAGTTTACTTTAGCAACCCACTGTAAGCCTTCTCACATTATATAAAGTCTTCTTCTCCTATCAGCACACACTGTTGTACACGTTGAGAGTCGTGTGAGTGTGTTTGCCCGGACTTCGGTCTATGGTTTTCATTTCTATCTGTATATATATACTTATATATATATATGTATATATTGTATATATGGACTAACATTATCGAGTTATGCCTCGATTGAGCCTAGACTTCGGTCTGGAGCTTTTATCTGCTTTTGTATATATATACTTATATATATATATAACTGTTGTTAGACATATCTGATGAGCCTGGATTTTACATCCGGTGTGTTTAATCGCTTATATATATATACATATATATAATTGTTGTCGGACATATCCGATCAGCATGGATTCACATCCGGTGCGTTTACTGCTTTTATATTTATATATATATATATATATATATATATATATATATATATATATATATATATTTGTACATATATATATATATATATATATATATATATATTTACATTCCTATCAGGCCTGGAGTTTACTTCGTGGCCTTTTACAGCTTTATTTATATTTCGTCCCTCTTGGAGTTTACTTCGTGGCGGTTGATCGCTTTTACTGCTTTCTTTAAATTTTGTCCTGCCTGGAGTTTACTTCGTGACAGTTGATTACATTTATTGCTTTATTTACTTTTCTGATCCCCCATGGAGTTGCTTCGTGGTGGTTGATCATGTCTATATATATATATATATATATATATATATATATATATATATATATATATACCGCTTTTATATATTTATATTTCCGAACCCCCATGGAGTTGCTTCGTGGTGGTTGATCAAGTCTGTATATATATATTTACAGCTTTTATATATATATAACTGTTTACTGCTTTCCATACAATTTGTAGTATCATGTGAGCCTAGAAATCATATGATCACATGTTCAGTCTACTGAATCTAGATTCGGTTCCCATGATGCACATTTTCTGGCGGTAAGCAACTTATAAATTATTTATAGTGTCTGAATTTCCTTGGATGACTGTCATGCCCATAAGGAGTTCGGCACTGATGTATATTATTTTCTCGACAGTGCTTCGTATCTCGAAAATAAAAGCAAACAAGCCGAACATTTAATAATAAAATGGAAGTATCAAAAGGTCTCAATTCCTATTGAGCACAAGGTTTGAAAAACCTATTTTACAAAACTTAATTGCTAAATCTGGGTTAAAATTGAATTTTTTTTATAAAATTTAAACCTTATGTATATAGGTGCGAACGAGGCCTCGCACTACTTTCAAATAAAATTACACATTGATCTACACACACACACATTTATATTATAATTTCTTTGAAGAGTGGCGGTCACCGTGGTAACACGGATGTCGGGGGGTGCCTAACACCTTCCCTCCGCATAATCAAGCCCCCGGACCCAAAATGAATCTCGGTTTCACAGAACCGTCTAGTAGTGTCAAATCACTGGGTCAATGTGCAAACCTTTTTTGGTTGCGTTGGTGCAACCAGTTAAATACACCAACTGACGACTCTTAAAGTCAAATCATCGACAATATACATGTCGGACCTTTTTCACTTGTTTTTTCAAACAAATCTCACATTAACATGAGAACGCCAAAGAACAAGTAACGAAAAGGGACATCAAAAAATCCCGACGTCGACAAATATGAAGAGAGAGATTGCGAAGTTTATCTCGAGATGTTTAACTTGTCAACGTGTAAAGGCGGAGCATCAAGTGCCAAAGGTTCCATTGCAACCACTTGAGATTCCAAAATGGAAGCGGGAACACGTTACCATGGATTTCGTTACGGGTCTTTCAAAAGTTTCTCAAGGTATAAATGTAATTTGGGTTATTGTTGATAGATTAGCCAAGTCTGTCCATTTCTTGCCTATACGTGAGACTTATTCCCTTGAACATCTTACCCATATGTACTTGAATGAGATTGTGAGATTGCATGGCATGCCAGTATCTATAGTTTCATATCGTGACCTAAGATTCAGTTCATAATTTTGGGTTAGCTTGTTGAAAGCTATGGGCACGGATTTACGATTCAGTTCGGCATATCATCCTCAAACGGACGGACAGTCAGAGAGGACTATTCAAACTCTTGAAGATCTATTAAGAATCTGTGTCCTAGACTTCAAAGGGAGTTGGGATAAGAATTTACCATTGGTGGAATTCTCCTACAACAACAGTTATCAAGCAAGTATAGGCATGGCTCCATTTGAGGCATTGTATGGACGAAAGTGTCGTTCTCTAATATGCTGGGACGAGATGGGTGAAGCAACTTTGTTGGGACCAGAATTGGTACGCATGACTACAGAAACGATACAAATGATTCGATAACGTATTCAAACCTCATAGGATCGACAAAAGAGTTATGCTAATCTTCATTGAAAGGACATGGAATTTAATATTGGGGATCATGTATTGTTATGTGTTGCTCCATGGAAGGGAGTTACAAGATTCAGGAGGAGAGAAAAGCTCAATCCATGATTTATTAGTTCATTTCAGATTCTTGACCGAGTAGGAAATGTGTCCTATAGACTCGCGTTACCTCCAAAAATGTCTCGTGTTCATAATGTTTTTCACATATCTATGCTTTGCAAATATGTAAAAGACCCGAACCACATTATTGAGTTAGAACCAGACGAGATAACTGAAGATTTAACGTACGAGGAGGTACCTGTTAAGATCTTGAATAGGAAAGAGCATATCTTACGCACCAAGATTATACCACAAGTTAAAGTTTTGTGGAGAAACCATGCTATTGAGGAAATGACTTGGGAGTTGGAATCAGAAATGAAAGCGAGGTACCCTCACCTGTTCAAAACACCAGGTACGTACGTCAATTTCGAGGACAAAATTTTATAAGGAGGGGAGGTTGTAAGACCCAAATTTATTATAAATAAAATTGAATTTTCTCAATTCATTATTCTAAATTAATAAGGTGTTAATTTGATATAATGCTTTAGTTATGGGTGAAATCTGAAAATTTTATAAAATAAGCAAGTGGTTATAAAATATTCATTTCTGTCGGGGAATATTTGTTTGGTCGTGGAATATTCTTGTTGTCGAGGAATATTCGTACGACGGCGCAGCCATTTATGGGCCCCATAACGGAAAATGGTTGGATGAAAGAAAATGACAAAGTATGAGTTTTTATAAATAACGACGTAATTGTTGCCGCCAATACTGTTGGAATACCTGGTGGTTAAAATACAGTAATATGCGTGGTTGCACAGTAGCACATAGTATTGTACAATATTTTTGGAATTATTGATTCTTACGTAAGAAGGCACTACTCAATAATTGTTACAGTAGTTACTGTTCAATATTTTATTTTATTGATTCAATAATTGCTGCGTTGATAGTTTTTATTATTGTTATTTCAATAATTGTCATTGCACAGTATTTCACATTATCAGATCAATAATTCATATTATTTGAATAATATTATTAGATAACATTATTGGCAATGTCTAGAAAGTTCTGTCAAGGAGAGGTTTGGTCATCTAATTGCACGCCAGTAAAGAGAAATCCTTATCAAAAATCCCCCTCTTTCCTGGGAACTGACTGGTTGTCATTATTGTGATTCTGTAATATTATTTGTGAATAATTAATTATTGATTTATAGGAAAAGGAAATAATTATTTGATGCAGATATAAATGATGGATTTATTTATGTGGCTATAAATGATGGAATTAATGTTGAGGTATTTTATAAGTATTTTATCGGATTGGAGGTATTAAAAGATCAAATCGGTGTTCTTAAAGCTCTATTGTGTGGGTTATAATTTTAATCAGACCGTTGGATCGTTGTGATTTTTGGATATGTTATACATATATAAGTTGAGTATATATCCACAAATTTTGAACTGTTAAAATTTAACGTATGATTTGTTATGAATTTTAAGAGGTGTTGAAAATCATCCGTTTATGGATTTCGGATATTTTTTATTTGGAATTTGGAAAAACTTAAAGCTACAAAGTTGTAGAGAATTCGATTTCATGTGGAATGGATATAAAATTCGTATTTTTATGATAAACGGGCTATTTTATATGTATTACTGAAGTTTTGAAAAATAAAATGATTTTTATTAGAATTGGGTGGGACCCACTTTTGTTTTTAAAACATATGGGCTACTATTTTTTTGTTCCAAGTTGATTGGCTTGGTTGGTGGAGGAGGCGTAGGAAGAAAGAAAAGATTATATTATTATTTTATTATTTAGTCTCCTATGACGTTCTAACATTTTCCTATAAATAGGCGCTTAGGTTAGAATTGAAAATCACACCAAAAATAAATTTTCTTTCTCTCTATATTGTCGAGCGTATTTTAGTGAGTATTTAGATACTTTGAGAGTTCCTATTCAGTGCAAGTTCCCTTCGGCTTTACATCCGGTATTCCGAACAGAAGTACCATCATTTTGAGGTAAGGGATGTTATTTTCTTTCGTAATGATGTTATTCTTTCAATATTATTATACCGAAATATTGGTACGGATTTTATTGTAGAATTTATACCTTTTTGTGTCGGGATTACTATTCACGTATACGGCACTATTCACGAATACGACACTATTCACCGAAAAATGAAAATTTTTCTTTTTGTCCAAGATGTCTATTATGGTTACTATCTTTGATTGTATCCATGTTTTGATCTTTATTTTTGAATTCTACTTCATAAATGATTATTATGGAGTATTATTGATCTTGGATAAACTGTTATACGAATCCATAATATTTGTCCTTCTATCTCACTAGATTCGTTTTCTTTAAAATATTTTTCATCATCCTCAGTCTTAAATGATGATATTACTGAATATCTTTAGCCTGTAGTGCAAAGATGAATGATTAACTGATGAATATCTTTGGCCCGTAGTGCAAAGATGAACAGGTGTTGAGATGAACATGACCAACTGGTGATATAAATGAATATCTTTGGCCTGTAGTGTAAAGATGAATATTTGATTCAAGATGTATATTAATTGATGTTATAGGGATAAAATATTGATGATGGACTTTTAAATCTTAGAAGATAGTATAATTCATTCTCTACGTGACTCTTCTAATGGATTGTTGTTTTCGCTGCATTTGTTGATCTAAAACTTGTTGTCTATTATATTCTATCAAATTTTTCCCTGTTGAAGACTAATGATAATTTGTTATATATTATCTTAGTCATAATATTCTTTACTGGGCTAGTTGAGCTCACTCTTTTCCTTTTTGTTCCATTTTTCTTCTCAGGAGGTGAAAACATAGCAGGATCTAGTCGGGGTATGGAGCGATGGTTCTAGAAAGTTGTTTTAGCAGTCCTCACTATTTCTATAAAATAGTGTATAAATAATTATAATGAGGACTTATTTAAGTGTGGATATTGTCTAGAAGATAATATTTGTATTTAAACTCACAGTATGTGTTGTCGTAGTTTGCACTATAATTGTATTATTGAAGTTGTAGTTTGCTTTATGTACCATGTATTTGGCGACTCAAAGTGGGTGTTGTATATCTATTTTGGGGGCGTCACAAATTAGTCTGAAAATGAGCATGCATTAGGTAGTGCTCAGCAAGACCCAAATGATACAGTTGTTGCCTTTTACAAGATGCTATCTGAATTGGGGTCCCATTGTATCATGGAAATGATAAGCACAACATGCTATCTATAGTGACTAAGCTCTTACACGTCAAGAATGAGCATGACTGGAGTAAGAAAGGTTTCAATGATTTGCTTACTCTTATCAGTGAGTTTTTACCCAAGGATCATACTTTGCTCGTGAATTATTACAAAGTGAAGAAGATGGTCAATGGGTTGAATATGGGGTATCAGAAGATCGATTCTTGTGAAAAGGATTCCATGTTATACTATGGGGCATACAAAGATAAAGGACAATGTAATATATGCAGCTTGCCTCGATACAAGGTGAGAAAATGTGAAGGGAAAGAGAAAAATGTGCCCAAGAAGATCTTACTGGCAGTTCCGACATGTATCACTTGTTGGGTCTACTGATAATACCCGTATAAACCCTAACTGGAGATAATAATATATATTTCTTATTTTACTTGTTATATCTTAATTTATAACAATAATACAAATTAATATGTACTATGTATTGTTATATTTACTTTCGTAGGCTCCAGCCAGTGTCAGCGTCCGAGAGCACCTTTTGGACCATCTCATACGAGTGCTGACTTAGACGATGCGTTATTCCAGAGGGTTATTGTTGCGATGTTAGATAGGTTTTAAACAAATCTGATTTTTTTATCATCAGCAATTTCCTAGTCGTTCTCACCTTCACCAACTAGCTCATGATATTGCATCAGGGGTCACCGTCGAGTGTACAGGACTACCACAGGAGTAGTTCGTCACGTTAAGCGACGAGGTGCTCCAGATGGTGGTTACCCTACTATTGGAGGCTTTGGGTCAGCCCTCGCCTACTTAGGTATTTTGTATTTTATTTTATTTTCATTTAGCAATCTCTTTAATTCTCACATATATACGGATTGGACTAATAATTTATATTTTTTATACTATCATCAAGGTGGCAATGGCGAGCAGGCTGGTGATGCATAGCATGGTGACTATGCCAATGGCGATGGCTAGCGGGGGGGGGGGGGGACGAAGACACTGATTTTTATACACCAGAGCAGTACCGCCTTCCTCCCTCGCCCGATGATCCCCCTCTTAATTAGTAGCTTATAGTTTATTTGTATAGATTTATTCAATAAATTTTAGATCATTTGTATAAATTTATTTATTAAATTGTAGATCATTTGTACATATTGTAAAAAGTTGTAGTTTGGTTAAGTCTGTATGAGTTTTGTAAATCATATTGTATAATTTATGGAACATTAAAGTATATTATTTATTGTTGATTTGTTACTTCATATTCACATTAATTACTTAGTTTACGTTTGATGTGATGAGATAAAATAGGTTCTTATAGTTACGTTGGATGTGAAATATATTATTTTATGTGTTGTTCGGATAACGTAGGTTACAGGTACAAAAATGGGGTTTAAAAACATGAAAAGTGCAATTTTTAAAAATTTATTTTAAAAAAATAAGTTAATCTCGACGGAATAAGGTATTTCTGACGAAAATTCTGTCGAGATTATAGTTTACTAATTTTAAAAAAAAAACATTTTTTCGACGGATAATGGATATTTCCGAGGGAACCTTCCGTCGGAATTAACGTGCCCCTAAAATTGATGGAATAAGTTTGACGAAAATGAACGTCGAAAATATGTTATTTCTGACTGACTTTCTGTCGAAATTATTATATCGATTTTATATATGTTCAACCGAATTTTCGACAAACTTAATCCTGATGCCTTTATATCTGACTGAATTTTTGACGGAATAAGGGCATTTTCAACTGAATATTCTGTCGAAATTGAGCCTTTTTCTTGTAGTGTTCTATATAGGGGTTAAGCCAACAGACTAATTTTTCTTCCGATCTCTTTACACTTGGGGCATCCAAAACCTCCAAGTAAACCGAACCACAAAAAAATTGCCTCTGTAGTGGCCAATTTGGATAAGGCATCGACAATAGTGTTGTTCAATCGATCCACTTCTTGAAAAGCATAAGACAAAAATAGTGAAGTCGATCCTTAATTTCGGCCAGATACTTGGTTATTCTTGCCCCTCGAGCTTCGTATTCTCCCAAAATTTGTTTGACCACCAATTGAGAGTCGCTAAAGTTGATTAACCTCTGAACTTTATGGCTATTAGCCAACTGTAACCCAGCCAAAATTGCTTCATACTCAACTTCACTATTCGTTGCTTTGAACCAAAATTGGATAGCCTTCTGAACCTTAAACCCCTATGGACTCGTCAAAATTACCCTCACTCCACTGACATTGGATGTCAAAGACCCATCCATATACAATGTCCACGAAGTCTGAATCGGGCGAACGTCTAAAACTGTTCCCACGACTGTGTCTGACTGATCACCCAGATCGGGTTCAAAAAAAGAACACTCCACCACAAAGTCGGTCAAAGCCTGACCCTTAATCGTCATCCAAGGGTGATACTCAAAAACAAACTGTGTCAACTCCATAGCTCAAGCAGCAAGTCGCCTTGACATGTTCAGTTTGTGCAACACCTTCTTCAACAGTTGATCTGTATATACCACTATCAACTGACCCTGGAATCGAAGCTTCCTACTAGCTACTATCAAGTCATAAACAATTTTTTCCAAGTTTGGGTACTTGGTTTCCGCATCCTGAAGTGCATGATTGACATAAATAGGGGAATTCTTTCCTCCTGAACTAACACCGCTCCAACAGCCAATGAACTCCCCTCTAAATATAAGTATAAAGGCTTTGAAGGGATCGAATTCATCAAAAAAGGCGTCGAAGACAAATACCTCTTGATCCTTTAGAAATCATCCTTGTACTCTGAATCCCATTGAAACGTCTTCTCATTCTTTGGCCCTTTCAAAGTGTCAAAAGTGGTAATCATCTTTCGACTGACTTGGACATAAATCTTCTCAACACCGCAATTTAACCTGTCAAACGTTAAACATCTTTGAAATTTTGAGGAGATTTCATGTCCAAAATGGCCTTGATCTTATTAGCCCAAAAGTGCACTTCGCTGAACTCAGCCAAATATTGTAATGTCTAATAGTCTGAAAGAAATCCTCCATATCATCCAGATGTTCCTGAGCTGACAGACTCTTAACAATCATATCGTCCACATACACCTCTATGCTTCGGCCCAACTACTTTCGGAACACGTAGTTCATTATCCTCGAATATGTCGCACCGACATTCAATAGTCTGAAGGTCATATTCCTATAAACCTAGATTGCCCGATGTTTGATAAAGGTTGTTTTTGGGATATCCTTCTTATGCATCAAGATCTGATTATATCCCGAAAAGACATCCATAAAGCTCAGTAAAATATACCCCGATGTGGCATCAATCAACTAATCTATGAGTGAAAGTGGATAAAGGTTCTTTGGGCACACCTTATCCAAATATGTATAATTGATGCAGATCCTCCACTTATCGTTCTTCTTTCGAACCAACACCACATTGGCCAACCATTCAGGGAAGTCAATCTCAAATATGAAGTTGACCGCTAGCAACTTAGCCACCTCATCATCAATAATCTTCTGTCACTCCGAGGCAAAGATTCTCCTCTTCTGTTGGACTAGTTACTAGTAAAGTCTACATTCAGTTTATGCATAATAATAGACTCATCAATCCTTGACATATCACAGGGAACCCATGCGAAGATGCCTACATACGTCTGAAGTAACTCAATCAATCTTGTCCAAAAGGGCTCTTGAAACCTCGACCTAATCTTGATTATTTTATCCTTCTTCCTTGGGATCAACTCGATGTCTTTCCTCTCTTTGGTTGGCAAAGCGAGGGGTTCTGTATTTTATTTGGTAAATAGTTTAACCTTGATCGCCATAGTCTGTCTTTGCTTACTGACATATACTCCTGAAGAGATTAAAGAATTTCGATAACACCTCCTTACTAGGTCAAGATCACAAATGACTTCACTGACGTCGTTTGGTATGGGGAAGTGAGGTATAGAAGGTACCGCCTATAGAGTCGTCAGTGTCGACCTCCCAAAAATTGTGTTGTATACCGAATCCACATGTACCAAAAAAATCCATAATTTACTTTGACCTGATGAAGAGCTGTCCCGAAAGTGATTGGCAGTTTGATATCACTGGTCGTTATTGAATCTGTATAGAGGGGGCTCTTGCCCGATCTCAATCTTCCTTCCATCAAAATCCATCCTTTGGTAAGCATGGGCGTACAATATGTCGACCGAGGAATCGTTATCAATCATGATCTTCTTCATGTCTATCGATCTAACTTCTGTAGTGATGACCATCACTCATTCAAGCGGTTCAATAAGTTTCAATGGATAATCCTCATCGTAAAAAGATATAACCGTGCATTGTTATTCTTGATCCCTCTTGGCAGGCTATTTGGACATAGTCAGTACAACGTCTAGCACCCCACAAATATTTTTTCCAGTCATCTGTCCCACCGAACCACCTATTATCACATCTACCACTCGCCGAATAGTTTGCACTTGTTTGGGATGCGTCTGAGGGTTCTACTCCTGGTTGGTGTTATCATGTCTCCTTCGTGAACCTTCCTGACCAGCTACATATTGAACTAAATCCCCATTTTGAACATTCTTCTCAATCAAAAGTTTTAGGTTCCTACAGTCTTCTGTAGAGTGTCCAAAGGTCATGAGGTAATTGCAGTATCTATTATGGTTTCTTCTTTCTGAACGGGTATTGTTCAGGCAGGGTTTAAAGTATGGCTTATCTCTCATTACCTCCAAATTATTTCTCGATCCGTATTAAGGGGTGTATAAACTTTGTTGACTCCACGATTCAGGAAGGGTGGTCAACCTCCTCTCAAGTCCTCGTTTTTGTAGTTCTTCTTTGTTATCTAATCTGTTATTCTTGTTATCTAACCTAGATGGTTATTCCTATCCCGATCTCTAGGCTTCTTTGAAGATGATGCATTTGGCCTCAGACTCCCCATAGCTTCCTCAACTGTAATGAAACCTTCCGCTCTATCGTAAGCTTCCACCAAGTCTTTCAGGGCATTGAACATCATTTCCTTCACCAATTTCTTCAATCTTACCACATCCAACCTCATAGGGAAGTATCAGAGGGCTTGAGGACCATTTAAATCTGTCACTGCTCTGACTGCCTCTCAGAATCATTTTTCATAGTGGCTTACAGTCTCATTGGAGTATTGTCGTATCTCCATCAAGGAAGTGGTCAGCTTCCATCTCCTTTTGTTACTCCCGAACCGACCATGAAACTTGTCAGAGCTTTTTCCACGACGAGATTGAGTTCGGGGCAGCGACGTCATCCATTGTTGAGCTTCCTTCCTCAAAATTGTAATGAACATTTGACACTTGGTGGCGTTAGAGTAGTCATAATATTTCATCAGTAGGTTATATTCTTGGCTATGATCATACGGATCTTCGGTACCATCAAAACTCTTCATATGTGGAGACTTCTTATTAGGGTCGGCCTAAACCCGATCATTTTCTGGGAAAAATGGTGATGTCGGGTCAACAGAAGTCTCCTTCTACTGATTGGCCGCTGCAAGTTTCTTCTCCAGCTCTCCCACCCTTCGGGCAAGTTCCTCGGACTCATCTCTCCGGGGGGATGGCAGACGCTTATCCCGATTGTGCTCTGGAGAGGCCACCCGCTATCTCCGTTCCGACCTTCCTCGTTCTTTGCTACTTCCTTCATGAGAGCGACTCATGCGGCTTGTGAAGCCCCCAAAATAGGTCCACACAACCCATTCTGAGTTGCCAAATACATGGTACAGAAAACAACTACATTTTCATTATTACGATTATCGTGTAACATACGACAACACATATGCTGTGAGTTTTAATACAAATATTGTCTTCTAGACAATATCCAAACTCAAATAAAGTCCTTATTATAATTATTGATACACTATTTTACAAATAGTGAGGTCTGCTAAAACAATTGTCTTGAACCATCACTCCACACCCCAACTAGTTCCCGCTATATTCTAGCCTCCTGAGAAAAAAAATGGAACAAAAAGGAAAAAAATGAGCTCAATTAGCCCAGTAAAAATATTATGACTAAGATAATGAAAAACAAATATTGTTAGCCATCAATAAATCAGATAAAATATAATGGACAACAAGTTTAGATCAATATTCGCAGCGAAAATAACAATTCATTAGAAGAGTTAAGTAGAGAATGAAGTCTACTATCTTCTATTATTTAAAAGTCAATCATCAATATTTTATTCGTGTGACATCAATAAATATACATCTTGAACCAAATATTCATATTTGCACTACGGGCCAAAGATATTCATTTGGATCACCAGTTGGTCATGTTCATCTCAACACATGTCCATCTTTGCACTACGGGCCAATGATATTCATCAAGTAATCATTCATCTTTGCACTACAGGCTAAATATATTTATCAAGTAATCATTTATCTTTGCATTACAGGCCAAAGATATTCAGTTATATCACCATTTAGGATTGAGGATGACAACAAATATTTTAAAGAAAATGAATCCAGTACGATAAAAGGACAAAGATTAGGGATTCGTACTTTAGTTTATTTAAGTTCAAAAATACTCCATAATAATCAATTGTGGAGCAAATTTCAAGAATGAAGATCAAAACATGGATACAATCAAAGATAGTAACCATAATAGGCAACTTGGACAAAGAAAAGAAAATTTATTTTTTCTATAAATAGTGTCGTATTCGTGAATAGTGCATATACGTGAATAGTGTCGTATACGTGAATAGTAACCCCGGCACAAAAATGTAAAAGTTTCACAATAAAATTTATATCAATATTTTGGTATAATGATATTAAAAGAAATAATATCATTTATGAAAAAATAACATCCCTTACCTCAAAAGAATAGTACTTTTAGCTGAAATATCAGATATAATGCTGAAGAAAAACTTGCATTGTATAGCAACACTAAAGATATCTAAATACTCACAAAAATACGCTCGAAATTATAGAGAGAGAAACTTCTTATTCTGGTGTGATTTTCAATTCTAACTTAAGCATCCTATTTATAGGAAAATGTTTAGAACGCCAAAGAAGAAAATTTAATAAAATATTAATATTTTAAAAAAACTTCCTACGCACAACACATCACTCTCATCAGCACACACAAGTGGGTCCTACCCACATTAAAAATATTTTTTGTGAAAAAATATTTATAACCCCAATAATTAATTATTCCGGAACTTCAATAATTCATAATAAATAGCCCTTTTATCAGAAAAATTCGAATCTTATGTACATTCCATAAGAAATTTAATTCTCTATAACTTTGTAGAAGAAATTGTTTTCAAATTATAAATAAAAAATGACCGAAATCCACATACGGATGATTTTTAACATCTCCATTCTGACAAAATACTGATATAAAACCTGAGCATTAATTCTTTCTTTTATATCCACATAAAATAAATATTTTCTTACCATATAAATCAATAATTAATTATTCACAAATAATATTACAGAATCACAATAATGACAACCAGGTCGTTCCCAACAAAGAGAGGCTTTTTCGATAATGATTTCTCCTTACTGGTGCCCAATTAGGTGACCAAACCCCTTTCCTAGATAGAACTTCCTTGCCAATAACCTTATATAGTAATATTATTCAAATAATATGAATTATTAATTTGATAATGAGAAATAGTGCAGTAACAATTATTGAATCAATAATATAAAATATCAACGTAGAAATTATTGAATTAATAAAATAAAATATTGAACAGTAATTATTATAACAATTATTGAGTAGTGAATTCTTACGTAAGAATCAATAATTAGAATTATTGTGCAATACCGTGTGCTACTATGCAAAATTGCATATTACAATATTTTAACCACCGGATATTCCAACCATTTTAACGGTAATCGTTATGTCGTTATTATTAAAAAAATCTCATTCGTGTCATTTTCTTCATCCGACATTTTTCCGTTATGGGTCCCACAAATGGCTGCACCGTCGTACGAATATTCACCGACAGCAAGAATATTCCACGATCAAACGAATATTCCCCGACAACAATGAGTATTTTATAACCACTTCCTTATTTAAAATATTTGCGCATTTTAATCATAACTTACCACATTAATCAAATCCACCCCTTACTATTTCAAAATAATAAATAGAAGAAATTCTATTTTATTCATAAAAGTTGGGGTCTTACAACCTCCACACTTTTTGAAATTTTATCCTCGAAATTGACGTACGTACATGGTGTTTCAAAAAGGTTAGGATACCTCTGTGATGCCCCCAAAATAGGTATACATCACCCATCTTGAGTCACCAAATACATGGTACAAAATACAAATAAAAACTTAATTATACAACTGTCGTGTAAAATATGACAAAACAAATGTTGTGAGTTTTAATACAAATATTGTCATCTAGACAATATCCACACTTAATAGAGTCCTCATTACATTTATTGTCACACTATTTAACAGAATAGTGAGGACTACTAATGCTATCATCTGAACCGTCACTCCGTTCCCCGACTAGTCCCGGCTACGTTCTCATTTCCTAAAGAGAACAGTGAAAGAAAGGGTGAGCTCAACTAGCCCAGTAAGAAATATTATGACTAATATAATACAAAATAAACTATCCTTAGTCTTCAATAGTGTTAAACTGATAAAATACAATAGACATCAAGTTTAACTGCAGCGGAATAAGCAATCCATTAGAAGAGTCAAGTAGAGCATAAAATCTACTATGTTCTATAATTTAAAAAGATTTTCATCAACTTTATCACTGAGACTCAGCTTAATAAATAAACCACATCATCCCTACACCACAGCCAAGGATATTCATGTAATCATCAATGGTCATGATTATACCGAATAATCCCTGGTCATAATCATACCAACAACTGTCCACCAATGAACTACAGGACAATGAGGACTTTTATCGCATCATTCGTCACATTACGGTCATGATTATACCGAATAATCTCTGGTCATAATCATACCAAGTCCATCTATGTACGTAAGCCAAAGATGACTTTAATCATAATATAAGCATTAGGATGATGACACTGACATAATAAATCAATAAAACAAGTTTAAGGATAAATTTTAAAGATTTATAATTTAATTTATCCAAAAATTAATAACGTCTAAATTGTTAACATGATACTTCTTTGTGGAGTAAAATTCAAGAATGCTCAGAAGAATATTTCCATGAAAAGATACTAGATGAAGCGAAAATATCAAGGATATTCCACTAATTTCATGGAGTATAGAAGCCAAAACTTTAACCAAATGAGTATCATAGGATATATGAAACTGTAAATGGATTTTCACCCACCATGCGGTAATCCACGTAGACAGATCATTTCCACAATTTAATAAGGAATGAATATGAAGGATCATTCATATGCATATGATAATCCACATAGACAGGTTATTCCAACAGAATAATATAGAATAAAATCAGGTCATGCGTAATCCGCACAGACAGGATATTCCAACAGAATAATAAAGAATGAAATAACAGAAGAATTCACCATGCATGCGATAGACCGCACAGACATGTTATACTAACAGAATAATAAAGAATGGAACCAGGTCTAGCGTAATCCGCACAGACGGGATATTACAACAGAATAATACATAATGGAATAACAGAAGAATTCACCGTGCATGTGATAGACCGCACAGACAGGTTATTCCAACAGAATAATAAAGAATGGAATCAGGTCTAGCGTAATTCGCACAGACAGGATATTCCAATAGAATAATAAAGAATGGAATAACAGAAGAATTCACCATACATACGATAGACCGCACAGACAGGTTATTCCAACAAAATAATAAAGAATGGAACCAGGTCTAGCGTAATCCGCACATATAGAATATTCCAACAAAATAATACGTAATAGAATAACAGAAGAATTCACCATGCATGAGATAAACTGCACACACAGGTTACTCCAACAGAATAAAAAAGAATGGAACCAAGTCTAGTGTAATCTACACAGTTAGGATATTCTAACAGAATAATACAAAATAGAATAACAGAAGAATTCATCATGCATGTAATAGACCGCACAGACAGGTTATTCCAATAGAATAAGAAAGAATGGAACCAGGTCTAGCGTAATCCGCACAGACAGGATATTCTAACAGAATAATAAAGAATGGAATAACAGAAGAATTCATCATGCATGCGATAGACCGCACAAACAAGTTATTCCAACAGAATAATAAAGAATGAAATAACAGAAGCTCTCTTCATAATTACAAAAGAAATAATACCCCTTACCTTAGAAAGAAATTGGATACTGGAGTAGAGAGGTAGCAGACTTCTCTTCTTCTTTCTCTCTATAATTTGTCTCTATAATAATTGCTCTATAGCTTTAGTGAATTGGTGAGAAATGAAGGAAGAATGAGCCTCTATTTATAGGAAAATGTAGTTTCGATAATTGCACGTTTTGGGGCTCAAAATATTACAGTATAATACCTTCCTCTTTTTCTTCATTTTTTATTTAGTCCTGCAAGTATTATCAAACTTGCACCACCTCCCCTAATAGTAAATAATGTGATTCAATAGTAAATCATGTGAATCAATAGTTCTAGACATGTGAAAATACGAATTACAGTATAGTACCTCCATCTATACCATCATTTTTAACTTAGTCATGCAAGTATTATCAATTTTGCACCACCACCCCTAATAGTAGAAGAATGTGAATCAATAGTACACACATGTGAATAAATAGTTATAATCATGTGAAATAATAACAATTAATTGCTCATTTATCCGATTAATTACCCGATTGGTCAGTATAACTTCCAGACATCAATTAATATCGAAATAAATATCGATTTCCACTAACACTAATAATTGTAACACAATGGAACTATCAAATTCATCTTTAATCAACACGAACTTATTCATCATTAATATTATAACTCACAATATTTAACAACCAAGTCGTTCCCAGGAAAGTGGGGGCTTTCCGATAAGGATTTCTCCTTATGACGCGTAATTAGATGACCAAATCTCTCCTTGACAGAACTTCTAGACATTGTAAATATTTTAATTTAATAATATGAATAACTTTGTCGTCTCAATTATTGATTTAATAATATATCATATTATACAGATGATACTATGATAATAATTGAATCAATAATATAAGAGATATGATGCAGCAATTACTGTAGCAATAATTGAGTATAACTGAGTGACTTCTCACGTAAGCATCAATAATCAATACCGTGTGCTACTATGCAACCACGCGTATTACTATACTTTTACTATCGGATAGTTCAACAGTTTTAACGGTAACATTTTTGCCGTTATTTTTATAAAAAGATAATTCTGTCTTTTTCTAACTACGACAATACTTCCGTTGTGGGGTCCACCAATGATTGTGTCGTCGTACGAATATTTCCTGTTAAAATGAATATTCCCCGACCGATCGAATATTATATAACCCCACTTACTTACTTTGCAAAATTTATAAATATTACCCACAATTATAACATTATATCAAATCCACACCATAATATTCAAAAAAAAATATTTAGAAAAATTTAAATCTTTATTCATAAAATCTGGGATCTCACAATCTCCCCTCCTTATGAAATTTCTCCCTCGAAATTTACATACGTACCTGGTATGCCGAAGAGATGAGGATACCTTGACTTTATTTCAGATTCTAACTCTTGAGGTATAACCTTTGAGTGTTGAATACGATCCTTCTTATCCAAGATTTTAACATGTATCTCCTCATACGTTAAATTTTCTGCTATCTCGTCTAGTTTTAATTCAATAATGTGGTTTGGGTCATCCGTAACATCGATACGTAAAAAAAATGTTGTGAACACGCGACACACTTAGCGGTAAGGCGAGTCTATAGGTCACAGTTCCTACTCGATTGAGAATTTCAAATGGGCTAATTAAATTGAGGGTTAAGATAACGCCTTCTTGAACCTTTTTCTTCACATTCATCAGATTCAGGTGTGTAGCTTGAGCGTCTTTAACGTTATCGATTAAATCCGATTCTACTCGTATATTCGTTATCTTCACGTGATTCCCTAGAGTCTTTAACTCTATCTTCATCATTTGTAAGTTATACGAAATGGGTTTTTGTGTTAACAACATCACACTCGTAAACGCATACGATCTTCTACTCAACGCGTCAGCTACCATGTTCACTCTTCCACGATGATATTGAATGGTATGGTCGTAATCTTTAACAGCTCGAGCCAACGTCTTTGGCACATTATACGATCGTTTTAGGTAAAGAAATATTTGAGGGTTTTAGAAATGGGTTCTGTACTGGGGTCAATACAAAATTCGATTTCATGCTCTAGGGTTAGGCTAAGAAGTCTTCAAGAATACGCCAGGAAATTTATTAACAATAGAAATATCATTCAAAACTGTGACCCTCATCCAAGACTTGGATAACACGTCACATTGATACCTATCAACTTGCCATCGTCATTCACACCGTCGCCTACAGAAAGTATGGTTTCGGTGCATCCCAAGACTTGGAAGTCACCAGTGAAAGGCTCGGGGCTCTTTACATATGGCTTGATATAACAGTGATTAACTTTAGTGGTTTGGTTGCTTAAATTTGCATAACAGGTTGGTTAGGAATATGAAAGCTAACAACCTTACGAAAATAATCAATTTTCGCAATGATGAGTAGTTAACCAATCAATTCCTAAAATCACATCAAAGCCAAGTATTTTCAAAGAGATAAGATCGACAAGTAATATGAAAGTGTCGATTTGAATCAACAAGATTTATAAATAGTGGAGGTAACGAAGGTTTCTACTAACGAAGTTTCAACCAATAAGTCAAAGTCTAACTTCTCTGGGGTCAAATTTAAACGTTGAGCACAAGCAAAAGAGATAAAATAATGGGTAGAACCGATATCTAATAAGGTATAGACTTCGCAAGAATTTATAATTAACTAACCCATGATAACTTCATTTGGGTTCCTCACTTGTTGGGAAGTCATGACAACCGCTCTTCCTTGAACTATCCGGCTTTGACTTGTCTGGGGTAGCATTTGGTGTCATCACTACCATTGAAATTGACTTTTCTATAGGGCATATTCCACCTTCAACTGCTTTATCATACTCCTGTTTCATGATCTGAATCATTAATCTTTGATCCATAACAAATTGGGGTTGCCCGCCATGTACCGGGTAATTTAAAACTCGATGTTGGGTTCTCTCAATTGCTGTCCAAAAAGAGAAATACATATAATCTATTTTAGCCTTCTTAGATCGGACATCTATTTCCACAATATCAACGCGTCGTGTGGCTTTTACCCATGCATGACTCATTCTCACTCGTTCAGTTGTTTCTTCTTTCAGCTCAAATTCCAGCTTATCATCTTATTCTCTGTCAAAGAGTGCTTCTGTTCAAGCATCACATATCGGGTAACACAAGCTTTAATTGTTGCATCCTTTTATTCCACGACCGCCTGCCGTTCTTCAGCCTGCTCTTCTAACTCATGAACACGATTTTGCAATTTTAAATTTCGATTATAAAATTCTTCTAATAAATTCTCCTCAGGTTCCCCTTCTTCCTCACTCTCAGCTGCTACCTCTACGACTATCTCGGGTGCAACTATCAATTCTTCATTTACCACATGGATATCTCTAATTCCTTCTTCGCCTGACATCACATTATTCTGGTTGGTGATTAGAGGTGTCTCCACGATCTCATTCACTCCATTATTAACATTTTCAGCCGCCATTTTCCAATACTGCTACAAAATAACGGCTAATTTCATATCACATATTATCCCTATACTCTGACCGACCAATTAAATACCAAAAAAACTTGGGTAAGTCATACTAGCAATGGAATTTCCCGTCTCTCCCCTCCTAGTTCTTGTCTCACATCTAACCCAGGGATCATATCCCTAAGATTTGATACCAACTGTGATGCCCCCAAAACAGGTATACATCACCCATCTTGAGTCGCCAAATACATGGTATAAAATACAAATAAAAACTTAATTATACAATTGTCGTGTAAAATACGACAAAACAAATGTTGTGAGTTTTAATACAAATATTGTCATCTAAACAATATTCACACTCAATGGAGTCCTCATTACATTTATTATCACACTATTTAACAGAATAGTGAGGACTACTAATGCTATCATCTAGACCATCACTCCGTTCCCCGACTAGTCCCGACTACGTTTTCATTTCCTGAAGAGAACAGTGAAAGAAAGGGTAAGCTCAACTAGCCCAGTAAGAAATATTATGACTAAGATAATGCAGAATAAATTATCCTTAACCTTCAATAGTGTTAAACTGATAAAATACAATAGACATCAAGCTTAATTGCAGCGGAATAAGCAATCCATTAGAAGAGTCAAGTAGAGAATAAAATTTACTATCTTCTATGATTTAAAAAGATTTTCATCAACTTTATCGCTGAGGCTCAGCTTAATAAATAAACCACATCATCCCTGCACCACAGCCAAGGATTTCATGTAATCATCAATGGTCATGATTATACCGACTAATCCCTGATCATAATCATACCAACAACCGTCCACCAATGAACTACAGGCCAATGAGGACTTTTACCACATCATTCGTCACATTACGGTCATGATTATACTGAATAATCCCTGGTCATAATCATACCAAGTCCATCTATGCACATAAGCCAAAGATGACTTTAATCATAATATAAGCATGAGGATGATGACAATGACATAATAATTCAATAAAACAAGTTCAAGGAAATATTTTAAAGATTTATAATTTAATTTATCCAGAAATCAATAACGTCCAAATTGTCAACATGATACTTCTTTGTGGAGTAAAATTCAAGAATTCTCAGAAGAATATTTCCATGAAAAGATACTGGATGAAGCACAAATATCAAGGATATTCCACTAATTTCATGGATTATAGAAGCCAAAACTTTAACCAAATGAGTATCATAGGATATATGAAACTGTAAATGGATTTTCACCCGTCATGCGGTAATCCACGTAGACATATCATTTCCACAATTTAACAAGGAATGAATACGAATGATCATTCACATGCATATGATAATCCACATAGACAGGTTATTCCAAAAAAATAATAAAGAATAGAATCAGATCATGCGTAATCCGCACAGACGGGATATTCCAACAGAATAATAAAGAATGTAATAACAGAAGAATTCACCATGCATGCGATAGACCGCACAGACAGGTTATTCAACCTGAATAATAAAGAATGGAACTAGGTCCAGCGTAATCCACACAGACATGATATTCCAACAGAATAATACAGAATGAAATAACAGAAGAAATCACCATGCATGCGATAGACTGCACAGACAGGTTATTCTAACAGAATAATAAAGAATGGAACCAAATCTAGCGTAATCCACACAAACAGGATATTCCAACAGAATAATACAGAATGGAATAACAGAAGAATTTAGCATACATGCGATAGACTGCACAGACAAGTTATTCTAACAGAATAATAAAGAATGGAACCAGGTCTAGCGTAATCCGCACAGACAGGATATTCCAATAGAATAATAAATAATGGAATAACAAAAGAATTCACCATGCATGGGATAGACCGCACAGACAGGTTATTCCAACAGAATAATAAAGAATGGAACCAGGTCTAGTGTAATCCGCACAGACAGGATATTCCAACAGAACAATACAGAATGGAATAATAAAAAAATTTACCATGCATGCGATAGACCGCACAAACAGGTTATTCCAACATAATAATAAAGAATGGAACAAGGTCTAACGTAATCCGCACAGACAGGATATTCCAACAGAATAATAAAGAATGGAATAACAGAATAATTCACCATGCATGCGATAGACCGCACAAACAGGTTATTCCAACAGAATAATAAAGAATGGAATAACAGAAGCTCTCTTCATGAATACGAAAGAAATAATACCCCTTACCTTAGAAAGAAACTGGATACTGGAGTAGAGAAGTAGCAAACTTCTCTTCTTCTTTCTCTCTATAATTTCTCTCTATAATAATTACTCTATACTTTAGTGAATTGGTGAGAAATGAAGGAAGAATTAGCCTCTATTTATAGGAAAATATAGTTTCCATAATTGCACGGTTTGGGGCTCAAAATATTAAATTATAATACCTTCCACTTTTTCTTCATTTTTAATTTAGTCCTGCAAGTATTATCAAACTTGCACCACCTCCCCTAATAGTATATAATGTGATTCAATAGTAAATCATGTGAATCAATAGTTCTAGACATGTGAAAATACGAATTACAGTATAGTACCTCCATCTATACCTTTATTTTTGACTTAGTCATACAAGTATTATCAATCTTGCACCACCACCCCTAATAGTACAAGAATGTGAATCAATAGTACACACATGTGAATAAATAGTTGTAATCATGTGAATTAATAGCAATTAATTGCTCATTTATCCGATTAATTACCCGATTGGTCAGTATAACTTCCAGATATCAATTAATATCGAAATAAATGTCGATTTCCATTAACACTAATAATTCCAACACAATGGAACTATCAAATTCATCTTTAATCAACACAAACTTATTCATTATTAATATTATAACTCACAATATTTAACAACCAGGTCATTCTTGTGACGCCCCCAAATTCGGGTCTCTTCCAACCCGACAGATGGTGCTACACAGTACTACCATTCATTCATTCATTCAATTGAATAGTATCAAAAGGACTAATATAACTTCTACATATCCAAAATAATATTACATTTCCTAGGTTCTTTGTATTCGTTTGTTCTTGTCATAATATTCAATATATTACAGACATTCAACTATTCTATTACATAAGTAATCTAAGGGTTCATCTTCTCCTTGCCCTTTTCCTTGCCTGAGCCTTTGGTCCGCTCGATCTTGGCTGTGTTCATATGGTTCAAGCAAGAGTGAGCATGACTAGCTCAGCAAGTACTACAATTCTAATAAACAACATGCTTGAAACATAGAATTTATATATCTTCAATAACTGAACAATAGTTATGACGTACTATCGATAATTCAAAATAGCACTTTTTTTCCTTCAAAATGTTTTACAACAATAATATTCCGTAAAAGATTAGTTCTGGTCCAAGACCTTGAGAATTTCATAAGTTCTTTGAAAAGCACATCTCGGCACTAAGTCCATAAGTCCAACATTTCTTACGAGTACTTCTGGGTGATCAGCCCATAGTACTCTATGTTGATCAACACTACATTCATGATTCTACTTCAGACTCGGACAATTAGGCACAATATATCCCTCCTGTCCACAGTTGTAACAGATGGCCTTCCCCTTGAGACAAACTCCTAAGTGAGTCTTCCCACAGGTCTTGCAAGCCTCCATTCTCCTCTTTGGGTCTCCTTGCTTCACGCCAGTATTCCCAGAGCTAAATACCTTCTTCTTCTAACCCTCGCCACTACCACTGGCTCCCTCAATCTTTACTCCCCCATCTATTTTACCCTTGCTCTTCTTATCTTTGTGGTATTGACTCAAAGCCTCACTACCACCCTCAGCGATTATTGTCTTCTCTAAAATGGTTCCAAAAGAAGTACTTTAGAACACCAATATATGGTTATAGAGCCAGGGTTTCAAGCCCTACTCGAACTATCGCGCCTTCCTCACCTCAGTATCCACTTGATGTGGAGCGAACTTTGCTAGTTCATTAAACTTGGCGGTGTATTGGGAAACTATCATATCCCCTTGTTTCAACTCCAAAAACCACATCTCCATCCTTCCTTGCATGCTCGTGGGAAAGTAGTTCTCGAAAAATATCTCCTTGAACCTATCCCATGTCAGATTCGCTATCCCAACCCTAGCTTGATTGGCTTCCCAACAAAAGTTGGCCTCTCCCTTCATCATATAGGTCGCAAAGGTAACCTTTTGGGCCTCGTCGACATTCGCTATCACAAATGCCTTCTCTATTTCCTTAACCCACGTTTGGGCTTCAATAGGGTCCGTAGTTACTTTGAACTCCGGCGGACCTACACTCTTAAAATCCTTAAAGGTAGCAGCTCATGCTACTCCTAGATTTAAATGGATATTAGCCCCTGTTCTATTAAAGGCAGCTAGTAACAGATTAACAAACTCCTACATCGGGTTAACCGGACCTCCCTCCGGCTGATTCACATTCGCTCCTTGGTTACGTTGCATTCTTCTCAGTGGCATTTTGCTGATATAATAAACACATTTCGTTATTATTTCCTTCTTCATTGGTTATTATTTACTAATAAATAATAACTTCAACATCCATTACTCATTGATTTCCATAAAAAGACTTATATTCATTCTTTATAGTATAATACTACATTGGTTACATTACGCAGCCTAAGCTGATTACATTACTTTTTCGCTGTTGCTTTTCAAAAATTGGGATTTACAAAAGACTACCCTTTACTATACAAAAAGGGCTTTACGTCACTATTACTTACAAAATATTATATAATATCCTAACTACCACTAATCTACATCTGCCTCAAGGCATTGTCGAAATATGCATTGGCAAGACTAGCAATGATATCACGGCTGATAGTATGTCGCGTCTGTCCCACCTCTACAGGATAACAAGCTACCTGCTGCTGCAAATCTGTGTGAGAACTCCTATGGATATAGGACATTCTCCCTATCTTTTGTAATTTGGTCTTTAGCTCCTCCTTGAGCTCAAAGGCCTCATGCTTTAACTCGTGGACTTTGTCCTTAGCCAAAATCCTCTCATCATGCTCCTGCTCCCACATGGACTCGACATCAGTCTTGTCCTCTCTAACCATCTGGAGCTTTACTTTCAGCTCCTTAACCTCCTGACAATAATGGATATTTTTATCCAATACTGACATGAATAAAGACATCATCGACCCCCCAGGAGCCATCTCCGCTTCTATAGCTACTGGATTAAAGGATATTATCTCCACTTCCTCCTCTTTCATCCCATCAAATACTGACATGTAGTCAGCTTCATCCGAGTCTCCAGACTCAATAATCACTACATCTGAATCTGCTGCTATGGGGTTCGGTATAACCTCTACTTGGTTCACCAATTCTTCACTAATGGCCTGACCATCTACAAACATTCGTTTACTCCTGACATCTACACAAAACAATCAAGTTGATTAGTACACATCAGTAGAATAATAAAAACACATAACATAATCATAATTCATTTTTATAAGGTTATTTTCTTCTTGTACTTCTTTGACTTCTCTTAAGGTTATGATTTAAGGTTTTTAATTTCCCCCCTTAAGTTTTATAACCTAATGCTTTGAAACCAACCTCTGACGCCCCCAAATCCGGGTCTCTTCCAACTCGACAGATGGTCCTACACGGTACTACCATTCATTTATTCATTCAATTGAATAGTCTCAAAAGGACTAATATAACTTCTATATATCCAAAGTAATATTACATTTCCCAGGTTCTTTGTAACCTATTCATTTATTCTTGTCATAATATTCAATATATTATAGACATTCAACTATTCTATTACATAAGTAATCTAAGGGTTCGTCTTTGCCTTGCCCTTGTCCTTGCCTTAGCCTTCGGTCCGCTCGATCTTAGTTGTGTTCATATGGTTCAAGCAAGAGTGAGCATGACTAGCTCAGCAAGTACTACAATTCTAATAAACAACATGCTTGAAACATAGAATTCATATATCTTTAATAACTGAACAATAGTTACGAAGTACTATCGATAATTCAAAATAGCACTTCTTTTCCTTCAAAACGTTTTACAACAATAATATTCAGTAAAACATTAATTCCAGTCCAAGACCTTGAGCATTTCATAAGTTTTTTGAAAAGGACATCCCGGCACTAAGTCCGTAAGCCCAACATTTCTTACGAGCACTTCTGGGTAATCAGCCCGTAGTACTCTATGTTGATCAACACTACATTCATTAAACGTGTATACGTTTTAAGTTGTGGCAACCTCACGTGCCTGTTGTTAAATGACAAAAACATTTTAGCATACTCGGTCTTCGATTGAACACTATACCAATATAACTCGGTAAACATTAATCATGCTTGACAGATTCATAATATGAGTCTAGCCAAAAGGATTGGCTTTGACTTCATCATTCAAAACTTCATGCGAAAGGATACATGAATTACAAAGCTTGTCCAGACTGAACTGGAATAAGTTTTAGAATACTTGCCTTGAGTGTCTGCTTACTGATTATCACACGTACACTTTAAGTCTCTAAGTCTCTACAATACATGATCATATAATGTACCACATTAGGTCTTATATAATCAAGTAGGTATATTATTATATCTTACCCTTCATCTCAATCCAAATTCTGACTTAGATCTATTATTATGATTTTCGGCTTTTCATTATGTTATTCACATTATGTTCACATTGAATTGATTATTAACCTTTAATCATCATACATTACATGTCTAATAATGCCTTAACAATGTTGTATTAACATCTTGGTTCATTACTAATGAATTCCCTTTCATTCTATACTTGTAAACTTTCTTGTCTGTCAAAACTCTGGGACTGGCACCGCGACGCCACATTTAACTCTGCATCTCGCGCCGCAATGCGAGTTAGCAGTATGCTCGGTTCAAGCCTCGCACAGCGGCTCAGGCTTTTAAGGATGTGAGTCGCGCCGCGGCGCGGACTCTGTGCCTTGGATAATTTTGCAGATTTGAAAATTTTACGAACTTCCAAGACGCATAACTTCTTCATTATAAGTCCGAATTGGCTCGTTCAAAAGCCTATGGTTCACAAATTCCATACTCTACGCGTTCATGTAAGAATTTTATCTATTTGACTTCGTGCTAAAATTTCACCTATTAGTTCATTTTTAACAAAAACGATAAACGTCCGTGAACGTTTAACGCTCATTTCTTCGTTCTAAGTCAGAATTCGATCATTTTTGAGTCCACAACTCTACAATGCCAAATAGGACTTGTCTCCGTCGAAAACTGACGTTTTCGACTTTAACGCAAAATACGACTTCCATTCCGAGAATTTCACAAACTCAACGATTATCGTCCAATCGTGTGAATTCTGGCAAAGCTTCATTACTAATCATTCTAAATGGATTTTAATCAACACATAAACATTTTAAGTTACTTAGTACACCAACTTATTATCAAAGTAGGTTTTGACTTATTCTCATAAGTCAATGACTTATTCAACTTATTAACTACAAATTCTGATATATATGACTTACCATGAACTTAAGTCCATCAATCAATGTTCTCATACTATATTGAACATACTAACATCATATGACAAGTTCTTCATGATTCTATCAACTTATTAGAATTCAAGTTGCTTATTCAACTTATTCGGCTTAAGTTCATTCATCAATGACTTATTATATGTTCTTAGCAAACCATCCCCCTTCTCTATCAATCCTATCATAGAAGAGATGAAGATAAAAGGTACGAGTCTTATCCTTGAAGACTATTACTTCACTTCACTTTGGAAAATCTAGCAAAGGTTGAAGTGGCTTATAAGTGCTTAAGTGACTTATTCTCTCTACCAAATAAGTAGCTTATCTTGAAAGGAGTTGGATGAAATTTGAACAAGCAACAAAATGAAATGAAGTTTGGTATTTATAGGCCACTCAAAGCTAGGGTAAAATGGTCAATAATATCATCCCACCTCCTTAATAACCTCCTCACTTTACACCTCCTTACTATTCATTCCTTGCTCATCACATCACTTGGTCATCACACATATTATTTGCCCATCAAAACTACCCACTTTACACTTGGATTGCCCTATGGATCATGGTTTCTCATTGGGCTTACTAACTAATCAAGCTAATTTCTTGTTGGGCTTATGCTTCAAATAGATTGGACTTATGATTTATCAAACACTTGGGCTTGAGTATTACTTTATATTGGACTTCTACTATTATGCTAATAATCTTACAAGTCCATTGCCTTTAATTAAACAACTTAACATACATACATCACGTATAATTCTCGTATGCTAATTCGTAACATACGTTATTCCATTCTCTATATCTAATAGTATAATACGTCGTATTATACTTACGTTCATTACCTCGTATAATGCATACGCATCATACGATTACAACTTTCTTTCCTTAACGCTTAATAAATCTAACGTTCCCAAATTAAGTCCGCATGCGAAATATTACGTTTTCTATACTTAGATTATTATTACATAATCCATCTCACCTTGATATTATAACGTTACGTATTTCTCGGAAGTTCAAAAATAATTCCCGAGTAGAAATCGATGAATAGTGTTTTTTGAAAATTTCTCGGAGAACTTTTATTTTCGTCTTGAAATTCAAACACTTTAATTCTTTCACGTAGTTAAAATACTACGACATTCCAACGTTTCTAGGTTATAGAACGGCATTCATTTAATCAACACTATATAATAATAAATAATATTATTTTATTCATTATTAAATTAATTTATAAAGGTTCGATTTTCTGGGGCGTTACATTCTCTCCCCCCTTATAAGGATTATGTCCCCAGAATCTCGCTAAATAAAAAAAATTATACAAATAAATAATGGTAATACTTTTTCATCATTTCTTCTAACTCCCACGTTGCTTCTTCTGCGTCGTGGTTCTTCCATATCACCTTCACTTAAGGTATGACTTTATTTCGCAGAACTTGTTCTTTTCTGTCAACAATTTGAATCGGCGTTTCCTCGTATGTTAAGTCCTTCTCGATATGAATAGGTTCATACTCTATTACGTGCTTATAATTTGGCTTATAAGGATGCAACACTGATACGTGAAATACATTATGTATTCGTTTTAGGTCTGGAGGTAAGGCTATCATATAAGCTACCTCACCTACCCGTTTTAATACCTCAAAAGGTCCTATAATAACGCCCTCTTGAACCATCTTCTTGGAGTCTTTAATTCTATCTCCATCCTTTGTAAATCGTACAAATGAGCCTTTGTGTTAACAACATCGCACTCGTACCCGCATACGATCTTCTACTCAATGCGTCACCTACCATGTTTTCTTTTCCAAGATGGTATTGAATGGTATGGTCGTAATCTTTTAACAAATCGAGGCAACGTCGTTGCCGCATGTTAAGTTCCTTTTGGGTGAAGAAATATTTGAGGCTATTATGATCTGAATATATCTCCATTTTCTCCCCATATAGATAGTGCCTCCAGATTTTTAACACAAAAACGACTGCTGCCAACTCTAGATCATGAGTATGATAATTCCTCTCATATTCTTTGAGTAGTCGCGAGGCATAGGCTATGAATTTCCCATGTTTCATTAGAACACATCTTAAACCTTTGCCTGAAGCATCGCTGTAAATGACAAATCCCTCCAAACCTGATAGTATTGTCAGAACAGGTGCTGAAATGAGTCTTCTCTTGAGTTCTTAGAAGCTCTTCTCACATTCCTCGCTCCATTTGAATTTTCTATCTTTTTGAGTCAACTGCGTTAATGGAGTAGCGATTCGAGAAAATCCTTCCACGAATCTCCGAAAATAACCATCTAAGCCCAGAAAGCTACGTACTTCGGTTACTTACTTAGGTTGCTCCCAACTTTGTATTGCTTCAATCTTTGTCGGGTCAACCGATATTCCATACTTTGATACCACGTGCCCAAGGAATGCTACTTCCTCAAGCCAGAACTCGCATTTCTTCAACTTGGCATATAGCTTATTTTCATGAATCTTTTGGAGTATCAGTCTCAAGTGTTGCTCATGATCTTCACGACTTTTGGAATAGATGAGGATGTCATCAATAAAGACAACCACAAAATGATCCAAATATTCCTTGAATACTCGGTTCATCATATCCATGAAAAAAGCTGGAGCATTAGTCAATCCAAAAGACACGACTAAGAATTCATAATGTCTGTAATGAGTTCTGAAAGAAGTCTTTGGAATGTCATCAGTTTTAATCTTTAACTGATGATATCTGGAACGAAAATTGATCTTTGAGAAGAATTTATCACCTTACAACTGGTCAAACAGGTCATCAATGCGAGATAGTGGGTACCAATTTTGGATGGTGACATGGTTCATTTCCCGATAGTCAATGCAAAGTCGCATACTCCCATCTTTCTTCTTTACGAATAAAACAGAAGCACCCCAAGGAGATATACTAGGACGAATGAAACCAATATCCAATAACTCCTGTATTTGGGGTTTTAACTCCTGAAGTTCAATAGGAGCCATTTGATATGGGGTTTTCGAAATGGGTTTTGTACCGGGTTCAAGGTCAATACAAAATTTGATATCATGCTCTGGGAGTAGGCTAGGAAGTTCTTCAGGATATACGTCAGGAAATTCACTAACAACAGAAATATTATTCAAATCTGACGCATTTTTGTTTAAATCCATGACATGGGATAAGAAAGCTTGACATCCATTTTTTAATAAACGAATGGATTTATGACTTGATATGACAGTGATTGACTTTAGTGGTTTGGTTGCTTGAATTCGCATAACAGGTTGGTTAGGAATATGAAAACTAACGACCTTACGAAAACAGTCAATTTTAGCATGATGAGTGGTTAACCAATCAATCCCTAAAATCAAATCAAATGCAAGTATTTTCAAAGAGATGAGATCAACAGGTAATGTGATGGTCCCAACTTGAATCAAGCAAAATTTATAAATAGTGGATGTAATGGAAGTTTCTCCTAATAGAGTTTCAACAGATAAGTCAAAGTCTAATTTCTCAAGAGTCAAGTTCAAACGTTGAGCATAAGTAGGAGAGATAAAAGAATGGGTAGAACCAGTATCTAATAAGGTATAAACTTTGTAAGAGTTTATAATTAGCTTACCCGTGATCACCTCGTTCGAGTTCCTCGCGTTTTGGGCAGTCACAACAAAAGCTCTTCTAGGAACCACCAACTTTGACTTGTCTGGGACAGCCTTTAGAGTCACCATCCCCGCTGGACTTGGTTTCACTACAGGACAATCTCGAGCTATATTACCTTCCTTTCCACAGTTATAACACACCTTAAATTGTTGTGGGAAGTTTGGGCTGATGTGTCCCTCTTTCCCGTATTTATAACATACGACCGGTGATTGTTCTCCTCCCCTAGAAACAATTGATGTTGTTGCTGACATCTTTACGTTGTCATTGTTATACCTTCTCTTATTGAAATCTCCCCCGACTCACTTTTTCTACTATCATGGTCACGATTACCACCAGAGTGGTTACTACTAAGACGAATAAAGCCAATTTTTAACAATTCATGCAGTTGGGTCTTTAACTCCTGAAGTTCAATAGGAGCCATTTGATATGGGCTTTGGAAATGGGTTTTGTACCGGGTTCATGGTCGATACAAAATTCAATTTTACGCTCTGGGGGTAGGCCAAGAAGTTCTTCAGGGAATACGTCAGGAAATTCATTAACAATAGAAATATCATTCAAAACTGACGTATTTTTGTTTAAATCCGTGACATGAGCTAAGAAAGCTTGACATCCGTTTTTCAATAAACAAATAGCTTTATGGCTTGAGATGATAGTGATTGATTTTAATGGTTTGGTTGCTTGAATTCACATAATAGGTTGATTAGGAATATGGAAGCTAACAACCTTACGGAAATAATCAATTTTTGCATGATAAGTAGTTAACCAATCAATCCCTAAAATTACGTTAAATGCAAGTATTTTCAATGAAGTAAGATCGACAGGTAATGTGAGGGTACCGATTTGAACCAAACAAGACTTATAAACAGTGGATGTAATAAAGGTTTCTCTCAACGGAGTTTCAACAGATAAATCAAAGTCTAATTTCACCGAAGTCAAATTTAAACGTTGAGCGCAAGTAGGAGAAATAAAAGAATGGGTAGAACCAGTTTCAAATAAGGTATATACTTCGCTAGAGTTTATGATAAGCTTACCCGTGATGACCTCATTCGGGTTCCTTACTTTCTAGGAGGTCACGACAAACGCTCTCCCTTGCATTACTGGCTTTGACTTTTCTGGGGTGTCCTTTGGTGCCTCCATCCTAGCTGAACTTATCTTTGGAGAACAACAAAATCGGGCTAGGTGACCTTCTCTTCCACAATTATAACATGCTTTGGACGGCATCACGCAGTTTGGACTGATGTGTCCCTCCCCTCCGCATTTAAAGCATATGATAGGTGGTCGTTCTCCTTCCTTAACGACGGGTGCTGGTGCTGACGTCTTTCCATCATTGTTGAATCTTCTATTCTTGAAATGTTCGTTCTTATTGTTTTGGCCATGATTACCACAGAAGTGGTTACCATTTTTGGCATGTTGATTCCCTCCACGCTTATTGTCACCGCTTCGATGACTGCTATCACTGGTATTATCATTTTATTGGCTGCTCTCTTTTGGTTGGGTTGACTCATTATCGCGCTCCAATAACTGAGCCATATTAACAACATCTGAATACAAACACAGTTTATGAGAGATAAGATATTGACGTATCTCGGGTTTCAAACCTCTTAAAAACATTCCAACATGCATGCATGCAGTACTTCGCATAGACAGGTTATTCAAACAGAATACTAAATAACGGAATTAGGTCAGGCGAAATTTGTACCGACAGGATGTTCCAACAGAATAATAAATACGGAACTAGGTCCGGCGTAAACGCACAGACATGATATTCCAACAGAATAATAAAGACGGAACCAGGTCCAGCGTAAACGCACAAACATGATATTCCAACAGAATAATAAAGAATGGAATAACAGAAGAATTTCACCAAGTATAGGGTAGCCCGCGTATACAGGTTATTCCAAGAGAATAATAAAGAATGGAATAATAGAAGTTCTCTTCATGAATACAAAAGAAATAATACCCCTTACTATTGAAAGAAAAGTATTTCGACTGGTAAGGTGAGGATATACTCGAAAAAAACTTGCACTACGCTCAAAGCTTCCTTAAACTCTAAAAAATATACTCAAGATTATAGAAGAAGAACTCTCTCTATAGTTTCTCTCTCTATAGTTTCAGTGAATTCGTAAGAAATAATGAAGGAATGAGCTTCTATTTATAGAAGAATGGACTGCATAATAACTAATTCATGAACGGTCCAGATTGATTTACTTTTAATCGGACGGTCCATATTTAAAGCAAAATCTTTTAAATAAAATATAATATATTCTATTTATAATCTAATAAAATGAATAACTTTATAAAAGTATTCTGTTTTATATAAAAAGATTTTTACTATGAAAACACTATTCAGGCACTATGTATAATAAAATATAATATATTCTAATTATTGTCTAATAAAACAGATAATTTTATAAAAGTATTCTGTTTTATTTAAAAATATTTTACTATTAGCCTAATAAAACGAATAATTTTATAAAAGTATTCTGTTTTATATAAAAAGTTTTTCTATTTTATTACATTAATAATACTCATAAAACAAAACTTCATCATCATTTTTATTATTCACACTATTAATCGACCAGGTCGTTCCCAAGAAAGAGGGGGCTTTCCAATAAGGATTTCTCCCTATTGGCGCGCAATTAGGTAACCAAACCTCTCCTTGGTAGAACTTCTAGACATCGTTAATATTGCAAATAATAATATTAATAACTCTGTCATCTCAATTATTGATTTAATAATGTAAAAAATATCGACAATAATTGAATAAAACTGAATGAATTCTCACGTAAGCATCAATAATCAATACCGTGTGCTACTATGCAACCACGCGTATTACTGTACTTTTACTACTGAGTAGTTCAACAGTATCAACGGTAAAACTTCCGCCGTTATTTTTAATAAAATATTTTTGTTGTTTTATCAATCCGACAATAATTCTGTTGTGGGGTCCACCAATGATTGTGCCGTCGTACGAATATTTTCTGTTAAAACGAATATTTCCCGACCAATCGAATATTATATAACAACTTGCGTACTTTGCAAAATTTATAAATATTAACCACAACTATAATATTATATCAAATTCATTCCATAATATTCAAAAATCATAGAAAATTCATTTTTATTCATAAAAATTGGGGTCTTACAGGTAGTAGGAAACTACTAAATTCATAAATACCAAAATTCATAAAATTTTAACATTTTCCCTATAAAATTCTTAAATACTACTCCCTTCGTCCCTTAATTTAGGACCCTAATTATTTGATGTTTATTTTAATCTATAATAACTGGTCACAATTTTTCTAAAATTATTCCTTATTAGTTTGCCTAATTTTTTTTTATCTTTATTCACAATGGCATATACTTTTAAATCTTTCTCTCCTTATCTCATTTTTATGGGGATGGAGAGAAAAAAAATAATCACATAAAAAAGAGTTGCATAATGCTTATATATATACACATGTATATATATATATTTGTATATGTGAATATTATGTAACCTTTTTTATGTGATGGTAACATTCTTAAAAAAAAAATTACCGAATAAATGAGATTAATAAATTTTTTAAAAAGAAAATTATGAGAAAATATGCGAAAGAAAATATCAAATAACTATAATAAGATGAGACGACAATTTAAAGACTAATCGAGCAGCTTTCCAATCATTATCTTAATTTAATTTTTGTATACAAGCCTAAATGGTCCTATATTAAGGGACGGACCACAGTAGCACTTGTGTACTGTGTTGCCCCCATTATTCTTTCTTTTTTTCCCTTTCCGATTTTTGGGTTTTCTGTAATGGCCACCACGTTGGCGGCGGCGCCGCTGAAGAGCCTGGTGGTGAAAAATGCAGCAATTGACAACAATCCTACCAGCAAAAAGAGCATAGTGGAACTGGGGGTGTTGTTAAGGGGCTCAAAATTAGCTAAAACGACAGCATTTCCAGGTTTCTTGAAAAGGAAATGTAGAAATGGAGCAGCTGCATTATCCGCCACTGTCAAGGACAATGAAACACTAACTGCAGCTTCTTCTAAGTAAGAAAAATAAACCCATCTGTCTTTTTTCATTGATTTGCTGGATTTATGTTTTAATAGTCTGTAGATGATGTTTTGGATATAATGTTTTTTTTTTCAATTTGTGTGAAAAATGTAGTCTTTAGACTTCTGTTATCATATACTTTCATGCCCTTTTAGAAATCAAAGTTTTCTTTCTTCAAATTTGACTACTCTGATGTTTGTCTCAAGGAAAAGGTTTTGTGAGAAGTATTTTTTGGTGAAATCGCTTGTATTGTACCCTGGAAACAGTAACTGAGAGTAAATGTGCATTGACTGCTAAAATAGTTTTTGTTAGCTACTTTTCATTGTTAAGCCAATAGTCCAAAAAGGTAAAAATGGATGTTTTTCTTGAATATAGTGTTATCTTCTAGTAACTTATTGAATAATTGGACAATGTTTGGGGATAAGGAATTTTTTTTTTATTAATATTTATTGAACTATATTTACAGTATATCTATATTGTTAAGGGAGAGGAAAAATTTAACGGCTTCCTTGAAGCTGTGAAAAGAATTTATTTACTATTCTGTCTCTCTTATATATTTCGAAAAAATATTCACACATGTAGGTGTGTGCAGCATACACTAGTTTATATAATTATACTTGGCTGTAGTTTTTCTATTTAATAGAAAGTAAAATGTTAAAAATGTAAAGTAATTTACACTCTTGAAAATCTGTTTAATTTTTTAGATTTCATCTCCCTTATATTTTTCACGTTTTTAAGTTCCAAACAGAGCCTTAGCAAAAGGACAGGCAAAACACACATTAAATCTAGTTTCCCCATCTTCTAAAAAGGAAGAGTGGATCATTAACTTAGATGCCTCCATGTTTTCAATTTACCACATCTCCTTATTCTATGGTTAGTCTAGCGACATAATGAACACTATAGATTTTTTTTCCTTAGAGGCATAATGCACAATAGACCATCAAGCTGATGCCAAGTCTAGGTTCCTTTGGCAGTCATAGTCCATTTCACACTCTCAACGGATGGATATTGGTTAGAAACATGGTACTCTACAATTTAGCAGTATCTCTATAAATAAAACAACTTGTCATTCTAATGAAGGAAGGGTTGGAACAGAGGAAGCAAATAAAAGCACAATATCTGATGGATTAAAATGATTTTTAGTTTGGTAAAGTAGGTTTGCAACAAGTTCTGCATGCATGTTTAATGTTAATATTCAATATTTGTTTTGTGTGTGTATGAAGATATAGTTGAAGTTGACCGAAAGTAATGTTACTAGTTGGTTCATTATAAATGTATATTAACATAAAATGCATTTCTATCTCTTTCCATTTTGATTTTAATTTTTGACATTCATAAATCCAGGGTGAAACGCCACACAATTTCAGTGTTTGTTGGGGACGAAAGTGGTATAATTAATCGAATTGCAGGGGTTTTTGCTAGGAGAGGCTACAACATTGAGTCTCTTGCCGTTGGTTTGAACAAGGACAAGGCTCTTTTTACCATTGTTGTCTCTGGGACTGAAAAGGTCTTACAACAAGTTGTAGCACAACTCAACAAGCTTGTGAATGTCTTGAAGGTTATGCTTTGCCTTTCCAATACCTAAGTTTTTATGTATTGTTTTCTTGTTGTTTAACTATTCTTCCATTTTGCATTTGTGTTGGTAGTATGATTTGAAATTAAGTATATGGTCTTTACTATTAACTAAATTTAGTTATTATTGCTATCCTAGGGGCCATCAGTTGGTGTGATTGTGAAACTTAGATTTGAGTTTGAGAGTAGTCACTAAATGAAAATTTCCTCTTAATTTTGTATTTATATCTGGTCTACACTCCAATACCTTTGTTTAAGTGGGACCAATGTCAGGAAATGGGATTCTAAAATTTTGACAACCAAATTAATTTGTGAGAACATGGTCACTTGCACGCATGAGTGTATATGCATATGTATACACACACCACACACACTCATATTCATATGCGTTGTTGGCCCAAACATACAAGAACATAATTTATCCCACATCTAAAGGGTTTCAGCTTACACTTTTGGGTTCTCAACCTAGAATACACACTTATAACACTCAAATAATACATTTAGACTAAATAAGGATTCTAGCCAACGTAGGATTCTTAGGTTTTTTGGAGGGAAGGAGTGAGGGAGGAAATGCGAGTTACATTAAGCCTCAAGTATAGTTCAATAAGGCACTTGCTCTTTGAACACACCTTGCCTTAGCCAAGACAAGGCCCTAGAGGTGCGCCTTGCCTCATCGTGGGCCTAGGCGTGCACCTTTTTGCACCTGTGTTTTCAGACGTACTCCATCCGTTCCAAAATTAGAGATACAATTTGACTTTAAAGGTTAAAGGGCGGCATATTAAAATTCAAATTAATGTGAATTTATTTGATACAATTATTATAATTGTATAGTATATAACAAAAACTATTAATCACAAAATTTATTCCATTATAAACTTTTATGAGTTATACCAATTTTGAAGTTTAATATGCCGTCGTTTAATCTCAAAAGTCAAATTTTATCTCTAATTTTGGAACGGAGGGAGTATCAAATGTTATAATTATTTTATAGGTTTGAATTTCTTTTAATTGCAGAAATTAATACAATTTTCATGGACCAATTAACTTGTATAAAATGTAAACTGGTTCTGCTTCATTTTTATTTCCCAACATAAATCATATGAAATATGCATTAAGTATTTATTATTTTGTTTTCCGGACTGGCTAGGGTCTGAGCTTTATGATGGAAGCCTTCTTCTAAGGATTTTTATGTCTCTATTTTTCTAGTTTTGAAATATGCATCAAGTATATTATTTTTTTGGGTTTTTCGGTCATTTCAAAGAATCAGACCTCTTTTGCCCTAACAAAAGTTGATGTTCTTAGCTAGATTGGGATGTGTTACTTTTGCCTATTTCTATATTTCAGAAATTTGCTTCAATATCTTTATCATTTCTTGTGAGCTATTATTCTTCAGTAAGATGAACTCGATTGCAACCATATCATGATATTATATAGGCACCGAGTATACCTATCTTTTTGCTGCAATAACTTTTTGTGATCAATGTTACCTTCTAGTGAAGCCAGGTTGCTACATCTTCCCCCAATCCCTCCCTCTATGACTCATCAGATAATTCTTTTACCTGATGTATCAGGTTGAAGATCTCTCAAGGGAACCACAAGTAGAACGTGAACTGATGCTTATCAAGCTTAATGCAGATCCAAGCACACGAGCTGAGGTAGGGCACGGTTTTGACTTTATTGTAGTTCTTGAATGAATAACTTAATTTTTCCGTAATGGGCTTTAGATCATCATCTCCCTGGTGAAAAATTGATGGAAAGCTAGAGCTGTTATGAAAATTGAGCAGGAAAGGCTGTTTGTCTGTGTCAAAGTTATTTTTTGAAAATTGAGCAGGAAAAGCTGCTTGTCTGTGTGATCCACTTGGAACTTTATTTAGATAGCTTAAAATTTATGTTCATTTACATGAAACAGGGATCACTCGTGCATGCAAACAACCCCCCCCCCCCAAATAAATAAATAAATAAATAAAATAAAAATAAAAGTAAAAGTAAAAGTAAAAATAAAATCACAAGAGGTAGATATTTGCAAAATAAATTAAGGTATGAAGTGTTCTGAAAATTAAATTCACAAAGTGTTCATTAAAAAATATTTCTGATCATAAAAGAAAGAAGAATCAAACAGATCCTTTAGCAAAGTGTAAATACTTGCATTGAAATGCTGTAAATTAAAATTTTGGCAACATTTATACTGGCTTTATGCTTTCTAAATAACAAGGTATCTAATAGGAACTTTGAACTGTATATATATTAAAGTAGAAAGAAAAGGTTTAAGCACATTTTGGTCAGTTTGCTAGTCTGTATTTGTGTTTATTTCGTTTGTTTCTTTTAAAAATTATTAGCAAGCAATGGCTGTGTGCCTGTGTCTGACCAATGGGTAACGGGTAAAATCTCTTTTATGATGGACATTGCCCCTATTTAAAAGTTTAAGATTATCTGCATTTGCAGTTAATTAATTGTTTTTTCTGCTTTCACTGCTGACATTAATTTTGATTATGACCTGTAGATCATGTGGCTAGTAGATATCTTTAGAGCGAAAATCGTGGATACTTCAAATCAGTCACTGACGATAGAGGTATTATTTTTAAATCTTTATCTCTTCCTGCTTTTGTTTTTCTTATTTATTAGATTTGCAGATTTCTTTGATTGGGTCGTAAATGTGTATTTGATGTTTGATTCATACTACTTGTGTCGGTGGCATAACTGCTCTTGCTGGCCAAAAGGCATAAACATCTTACGATCAATTGCTAGTGTTTATATACTATGTTGACTCTTGAGAATTCGACAGAATGATAATGGTTGAAATACAAGTTTGGGAGGAGAATAGGAGATGCTAGGTGTTCACAGTCCCTACAAATAATTATATCACATTTGTAATAGCAATGCTTTCTCATTTTTTTGCAGTTAAAATTGAATTCATGGTTAATTTTAGCTCCACTATGTACTAAATTTAGCATTTATATGTCTAGTTAGTAATATGGTCTCGATATGAAGCTTTAGAAGTCATGAAGTTGCATAAAATGACGAGAAATACATAAACTGTGGATCTTTTTCAGTTTTTCGATAGGTTCTTCATGACAGTGGTCCTATAAATTAGCCTTGGAGTACAGAGAAACGAAAGCTTCCAGTGCTGTTAAATGCAGTTAATTAATGAGCAGATGAATGCAGAGAACTTGCAAAATCTTGATTAAAAACTTTTTCCTTTCCAAAGTAGCAGAGGATTCCTAGATGAACCCAGTAAATAAAGAACTAGAAGAACTGTTTTCTCCAATATAACTTCTTCAATAATGCATCTTTTTTGTAGGTTTCTTGTATAAGGAAGGTTTTCATTTCTTTGGAGCATAGGGTATCATTTTCTTCCTTAACGCTATGCATACTGCATATGTACTTGGGAATTGGGATAGCCCCCTTCTTGGCGGTTGTAGTGGATATTTATCCAAAATAAACAAAAACATGTTATACATATGTAAGCTTTATAAATGTTATACCTGCATCACTTGTTGACATTCCTTGTCACATTATTTGATTAGGTAGGAAGTTCGAGTAGGATGCCAAATATATTATTGTACAAGTAATTTTGTTGGATAATACCTGCAAGGTTATCAAATTGGTTGCCACCAATTGTTTTGCAGGCCATTGAAGCAATTAGAGGGCTAGTTCATCATTTTTGTGTTTGTTTCAGGTCACTGGAGACCCTGGAAAGATGGCTGCTGTTCTGAGAAATTTAAGCAAATTTGGAATCAAAGAACTTGCCAGAACTGGAAAGGTCAGATGTCAACTTTGTAATGCGGGATATGTAGACAAACGCACAAGGACACATGCATAAGTTTTCCTAAGTTCCTCGGCAAAATCTAGAGTTAAATTTTCTTAGTTGTAATATGCTTATACTATTTTTCATAAGCATTATGTCTAATAAAACCTGACAATATAGTTAGTTAACTGTTGGGTCAAACCATATTAACTGGAACCAAATGGGTTGGTTAACCATTTTTATTTATTCAGGTTGGTTAAAGTTTAGTTAAAACAAATATAGTTCTGAACCGGTTAACCATTTTTTAACCCATATTTCATATATTCCATTCCGATCCAAATCGAAAAGTTCTTTTCTCATCTTTTTTTCGTTGTCGACCCTTCCTTATCTTGTTCTTCGCTGTTGACCCAGACCAAAGTATATTGATTTTGTATCCGAGCTTATAAGTGTGTACAGTTGATATTTTACACGTTTTATTTTTCAAATGTCCGTCACAATTATACTAAAAATTAAATATATGGTAAAAATATTACTCCATTTATTTGAATATAAATCTATACGAGCAACGATTTTAGCTCGTGATCACCCCAATTAACTCAACAGTAATTTAATATAGTAACTAATAATTACAATTAATTTTCCAAAAAAATATAAAAAGTTTTTTCTTAAAATACTAAAGTTTATAAGTAATTTTAATTGAATAAATGTAAATTTCTCTCAAATTGTGGACGTGAAATTATAGAAAGTTTAATTTATAATTTTCAAATAAAAATAATTAAATTCTCTTTAAATGTGATAAAATATAGTTATATATCTATTATGTTAATAAAAATAATAAATACCAAACTTGTTGGCATATACTATGGAGGTAAAATTGGAAATAAAAATGTGATGGATTGAATCTAAATCTAAAATGACACGTCACGATCCACAATTTTTTTTTCTCTCTCTCTCTAAGTTTATATTTATATCTAAACTGGAGTACTATATAAATATGTTTCAATATTTAAACGACATTTTATTTAAATATGGAAGGGTATTAATAATTTCAATTTAAAATTTTATTAGTATAGTTTTTTAGCATTTTATTATTTATATTAATAATTTTTATATCATATTATTACTTAATTAATTTAATTGTGACGATCACAATTTCATTTTTCAAAAGTTCTGTTTAAAAATCAAAATATCTTAAAATGGTTAATATGGTTTTGAACCATAACCATATAGTTCCAACCCACACAACCCATATTAAAAATGGTTAATATGGTTTTAGTTCTTAAATAGAACCATAACCATATTTTGAAAACCAAAACCAACGCATAACCATATTTTTCCAAGCCTATGTCTAGTAGAGGGATTAACCAATCAGGTAGATGTCAGACAAGGTTGTTTGAAACCTCATACACTTCTCTCTTTTCCAGGTGTGCCTCCATTAGTAACTTTAAATAGCCAATTAGCTCTATGTTAATTAGTTACAATTGCTATGAAGATTATCAGAGGAAAACGCGGGATTGGGGTGGGTGGGTTGGGGTGGGGTGGGGTGGGGGTGTGGGTGGGGGGAGAGGAGAGGTCTGAATGGAACAAGATAAGTCACCCAAAAGAGAGAACTTTTGGAAGACTGGATATAATTTTTGTTTCTCCATTATTATCAAGGGTGAACATCTAAGCTGTGTTCATTGCGAGGACTTTATGGATAAGCTCTTCTTACTTATTTTCCAGGGTAATGCATCTAGTATATTTTATAATTCTTGAACCTTTTGTAACTTATAGATTTCTCTGAGACGGGAAAAGATTGGCCAGACAGCTCCTTTTTGGAATTTTTGTGCAGCTTCATATCCAGATCTTGAAAAAAAGAAGCGCGCCGGGGCTCTTCTGCAAAATATTAGTCGGCCACTCGATGGCAGCATCACTACTAGCTCATGGGTATGTAATTCTGCTTTGCAGGCTATTCTCTACTATTCTCTTCATGCAAGCATTGCACATTATTTCTTCTTATGAACAGATTATCGTTTCTAAATGTTTTGGTGACTAATATAACCTGAGTGTTAAGTTTAAAACTGTCCTACCAATTTCAATCTCTATATATTTATAAGAAAAATAATTTAATTACAAATGCATTAGGCACTATCTATTTGAATAATTAAAATATAAATTGTGCTATTAATAACTGGAGAATATTCTGGTATGATGAAAATAAAAATTTCAATGGAGCATATGTGGCTGTCTTACTGCAATAAATATTAAGTTGAGCAAAAACTAAATGTACCTAAATAGTGAGGCTTTGGTTCTTTGTTTATTAGGAATATCTTGAGAAATATACAAGTAGCAAATGAGTTGATTAATAATCATAAGAGTTTGATACTTCCACTTATACATGATAAGATTTTGTGACATTAGACATAGAATACAACCTTTTGGCCTATCTTCTTTCTCCAAATTAATATTTCTGCAATTTCAGTATATAGCATTTACGAGATTTTGATATCCTGTATCAGTGAACCTGGAATTGGTTGTATTCGATATTATACTCTTGGCTAGGCTTTTCTCTGGCTTGCTTTTGATTGGAAGATAATATTAGCATCTAACTTTGTTTCAAATCTGGTAAGCACACCTAACTATTGATTGACCAAAAAGGCACCAAAAGGGGTGTTCATGGGTGATGTTTGCTAAAATGAGGTTGATTTTATTGCATTTTAGTCTATATTTCTGAACATTGCTACTTTAGGAAACCAACCTTCATTGATCCCTGTTAATAATGCTAAGAGCAAAATATAAAACCTTGTGTAGCGATAATAATATGGAAATACTGATTTCTTATTTTGATGCTAATACACCCTAATACTTCTTTAAATCAATGAGCCAATAATCTCATAATTGTCTGCTTTTTTTTTCTATTTGAATGAAGGGTGATGTTTATCCCGTGGAGCCTGAGGATGACTTTGCACTTAATCAAGTTCTTGATGCTCATTGGGGGGTTGTTTATGATGAAGATGTAAGAAAGCAATTTTCCGTGTTCTTTTCAACTTTATTACTGTCAGTTCATTGGTGACGTATAAAATGTTACCTCATTGTTAATAAAAGGTATTTGGTTGCGAAGATTATTCTGGCTTGAAAAGGTAAAGAATAGCAGTGTAGCAAAAGTTCTTAATTTATACAGTTGGGGTGCTGCGTCCAGAATAGGGGGATGGGCAAGGGATGTCAAATTCCATCAAATTTCTTGACTGGTTTTGCATTCCTGCTTGTTTACATTATTTTACATATGTTGAAGTGCCATAAATGATGATCAGTCTTATCTTAGCTAGTCAATTTACCGACTACCGAGATGTTTAAGTTTGTTTGTGGACCTTGGTTCTTATACCCACCAACTTTAGTTTTAACTGCTACGTGTAAAGAATATAGCTCATGGGAGAGCCCATCCTGAAAAGCTAGCTATCCAAGTGGGAGAAACCAAGTTGATAGCAACCCCACACCAACATCCCATTTTACAAATGTGGGATCTACACCCATATGACGACACCACATTTGAGTTTATGACGGGCCACCACACTTCCGTTCCAATGTCCACGGATAGCTTCACTCTAGCAACAGGTAGCCCTTTTCTTGGTTGGTTGCTTCACTTTATGCATTTTGGTAGCCCTCTCCTAGGTAGTAGCCCTTTCACCTTAATCGGTGGCCCACTGCCAAATGTTAATAAGAAAAATATAGAGGAAATTAAGAATCAAGAAAGGGAATGAATTTTGTTATTGCTTCAATCATACACACAAAGAGTTACTAGATTTTTTTATGTACCCCTCCTAACTAACTTGCTGCAAAAAGACATTTATGCCCCTAATATCACCTGGTAAAGGACTAAACTAACCTTATTAGAAAATTCAGTTACAACACGATGGCAGTTTATGGATGCAATATTACTTTTACAGTCTTATTCAGATAACTAAAAGTTGTCAATATCATGGTTATTCCGTTGATTAATGCTCTCAATTAATCAACGTATACATCATCTTAATGCTCTCCATTAAATATTACAGTCAAGTGGAAATCAGTCGCACACGTTATGTATGCTCGTCAATGATGCTCCTGGAGTTCTCAACATAGTCACTGGGGTTATAGCGAGAAGAGGTTATAACATCCAGGTCAATGCTGTTTCCTTTGATGCTTCTTTTTTAAATTTCTTACCTGTATGACATGCTGATCTGATGGGTTTTCAATTTTCTCTCAGAGTCTAGCTGTGGGCCCTGCTGAAATGAATGGGCTTTCTCGCATCACAACTGTTGTTCCTGGAACTGATGAGACTATTGCCAAGTTGGTTCAGCAGATTCATAAGTTGGTGGATCTTCATGAGGTGAGGAATTTATTTATGTTGTCTAGATAAGATTTTTGGGATATGACAGATCAGTTTCTGGTTTTTGAAATTCCTCATATTTTTGGATTCCATGGTATTTGCCATCTGTTTAGAATGATTAATAGTAGTTGCTCAAATATAAATTGGCTATTGATCCTGTTTTTGTATACCCTATACCTATTATACAAATAGTTCTTGAAGTATACGAACTACTTAGAATTACTTTTTAACCTTCCAAATCATATGCAACAAAATAGAATTTCACATGTTTGATATTTGTAAGTTGTTTGTTATACTCTTGTTCGACATGTCAAAAATTTTATTACAATCTCAGAGCGATCTATTTAAATGGATTTTGTGTATCCTCTCTCCCAAAGGCCCTTGGCTCATATTTTTTCACGGAGAAGATCATTGCTCATGTGTTTTTTTTATTTTTTATTTTTTATTTTTTATTTTTTTGAGAGTTCATCTTAAGCTCTATGATTAATGTTTTTTATCCGTGACATCTAAGCTGAGAGGTGAAATTGTTAACAAAATCAAATTTGTTGGTGGTTTGTTCAGGTTAAGGATATTACTCACTCACCATTCGCAGAGAGGGAGCTCATGTTAATAAAAGTTGCTGTGAATCCCGCTGCTAGGAGGGATGTCCTAGATATTGCCAGCATCTTCCGGGCCAAACCTGTAGATGTCTCTGATCATACGATAACATTAGAGGTGAGACATCTATCTGAAATTTTCATTCATCAGCTGAAAGGTTTAGATAAGTATCATTAGAGTTGGATGATACATATTTATATGTATGTGTGTACTACTAATCTACTTATTTGATTCATAATTTGGAGCATTGAAAGCCGAATTTGGCAAGCACCATGTGTTTCTTATTTAGTTAGAAACCAATTAAAATGTGGTAATAAATAGTCCTTACTCCTACAATCTACTTTGGACTTTGAGTTTCTAGAATTAACTGTTACAAATCAAAACCTGTTAGGATCTCAGTTGTTGGAGCAGACCTACCGTCTCTTTCTCTCTCTCTCTCTCTCTCTCATTTCAGTTATGTAGACTTGTTTAAGAGAGAAACTAGAAGAAGGAAGAGTAACAAATGATGGACACTGGACTCGTTGGAACTACAACAATTTTAAGGTTCGGGTTTTGTGTCCTGGAGGCAAAAGGTCAATTAGAGGTTCTACACAATATCAGGCAAGGGACTTGGTAGATTTCATGCCAAAGGTGGAAACATGAGTAGTATTCTAAAAATCGCTAGGCGAACTTAGACGGCAAAGGGGACACCTAGAACCTAAGCCTAGACTAGGCATTTTCTTAGGCACCTAGGCGGTTTCACGTATTTATTTTTCTATTGTATATACTTGTTATATTATACAAAACATATAGTAGATGTAATTTAAATTTTATATGAAAAATTACCAAAAGAATATTCTTTTAAGACTTCACAAATTCATTTCAAGTATTATAAAGTATTTTTAGAACACTACACGAGGCAGTTACATGAAGTGAGGGAGATGAAGCATGGGGAGTCTAGGGGGTGTTTTCTGCAGCTTGAATGTGATGAGAATGCCAGTGCTTTTCTTGGTTTGAATGATGTGATGCAATGTGAAGGAACAAGACCAATTTATTCCTGTCAGTGTCAAGGTCCAAGGTCCAAGGGCCAAGGGCATTCAAATTCAAATCAAGTGGATCCTTTTGTACATGCTTTCTTTCAGTCCGCGTCGTCTTGTTTTTTTTTTTAAATTACATTTTTGTTATATTTTTTCCCCAGCTCACAGGGGACTTTGAGAAGATGCTAGCTTTGCAGAAACTATTGGAGCCCTATGGCATTTGTGAGGTATAATCTGATAGCAATTGTCTTTTACATACATCTATTGAGTGATACTCGCATATATATAAAGAAAGAAAAACAGAAATAACAGGAAAAAAAAAACATTTTGACGATGTTCATATTTAATATCTTTTTGGTATCTTTTTAGCAATTCCATTTATAGTCAATTTAAGGTTTTAGTTATTCTTGGATAAAGCTGTAAACAAACCTTTCTGTTGGCTTGATTAAGCCTGAGTCAAGCTCGTTAAACGAGCCGAACTCGAACAAGTTCCTTTGCTTTTTAGTTAAACTAGCTCGAACAATGTGGTGTCCACGCCTAGTCTTTTAGCAACTCGCTTAAGCCCGTTTTGGCTTGGCTCGTTTAACTTTAAGGTGAACTCAAACTCAATAAGTCAAAGCTTGGCTTGACTCGGCTCGTTCACAACTCTATTCTTGAATCATGATCAGATAAATTGATTTCAAGCAATACATCTCTTCGGCCCTCTGTTTTCTGATTATCAATTTTGTCCTTTAAAGGTGGCGAGGACCGGGAGGGTGGCATTGTTGCGAGAGTCTGGCGTTAATTCTACCTATCTCCGAGGATATTCCCTTCCATTCTAGTATGTTCGGAAATTTTTGTAATCTCTTGCACTCCAAATGTCTAGCTTACCAAATGAGTGAACTCAGAAGAACTTGAAACATCTTGTACTAGTAACATCAAATAATCCATGTAATTTGTATTTTTCATTAGCATTTTCATGGAGGTTAGCTACTTCAGGTTCAGGTGGCATTAGGTTCTGGCTGATTGTAAACAACAATCTCCTTGATAAAACAGTGTTAGTTCTTTAATTGCAAAAAAAATAAAAAAAAATAGTAATTTATCGAGAATGATGTCAATTTAATTTAGCTAAACCCGTATCACTAGGTTTTGAGTTTGAAAATGTTAATTTTGAGTCTTAAAATGTTTGAAAGTGACTTTTAAAAAGTTCATATTAATTTTATAATTTGAAACGGAGGGAGTATTAAATTGTAATATACTAGTATTCGATCTGGATTTTAAGCTCATCTCTTATTTAACATACTTTGCATACTCCTTTTAGCGACGGACCGGGTGACGATTCGGTTCGTCGTTATCGTTATGTCGTTATATGTTATCTGTCGCTATATGTTGTTTGTTGTTAATAGTTAAGACGACGGTCTTATATATAGGGACGGATCGAATCGTCGTCCAGTGCTAAAAAGGGTATACAAAATATGTTAGATGAGGGTGAGCTTAATATTCGGACCGTACTAGTATCATTTATAATATGTTTCTTTGTACTTTAACATGTATTTCACCATTTTGATGGATATGAGCATTTTACATAATAAAATTTGTAAGGCTGTTGAAATGTTGTTATTACAACAAATATATATTAACGATATGTTTATAACTAATTTAATGACGCTTAATACTTTAACCAATACTAATAGTTGTCATTCTTGTGACATATTAACGTAGTTGTCTTTCTTGCGACGTCATTTTTTGCTTCGACGATAATTAAAGGTTAAAAATACTTATTAGTTTTAGCTTAAAATTATTCAATGAATCTAATGTTTTTTTGGTAAAATCAATCTTGTCATCATAAAGTATTTATTAATATAGCTGAATTATTAGTAATAAAAATATTAAAGATCAAATAAAAATGTGTACTTTGGATGGAATTGGAGAATTGGAGGGAGATTATATATCGATTGATTTTGGAGGGATCGAAATCTCAAAAACTCAAAACCCTAAAGCCGTTAATAAAAAAATCACATTGGAAATAATTCAATTCTAGTTTTCAAATCGATTCTAGGGTTTTGCAGATATCAGATTTCATGTATTTACGTATGCAATTAAAGAAAAAAAGAGAGAGAGAGAGAGAGATGGGTAAAATGAGCAAATATCTGGCAATGAGCCTAGAGACGGTGGATCGAACCATCTACTTTACATTTTGTTTTGGCGATGACGCTGACGCCATCTCTTAGCTCAACTCTCAAATAGGACTGTTAATTGAACCGATCAAGCTAGAAGTCTGATCGTTCAACACATTTAAAGTTTGTTCAAATTTTATTTAGGAGTGAGCCGAGCCGAGCTTGGACAAAAAATCAAGCCCGGAGTGAAATTTGGGCCAAGCTTGGTCAATTATAGGCCCAACTAAATTATAGTGTTAAAAACATATTATATATATATATACCGTCCGGTCCGTCCCCTTCTCCACCGAACCAAAAAAACGAATCAAAGACAAACCGATTATAACGACAGTTTTTTGAGATATAATGACCGTTCAAATCGTCGCCATAACCGGTTCATTTTTAGCTCGCTCTTTATGGTTCGCTGAAGAAAGGAACCGTGTATATATATATATATATATATATATATATATATATATATATATATATATATATATATATAAACAAGATCAGGTCCGGACTCCCGGACGGGAGTAAAATCCGGACCTGATTTTTTTTTTTTTTTTTTTGGTAGAACAACTAAAAAAAAAAAAAAATTTATGGAAGTGAAATTTTTCAATAATACAGTGTTTTGGGTGTGTTTTTAATACCTACACCAACCAATGTATGTACAGTCTGCCGAGACTGTACAGACATGTTTCGTTATAGGCATCCAAATCACACCCAAAACACTGTATAATGTAAAAATTCCAATTTCATAATTTTTTTTTTTTTTTAGTTGTTTCAAAAAAAAAAAGCAAAAAAAAAAAAAAAAAAAGTCCGGATTTTAACAAAATCCGGGAGTCCGGACCTGATCCGGACTATATATATATATATATATATATATATATATATATATATATATATATATGGGTCTCCATCCACAGCAACCGGTTGTTGGGGAGCAACCCATTTTGGCCAGCCGGTAGAGCTTGTACCGGCTTATAAAAAAAAAAAAATTCTCTAAGGCCGGTACAAGCTTTACCGGCTGGCCAAAATGGGTTGCTCCCCAACAACCGGTTGCTATGGATGAACACCCTATATATATATATATATATATATATATATATATATACGGGAAGGATCAAGAGCATAATCCTTAAATAGCATAACGCCTTAAATAACATAATTTTATCAAAACGACGTAGTTTTGATAAGACGCGGTGGCATTTTTGTAAATATGCGGTGGCATGGTATTTACAAAAATGCCACCGCGTCCCTCCAAAACTACGTCGTTTTGATAAAATTATGCTATTTAAGGCGTTATGCTATTTAAGAATTATGCTCTTGATCCTTTCCGTATATATATATATATATATATATATATATATATATATATATATATATATATATATATATATATATATATTTACTCTTTCAATTTATATTTATGTATAGTATTCTCAACTAATAATTAAGCACCATATTTTTTGTAAAGTGGTCACTTATTTCATTTTCATAATAAAATATAGTAATAACGTAAAAAAAAGATAGATGAAATATTAAAAATAATAAATATAAAATAGCCTATTTATGTTAATTTAAGCTTCAATTCGATTAGTAAAACGAATGATGTATGCCAAGTATTTTAAATGAATTATTTTAAATTATTTTTTTTGGGTTTAGGAGTCAATATTAATAATTTTATATTTTAATATGGATTGAAAAAAGCCCAAAACTCGTGATCTTATTTGGATTGAGTTTGGATAAATATATTATAGTCTAAATAGGTTAAACCCGAACTCGTGCCGAATAATTTTAAAATAGGATAAACTTGGACAACCTTAAACCCGACTTACATTCCCGGATTGACAGGCCTACTCTGTAGCAGCCCCGAATCCGGGCCCCAAATCGCCGCGGATTCGGTACACTGTTACTACCACTATTTGCGGAAGATATAAAAATAAATTTTTTATATATTACATTACACATTATTCCCCAAGGTCGAGTAACCTTAACTTAATACACATTTCATAAAATTTCTATTACACAACAATATTTATCAAATACGTTATTACAACTAGCTGCACTTTATATCCCAAGCTGAACTTGGCTTTAATCGTTTCCTGTATCCGAACGCATTCACCTTATCTGCAATGTTTTATCATGATATAGCAAGGGTGAGCATGAAAGTTGCCCAGCAAGTTTATATACAACAATATAACGATATATCATGATTGAAGAGTATGAATAATGGGCTTGCTATAATTCATCAATATAATTGAGAACTAGCACGAACAAATTTTTGACTGAGCAAGTATTATACATGAACAAACATTTCTGAACCAACTGGTAATGAAGGTGATCAGCCTTTCATACCTGACTTATACATGCAAGATGTACAGAGTACAATTTTCATGGCAATCAGCAATGATTAACCATAAGCTTGAAGAAACTACTCTTATTAGAGTTAAGTAAAAAGAAACTTGCCTGAACAGTTGATTACCGCAACGCAATTTATAACGCTTTACCCGAAGACCTAATATTAGTAATATATATCTCCAATATTAGAATAATATCATCACAGTATAATACTGTTATATTTATACACACAGAATAACCTAAACACATTACCACATAATCCTATCAGTTTATAACACACATAAGACTAGGTATCAAGTCAAACTATTGCAGTCTGAGTTGAAATCGACACAATTCTATCATCCCGACGGTCTAGTCGGACGAATATCAAGTTTAAATTCAATTAAACTCTGACTTAATACTTAACAATATCACAGATAATTTCTAATCATACAAAACATTTTTCATAGGCTCGTAATAATTTTCGGATAATTATTACCATTTATCAACATTTTTCAATCCTTAAAACCGTATTTAAATAAATTAAATACCACATAATTCCTTAATCATTAATATTCATTTAATATAAAATATTAATAAAAATTATTACATAATATTATAATATAATTATAATATATCAAAGTATTTTTAATATCTTAAAATCATATTTATATGATTTTTAAACACTCAAATCCATTATCAGATAATTGCTATTAATATTAAAATATTAATATTTTCATGCCAAAATATCAAAAGTTACGTTTTATAACTTAAAATATTTTAATAACACTTAAATCATTTTTATATGATTTATAAAGCATTAATTCCATTTTTCCTTAATTTACTTAATATATTTATTAAATAAACTAATTATAATTAATATTGAATAATTAATGAATTTCATCACAAAATATTAAAAGTCATCAAAAATAACTTAAAATATTTTCTTATACCATAATATTATTTTTCATGATTTTTCATGAATTAAAATTATTTTTAAATAATTTATTTAATATTATAATTAAATAAATAAATACCATTTACATTCTAAAAATAATAAATATTTTTGAAATATACTCAAAATAGTTAAAAACTATTTTTCAGACTTTAAAATTTTTTTTCAGAATTTATTATGTATTTTTAATAATTAAAAACCATTTTTTTCTAATTTTTAAGCATTTTTCAGAAAAATAATAAATAAACTGTCACTATAGGCCTTTAGCGACACTTGTCTGTCGCCATTGGTGTTCTTCACTCAAGAACACTGAGAAATCAGTGTGCGAGGGGCTGGTTTGACCGTCTTATAATGTTTTGATCTTAAAGCATACGAGTTCGATTAGGTGTTCCAATTATAGTATTGATGCAATACTACAATCCTAAACAAACAACATGGCAGTTATATTCCAAAACAGAAAGATCTGGGCTTCCAAAATGTCTGACAGACGTGTTCTTCACTTTCTAGGTTACCCAGAAAATGAAGAACAGTCAAGGTACCTCCTTTGGAATAGCTTCGATTCTAAGACTGTTTTGTGTGATATAAAGGTTCACCATTGTAGTATTGATGTCAGAGTACAACTTTATAACATCATAACAACCTAAAAATATTATCTACCAAAGATCTGGTCTGGTCAAACTACCTGCCAGCAACTGTTCTTTAAAAATCTGGGAATTTCCCAGATTTCATCAAAACAGTCGGTCAAAGCAAGTTTGACCTCAATTTCCTGCTATTCCAGTTAAGTTCTAAGTGACCTAAAGGCTTTAATGTGTAGTCTACATACCAGAATACAACTAATCAACAACAACGTGGCCAAACAATCAAATTACAGCAAGATCAAAAGCTTCAAAAATCTTGTCAGGCGATCTGGGTTTCTGGGTTTTGCCCAGAATTCCAGAAAACGTGAATGGTCAACGGGTATTGACCGTTTATATCTTGTGATCTGTAATAGATCTGGGTCTGATTCTTTTTGCATCTTAAAGAACACATATCAGGCTACATGTTACAAGTTTTAAACATCAAAAACACTCAACACACACGGATCTATTGGGTATGACATTTGGCTGCAAAAACGAAAATTTTCCCATTTCCAGATTTTGAAAAACTTTAAATTCGTGAACTTTGATGTTATGGGTCATGGATTTAACAACCCAGAACATCAATTGACATCCTATTACACAACTTTGAACAATCAATTACAACATTTAACAAAGAATCATAGGATTTCTAGATTTTGGGATTTTATACTTTTTTGCTTTGATTTTTGATTTTTGATTCTTGATCCTTGATTCTGACTTTGGCTTGGTATGAACTGACCCTAGCTTTGATTCTTACTCTCTCTCACACTAAGTCCCGAATTTCTAGAGAGAGAATGGGCTTGGAAGAAAAATGAGAGTAAAGTGGCTTTATCTCTCTTTTAATCTAATAGATTCATTGTATGATGCAAGTTAAATGGCTGATATAGAGTAGATCAGTCACATGCTAGCTAGGTTTAGACTTTAGGGTTGTTGAACAACCAAGATCATGGCAAGATATGCAAGCTACCAATTAAAGAATGTGATATAAGGGTAAAATAGTCATTTTCCATTTTATTTTAATTTTAAAATGGTCATTTGATGAAACCCTTAGGGTTTAGGGTTTGGATCTTTAGGGTTTTAGGGTTTAACCCTTTAAGATTTAGCAACTTGCAATTCTAAGATTTTCGGATTAAGGTTTTTGATATAGAAAATTAACAATTTTAAAATCGTAATTAGAATTCTCTAATTACATTACAGTTTCCTAATCATATATCAATCTTGCTAATTAGGACTAATTTATCTTAATTAAAATTGCCAATTTAATTCTTAGGGCCACAATTGTACATTAGGTTTCAAAACCACATTTTAGGGTTTAAAAATAAGAAAATAATATTTCAATTTTAAAAATTAGATTACCTAATTAGATTAGGGTTTCTAATAACTTGACAATTAGGATTTATATTTCCTAATTAACATTGCTAATAAAGTAATTAAATCCAACACTGCACAATTAGGGTTCAAAATGGTCATTAGGATTTTCAACCCATAAATTAGGGTTTACAAAATAATATTCTAAAATATAAATTAAATATTCGTAATTAGATTAGGGTTTTCTAATTACTCATAAATTGAAATAATTAGGATTAGGGTTTCCTAATTAGCATCGCTAATTTTAGAAATTAAATTCATAATTGAGCATTAGGGTTTCTGACGGAACAATTAGGGTTCCAAAAAAATTGGAAATTAGGGTTTGCTAATTAATTAACCTTTACCCTAATTAATACTTAATTACTAGCACTAAAGCATTAAAATTCTTAGTTATATTCCCAGATTAGGGTTTCATTTTATCAGAATCTGAAATTAGAGTTTTCAGATCTGGTATTAGAGTTTTCAAATAATCAATTAAGATTTCCAGTACTTCATTAGGGTTTTCCCTAATTAATTAAAATTATTGGCGTTTAACCTTGTACATACATTGCATTCCCAATCTAGGGTTTTCAATATTCGATTTAAGATTTCGGACTCCCGGAACTGAAACTAGGGTTTCCAGAACCGATTTCTAGGTTTTCTTATTAGACGTTAGGGTTTTCTAACCGAACGTTGTCGTTCTTAATATAAACTTAGGGTTTGTTACAGATATAAATTATCTGATCAACCCATGACCCTTAACCACATTCTGAACACATCATTAACCATAAACACAGAACATAATCACATAAATCCTTAATCCTGAATAATTCACCTATTTCCTTCACAGAATTTTGAAATCCTCAAAATTTAATCCCAATAACATCAAACGCATACACTTATTTTCTGTCTAGATCTATTATTTGACCTTAAATCAATCATTTAAGATTTTCATAAATTGTCTAATTTCTCGGGTTGTCACATTCACCCCTCTTTCTAAGAATTTCGTCCCCGAAATTTACCTTACACCTTACACCGTGCACCTTACACCATTCACACATAATTCACATGCTACCCAATACACCACTCACAAGGGTAAAAATTTTAAAACTGTGCTGAGGAATCGTATAGACTGTTTGTTTTTCATTTTCGCAAAGGTTTTATGAAAATTCATCCGCAAACCGTCATTACTTACGGACACAAAAGGTGATTAGCCCGATATGCCCTGTATTGGCCAAGTACTAATTTTATCTGTTTTTCCATCACTGCCAAAGGCACAAAAATTTTACCTCAGTCTTATTTGATTCCACAGCAAAATAATTTGGTTAGGGAAATTTCTTTCAATAAAACATTTTTGAGAATGACGTCATGATGCCGCACTGTATTTAACAGTCCGTTGAGGATTTTGTCATTTTGTGACTTTGTTATACTACATCATACTGTAGTGGGCTGACGATCCTTAGATCACATCCAACACCAAGTAATTCTGCATTGATAACTCCATCATTTTTTTTATCATCTCTGCACCAGGTAACATGGTACATAAGTGATAAATAAAAATAATTTTTTTTAAAAGGCACATAGTGCGTATTTAGCTTGATGTCAAAAATTGAGGTTTAGCAAAGCTAGGGTTTTAGGAAAACCTAAATCTCCACTAATGATCATATTCTTAACAATCTATCTGTTCCTATAATCCTTAACACTCCATTCACACACAACTATACCCAGTTCATAAAACCACACTTATGAGTTCATAACCTGGCCACAATTATATGAGTTTACGAACTTACCCTAGTCTGACCTTTGGCGTCCGTTCGCTGAGGGGCTCATAAACATTTCATATAACTATGCATCAAGAATGTCACATAAGTATGAGTTCTAAGAACTCGTACTTAATCCTATATTCTCTACCTATGACCTATTTATCTGTATATAACAACTAACGTGACACAACATTTCAATTATTACCAATGCCACCAATTAAGTAGTTTTTACACCAGATACAATTCCTCGCCCATACAAGGAATCATACAACTCAGTTGCTGACACGAGTCCTCATTGAAATCCCCACCTAATCTTAACCCCCTTTTTCAATACGAATTCAATTCGTATTCATAATCCATAACTCTTTCATGAGTTTTCATAGTACAATTTCATAGTACAACTTACACACAGCATCTTGCTGTAAACTTTTCAATCATAAGATTGATTCTTTCTGACTGTCATAACCTTATCAGATCATGGGGTGATCTTATCGTATATATTACGATTTATTTCTATGCCTATGATCGTTTTGTTTTACGATCTCCTATCCCTGCACTTTCAGTCTTTTAGACTCGATCTATTCACCATTACTGTTCAACTTTATTATCAGAGTTAGGGAACTCTGTGTCTTTACACTCACCGAGATTCATCTTTGAATCTTACCGACCAACTAACTCTATGTGAGTTAGATCTTATCCTAATCACTGCGGTTATTGGTCTTAGGTATTCCTACCTAAGCTTCATAACCAACAGCTCTGATACCAACTGTAGCAACCCCGAATCCGGGCCCCAAATCGCCGCGGATTCGGTACACTGTTACTACCACTATTTGCGGAAGATATAAACATAAATTGTTTATATATTACATTACACACTATTCCCCAAGGTCGAATAACCTTAACTTAATACACATTTCATAAAATATCTATTACACAACAATATTTATCAAATACGTTATTACAACTAGCTGTACTTTATATCCCAAGCTGAACTTGGCTTTAATCGTTTTCTGTATCCGAACGCATTCACCTTATCTGCAATGTTTTATAATGATATAGCAAGGGTGAGCATGAAAGTTGCCCAGCAAGTTTATATAAAACAATATAACGATATATCATGATTGAAGAGTATGAATAATGGGCTTGCTATAATTCATCAATATAATTGAGAACTAGTACGAACAAATTTTTGACTGAACAAGTATTATACATGAACAAATATTTCTGAACCAACTGGTAATGAAGGTGATCAGCCTTTCATACCTGACTTATACATGCAAGATGTACAGAGTACAATTTTCATGGCAATCAGCAATGATTAACCATAAGCTTGAAGAAACTACTCTTATTAGAGTTAAGTAAAAAGAAACTTGCATGAACCGTTGATTACCGCAACGCAATTTATAACGCTTTATCCGAAGACCTAATATTAGTAATATATATCTCCAATATTAGAATAATATCATCACAGTATAATACTGTTATATTTATACACACAGAATAACCTAAACACATTACCACATAATCCTATCAGTTTATAACACACATAAGACTAGGTATCAAGTCAAACTATTGCAGTCTGAGTTGAAACCGACACAATTCTATCATCTCAACGGTCTAGTCGGACGAATATCGAGTTTAAGTTCAATTAAACTCGGAATTAATACTTAACAATATCACAGATAATTTCTAATCATACAAAACATTTTTCCTAGGCTCGTAATAATTTTCGGATAATTATTACCATTTATCAACATTTTTCAATCCTTAAAACCGTATTTAAATAAATTAAATACCACATAATTCCTTAATCATTAATATTCATTTAATATAAAATATTAATGAAAATCATTACATAATATTATAATATAATTATAATATATCAAAGTATTTTTAATACCTTAAAATCATATTTATATGATTTTTAAACACTCAAATCCATTATCCGATAATTGCTATTAATATTAAAATATTAATATTTTCATGCCAAAATATCAAAAGTTACGTTTTATAACTTAAAATATTTTTATAACACTTAAATCATTTTTATATGATTTATAAAGCATTAATTCCATTTTTCCTTAATTTACTTAATATATTTATTAAATAAACTAATTATCATTAATATTGATTAATTAATGAATTTCATCACAAAATATTAAAAGTCATCAAAAATAACTTAAAATATTTTCTTATACCATAATATTATTTTTCATGATTTTTCATGAATTAAAACTATTTTTAAATAATTTGTTTAATATTATAAATAAATAAATAAATACCATTTACATTCTAAAAATAATAAATATTTTCAAAATATACTCAAAATAGTTAAAAACTATTTTTCAGACTTTAAAATAATTTTTCAGAATTTATTATGTATTTTTAATAATTAAAAACTATTTTTTTCTAATTTTTAAGCATTTTCCGAAAAAATAATAAATAAATTGTCGCTATAGGCCTTTTGCGACACTTGTCTGTCGCCATTGGTGTTCTTCACTCAGGAACACTGACAAATCAGTGTGCGAGGGGCTGGTTTGACCGGCTTATAATGTTTTGATCTTAAAACATACGAGTTCGATTAGGTGTTCCAATTATAGTATTGATGCAATACTACAATCCTAAACAAACAACATGACAGTTATATTCCAAAACAGAAAGATCTAGGCTTCCAAAATGTCTGACAGACGTGTTCTTCACTTTCTAGGTTACCCGAAAAATGAAGAACAGTCAAGGTACCTCCTTTGGATCCATATAGCTTCGATTCTAAGACTGTTTTGTGTGATATAAAGGTTAACCATTGCAGTATTGATGTCAGAGTACAACTTTATAACATCATAACAACCTAAAAATATTATCTACCAAAGATCTGGTCCGGTCAAACTACCTGCCAGCAACTGTTCTTTAAAAATCTGGGAATTTCCCAGATTTCATCAAAACAGTCGGTCAAAGCAAGTTTGACCTCAATTTCCTGCTATTCCAGTTAAGTTCTAAGTTACCTAAAGGCTTTAATGTGTAGTCTACATACCAGAATACAACTAATCAACAACAACGTGGCCAAACAATCAAATTACAGTAAGATCAAAAGCTTCAAAAATCTTGTCAGGCGATCTGGGTTTCTGGGTTTTGCCCAGAATTCCAGAAAACGTGAATGGTCAACGGGTATTGACCGTTTATATCTTGTGATCTGTAATAGATCTGGGTCTGATTCTTTTTGCATCTTAAAGAACACATATCAGGCTACATGTTACAAGTTTTAAACATCAAAAACACGCAACACACACGGATCTATTGGGTATGACATTTGGCTGCAAAAACGAAAATTTTCCCATTTCCATATTTTGAAAAACTTTAAATTCGTGAACTTTGATGTTATGGGTCATGGATTTAACAACCCAGAACATCAATTGACATCCTATTACACAACTTTGAACAATCAATTGCAACATTTAACAAAGAATCATAGGATTTCTAGATTTTGGGATTTTATACCTTTTTGCTTTGATTTTTGATTTTTGATTCTTGATCCTTGATTCTGACTTTGGCTTGGTATGAACTGACCCTAGCTTTGATTCTTACTCTCTCTCACACTAAGTCCCAAATTTCTAGAGAGAGAATGGGCTTGGAAGAAAAATGAGAGTAAAGTGGCTTTATCTCTCTTTTAATCTAATAGATTCATTGTATGATGCAAGTTAAATGGCTGATATAGAGTAGATCAGTCACATGCTAGCTAGGTTTAGACTTTAGGGTTGTTGAACAACCAAGATCATGGCAAGATATGCAAGCTACCAATTAAAGAATGTGACATAAGGGTAAAATAGTCATTTTCCATTTTATTTTAATTTTAAAATGGTCATTTGATGAAACCCTTAGGGTTTATGGTTTGGATCTTTAGGGTTTTAGGGTTTAACCCTTTAAGATTTAGCAACTTGCAATTATAAGATTTTCGGATTGAGGTTTTCGATATAGAAAATTAACAATTTTAAAATCGTAATTAGAATTCTCTAATTACATTACAATTTCCTAATCATATATCAATCTTGCTAATTAGGACTAATTTATCCTAATTAAAATTGCCAATTTAATTCTTTGGGCCACAATCCAATTAATATGTTTTAAAACAAAATAATTTTTATTATTTAATATTTTTTTCTAGGTATTACATCACCTACCTTTTAAAAAGAATTTCGTCCCCGGAATCAAAAGAATGAACATACCTAATTATCAAAAGATGCGGATACTCCGCTCGAATAGACTCCTCTATCTCCCAAGTAGCTTCTCGCTCTGAATAATTTTATCATAAGACTTTAACAAAAGGAATTATCTTTCTCAATTTTAATTTAATCAGTTATTTAATTATCTACTAAAAGAATTTAATTTTCTAAACAAAACAAAGAAGAAAAGAGGAAAACAAAATCATTTATCTTTTCCAATTTAAATACAATTGTATAAGATAAAATCAATTAATATTTAATTATTAAAAAAAATGGGTTATAACATTTTTCACATCTTAAAAATAATTTCGTCCTTGGAATTCAAATAAGCTAAAAAAAATAAAAAATAAATTTAGTTACGACATAACGCCACCATTTGTAACGATCAATGCGGATAAGTCATCGGTCCACGTAATTATCAATGTACTTGTAAAAGATTCGTCAGCTACCGTGTCAAGCCTTGGTAAGGTTCTTTGTGTTGCATCAAATTAGATCACATGATCCACCGTTGGTGCGAGTTGTCGCTAATATCTTTGAGTTTAATTCTTGTAAACGTGCTCTTCGGAACATAATTCGAAATCACAAAAAAATTTCTTCATCTAAATACAATTCGAATACCCAAAATATTTAAAATTATCTTTAATTCGTAAAACGTTTATGATCCACACATGACAAAGATCTAACAAATTATTTTTATTTAATTTTACATAAATTCATGCAAAACTCTAAGGGCATCAGATAAATGAAACAACTTAAATTATATCACCTCTCACTAAGTCCTAGAGTTTCAAAAAAAAAAAAAAACCTCAAATCAAATTGGTTCTCAAATAATATTACACCAAAAATATATTACTACTAAGATCTCTCTATCACCATATTAAACTCTAAATCATATATCCTATTATCTGAATAAGCAACTATTGGTTTCAAAATCTCTTAAAGATTCATCACTTATTGTATATCTAGTCATTCAATAAATCAATCATTCTCTTAGTACAAACCTTAACTCAACAAATTCCAAGATCTCCTCATACTATCACTCAAAATTTCATATAAGATAACTCTAATATTCTACTAGGAAATAATCACAAAATTCATTTACTCCAAAAGATCAATCTAATTGCCTCGAATCTTTACAACAACTCAAAATTACAAGGGATCCTCTGTACTTAATAGTTTTCACGTTATCATATTATCCCACCGATTCACATACCTCAAATTATTCACAACTTAACAAAAATCAGAATCTAACCCAAATAAAATCCTCAATTCCAAAATCATAATAATTTGTAATTACCTGAAATAACTCTAACAAATAATTCTCCAATATCAAAACTCACTGATACAAATACTCTTATCATAATCGTATAATCATTTCTTAACTGAACAAAATATGACATTATTCTCCTTAATGATCAAATAACAATCCTTAACTAATATTATTGCTCCAACACATATAACAATAATAATCTTAACAAGTTAATTCGCCTTTCTCAAATCAACTATAATTTAAAGAACTAAAAACACTTGGTCAAAATCAAGATCAACCAAACAGAGAACAAGATCAAATCAAACTCCTACGTCTACCCAATGATTTACCCATAACTCACATGTCAAACCTACATAGATTTCAACAAGAAAGAACCTAAGCTCTGATACCATCTCTGTAACACCCCCTTCCCGAAAAAGAAAGGGAGGTCACGTGCAAAGCACAACAAACCTCAAAATAAGTCAACAGAGCACTAATAACATCAAAATATTAATATTGGTGATCCATTAATAGCATACTAAATACAATTCTCCAAATAAAATCAAAATAATCAAAACTTAAAATTCAAAACAACCTAGATTGTCAAAGACAACACTCTCATCACACTAGCCCTGAACCACCCCTGCAAACCTGCCGGAAGAAAAATACAGCATGAGTCAATTGTCCAGTACGGATACAGATATACAAAAGATATACAACTAATATCCGAAAATAATTGAGATAAAATACTAAACAAAGCCTCAAGTGTAAATACTGACAAAAATATAATCTCCGAAGATCTGAATGGAATATATCCGAATCAACAGAATTGACGAAACCAATAGAAGAATAAAGAAATAACGAACTGAAGTAACTAACTCAATGAATTGAACTGAACAGAAACCAACAAAACTAATACAATAAAATAATAGGCTGAAACAAATGGCAGGAGTTATTTCATACCGAATGAGCTCAGAAATATACATTGCCACACATGCAAGTCAAACTAATGCCACATAGGCAAATCAAATGATGTCACATAGGCAACCAAAATAATGTCACACAGGCACATCAAAATAATGCCACACAGGCAAGTCAAAATATATAATGTCACACAGGCAACCAAAATAATGCCACACAGGCAAATCACACATTGGACTGTGAATCCAAATGTATGCAAATCGGATAGGTGTGTTTGGCACAACATCACGAATCCGCAAAACAGAAACTAGGGTTAACCCATATGCCTCCCACAACAAAACACCAAATGGCCACTTCCTTTGGAGCCCAAAACGGAGACGTCGTGGACTAATCACACCGCCACAGAAAGTGTCATGCCTCTTGTGCCAAGACGACATGCCTGTGGTACCCCCACAGGTGGCTATAGCTCAGGTATACCCTACGGTATATTCTAACAAAAATATAATGTCACAACACATACGACAAAATACCAACAAAAGGGTTCTATATGTACATGTTGAACCAAATCAAATTATAGTCACAAGGTCTCAAAAAGAAGGTAGCAACATGTACCGCTCTATAATTATCAAAAATAAATACTAAACATGATATCCTAATTCAAAGAGTACAAATACGAGTCCAATGTGTCAACTCCAAAATGAAACAAATATATGAATTTCACAAGAAATAATTATGTGAAATAATAACATAATTTGAAACGAAGAACAAAACGAATAAATTAAATTTAACAAAAGTATCGCTGAAAGAGTATGGAATCCGTACCTGATACTTCCAAACCATTTATAGCACACTCCACCAAATCTTACCCTCAAATGCCAACGATACCAAATACGAAACGTCATTCACAACCTAAACATATTCACCTCAAATTAAAATAATCCAAACTAATAATTTCCAAAATAATTCATAATCTATTTAATATGCCTTTAATCAATTATTAATACTCCAAAATTTAAATTCTAAATATAACCTTTTAAATTCCTTCCGTTCAATTTAAACAATTTAATAAGATTTTATTACAATCCAATCATTAATTAATAACATAATACTATTAAATTTATTATTAAAAACTTTTATAACTATGTCGGCAAAATTAATTAATTCAAATTAATATGCATAACTTCAATTTAATTTACCAATTCTAATTATAAATTTCATGGCTAAATACTTATTAAAATATAATATATATATATATGGGAGCCCTTCCATAACAACCGGTTGCTGTGAGTACTGTGCAACACCCCCTTTTTGTACCGTTGATAAACTTATTGGAAGGCTGAGATGAAACATAAATATATCCCAGCTGGCACAACTTATACCGGCTTTTATTTTAATATGAGGACCCCACATAGTCAACATGTTGTCAGTTTTATTTTTATTTTTAAGCATTTTTTCATTAATAGTCATGACTCAGCACATTACGTAAACTTAAAAAAATATAAAATACTCCCAGCCGTTACAAGCTCTTACGGCTGTTAAAAAAAAAGAAAAAAAGTCAATCGGGACAAGCTCTTACGGCTGTTAAAAAAAAAATCCAAACTGGCACAACCTCTTCCGGCTTGCTATTCTTTATAAAATATTTGTTATTCTTTATAACTCTTTCATTTAATAACAAATAAAGAATTATAATTCAAATAAAAAATAATATCCTTTTTTTTAACAGCCGTAAGAGCTTGTCCCGGTTGGATTTTTTTTAACAGCCGTAAGAGCTTGTCCCGCTTGTATAATTTTTTTCTTTTTTTTTAACAGCCGTAAGAGTTTGTAGTGGTACATTTTTTTTTTAATTTTTTTCTGGCTGGTACAGGCTCATACGGCTGGTATATTTTTAAAATTTTTTTTTTATTTTTCCTGGCCGGTACAGGCTCATACGGCTGGTATTAAAAAATTGAAAAAAAAAACCGGCCGGTATAGCTTGTCACGGCTTGTATTAAAAAAATAAAAAAATTATTTTATTCAAGCAACTCGCTGCTAAACAGACTCGAACTCGCAACCTCAAACTCCAAACACATGTCATATGACCACCCGAGCACCACGGGCCTAGCTGTTAATTTCAGCCAAGGATATGTCTTTATATTAAAATTTCACCATCCCCCAAAATCTATATTCTTGCATTATTATTATATTACGATTTATTATTATTAACAAGTCTATATAATACATATGGGGGTTTGATATTTAGAAATAAGTTAATATCTATATTTATTAAGCAATGATTATTAGTAATGATTTTATATATTAAACAATGATTTTATTATTAAGAAATGATTTTATACATTTGATATATTTTTTGATATATTTTTGATATATTTTTGATACATTTTTTGATATATTTTTGATACATTTTTGATAATTGATATATTTTTGATATATTTTTGATACATTTTTGATATAGTTGATACATTTTTGATATATTTGATACATTTGATAAATTTTTGATATATTTTTGATACATTTGATATAATTTTGATACATTTGATACATTTTTGATATATTTGATACATTTGATACATTTTTGATATATTTTTGATACATTTGATACAATTTTGATACATTTGATACATAGAATGATTAATACAACCGACGCCTATATCTCAGAGTCCGGAAGTAATCTTGCGGATTTCTTGTAGAGCTCCCATGCGACGCGGTAACAAAAGACTGTGACATCTTTCAAGGACCACTTCTCTTCAGAAATATTACCATTGGCTCTAACGAAACAGTCAACATACTTGCAGACAAAAATGCCACAGTCTGCGTTGTTGTGTTGTTTTGGTCGAATCTTTAATGTCTGCACAGTAGGATTACCGCTGGGCCACTCACGCATCGGATTACCATTTCGCAAACAAAATGGTATCAAATGTACCTGCATGTACAAAGTAGTTGGTTAATAATTTTTTAATATTAAAGGACATTATAAAATTAAAATATTTTAAAACTAAACATACCGCAACTTTAACGAATTTTGAGTACATTTCATGTAACTTAATATACTTAGTGTCATTGTAGTGCGGGTCAATTATGGTAACCATCCAATCTTCAACTGCGAATAGGAACAAGACAAAATGGCGTTGATTGGTACTACACACCGGTATGAATATGTATTTGCATTCGTGTAAAGGTGGACCAACATCTTGGTTAACATACGGATCGCAAAAACTCCATGCAGTATTCACGTTAGTGCATGACACATAGCCCTGCCCAAGATGCATGAAGAATGAATTCATGAAACCAAATTGGGACCACCTTTGTATTCCCCACGACCTGTAGTATTCTTCTCTATCTCGTAGCAACAACATATAAGCGTCCATGACATGCTCGAATATCCAACTCCCAGGCCCTAAGGATTGCACTGCATTGTGTTCTAATTCATATAACTGGCGCGGATGTGATAAAGGATATAAATCCCCTTCTGGTGCCACCATGTTTCCAAAAATATGTTTATTTACAAATGTCTCCTTCCAATCTTTAAGTCTTTTGGATAAGGACCCTTTTGGTCCATAAGAGATGTCGTCTCCCGCATCTTGTACCTGATTGAGACCCAAATGTACATTATTATTATATAGTAATAATAATTAAAACCATCACTATTAACATAACTATATATACCTTTTGTGAACTAGATCCCTTGGCGTCAAAAAGTCCCGCAAATAAAGAGTTGGTTGGAATGTAACACTCCTCATAGGTTTGGAAGGTTGGAATGTAACACTCCTCGTAGGCTTGGGTGGTGGGAATGGAGCTCTCCTCGATTACTTGTGGGGTGGGTATGTAGCTCTCTTGTACAACATAATCAGTTTGTTTCCCAAGCCCTTCATTGAGTTGTGTGTATTGCGACTGTGGTCCAAAATTTGTGGGACCCCCTTGTCGAGGTATTTGTTTACCTCTTGCTTTGAAGTCGTATAGGGCGTATTGGAAATCCCAATTATTTTTTTGCAGAACCAACTCGGCAGGCAGCTGACTAAGTACTGAAAATTTATCAAGTAACGACTTTGCACTCTCAACCTGTCATGTAAGATAAACACAAACAAATATTATTAACAATAAATATGAATAAATGTAATATTAAGTATTTACTCCAATACATGATTTATTAAAGAAGAATATAATTTTATACCATTTGAATAAGGTGTTGTTGGTTGTAAATGGCCCGAGGCTCATAACAACTGTCGTGGTCGCTTGTCTGTCGAGGTCGGTGGATTTTCCAACGTGTAATTTTCCTATACCAGACCATGTAATCATCTATTGGGACATAATCAGCAACTTCAGTTTGTTGTCCTTCGAGATGATCCATGTATGCCTCCCACATCGAAATATATTCCCCTCTCAAGGCCATGCAATCCTCGACATCAATAAATTTAAACTTTTTCTCCTTCCTAAGGTCACCGTGGTTTTTGGCTGGTGATGGTATGCCTTGCATGAACCCAAACTGTCTCATCACATGATCCGGCATCTGAAATTCCATAATATCAAAGTGGATTAAGGGGACCCCACCAGATCCCAACAACCTGCCTTCAAAATTAAATCCACTGATATCATCATCCCATATTATGTAAGGCCGCCAAACCACATCCCACATAGACTTAATATCTAACTCCCCTCGGTAAAATGACAAATGGTGATTGGGATTCTCATGTCTACCAGGGTAACTGTGGGTTCCAAAATAGGACCATGCTAAAGCCCTAGGTAACCATAAGGATGATTGTGGCCAAGGGTTTGGCTTTCCAATACTTACACGCTCATAAGCCCAAATTTGTAACAACGTAACACAACCATTAATGTATTTAACTCCTTTCCTAGTAGCAGTATATAAAGATCTGTACAAATATGCTAACACTGCCACGCCCCAAGAGTAAGTTACACAATCTTCAGCGTTGGCAATAAAAGACATATATCGTGGGTGCACACTATTTCTATTCCTATTAGGGAATAATATTGCCCCGTACAACCACAACATGTATGCCTTTGTGTGTCGTCCTACAACATCTTTACTTGCATTCTCGGGAAAATTATTAAAATGTTCGTGCAACCACACTAATGAAATTGCACTGCGTTTTTTTGAACTAAAATATTCACCAGCTAATTTATCTCCAAAACAATCCCTAAAATAATTCAAATTGGTGACAGCAAGGGGATCCGTTAGGGGCTTTCCCACCACCGGTAACCCAAAAATAAAGTGAACATCCTCTAACGTGATTGTTATTTCTCCACAGTTTAAATGAAAAGTATTGGTCTCCGGGCGCCATCTCTCTACTAAGGCAGATATCAGACCAAGATCAGTTTGGTGTACAACACCTTGATAACAAAATACTCCAAATCCACATTTATCTAAAAGGATTTTTTGTTCTTTTGTCAAAGCCCACTGATTATATTTCTGATCAGTATATTGACCGGAGCTTAGTTTTCCCCTATCTCTCCCATGATATATGTCATCTGATACATGATCTTGTTGATCATGTAGAACACTTGGATCAATTGGCCCATATTCCCAACTATCCATCTTTTACCTAAAAAAATACATCAATTCCGTATTAGTATTAAGATGCATGACAAAATCAAGTTGAAAGTAACATGCTGCAAAATGACAGTAATAACAATACACACTAACATGCATTAAAAACTGAACAACATGCATGTAATAATAACATGCATGTATATAATGTAATAATATTAACATGCATTAAAAACTAGTAAAAACAGAAACTATTAAAAACAAAAACAATAAGAAGAAAAATAAATTAAAACAATAAGTGAACAATTGAGTACAATGGAATAAAATAAAAACAATGACCACCCGGCCGGTACAGCCTGTCCCGGCTGACAGCTGTCCTTTAAAAAAAATTTGGGTATGCCAAATTTGTTGGCTGCTAAACAGAATCGAACCCGTGACCTCAAGCACTAATCCCTCGTCATATGACCACCCGAGCACCACGGGCTTAGCTGCTAATTTCTACCAAGGATATATCTTTATAGTAAAACTTCACCATCCCCCAAAATCTATTAATTAGATTTTTTAAAATAGAAATAAGTTAATATCTATATTTATTATTATCCCCTCTAATATTTTTTCTTATTTTTGTAAAAATATGTCCAATTAGTCTAATTAATATATTAAAAATAAAATTACTTTTTAATAAAATATAAAGTGATCATTATAAATCTTGCATTATTTTGTTGTTATTATACGAAATAAATACATGCATGGTATTATATCCCCTTTAATTCAGTAATAACATGCAGTGATCAAAAATAACAACAGAAACTATTAAAAATTGAACAAATAACAATAAATAAAAACTTACTTGTTGAAGTTTTTTGCTCCTCTCTTCCGAAATACTCCCTCTCAACTCTCTGTTATTTTTATTTTATCTAGCTTGGCAAGTGAACTTTAGTTTGAACAACATATGTTCTCAATAGACGTTTAAATAAGGTGAGTAAGTCCGGTACATGAATTATTTTAGGACCAAATTCAAACATTAATACTGTTATGGGTCACAACTTTTTATATTACCGAGCTTGCAGGTGTTCTTTCCCGAGGCGATGTGGCAGAAAAAGTAGTCAAACATGGCAGAAAAAGTTTTGTTGTTTTGTTTTGTTTCTTTTATTATATTATTAAAACCAACCTGCCGGCCGGTAGAGGCTATAACGGCTTATAAGAAATTTTTTATTATTATTAATAAAACCGTTCGGCCGGTACAGGCTATAACGGCTTGCAAATGGAAATTTTTATTGCTACTAAATAGACTCGAACCCGTGACCTCAAGCACCAATCCCTCGTCATATGACCACCCGAGCACCACGGGCCTAGCTGTTCTAATTTGCCTTGAATTTGTATATATCTTAAAACAATTCACTTCCCCCCAAATTAAAATTCTCAATATTTTATTATTATTATTATTATTATTATTATTATTATTATATTATTACGAATTGAGTATAAAGCCGTTCCATATTGTACTGGCTTATGTACTTTTTTATTATTTTATTACCATTATTATTATTATTATTATAAAGCTGTATCGGCTGGTCTTTTTACCTTTAAATATTGTCGGAGAAGCTGCTATTTTCTCAAGTTATCTTCTTATCCTTCCATAGAATTTTCTCTTTTCACCTCTACTCATAATTTGTTTCATCTGGTTGCCCACTTTCACTTCAAAAAATCAAGTTGAAGTTCTGATCGAGCAAAATTCATCACTATTATTCACAAGTAAGTTTTTAAAAATGTCATATAATACATCTGAATTTGTTAGTGAAGTTGAAAGTAATAAATCTGATATTGTTCCGTACGTTGGTCAATTATTTTGTACGTTGGAAGATGTTGAATATTTTTATAGATCGTATGCTCGCAAAAATGGATTTGAGATTAGAATTGCAACTAGTCATAAACATGCTAATACGAATGATATCAGATCTAGGCAATATGTGTGTAAGAAAGCGGTACACCAATTGTTGGCAAGAGTTTACCTGATGATGAAGATAGTTGTAATAAAATAACTAGACAGAGAGACTCTATAGGACGAACAATGTGCAAAGCTAGAATATATGTTGTCCACAATAAGAAAGAAGACAATTGGCGTATATCTACTGTTGAATTAGAGCACAATCATCAATTAGTGACCCCCACCAAAGTAGATTTGATCGAGACTCACAGAAATATTACTCCTGTTGCAAGAAATTTAATTGACACTTTAAATAAGTCTGGTATTGGTCCTAGTAAGATGATGAATGTTTTCAGCACAATGGGAGGTGGGTTGCAAAATGTTCCTTTCTCTACTGCTAATGTTGAGAATGTGGTGCGAGATTTAAGGCGTGATTCTGCAGATAAAAATGATGCACAAGCTGCTGTCAATCATTTGAACAAACTTGCATCCGGAAGTGCCAGCAGATTTTTTTTCGAGTGAAACCTGGTGAAAACAACCGCATAGCTTGTAGTTTGTGGGTTGATGCCCGATCAAGGTTTATGTATCAACGGTTCGGAGATGTTGTGACATTTGATAGTACATACCGGACAAATAAGTATGGCATGCCGTTTGTTCGATTTGCCGGGGTCAACCACCATTATCATTCTATATTGTTTGGATTTGCACTGTTACGAGACGAAACAGAGGACACTTTCGTTTGGGTTTTACAGACATGGCTTGAAGCCATGGACTACAAGGCACCTACAACCATCATCACTGATCAAGACAGAGCCATGAGTAATGCTATTGCTACGTTACTTCCAACTAGTCATCATTTATTGTGTTCTTGGCATATTAGCAATAAATTTCCTGAAAAATTGCATCATGTTTATTATGCGCACCCATCGTTCAAAAATCATTTTAACAACTGTGTGTATAACTCATTGTCCATCGAGGAATTTGAAAAGCGTTGGCATATTCTGATAAGTTCCTATGAATTGTATACTAATGAATGGCTTGGAAGTTTGTATGATATACGACAGAAATGGATTCCAGCATATACAAAGAGATATTTTGTCGCAGGAATGACTACCACTGGAAGAAGCGAGAGCATGAATGCCTTTTTTGATGAGTATGTTAATGCATCAACAGGTATGCTATGTTTTGTACTGCAGAGTCAAAAGGCTGTAGAAAGACAGTTTATCAGGGAGAGGAAGGCCGACTACATAACAAAACATCGTAAAAGGATTATGGTACTCGGTTCATCTTTAGAAGTTCATGCTGCACAAGTGTACACAAAAGAGATGTTTAGACGTTTCCAACGTCAATTCATCGATTCCATGAAATACAATGTTCATAAACTTAGTGAGATGTGTGTCACTGATACTAAGGTTTATGCACTGTATAATGCAGATGCAACTGAAAGTGGTGGAAGATATAAAGAAGTTGTCAACAATCGACAACTGGGATCGGTAACATGTAACTGCCAAATGTTTTCTCACTCTGGTGAATTATGCAGGCACATCTTGAGATATTTCATAGCAAAGAGTATTTCACAAATACCGACCGACATGATCCTTCATCGGTGGACAAGAGACGCGAACAAAAGCAATGGTGAAGACTTACTCTTTAACTCCACATCTGCTTACTTCGAACAAAATCAAGCAATACGCTATAATCATTTGATGGCTGATTACCAGGAGTTAGCGAGCAAAGCGACTTGCTCAGTCTAAGGTTACAAAACTGTTCTTAAACTGAATGCACTAGGAAAAGAGTTGGTTGACCAGTATGATCCGGATGAGAATATTACTGAACTGGCAGATGATGACATTGATTGCATAGTTGGAGATCCAAATCATGATATGAGATACGATAATGACGATGAAGATGCAGAGGTGGAAGAAGAAGAAGAGTTTTTGCCGCCTAATATTTCTCAAACAAAGGGCCACAAAAAATAATCTAGATTCAAGAGTGCACTCGAGAAAATCATTCCATCTAAGACTCATCGAAAATGTGCAATTTGTGGCTTTGAAACCGACCACGATAAGCGAAATCACTATCGAGTGCTAGGGATTCCTGAGCCAAAAAAATAGGCGTCGGTTGTATTAATCATTCTATGTTTTTTTTATTTTATGAAAATGAACATGTAATATGTATTATTCCTCTTAATGTTATGCAGTACTAGTATTGGTATAATCTGTACTTATAATATTCATAATCACATTATTATTATTATAATAATACTTCACTACATTTATCAATTCGATAATCACATTATTATTATACTTCACTAGTTTTATTAATGTATAAAATCATTTCTTAATAATAAAATCATTGTTTAATATATCAAAAATATATCAATTATCAAAAATGTATCAAAAATGTATCAAATGTATCAAATATATCAAAAATATATCAAAAATGTATCAAATGTATAAAATATATCAAAAATATATCAAAAATATATCAAATGTATCAAAATTGTATCAAATGTATCAAAAATATATCAAAAATATATCAAATGTATCAAATATATCAAAAATGTATCAAAATTGTATCAAAAATATATCAAAAATTTATCAAATGTATCAAAAATATATCAAAAATGTATCAATTATCAAAAATATATCAAAAATATATCAAAAAATGTATCAAAAATATATCAAAAATATATCAAAAAATGTATCAAATGTATAAAATCATTTTTTAATAATAAAATCATTGCTTAATATATAAAATCATTACTAATAATCGTTGCTTAATAAATATAGATATTAACTTATTTCTAAATATCAAACCCCCATATGTATTATATAGACTTGTTAATAATAATAAATCGTAATATAATAATAATGCAAGAATATAGATTTTGGGGGATGGTGAAGTTTTAATATAAAGACATATCCTTGGCTGAAATTAACAGCTAGGCCCGTGGTGCTCGGGTGGTCATATGACGTGTGCTTGGAGTTTGAGGTTGCGAGTTCGAGTCTGTTTAGCAGCGAGTTGCTTGAATAAAATATTTTTTTTTATTTTTTTAATACAAGCCGTGACAAGCTATACCGGCCGGTTTTTTTTTTCAATTTTTTAATACCAGCCATATGAGCCTGTACCGGCCGGAAAAAATAAAAAAAAATTAAAAAAAAATGTACCACTACAAACTCTTACGGTTGTTTAAAAAAAAAATTATACAACCGGGACAAGCTCTTACGGCTGTTAAAAAAAAAATTCAACCGGGACAAGCTCTTACGGCTGTTAAAAAAAATAGGATATTATTTTTTATTTGAATTATAATTCTTTATTTGTTATTAAATGAAAGAGTTATAAAGAATAACAAATATTTTATAAAGAATAGCAAGCCGGAAGAGGTTGTGCCAGTTTGGATTGTTTTTAACAGCCGTAAGAGCTTGTTTCGGTTGAATTTTTTTTCTTTTTTTTTAACAGCCGTAAGAGCTTGTAACGGCTGGGAGTATTTTATATTTTTTTAAGTTTACGTAATGTGCTGAGTCATGACTATTAATGGTGAAATGCTTAAAAATAAAAATAAAACTGACAACATGTTGACTATGTGGGGTCCTCATATTAAAATAAAAGCCAGTATAAGTTGTGCCAGCTGGGATATATTTATGTTTCATCTCAGCCTTCCAATAAGTTTATCAACGGTACAAAAAGGGGGTGTTGCACAGTACTCACAGCAACCGGTTGCTATGGAAGGGCTCCCACACACACACACACACATATATATATATATATATATATATATATATATATATATATATATTATATTTTAAAAAGTATTTAGCCATGAAATTTATAATTAGAATTGGTAAATTAAATTGAAGTTATGCATATTAATTTAAATTAATTAATTTTGCCGACATAGTTATAAAAGTTTTTAATAATAAATTTAATAGTATTATGTTATTAATTAATGATTAGATTGTAATAAAATCTTATTAAATTGTTTAAATTGAACGGAAGGAATTTAAAAAGTTATATTTAGAATTTAAATTTTGGAGTATTACAATAATTTTAATTTTGGAGAATTTAAATTTTTTCCGGGTATTACAATAATTGAATAAAAAAACGTGAGATACTATGCAACAATTACTGAAGCAATAATTGAACAAAACTGAGTGACTTCTCACGTAAGCGTCAATAATCAATACTGTGTGCTACTATGCAACCACGCGTATTACTGTACTTTTACTACCGAGTAGTTCAACAGTTTTAATGGTAAAACTTCCTCCGTTATTTTCATAAAAATATTTTTGTCATTTTTTCAATCCGACAATAATTCCATTGTGGGGTCCACCAATGATTGTACCGTCGTACCAATATTCCTTGTTAAAACGAATATTCCCCAACCAATCGAATATTATTTAACAACTTGCTTACTTTGTAAAATTTATAAATATTACCCACAACTATAACATTATATCAAATTCATACCATAATATTAAAAAAAATATTTTAAGAAATTTAAATATTTATTCATAAAATTTGGGGTCTCACAATCTCCCCTCCTTATGAAATTTTGCCCTCGAAATTTACGTACGTACCTGGTATGCCGAAGAGATGAGGATACCTTGACTTCATTTCAGATTCTAACTCTTGAGGTATAACCTTTGAGCGTCGAATATGATCATTCTTATCCAAGATTTTAACATGTATCTCATAATACGTTAAATCTTCCACTATCTTGTTCGGTTCTAAATCAATAATGTGGTTCAGGTCGTCCACATATTTACGTAACATCGGTACGTGATAAATGTTATAAACACGCAACATACTTGGCAGTAAAATAAGTCTATAGGCCACAGTTCCTACTCGATCAAGGATTTCAAATAGACCAATAAAATTGAGGGTTGAGATAACGCCTTCTTGAACCTTCTTTTTCACATTCATCAGCTCCAGATGTGTAGTTTAAGCGACTTTAACTTTATCAATTAAAGTCGATTCTACTCATATATTCGTTATCTTCGCGTGGGTCCCTAGAGTCTTTAACTCTATCTTCATCATTTGTAAGTTATACGAAATGGGTTTTTTGTGTTAACAACATCACACTCATAAACGCATATGATCTTCTACTCAACGCATCAGCTACCACGTTCGCTCTTCCACAATGATATTGAATGGTATAGTCGTAATCTTCAACAGCTCGAGCTAACGCCCTTGGCGCATTATAAGTTTATTTTGGTTGAAGAAATATTTAAGGGTTTTAGAAATGGGTTTTGTACTGGGGTTGTGACGCCCCAATAATAGGTATACAACACCCATTCTGAGTCGCCAAAATACATGGTACAGAAAAAACTACAACTTTATTAATACAATTGTCGTGCAAAATACGACAACACATAAACTGTGAGTTTAAATACAAATATTGTGTTCTAGACAATATCCACACTCAAATAAGTCCTCAGTACAATTATTGATTTATTATTTTACAAAAATAGTGAGGACTACTAAAACAACTCTCTAGAACCATCATTCCACACCCCGACTAGAACTCGCTACATTCTCGCCTCCTAAGAAGAAAAATGGAACAAAAAGGAAAAGGGTGAGCTCAACTAGCCCAGTAAAGAATATTATGACTAAGATAATATTGAACAAATTATCGTTAGTCTTCAACAAGGAAAAATCTGATAACATACAATAGACAACAAGTTTCAGATCAATATTTACAGTGGAAATTGTAAGACCCCAACTTTTATAAATAAAGATGAATTTTCTATAATTATCATTTTTGAATATTATAGAATAAATTTGATATAATGTTATAGTTGTGGGTAGTATTTATAAATCTGGCAAAGTATGTAAGTTGTTGTATTATATTAGATTGGTCGGAGAATATTTGTTTTAGCAGGGAATATTCGTACAACGACGTAATCATTGGTGGACCCCATAATGGAATAATTATCGGATTGAGAAAACAACAAAAATATTTTATGAAATAGCAGCGGAAGTTTTACCGTTAATACTGTTGAACTACTCGGTAGTAAAAGTACAGTAATACACGTTGTTTCACAGTAGCATGGTATTAATGCTTACATGAGAAGTCACTCAATTTTATTTAATTATTGCTACAGTAATTGATGCATAGTATCTCACGTTATTTGATTCAATTATTGTCAATATTTTATATAGTATTAAATCAATAATTGAGATGACAGAGTTGTTAATATTATTATTTGCAATATTAACGATGTCTAGAAGTTCTGCCAAGGAGAAGTTTGGTCACCTAATTGCGCGCCAATAGAGAGAAATCCTTATTGGAAAGCCCCCTCTTTCTTGGGAACGACCTGGTCGATTAATATTGTGAATTATAATAAAAGTGATAAATGTTGTTAAAATTATTAATGTGATTTTTATGAGATATTTATGTAAGTTTTGCTTATTTTATGAACCCCCATTTACCCATTTTTCAAAATAATCGATAGAAATTATTTAAAGATGGGGCCCACATGTGAGGGCCTCATGTGGGGCCCATATGTGTTGAAAAACTGATTTTAGAAATGGGGGTGGGAGAGAGTTACGTATAAGGGAGGGAGTTTATATATATAAGATTGTGATGTGTGTGTATATATATAATATAATATGTGTGAGTGGAAAGTGGTGGGAGAAAAGAAAGAGTGAAAGTGATATGTGTGTGTGGGTGATTATGAAAGGGTGTTTATATGTATATAATATAGATATAACATGTGGGTATATATATATATATATATATATATATATATAAAAATATGTATTATATTTTGTCTTGCCTTGTTATGATTGGTTGAAGGTTTGACAATTTGCATATGTAGTATCAAAATTTTCATCCGTGAGTCTTTGAATTATTTCATTCGTGAAGAAATCCTTACACAGTGCCTTTCCATTCTCCTATAAATAGAAGCTCATTCCTTCATTATTTCTTACAAATTCACTGAAACTCTAGAGAGAGAAACAATAGAGAGAAAGAAGAAAAGTATTCTGCTACTTCACTACTCCTATATCCAGTTTCTTTTACGGTAAGGGGTATTTTTTTTTCATATTCATGAAGAGAACTTATGTTATTCCATTCTTTATTATTCTTTTGGAATAACCTGTATACGCGTTCTACCTTATACTTGGTGAAATTCTTCTGTTATTCCATTATTTATTATTCTGTTGGAATATCTTGTTTGTGCGTTTTACGCCGGACCTGGTTTTGTCTTTATTATTCTGTTGGAATATCCTGTCTGTGCATTTTACGCCGGACCTAGTTCCATCTTTATTATTCTATTGGAATATCCTGTATGTGCGTTTTACGCCGAATCTGGTTCCGTCTTTATTATTCTGTTAGAACATCCTGTCGGTGCGAATTTCGCCTGGCCTGGTTCCGTTATTTATTATTCTATTGGAATAACCTGTCTATGCGAAGTACCGCATGCATGGTGATTTCTTTTGTTATTTCATTCTTTATTATACTCAGTTGGTTAAAGTTTTGACTTCTATACTCCATGAAATTAGTGAAATATCCTTGATATTTGCGCTTCATCCAGTATCTTTTCATGGAAATATTCTTCTGAGCATTCTTGAATTTTACTCTACAAAGAAGTTTCATGTTGACAATTTGGACGTTATTAGTTCCTGAATAAATTAATTCTTGAACTTGTTTTATTGAATTCTTATAACATTATCATCATCCTCATGTTTATATTTTTTTGAAAGTCATCTGTGGCCTGTAGTGCATAGATTGACTTGGTATGATTATGACCCGTGATTATTCGTTATAATCATGACCTTAATGTTACAAATGATGTGGTAAAAGTCATCATTGGCCTGAAGTGCATTGATGGACAGTTGTTGGCATGATCATGACCATTGATGAATACACGAATATCCTTGGCCCGTAGTGCATGGATAATTTATGGTCGTGACCCTAATAAATATCCTTGGCCGTAGTATAGGGATGATGTGGATTATTTATTAAGCTGAGTCTCAGCGATAAAAAGTGATGAAAAACCTTTTTAAATCATAAAAGATAGTAGATTTTATTCTCTACTTGACTCTTTTAATGTATTGCTTGTTCCGCTGTAGTTAAACTTGATGTCTATTATATTTTATCAGTTTAACATTGTTGAAGACTAATGATAATTTATTCTGCATTATCTTAGTCATAATATTTCTTACTGGGCTAGTTGAGCTCACCCTTTCTTTCACCGTTCTCTTTAGGAAATGAGAACGTAGCAGGGACTAGTCGGGGAACGAACTGACGGTCCAGATGATAGTATTAGTAGTCCTTACTATTCTGTAAAATAGTGTAATAATAAATGTATTGAGGACTTATTTTGAGTTTGTATATTGTCTAGAAGACAATGATTGTATTAAAACTCACAGCTCATGTTGTACATTTAAGTTTGTATATGAATTTTGTACCATGTATTTGACGACTCAGAATAGGTGATGTATACCTATTTTGGGGGGGGGGGGTCACAATTGGTATCAAAGCTTAGGGATATGATCCATGGCTGAGATGTGAGATAAGAACTAGGAGGGGAGAGACAGGGAATTCCTTCGCTAGTATGACCTACCTAAGTTTATTTGGTATTTAATTGGTCGGTCAGAGTATAGGGATAATATGTGATATGTTAATTAACCCTTGTTTTGTGGCAGTATTTGAAAATGGCATCCGAGAATGTTGAGAACATCAATGGAGCACAGGAGACTGTTGAGTCTCCACAGATCAATAACTAGGACAATGTACATTATGAAGGCAACAATCCTCATGCAAACAACAACACTGACCAAATAATGAACGATGGAATGTTCCGAGGCCTCATGCAATTCATGCAACATCAGGCGAGAGCGGTTCCTGTCCAAAATGTAGGAGGAAACACTGGCAACTCTCGAACGGTCACCGCCAAACAGTTCAAGGAGCTGGGACCACCGGAGTTTTTTGGAGAGCCAAAATCACTTAAGGCGAAGACGTGGATAAAATAAATCAACAAGATATTTGATGTCTTGGGTTGCTCCGAGGAGCAAAAGGTTCCCTTTGCCACCTTTATGTTGTTGGCAGAGGAAGATTACTGGTGGGAATCTGTAAAGCGTACTCAACCTGCCGCACTGAAGATGTCTTGGGAGAAGTTTCAAGAACTGTTCAACGACAAGTACTTTTCTGAAAGTATTCGTCACATGAAAGAGATAGAGTTCATTAAACTGGAGCAAAACAACATGACCGTATCGTAGTACAAAGCCAAGTTTGTCGAGTTGTCCTGGTTTGCGTCCCATTTGGTTGATAGTGAGGAGAGAATGACGTGAATATTTCTAAGAGGTTTGAAACCCGAGATACGTCAATATCTTATCTCTCATAAACTATGTTTGTATTCAGATGTTGTTAATAGGGCTTAGTTATTGGAGCGCGATAATGAGTCAACCCAACCAAAAGAGAGCACCTGGCAAAATGATAATACCAGTGATAACAGTCATTAAAGCGGTACCTTGAACTGTTGTGGGCAGTTTGTGCTGATATGTCCCTCTTTCCCGCATTTATAGCATATGATCGGTGGTCGTTCTCCTTCCTTAGAACCAGTTGCTGCTGGTGCTGGCGTCTTCACATAGTCATTGTTAAATCTTCTCTTTTTAAAATCTCCCCCCGACTCGCTTCTTCTATTTTCATGGCCATGATTACCACCAGAGTGGTTACCATTTTTGTCCGTATTTTTCTTTCTCCGCTGGTTATCGTTGTTCTGATGACTACTGTCACCGGTATGATCCTGGTTGTGGTCCCTCTGTTGAACGTACTCGTTATCTCGCTCTAATATATGAGCCCTGTTAACAACATCTGAATAGAGAGAAAATTTATGAGAAATGAGATATTGACATATGTCGGGTTTCAAACCTCTCAGAAACATCTGCGTCATACGTTCCTCATTCTCCACCAAATGAGGTGCAAACCTGGATAACTCTGCAAACTTCACCACGTACTGGGACACCGTCATATTATTTTGTTCTAATCTAATAAACTCCATTTCCTTCATATGACGAATACTTTCAAGAAAGTGCCTTAATCGGATCTGGCTTTCCCCAGAATTCTGGTGGTCCCAACTCTTTGAATTGCTTGGCTGTGACAAACCGTGCGTTGTTATCATTTCTACCTGTATTTTGTGCACGAGTCTCCCTCGTCTAATTTTACATGAACTGTAAAAAACTTCTAAACATCCCGTCGTTCATCATCTACTCAGTGGTGTTGTTCACAGGAGGAATATTGCCAGCCTGTTGCACGTTCTCCTCGTTGGTGAATAAAGGTGTCTCCATGGTCTCATTTGTTCCACTGTTAATATTCTCAGTTGTCATTCTAAAATACTGCCATAAAATAAGGGTTAATTAAGGAAATCAGCATATCACATAATATCCCTATATACTGACCAACTAACAAATAAGCTTAGGTAGGATACACTAGCAAAGGATTTACTCGTCTCTCTCCTCCTAGTTTTATTCTCTGATCTCTACCAAAATTCATATCCCTAAGCTCTGATACCAACTGTGACGCCCCCAAAATAGGTATACAACACCCATTCTGAGTCGACAAAATACATGGTACAGAAAAAACTATAACTTTATTAATACAATTATCGTGCAAAATACGACAACACATAAACTGTGAGTTTAAATACAAATATTTTCTTCTAGATAATATCCACACTCAAATAAGTCCTCATTACAATTATTGATATATTATTTTACAAAAATGGTGAGGACTACTAAAACAACTCTCTAGAACCATCATTCCATACCCCGACTAGAACTCGCTACATTCTCGCCTCCTGAGAAGAAAAATGGAACAAAAAGGAAAAGGGTGAGCTCAAGTAGCCCAGTAAAGAATATTATGACTAATATGATATAGAATAAATTATCGTTAGTCTTCAACAGGGAAAAATCAGATAAAATACAATAGACAACAAGTTTCAGATCAATATTTGCAGCGAAAATAATAATTCATAGATGAGTTACGTAGAGAATGAAATCTACTATTATCTATGAATTTAAAAGTCCATCATCAATATTTTATCCCTGTAACATCAATCAATATTCATCTTGAATCACATATTCATCTTTGTACTACAGGCCAAAGATATTCATCAGTCGGTCATGTTCATCTCAACACCTATACATCTTTGCACTACAGGCTGAAGATATTCAGTAATATCATCATTTAGGACTGAGGATGATGAAAAATATTTTAAAGGAAACGAATCCAGTGAAACAAAAGAACAGATATTAAGAATTCGTACTTTAAACAATCCAAGTTCAAAAATACTTCATAGATAACCATAGTGAAGTAAAATTCAAGAATGATCAAAATATGGATACAATCAAAGCTAGTATCCATAATCGATATTTTGGACAAAAAATGAAAATTTAATTTTTCTTTGAATAGTGTCATATACGTGAATAGTGCCGTATACATGAATAGTAACCCCGACACTAAAAGACAAGAATTTCACAAGAAAAATCTTACCAATAATCCGGCATAATGATATTAGAAGAAATAATATCATTTAAAAAAAATAACATCCCTTACCTCGAAAAGAATAGTACTTCTAGCTGGAATATCAGATATAACGCTGAAGGAATTTGCACCATATAGCATCACTCAAAGGATCAAAATATTCATAAGAATACGCTCGATAATATAGAGAGATAAAACTTCAGTTTCTGGTGTGTTTTTTAATTCTAACCTAAGCACCCTATTTATAGGAAATTGCTTAGAACACCAAAGTAGAAAATTTATTTAAATTCTTACGCACACCTTGAATAACTGAATTCAGCCATGTTTAATAATAAGTGAGCCCACCAAACACATCAAAAACGTTTTTCTTTTAAAACAAATTTAAAACTTTAAAAAAATAATTATTTCGGAACTTCAGAACTTCAATAATTCATAATAAATAGCCCTTTTAACAGAAAAATTCGAATCTTATATCCATTCCATAGGAAATTCCATTCTCTACAACTTTACAGAAGGAAATTTTTCCAAATTCCAAACAGAAATTGACCTAAATCCACATACGGACGATTTTACAAGCTATAATCAAATTTCTGTCAAAAAATGGGGTCCGCCGACATGTTTAATATGTTTTAAATATTTTCATTAACAAAAATACTCCTCCTCCTCATATACTCATATATCTAACATTCATTGTAAAAATATTACCATTATTATATTATTAAAATATAATAATATATTTATTGAATTATTTTATTAGAAAAGATAAAATATCAATTTTCAACAATTGTCACTTTAAAATTTTCTCCATCTATATCCGCATAAAATGAATATTTTCCTTATCATATAAATCAATAATTAATTATTCACAAATAATATTACAGAATCACAATATCGACAACCAGGCCGTTCCCAGGAAAGAGGGGGCTTTCCAATAAGGATTTCCCCTTACTGGCGCGCAATTAGGTGACCAAACCTCTCCTTAGACAGAACTTTTTAGACATTGCCAATAATTTTATCTAATAATATTATTCAAATAATATGAATTATTAATTTGATAATAAAAATACTGTGTAGTGACAATTATCTAAACAACAATAATATAAAATATGAACGTAGCAATTATTGAATCAATAAAATAAAATATTAAACAGTAACTACTGTTACAATTATTGAGTAGTGCCTTCTTACGTAAGAATCAATAATTGGTGCAATACCGTGTGCTACTGTGTTCTAACCACCAGGTATTCCAACAGTATTAACGGTAACAACTACGCCGTTATTTATAAACAACTTATACTTGTCATTTTCTTCATTCAATCGCTTTCCGTTATGGGGCCCACATAAGGCTGAGCCATCGTACGAATATTCCCTGACAGTAAGAATATTCCACGACCAAATGAATATTCCCCGACAACAATGAATATTTTATAACCACTTGCTTATTTGAAATATTTACGCATTTTACCCATAACTAACCACATTAATCAAATCAACCCTTACTATTTTCAAAATAATAAATAGAGGAAATTTAATTTCATTTATAATAAGTTGGGGTCTTACAGGGGTCAATACAAAATTCAATTTCACGCACTAGGGGTAGGTTAAAAAGTCTTCAAGAATACGCCAGGAAATTTATTAACAATAGAAATATCATTCAAAACTGTGACTCTCATCCCAAGACTTGGATAGCACGTCACATTGATACCTATCAACTTGCCATCGTTATTCATGACGTCCGCTACGGATATTCTGGCTTCGGTGTATTCCAAGACTATGAAGTCACCATCGAAAGGATCGAGGCTCTTTACTTATGACTTGATATGACAATGATTGACTTTAGTGGTTTGGTTGCTTGAATTCGTATAACAGGTTGGTTAGGAATATGAATGCTAACAACCTTACGAAAAGCTTGATGAGTAGTTAATCAATCGACTCCTAAAATCACATCAAAGGTAAGTATTTTCAAAGAGATAAGATCGACAGGTAACATGAAAGTGTCGATTTGAATCAAATAAGATTTATAAACAGTGGAAGTAACGAAGTTTTTTCCTAACGGAGTTTTAAAAGATAAGTCAAAGTCTAATTTCTCAGGAGTCAAATTTAAACGTTGAGTAAAAGCAAGAGAAATAAAAGAATAGGTAGCACCGGTATCGAATAAGGTATAGACTTCGTAAGCGTTTATGATTAACTTACCCGTGATAACTTCGTTCGGGTTCCTCGATAAATGCTCTCACTTAAACTACTGGTTTTGACTTGTCCGAGACATCCTTTGGCATCACTATCCCAGCTGGAGTTGACTTCACTACACGACAAAATCGAGCTAGGTAACCTTCTCTTCTGCAATTGAAACACGTTTTGCATTGTTGCGTACAGTTTAGACGGATGTGTCCCTCCTGTCCGCATTTGAAACATACGACCGGTGGTCATTTTTCTCCCCTAGAATTTGTTGCTGGTGTTGGTGTTGCTGCCAACATCTTCCCATCATCATTAAATCTTCTATTCTTGAATTTTCCACTTCTATTATCTTTGCCATGATTACCACCGAAGTGGTTACCATTCTTGGCATGATAATTTCCCCCACGATGGTTATCATTGTTTCGATGGCCATTGCCACCGATATGATTATTATCGTGTTGCTGGTCATTACCTTTTGGTTGTGCTAATTCATTATCACGCTCTAATAACGGAGCCCTATTCACAACATCTGAATATAAATACAGTTTATAAGAAATGAGGTATTGACGTATATCGGGTTTCAAACCTCTTTGAAACATTCACGTCATTCGCTCCTTATTATCGACTAAATGGGATGCGAACCGGGATAACTCAGTAAATTTAGCCTCATATTGCGACACGGTCATATTGTTTTGCTCCAACTTGATAAACTCCACCTCCTTCATGTGACGAATACTTTCGGGAAAGTACTTGTCGTTGAACAGCTCTTGGAACTTCTCCCAAGACATCTTGAGTGCTTCAGGCTGGGTACGTTTTACAGATTCCCACCAGTAATCTGCCTCTTCACGCAACATAAAGGTGGCAAAGGGAACCTTTGGCTCCTCGGAACATCCCAAGACATCAAATATCTTGGTGATCTGCTTTAACCACGTCTCTTCCTTAAGTGGTTCTGGCTTTCCTAAAAACTCCGGTGGTCCCAGCTCCTTGAACTGCTTAGCAGTAACTGACCGTGGGTTGCCATTATTTCCACCTATATTTTGAACATGAGTCTCTCTTACCTGATGTTGCATGAATTGCATAAAGCCTCTGAACATTCCATCGTTCATCATCTGGTCAGTGTTGTTGTTTGCCCGAGGATTGTCGCCTTTCTAATGCACATTGTCCTGCTTATTGATCTGTGGAGACTCAACGGTCTCATGTGCTCCATTGTTATTCTTAACATTCTCAGATGCCATTTTACTGTCACAAAATAAGGGTTAATTAACATATCACATATTATCCCTACACTCTGACCGACCAATTAAATACTAAATAAACTTACGTAGGTCATACTAGCGAAGGAATTCCCTGTCTCTCCCTTCCTAGTTCTTGTCTCACATCTCAGCCAGAGATCATATCCCTAAGCTTTGATACCAACTGTGACGCCCCCAAAATAGGTATACATCACCTATTCTGAGTCGCCAAATACATGGTACAGAATACAAATACAATCTTAAATATACAACATGAGCTGTGAGTTTTAATATAAATATTGTCTTCTATACAGTATTCAAACTCAAAATAAGTCCTCAATACATTTATTGTCACACTATTTCATAGAATAGTGAGGACTACTAATGCTATCATCTGGACCGTCACTCCGTTCCCCGACTAGTCCCTGCTACATTTTCATTTCCTGAAGAGAACAATGAAAGTAAAAGGGTGAGCTCAACTAGCCCAGTAAGAAATATTATGACTAAGATAATACATAATAAATTATCGTTAGCCTTCAACAATGTTAAACTAATACAATATAACAAACATCAAGTTTAACTGCAGCGGAACAAGCAATCCATTAAAAGAGTCAAGTAGACAATAAAATCTACTATCTTTTATGATTTAAAAGGTTTTTCATCACTTTTATCTCTGGGACTCGGCTTAATAAATAATCCACATCATCCCTGCACTACGGCCAAGGATATTCATTAGTATCACAACCACAAATTATCCATGCACTACGGGCCAAGGATATTCGTGTATTCATCAATGGTCATGATCATGCCATAAAACGATTCATCTTTGCACCCTTGGCCGAAGAGAATCCATAGCCATAATCATACCAAAAACTGGGCATCAATGCACTTCGGGCCAATGTGGACTTTTTCCATATCATTTGTAACATTACGGTCATGATTATACCGAATAATCCCTGGTCATAATCATACCAAGTCCATCTATGCACGTAAGCCAAAGATGACTTTAATCATAATATAAGAATGAGGATGATGACAATGGCATAATAATTCAATAAAACAAGTTCAAGAATAAATTTTAAAGATTTATAAGATAATTTTTCCTGAACTCAAAAACGTCCAAATTGTCAACATGATACTTCTTTGAAGAGTAAAATTCAAGAAAGCTCAGAAGAATATTTTCATGAAAAGATACTAGATGAAGCACAAATATCATGGATATTCCACTAATTTCATGGAGTATAGAAGCCAAAACTTTAACCAACTGAGTATAATAGGATATATATAAAACTCCAAATGGATTTTTGCCCGCCATACGGTAATCCACATAGACAAATCATTTTCATAATTTAATAAGGAATGAATATGAAGGATCATTCACCGTGCATGTGGTAATTCACATAAACAGGTTATTCCAACAGAATAATAAAGAATGGAATAACAAAAGAATTCATCATGCATGCGATAGACCGCACAAACAGGTTATTCCCACAGAATAATAAATAATGGAACCAGGTCATGCGTAAATGCACAGATAGGATATTCCGACAGAATAATAAAGAATGGAATAATAGAAGAATTTCACCATGTATGTAGTACTTCGCATAGACAGGTTATTCCAACATAATAATAAAGAATGGAATAACAGAAGAATTTCACCATGTATGTGGTACTTCGCATAGACAGGTTGTTCCAACATAATAATAAAGAATAGAATAACAGAAGAATTGCATCATGTATGCGGTACTTCGCATAGACAGGTTATTCCAACATAATAATAAAGAATGGAACAACAGCTCTTATGAGTATTTGAAAGAAAATAATTCTCTTCATGAATATGAAAGAAATAATACCCCTTACCTTAGAAGAAACTGGATATAGGAGTAGTGAAGTACGAGAATACTTTTCTTCTTTCTCTCTATAGTTTCTCTCTCTAGAGTTTCAGTGAATTCGTAAGAAATAATGAAGGAATGAGCTTCTATTTATAAGAGAATGAACTGAATAGTAACTAATTCATGAACGGTCCAGATTGATTTACTTTTAAATGGACGGTCCATATTGATTTACTATGCAGTATTAATAAAATATTCTAATAAAACAAAATCTTTTAAATAAAATATAATATATTCTATTTATAATCTAATAAAACGAATAACTTTATAAAAGTATTCTGTTTTATATAAAAAGATTTTATTATGCAAACACTATGCATGCACTATGCATAATAAAATATAATATATTCTATTTATAGTCTAATAAAATAAATAACTTTATAAAACTATCTGTTTTATATAAAAAGATTTTATTATGCAAAATACTATGCATAATAGAATATAATATATTCTATTTATAGTCTAATAAAACAAATAATTTTATAAAAGTATTCTGTTTTATATTAAAAGATTTTCTGTTTTATTACATTAATAATACTAATAAAACAAAATTTATATATATATATATATATATATATATATATATATAAACTTTCGTGACTTCATAAAAAGACACCTCAATATATTTAACAACATTTATCATTATTATAATTCACAATATTAATCGACCAGGTAGTTTCCAAGAAAGAGGGGGCTTTCCAATAAGGATTTCTCCCTATTGGCACGCAATTAGGTGACCAAATCTCTCATTGGCAGAACTTCTAGACATTGTTAATATTGCAAATAATAATATTAATAACTTTGTTATCTCAATTATTGATTTAATAATATATAAAATATCGGCAATAATTGAATCAAATAACGTGAGATACTATGCAACAATTACTGAAGTAATAATTGAACAAAATTGTGTGACTTCTCACGTAAGCATCAATAATCAATACCGTGTGCTACTATGCAACCACGCGTATTACTATACTTTTACTACCGAGTAGTTCAACAGTTTTAACGGTAAAATTTCTGCCATTATTTTCACAAAAATATTTTTGTCATTTTCTCAATCCGACAATAATTCCGTTGTGGGGTCCACCAATGATTGTACTGTCGTACGAATATTCCCTGTTAAAATGAATATTCCCCGACCAATCGAATATTATATAACAACTTGCGTACTTTATAAAATTTATAAATATTACCCACAACTATAACATTATATCAAATTTATACCATAATATTAAAAAAAAATATTTTGAGAAATTTAAATCTTTATTCATAAAATTTGGGGTCTCACAACAAACAATTAATATAAAAATTAAAGCAGTAAAAATTCACGAATTTACAATCTAGGCCCGATTGTTATATATATATATGATTAATATATATTAAAGTAACAAAAGGTCATAGATTAGCAATCCATAACAAGCTGGTAAATATATATACGGTCCGGATCTTAAGCTCATCCCTTATCCAATTCACCTGAGCTCACCCCCCCTTAGCGACGGACCCGACGACGGTACGGTCATTCAACCGTCGTCTATACTTTTAGCGACGCTATATGTGGCGCCCCCAAAATAGGTATACATCACCCATCTTGAGTCGCCAAATATATAGTACAAAATTCAAATACAACTTAATTATACAACAGTCGTGTAAAATATGATAAAACATATGCTGTGAGTTTTAATACAAATATTGTCATCTAGACAATATCCACACTCAATTGAGTCCTTATTACATTTATTATCACACTATTTAACAGAATAGTGAGAACTACTAATGCTATTATCTGGACCGTCACTCCGTTCCCCGACTAGTCCCTGCTACGTTCTCATTTCCTGAAGAGAACAATGAAAGTAAAAGGGTGAGCTCAACTAGCCCAGTAAGAAATATTATGACTAAGATAATACAAAATAAATTATCGTTAGCTTTCAACAGTGTTAAACTGATACAATATAACAAACATCAAGTTTAACTGCAGCGAAACAAGCAATCCATTAAAAGAATCAAGTAAAGAATAAAATCTACTATCTTTAATGATTTAAAAGGTTTTTCATCACTTTTATCGCTGGGACTCAGCTTAATTAATAATCCACATCATCCCTGCACTACAGCCATGGATATTAATTAGTATCACAACCATAAATTATCCATGCACTACGGGCCAAGGATATTCGTGTATTCATCAATTGTCATGATCATGTCAACAACTGTCCATCAATGCACTACGGGCCAATGAGGACTTTTACCACATCATTTGTAACATTACGGTCATGATTATACTGAATAATCCCTGGTCATAATCATACCAAGTCCATCTATGCACTACAGGCCATAGATGACTTTCAACATAATATAAACATGATAATGATGATAATGATATAAGAATTCAATAAAAAAGTTCAAGAATTAATTTATCCAGGAAACAATAACGTCCAAATTGTCAACATGATACTTCTTTGTAGAGTAAAATTCAAGAATGCTTAGAAGAATATTTTCATGAAAAGATACTGGATGAAGCGCAAATATCAAGGATATTCCACCAATTTCATGGAGTATAGAAGTCAAAACTTTAACCAACTGAGTATAATAAAGAATGGGATAACAAAAGAAATCACCAGGCATGCGATAGACCGCACAGATAGGTTATTCCAATAGAATAATAAATAACGTAGCCAGGTCATGCATAAACGCATAGACAGGATATTCCAACAGAATAATAAATAACGGAACAAGGTCAGGTGAAATTCGCACCAACAGGATGTTCCAACAGAATAATAAATAACGAAACCAAGTCATACGTAAATGCACAGACGGGATGTTCTAACAGAATAATAAAGAATGGAATAACAGAAGAATTTCACCATGTATGTGGTACTTCGCATAGACAGATTATTCCAACATAATAATAAAGAATGGAATAACAAAAGAATTTCACCATGTATGTTGTACTTCGCATATATAGGTTATTCCAATATAATAATAAAGAATGGAATAACAGAAGAATTTTACCATGTATGCGGTACTTTGCATAGACAGGTTATTCCAACATAATAATAAAGAATGGAATAACAGAAGAATTTAACCATGTATGCGGTACTTCGCATAGACAGGTTATTCCAACATAATAATAAATAATGGAATAACAGAAAAATTTCACCAAGTATAGGGTAGTCCGCGTATACAAGTTATTCCAACAGAATAATAAAGAATGGAATAACAGAAGTTCTCTTCATGAATACAAAAGAAATAATACCCCTTACAAGTACAACAAATAATATCCCTTACCTTAGAACAGACTGGATATAGGAGTAGTGAAGTAGCAGAATATTTTTCTTCTTTCTCTCTAGAGTTTCAGTGAATTCGTAAGAAATAATGAAGGAATGAGCTTCTATTTATAGGAGAATGAACTGAATAGTAACTAATTCCTGAACGATCTAGATTGATTTACTTTTAAACGGACAGTCCATATTAGTTTACTATAAAATATTCTAATAAAACAAAATCTTTTAAATAAAATATAATATATTTTATTTATAATCTAATAAAACGAATAACTTTATAAAAGTATTCTGTTTTATATAAAAAGATTTTACTATACAAAATACTATGCAGACACTATGCATAATAAAATATAATATATTCTATTTATAGTCTAATAAAATGAATAACTTTATAAAAGTATTCTGTTTTATATAAAAAGATTTTACTATGTAAAACACTATGCATAATAGAATATAATATATTCTATTTATATTCTAATAAAACGAATAACTTTATAAAAGTATTCTGTTTTATATAAAAAGCTTTTCTGTTATATTACATTAATAATACTAATAAAACAAAACTTCATCATCATTATTATAATTCACACTATTAATCGACCAGGTCGTTTCCAAGAAAGAGGGTGCTTTTCAATAAGGATTTCTACCTATTGGCGCTCAATTAGGTGACCAAATCTCTTATTGGCAGAACTTCTAGACATCGTTAATATAGCAAATAATAATATTAATAACGTCGTTGTCTCAATTATTGATTTAATAATATATAAAATATCGACAATAATTGAATCAATTAACGTGAGATACTATGCAACAATTACTGAAGCAATAATTGAATAAAACTGAGTGACTTCTCACGTAAGCATCAATAATCAATACCGTGTGCTACTATACAGCCACGCGTATTTCTGTACTTTTAACATCGGGTGTTTCAACAGTTAACGATAAAACTTCTGCCGTTATTTTCATAAAATATTTTTGTCATTTTCTCAATCCGACAATAATTCCATTGTGGGGTCCACCAATGATTGTGTCGTCTTACGAATATTCCCTGTTAAAACGAATATTTCCTGACCAATCGAATATTATATAACAACTTGCGTACTTTGCAAAATTTATAACTATTACCCACAACTATAACATTATATCAAATTCATTCCATAATATTCAAAATTGATAATTATAGAAAATTCATCTTTATTCACAAAAGTTGGGGTCTTACAATCTCCCCTTATTATGAAATTTCGCCCTCAAAATTAGGGTACGTACCTGGTATGTCGAAGAGGTAAGGATACCTTGATTTCATTTCAGATTCTAACTCCTAGGTCATTTCCTCAACATCGTGGTTCCTCCATAAAACTTTGACTTGAGGTATAACCTTGGAGTGTAGAATATGTTCATTCTTATCCAATATTTGAATAGGAACCTCTTCATAAGTTAAATCTTCCGCTATTTTGTCCGGTTCTAACTCAATAATGTGGTTCGGGTATTTCACATATTTACATAACATGGATATATGAAAAACGTTATGAATACGAGACATACTTGGCGGTAAAGCGAGTCTATAGGCTACAGTCCCTACTCGATCGAGGATTAAAAATGGGCCAATAAATCGAGGATTGAGCTTTCATCTCTTTTTAAATCTCGTAACTCCTTTCCATGGAGCAACACGTAATAATACATGATCTCTAATATCGAATTTCACGTCCTTTCGATGAAGATCAACATAACTTTTTTGTCGGTCTTGTGAGGTTTTTATACGTTGTCGGATCGTTTGAATATTTTTCGTAGTTATACGTACCAACTCCGGTCCCAACAACATTGCTTCACCCACCTCATCCCAGCATACTAGAGAATGATACTTTCTTCCATACAACGCCTCGAATGGATCCATGCCAATACTTGTTTGATAATTGTTGTTGTAAGAAAACTCCACCAATGGTAAGAACTTGTCCCAACTTCCCTTGAAGTCAAGGACACAGAGTCTTAATAAATCTTCAAGAGTTTGAATAGTCCTCTCTGATTGTCCGTTCGTCTGAGGATGATATGCTAAACTAAATCGTAAATTCGTGCCCATAGCTTTTTGTAAACTAACCCAAAATCATGAAGTGAATCTTGGGTCTCGATCAGAAACTATGGATACTGGCATACCATGCAGTCTTACAATCTTGTTTATGTAAATACGAGTAAGATATTCAAGTGTATAAGTTTCTCGTATTGGTAAGAAATGGGCAAACTTGGTCAATCTATCAAAAATGACCCAAATTGCATCTATGCCTTGAGAAACTTTGGGAAGACCAGTAACGAAATCCATGGTAATGTGCTCCCACTTCCAATATGGAATTTCAAGTGGTTGCAATGGACCTTTTGGTACTTGATGCTCTGCCTTGACTCATTGACAAGTTAAACACCTTGAGATAAACAACGCTATCTCTCTCTTCATATTGCCCCACCAAAATGTATGTCGAAGATCATGATACATTTTGGTACTCCCAGGACGGATTGCAAATGGTGTGTTGAGCGCCTCCATCATGATTTTATTCTTTAACTCAGGATCGTTAGGAACACAAAGTCTGGATTTGACTCGAAGTATTCCTTCTTCATTGATTCTTGCTTCCGGCATAGCACCTTCTTGTACTTTCTTCCTCATATGCATCAGCTCCAGGTCTGTAGCTTGAGCAGCTTTAACTTTATCGATTAAAGTTGGTTCTACTCGTATATTTGCCATCATCACGTGGGTCCCTAGAGTCTTTATCTCTATCTCCATCCTTTGTAAGTTATACAAATTGGTCTTCTGCGTTGACAATATCGTACTCGTACCCGCATATGATCTTCTACTCAATGTGTCAGCTACCACGTTTGCTTTTCCAGGATGATATTGGATGGTATAATCATAATCTTTCAACAGTTCAAGCCAACGTCACTGTCGCATGTTGAGTTCCTTTTGAGTGAAGAAATATTTGAGGCTTTTATGATCCGTAAAGATCTCCACTTTCTCCCCATACAAGTAATGCTTCTAAATTTTAAGTGCGAAGACAACAGCTACCAACTCTAGATCATGAGTAGGATACTTCCTCTCATATTCTTTGAGTTGTTTGAGAGGCATAGGCTATGACTTTCTCATGTTGCATGAGAACACATCCTAACCCTTTGCCTGAAGCACTACTGTAGATGATAAATCCCTCCGAGCCAAATGGTATTGTCATAACAGGTGCTGAAATGAGTGTTCTCTTGAGTTCTTGGAAACACTTCTCATATTCCTCGTTCCAATCGAATTTTGTATCTTTCTGAGTCAGCTGAGTTAAGGGAGTTGTGATTCGAGAAAACCCTTCTACGAATCTCCGATAATAACTAACTAAGCCGAGAAAGCTACGTACTTCGGTCACTAATGTAGGTTGCTCCCAACTTTGAATAACTTCAATCTTTGTTGGGTCAACAGATATTCCATGACTTGATACCACGTGCCCAAGGAATGCTACTTCCTCAAGCCAGAACTTGTATTTCTTCAACTTGGCATAAAGCTTATATTCACGAAGCTTTTGAAGTATCAGCCTCAAGTGTTGTTCATGATCTTCACGGCTTTTGGAATAAATAAGGATGTCATCAATAAAGACGACAACAAAGTGATCCAAAAATTCCTTGAATACTCGGTTCATCATATCCATGAAGGCAGCAGGAGCATTAGTTAATCCAAAAGACATGACTAGGAATTCATAATGCCCGTACCGAGTTCTAAAAGCCGTCTTTGGAATGTCATCAGTTCTAATCTTCAATTGGTGATATCCGAAACGAAGATCAATCTTTGAAAAAAATTGGCTCCTTGCAACTGGTCAAACAAGTCATCAATACGAGGCAATAGATATCTATTTTTGATAGTGACATGGTTCAACTCCCGATAATCAATACAAAATCGCATACTCCCATCTTTCTTCTTCACGAATAGAACAGGAGCACCCCAAGGAGACGTACTAGGACGAATGAAACCGATGTCTAACAATTCCTACAGTTGGGTCTTTAACTCCTGAAGTTCAATAGGAGCCATTCAATATGGGGCTTTGGAAATGGGTTTTGTATCGAGTTCAAGGTCGATACAAAATTCAATTTCACGTTCTGGGGGTAGGCCAGGAAGTTCTTCAGGGAATATGTCAGGAAATTCATTAATAATAGAAATATCATTCAAAACTGAAGTATTTTTGTTTAGATCCGTGACATGAGCTAAGAAAGCTTGATATCCATTTTTCAATAAACGAATAGCTTTATGGCTTGAGATGACAGTGATTGATTTTAATGGTTTGGTTGCTTGAATTCACATAATAGGTTGGTTAGGAATATGAAAGCTAACAACCTTACGAAAATAATCAATTTTTACATGATGAGTAGTTAACCAATCAATCCCTAGAATTACGTCAAATACAAGTATTTTCAATGAAATAAGATCGACAGGTAATGTGAGGGTACCGATTTGAACCAAACAAGACTTATAAACAGTGGATGTAATGAATGTTTCTCCCAATGGAGTTTCAACAGATAAGTCAAAGTCTAATTTCTCCGGAGTCAAATTTAAACGTTGAGCGCAAGTAGGAGAAATAAAAGAATGGGTAGAACCGGTATTAAATAAGGTATAAACTTCACTAGATTTTATGATAAGCTTACCCGTGATGACCTCGTTTGGGTTCCTTGCTTTCTGGGAGGTCACGACAAACGCTCTCCCTTGCACTACTGGCTTTGACTTTTTTGGGACGTCCTTTGGTGCCTCCGTCCTAGCTGAACTTGTCTTCGGTGAACGACAAAATCGGGCTAGGTGACCTTCTTTTCCACAATTATAACATGCTTTGGAAGTCATCACGCAGTTTGGACTGATGTGTCCTTCCCCTCCGCATTTGAAGCATATGATAGGTGGTTGTTCTCTTTCCTTAACAACGGGTGCTGGTGCTGACGTCTTTCCATCATTGTTCAATCTCCTCTTCTTGAAATGTCCATTCTTATTATTTTGGCCATGATTACCACCGAAGTGGTTACCATTTATGGCATGTTGATTCCTTCCATGCTTATTTTCACCGCTTCGATGACTGTTATCACAGATATTATCATTTTTCCGGCTACTCTCTTTTGGTTGAGTTGACTCATTATCGCGCTTCAATAACTGAGCCCTATTAACAACATCTGAATACAAATACAGTTTATGAGAGATAAGATATTGACGTATCTCGAGTTTCAAATCTCTTAGAAACATTCGCGTCATTCTCTCATCATTATCAACCAAATGGGACGCAAACTGGGACAACTCGGCAAACTTAGCTTCGTACTGCGACACGGTTATGTTGTTTTGCTCCAGCTTGACGAACTCTACCTCTTTCATGTGATGAATACTTTCGGGAAAGTACTTATCGTTGAATAATTATTGGAACTTCTCCCATGTTATCTTCAATGCGGCAGGTTGAGTACGTTTTACAGATTTCCACCAGTAATCTGCCTCTGCACGCAACATAAAGGTGGAAAATGGAACCATCTTGAGTCGCCAAATACATGGTACAGAATTTAAGTAGAACTTAATTATACAACAGTCGTGTAAAATACGACAAAACATATGTTGTGAGTTTTAATACAAATATTGTCATCTAGACAATATCCACACTCAATTGAGTCCTCATTACATTAATTATCACACTATTTAACAGAATAATGAGGACTACTAATGCTATTATCTGGACCGTCACTCCGTTCCTCGACTAGTCTCTGCTACATTCTCATTTCCTAAAGAGAACAATGAAAGTAAAAGGGTGAGCTCAACTAGGCCAGTAAGAAATATTATGACTAAGATAATACAGAATAAATTATCGTTAGCCTTCAACAGTGTTAAACTGATACAATATAACAAACATCAAGTTTAACTGCAGCGGAACAAGCAATCCATTAAAAGAGTCAAGTAGAGAATAAAATCTACTTTCTTTAATGATTTAAAAGGTTTTTCATCACTTTTATCTCTGGGACTCAGCTTAATTAATAATCCACATCATCCCTGCACTACGGCCAAGGATATTCATTAGTATCACAACCACAAATTATTCATGCATTACGGGCCAAGGATATTTGTGTATTCATCAATGGTCATGATCATGCCAACAACTGTCCATTAATGCACTACGGGCCAATGAGGACTTTTACCACATAATTTGTAACATTACGGTCATGATTATACCGAATAATCCCTGGTCATAATCATACCAAGTCCATCTATGCACTACATGCCACAGATGACTTACAACATAATATAAACATGAGAATGATGACAATGATATAAGAATTCAATAAAACAAGTTCAAGAATTAATTTATCCAGGAAACAATAACGTCCAAATTGTCAACATGATACTGCTTTGTAGAGTGAAATTCAAGAATGCTCAGAAGAATATTTCCATGAAAAGATATTGGATAAAGCGCAAATATCAAGGATATTCCACTAATTTTATGGAGTATAGAAGTTAAAACTTTAACCAACTGAGTATACTAAAGAATGGAATAACAAAAGAAATCACCAGGCATGCGATAGACAGCACATACATGTTATTCCAACAGAATAATAAATAACGGAACCAGGTCATGCGTAAACGCACAAATAGGATATTCTAACAGAATAATAAATAACGGAACCAGGTAAGGCAAAATTCGCACCGACAGGATGTTCCAATAGTGTTGGGATGTGATTATTTGGGTCTAGCCATGGTGCAACCCAGTCTATTTAATGGTCCGGATCTGGTGATGGCCCATATGTAGTTATTGTGACAGTGGAGAGTCCTTATTAAAATAGGATTGTGTTTCCTTAATTGGTGGGATAAGGAGGTTTAATTAGGACTCCTACTCTTAATTGGATTCAGTAGTTATAAGGTGATTCTATAAAAGGAGCCCTTCTCCTAGTTGGATGCGGGGGGGATGTGGCTTCTATATATACGGCTACAAGCTAGGATTTGGAGGAGACAAGAGACAAGAACACAAGAGATACAACACAAATACACACCTTGTACTCCCAATATTATTATAGTGGATTAATCTCTCTCTCTCTCCGTGGTTTTTTCCCAATTGGGTTTCCACGTAAATTCTTGTGTTCATGTTTATATCTCTTTATTTATGTTTGTGTGAATGTATTTTGTGAGTTTGATATAATCAACTACTCCATCAACCGTTAGCGCGATTTTGGCATGCAGTTTTGGTGATTTCATCATGCGTACAAAATTTGGCATTAACATTGGCGCCGTCTGTGGGAAACAAGACACTTATTCTAGTGTCGACTTAAAATCACTAATTCACCGAAGGAGATAAATGATTCCTTTTTATTTAATTAAATATATATTTTTACGTGTGTATATATGTTTTATGCCAATAGCAATTGAAACATCAACATGCATAACATAATACACCATGCTGCATACATATGTGCATAAAAATTCGCATCTAGTGGAGAGAGAATTACTTGTAGTTTGTTTAACCTATTTGTTATAAGTATATATATGTCTATATGCAGAACAATAATGGACAAAACTCCTAGCAATAACAGAGTTTATTTTTGGTACTTTTTTTAAATAAAAAATAAGTTTGTGGTTATACTCTGTTTTTCTATACCGAAAGAAATCACTTAATCAAGGCTTGGGTTTGCCAAAAAATTGTTATTTTAAAGGGATTTATTGGAGTTGCATGCATATATCCATATAAAAAAATTTGGACAACAAGTTTGATCTCTCTCCAAAAGCTCATGGGTTCCAATATTCCAATAACTTTACAGGATCAAAAAGATTGATAGATTTGGGCCAACAGCTTCATCTCTATAAACCACTTCCCCCTTCTTTAGAAAAAAATTCCAATAAAGACTCAGGAAACCAATACTCTCGGGACAAAGTGGTTGCTAAAGAACTAGATTTGAATGCAGAATATGAGACAAACCCAGTTGCCAACAAACCTAAGAGATTCAGACCCAAAAGACCTGCAGTTCTAATTTATCTCTTTGAAGGTGAAAAAGAAGAAGCTGATCTCCGAGTAATTCTCACAAAACGATCCACAACTCTTTCCACTCACTCTGGGTTGCATTGTCTAGAGGGAAAACTGAAGAAGGAGATGCAGATGACATCCAAACTGTCCTGAGGGAGGCAAACGAGGATGATGCAGGCGCTCTGTCCCTCTCTCTCCTCAAAGAAGTAGAAATGGAGGCATCAGCATCTCGGTCGAAAATCATGTCTTTCTTCCGATCACTCTTGCGAACATCCTGTCAATTCGCAGACTACAACATTAAAGAATATAGCAAGCGCCGGACCATCGACGACTTTTGTCTGAACATACAACTCACCGACCCATCTTCTATCTCCGCGGCTGTAAGACCCCAACTTATTATGAATAAAATTAAATTTTCTCTATTTATTATCTTAAAATAATAAGGAGTTAATTTGATATAATACTTTGGTTATGGGTGAAATGTGCAAATTTTACAAAATAAGAAAGTGGTTATAAAATATTCATTTTTGTCAGGGAATATTCGTTTGTTCGTGAAATATTCTTGTTGTCGGGGAATATTCGTACGATGGCGCAGCCATTCGTGGGCCTCATAACAGAATAACTGTCGGATGAAGAAAAAAACAAGTTTGAGCTTTTATAAATAACGGCGTAGCTGTTACCGTGAACACTGTTGGAATAACCGGTGGTTAAAATACAGTAATACGCGTGGTTGCGCAATAGTATACAGTATTGTACAATATTTTTGAATTATTAATTCTTACATAAGAAAGCACTACTCAATAATTGTTACATTAATTACTGTTCAATATTTTATTTTATTGATTCAATAATTACTGCGTTGATATTTTATATTATTGTTGTTTCATTAATTGTCACTGCATAGTATTTCCCATTATCAGATCAATAATTCATATTATTTGAATAATATTATTAGATAGCATTATTGACAATGTCTAGAAAGTTCTGTCTAAGGAGAGGTTTGGTTACCTAATTGCGCACCAGTAAGGAGAAATCCTTATTGGAAAGCCCCCTCTTTCTTGGGAACGGCTTGGTTGACATAATTGTGATTCTATAATATTATTTATGAATAATTAATTATTGATTTATATTATAAGGAAATATTTATTTTATGTGGATATAATTGATGATTATATTTATTTTATGTGGATATAATTGAAGTAATTAATGTTGTGGTATTTTTGTCAGAATGGAGGTATTAAAAATTAAATCACTGTTCTTGAGATATATTGCGTGAGTTATAATTTTTAATCTGAACGTTGGATCGTTGTGATTTTTGGATATGTTATACATATATAAGTTGAATATATGTCCATAAATTTTGAATCGTTAAAAATGTACGAATGAATTGTTATGAATTTTAAGAGGTGACTGATTCAGAAATTAAGTTTATAAATAATTTTGGTGGAAAATTCTAGAATTGAGTGGGCCCCACTTGTGGTTGGCGAATAAATGTGCTGAATTTTATTTTAAATGTGGTGGGTGGCAATAGTAGCAGGTAAAGCCATCAGGTAGCAGGTCAAGTCTGCTTCGGCGTGCTAACATTTTCCTATAAATAGAGGGCTATGTTAGAATTAAAAATCACACCAGAAACATAAGCTTTCTCTCTATATATATATTATCGAGTGTATTTTGTGAGTATTTAGATACATTGAGAATTGCTATTCGGTACAAGTTTCATTCAGCATCACATCCGACCTTTCATTCCGAAGTACTGTCACTTTGAGGTAAGGGGTACTATTTTCTTCTTAAATGATATTATCTTCTTCAATATCATTATGCTGAGATATTGTTATAAAGTTTATTGTGGAATTTCAACCTTTTTGTGTCGAGGTTACTATTCACATATACGGCACTATTCACAAATACGGCACTATTCACCAAAAAATAAAATTTTCTCTTTTTCATCCCAGATGTCTTTTATGGTTATTATCTTTGATTGTATCCATGTTTTGATCTTTATTTTTGAATTCTACTTCACACTTGGTTATTATGGAGTATTATTGAATTTTGGATAAACCGAAATACGAATCCCTAATATTTGTCCTTCTGTCTCACTGGATTCGTTTTCTCTAAAATATTTTTCATCATCCTCAGTCCTTAATGGTGATACTTGATGAATATCTTTGGCCTATAATGCAAAGATGAATGATTACCTGATGAATATCTTTGGCCCGTAGTGCAAAGATGAACAGGTGTTGAGATGAACATGACCAACTGGTGATACAAATGAATATCTTTGGCCCATAGTGCCAAGATGTATATTGATTTATGTTACAGGGATAAAATATTGATGATGGACTTTTAAATTCATAGATGATAGTAGATTTCATTCTCTACTTAACTCTTCTAATGAATTATTGTTTCCACTGCAGTTGTTGATCTAAAACTTGTTGTCTATTATATTCTATTAGATTTTTCCCTGTTGAAGACTAAGGATAATTTGTTGTATATTATCTTAGTCATAATATTCTTTACTGGGCAAGTTGAGCTCACCCTTTTTCTTTTTGTTCCATTTTTCTTCTCAGGAGGTGAGAACGTAGCAGGATCGAGTCGGGGTATGGAGTGATGGTTCTAGAAAGATGTTTTAGCAGTCCTCACTATTTCAGTAAAATAGTGTATGAATAATTGTCACGAGGACTTATTTGAGTGTTGATATTGTCTAGAAGATAATATTTGTATTTAAACTCACAGTATGTGTTGTCTTATTTTGCACGACAATTGTCTTATTGAAGTTGTAGTTTGCTTTCTGTACCATGTATTTGGCAACTTAGAATGGGTGTTGTATACCTATTTTGGGGGCATCACAGTTGGTATCAGAGCTTAGGGATATGGTCTCTGGCGGAGATAGGGGAATAGAACTAGGAGGGGAAAGACGAGTAAAACCTTCGCTAGTGTGTCCTACCTAAGCATATTTATTGGTCCGTCATAATATAGGGATATTATGTGATATGTTAATTTGTTTAATTAACCCCTGTTTTATGGCAGTTTTTAAGAAAGGCAGCTGAGAACGTTAAGAATGGAGTCTATGAGACTGTTGAACAACCTTTGATTATCAACTAAGAGAACGTGCAACAGGATAGCAATATTCCTCCTGTAAACAACACTACCGAGAAAACGATGAATGATGCGATGTTTAGAAGCTTTTTCCAGTTCATGCAAAATTAGATGAGGGAGACTCATATACAAAATACGGGTGGAAATGATAGCAATGCGCGGTTTGTCACAGACAAGCAGTTCAAGGAGTTGGGACCACCAGATTTTTGGGAAAAGCCCGATCCGATTAAGGCGGAAACGTGGGTTAAACAAATTACCAAGATATTCGATGTCTTGGGCTGCACGGAGGAACAAAAGGTTCCATTCGCCATCTTTATGTTTCGTGGTGAGGTAGATTATTAGTTGGAATCTGTGTAGCGTACCCAGCCAGCCGCACTCAACATTTCTTGGGAAAAATTTTAGAAACTGTTCAATGACAAGTACTTTCCCGAAAGTATTCATCATATAAAGGAGGTAGAGTTTATTAGACTGGAACAGAACAACATGAAGGTGTCCCAGTACGAGGCAAAGTTCGTGGAGTTATCCAGGTTTGCACTTCATTTGGTAGAAAATGAGGAACGTATGACGCGGATGTTTCTAAGAGGTCTAAAACCCGAGATTAGACAATATCTTATCTCTTATAAATTTTCTTTATATTCAGATGTTGTAAACATGGCTCAATTATTAGAGCGTGATAATGAGTATGTTAAACCGAGGGACCACAACCAGGGTCATACCGGTGACAGCAGTCATCGGAGCGATGATAACCAGCGAGGAGAGAAGAATACGGACAAAAGCGGTAACCACTCGGGTGGTAATCGTGGCCATGATAATAGGAGAGGTGAGTCAAGTGAAAATTTCAAAAAGAGGAGATTCAACAATGACGGGAAGACATCAGCACCAGCACTAGAACCAGCACCAACAACAAATTCTAGGGGAAGAGAACGACCGCCAGTTAGATGCTACAGATGCAGAGAGGAGGGACACATAAGTCCAAACTGTTCATAACCTTCCAAGGTGTGTTTCAATTGTGAAAAAGATGGTCACATAGCCCAATTTTATCCGGTAGCAAAGCCAAGTCCAACTGGGACGGCGGCACCAAAGAAGACTACGGATAAAACAAAGTCGGTGGTTCAAGGAAGGCGTTTGTCGTGACTGGCCAAAATGCGAGAAACCCGAATGAGGTGATCACGGGTAAGCTAATATTGAACTCTTGCAAAGTTTATACCTTACTAGATACCGATTCTACCAATTCTTTTATCTCTCCTGCTTGTGCTCAACGTTTAAACTTGACTCCGGAGAAATTGGACTTTAACTTATCTGTTGAAACTCCGTTGGGTGAAACCTTTGTTACATCTACAGTTTATAAATCTTGCTTGATCCAAGTTGGCATAATCGCATTACCTCTTGATCTTATTTCTTTAAAGATACTTGCATTTGATGTGATTTTAGGGATTGATTGGTTAACCACTCATCATGCCAAAATTGATTGTTTTCGTAAGGTTATTAGTTTTCATATTCCTAACCAACCTGTTATATGAATTCAAGCAACTAAACCACTAAAATCAGTCACGGTCATATCAAGCCAAAAAGCTATTCGTTTATTGAAAAACGGATGTCAAGCTTTCTTAGCCCATATTATGGACTTGAACAAAAACACGTCAGATTTGAATAATATTCCTGTTGTTAATGAATTTCTTAACGTATTTCCTGAAGAACTTCATGGTCTACCCCTAGAACGAGAAGTTGAATTCTTTATTGATCTTGAACCAGGTACAAAGCCCATTTCTAAAACCCCATATCGAATGGCTCCTATTGAACTTTAGGAGTTAAAAGTCCAACTACAGGAATTGTTAGACATTGATTTCATTCGTCCTAGTACATCTCCTTGGGGTGCTCCTGTTTTATTTGTAAAGAAGAAAGACGGGAGTATGCGACTTTGTATTGACTACTAGAATTAAACCATGTCACCATCAAGAATAGGTATCCACTACCTCGCATTGATGACCTGTTTGACTAGTTACAAGGAGCACAATTCTTTTCAAAGATTGATCTTCATTCTGGATATCATTAGCTGAAGATTAAAACTGAGGATATTCCAAAGACTGCCTTCAGGACTCGGTACGGGCATTATGAATTCTTAGTCATGTATTTTGGATTGACTAATGCTTCTGTTGCTTTTATGGATATGATGAACCGTGTATTCAATGAATATTTGGATCAGTTCGTTGTTGTCTTTATTGATGACATCCTCATTTATTCCAAAAGCCATGAAGATCATGAGCACCGTTTGAAGCTGGTACTTCAAAAGACTTCGTGACAACAAGCTATATGCTAATTTAAAGAAATGCGAGTTCTGGCTTAAGGAAGTAGCATTCCTTGGGCACGTGGTGTCAAAACATGGAGTATCTGTTGACCCGACAAAGATTGAAGCAATACAAAGTTGGGAGCAGCCGAAGTCGGTGACCAAAGTGCGTAGATTTATGGGCTTAGCTGGTTATTATCGGAGATTCGTGGAAGGATTTTCTCGAATCTCTACTCTGTTAACTCAGCTGACTCGAAAAGATACAAAATTCGTATGGAGCGAGGAATGCGAGAAGAATTTCCAAGAGCTCAAGATGAGACTCATTTCGGCACCTGTTCTGACATAACCATCTGGTTCAGATGGATTTGTTATCTACAGCGATGCTTCAGGCAAAGGGTTAGGATGTGTTCTCATACAACATGGGAAAGTCATAGCCTATGCCTCGTGACAACTCAAAGAATATGAGAGGAATTATCCTACTCATGATCTGGAGTTGGCAGCACTCGTTTTTGCGTTGAAAATCTGGAGACACTACCTGTATGGGGAGAAAGTGGAGATTTATACGGATCATAAAAGCCTCAAATATTTCTTCACCCAAAAGGAACTCAATATGCGGCAATGACGTTGGCTCAAGCTGTTGAAGGATTACGATCATAACATTCAATATCATCCTGGAAAAGCAAACGTTGTAGCTAAGGCATTGAGTAGAAGATCATATGCGGATACGAGTGCAATGTTGTTAACCTAAAGGCCCATTTTGTACGACTTACAAAGGATGGAGATAGAGTTAAAGTCTCCAAGTACCCAAGTGATGATATCAAACATACGAGTAGAACCGACTTTAATTGATAAAGTTAAAGCTTCTCAAGCTACGGACCTGGGGCAAATGCGTATGACGAAGAAAGTACAAGAAGGTGTTATTCCAGAAGCAGGAATTGATGAAGAAGGAATACTTCGAGTCAACTCAAGACTTTGCGTTCCTAACGATTCTGACTTGAAGCATAGAATCATGATGGAGGCACACAACACACCATTTGCAATCCATCCTGGGAGTACCAAAATGTATCATGATCTTCGACATACATTTTGGTGGAACAATATGAAGAGAGAGATCGCGGAGTTTATCTCGAGGTGTTTAACCTGTCAACGTGTAAAGGCAGAGCATCAAATGCCAAAGGGTCCATTGCAACCACTTGAGATTCCAAAATGGAAGTGGGAACACATTACTATGGATTTCGTTATGGGTTTTCCCAAGGTTTCTCAAGGTATAGATGTGATTTGGGTTATTGTTGATAGATTAACCAAGTCTGCATTCTTGCCTATACGTGAGACTTATTCCCTTGAACGTCTTGCTCATATATATGTGAATGAGATTGTGAGATTGCATGGCATGCCAGTATCCATAGTTTCGGATCGTGACCCAAGATTCACTTCACGATTTTGGGTTAACTTCCATAAAGCTATGGGCACGGATTTACGATTCAGTTTGGCATGCCATCCTCAAACGAACGGACAATCAGAGAGGACTATTCAAACTCTTGAAGATCAATTAAGACTCTGTGTCCTAGACTTCAAAGGGAGTTAGGATAAGTATTTACCATTGGTGGAATTCTCCTACAATAATAGTTATCAGGCAAGTATATGTATGGCTCCATTTGAAGCCTTGTATGGATGAAAGTGTCGCTCTCTAGTATGTTGGGATGAGGTGGGTGAAGCAACATTGTTGGGACCAGAGTTGGTACGTATGACTACAGAAAAGATCCAAACGATTCGACAACGTATACAAACGGCACAGGATCGACAAAAGAGTTATGCGGATCTTCATCGAAAGGACGTGAAATTTGATATTGGGGATCATGTATTGTTACGTATTGCTCCATGGAAGGGAGTTACAAGATTCGAGAAGAGAGGAAAGCTCAATCCACGATTTATTGGTCCATTTCAGATTCTTAACCGAATAGGAAAAGTGGCCTATAGACTCGCGTTACCTCCAAGCATGTCTCGTGTTCATAATGTTTTTCATATATCTATACGTCGTAAATATGTGAAAGACCTAAACCACATTATTGAGTTAGAACTAAACTAGATAGCCGAAGATTTAACTTACGAGGAGATACCTGTTAAGATCTTGGATAGGAAAGAGCATGTCCTGCGCACCAAGGTTATACCAAAGTTAAGGTTTTGTGGAGGAACCATGCTATTGAAGTAATGACCTAGGAGTTGGAATCGGAAATAAAAGCGAGGCACCCTCACCTTTTTAAAACACCAAGTACGTACGTCAATTTCGAGGAAGAAATTTCATAAGGAGAGGAGGTTGTAAGACCCCAACTTATTATGAATAAAATTCAATTTTCTCTATTTATTATCTTGAAATAATAAGGAGTTAATTTGATATAATACTTTGGTTATGGGTGAAATGTGCAAATTTTACAAAATAAGCAAGTGGTTATAAAATATTCATTTTTGTCGGGGAATATTTGTTTGGTCGTGGAATATTCTTGTTGTCGGGGAATATTCGTACGACGGTGCAGCCATTCGTGGGCCTCATAACAGAATAACTGTCGGATGAAGAAAACGACAAGTTTGAGTTTTATAAATAACGACGTAGCTGTTACCGTGAACACTATTGGAATAACCAGTGGTTAAAATACAGTAATACGCGTGGTTGTGCAGTAGCACATGGTATTGCACAATATATTTGAATTATTGATTCTTACGTAAGAAGGCACTACTCAATAATTTTTACTGTAATTACTGTTCAATATTTTATTTTATTGATTCAATAATTGCTGCGTTGATATTTTATATTATTGTTGTTTCAATAATTGTCACTGCACAATATTTTCCATTATTAGATCAATAATTCATATTATTTGAATAATATTATTAGATAGCATTATTAACAATGTCTAGAAAGTTCTGTCTAAGGAGAGGTTTGGTCACCTAATTGCGCGCCAGTAAGGAGAAATCCTTATTGGAAAGCCCCCTCTTTCCTGGAAACGGCCTGGTTGTCATAATTATGATTCTGTAATATTATTTGTGAATAATTAATTATTGATTTATATGATAAGGAAATATTTATTTTATGTGGATATAATTGATGGTTATATTTATTTTATGTGGATATAATTGAAGGAATTAATGTTGAGGTGTTTTTATCGGGATGGAGGTATTAAAAATTAAATCACTGTTCTTGATATATATTGCATGAGTTATAATTTTTAATATGACCGTTGGATTGTTGTGATTTTTGGATATGTTATACATATATAAGTTGAGTATATGTCCATAAATTTTGAACCGTTAAAAATGAACGAATGATTTGTTATGAATTTTAAGAGGTGACTGATTCGGAAATTAGGTTTATAAATGATTTTGGTGGAAAATTCTAGAATTGAGTGGGCCCCACTTGTGGTTGGTAAAGAAATGTGCTGAATTTTATTTCAAATGTGGTGGGTGGCAATAGTAGCAGGTAAAGCCATCAGGTAGCAGGTCAAGTCTGCTTCGGCGTGCTAACATTTTCCTATAAATAGAGGGCTATGTTAGAATTAAAAAATATACCAGAAACATAAGTTTTCTCTCTCTATATTATCGAACGTATTTTGTGAGTATTTAGATACTTTGAGAGTTTCTATTCAGTACAAGTTTCATTCAACATCACATCCGACCTTTCATTCCGAAGTACTGTCTCTTTGAGAAAAGGGGTGTTATTTTCTTCTTAAATGATATTATCTTCTTCAATAACATTATGCTGAGATATTGTTATAAAGTTTATTATGGAATTTTTACCTTTTTGTGTCCGGGTTACTATTCACGTATACGACATTATTCACGTATACGGCATTATTCACAAATATGGCACTATTCACCAAAAAATAAAATTTTCTCTTTTTCATCCCAGATGTCTTTTATGGTTACTATCTTTGATTGTATCCATGTTTTGATCTTTATTTTTGAATTCTACTTCACACTTGGTTATTATGGAGTATTATTGAATTTTGGATAAACCGAAATACAAATCCCTAATATTTGTCCTTCTGTCTCACTGGATTCGTTTTCTCTAAAATATTTTTCATCATCCTCAATCCTTTATGGTGATACTTGATGAATATCTTTGGCATGTAGTGCAAAGATGAATGATTACATGATGAATATCTTTGGCCCGTAGTGCAAAGATGAACAGGTGTTGAGATGAACATGACCAACTGTTGATACAAATGAATATCTTTGGCCCGTAGTGCAAAGATGTATATTGATTTATGTTACAGGGATAAAATATTGATGATGGAATTTTAAATTCATAGATGATAGTAGATTTCATTCTCTACTTAACTCTTCTACTGAATTGTTGTTTCCGCTGCAATTGTTGATCTAAAACTTATTGTCTATTATATTCTATCAGATTTTTCCCTGTTGAAGACTAAGGATAATTTGTTGTATATTATCTTAGTCATAATATTCTTTACTGGGCTAGTTGAGCTCACCCTTTTCCTTTTTGCTCCATTTTTCTTCTCAGGAGGTGAGAACATAGCAGGATCGAGTCGGGGTATGGAGTGATGGTTCTAGAAAGATGTTTTAGCAGTCCTCACTATTTCTGTAAAATAGTGTATGAATAATTATAATGAGGACTTATTTGAGTGTTGATATTGTCTAGAAGACAATATTTATTTTTAAACTCACAGTATGTGTTGTCGTATTTTGCACGACAATTGTCTTATTGAAGTTGTAGTTTACTTTATGTACCATGTATTTGGCAAGTCAGAATGGGTGTTGTATACCTATTTTGGGGGCGTCACAGCAGCATTCCATGAGGGAAAGTCTCAGCTGCTTATTGCTAAAAGACAGGTCCTTGTTTACTCTCTATACGCACCCAAGGTTAAGAGCATCATGGAGCTCAATCACTAATCAAATTTATACCGTACCATGGCCTGCTGCTTTCCAATGGTGAGTAAAAGATGCATTGCTGCTAACATTCTAAAAGGGGTTGCCACGTAAGCGACAATAATTCGTGTGGGCCTATCATGTCATGAGTCAGCAACAACATCTTCTATATGCTTCTCGAAGCCAACCAAGGCAATCCAAGTCCATCGGCTTCAGTAAAATAAAACTAGCACCTGAAATCAACACTGATCGTCGGGAGAATAACAAGCCTCAGATAGAATATGTGTGGCTCTTAATTTTCACAAATAGAGGGGAGCGAGCAATCACCTCCACATATTAAATAAGAGGTTTCGTTATCCTTCGTCACTATCAACATCTGCCAACCACATAGGAACAGATGATGTTAGGTTCGGACCACTTTGACAATCTCTTTGGCGATTCTTCTTTGGGAAGATATAAAGTCTGATCAAAGCCTCCCACAAGGGTCGGGACGGATATTATGGAGCATAAGGTCGGACAAACGTCCTCCCGAACGGATTACTTCCTTCGGGACGGATCATCGTCCTCTCGATCGGATAATATCCTTTGGGACAGACCAACATCCTCCCGAACGGTCAAACATCCTTTGAGACGGACATCGTCCTCTCGGTCGGACAATATCCTTCGGGACTGACCAACGTCCTCCCGAACGGATTACTTCCTTCGGGACAGATCATCATCCTCTCGATCGAAAAATATCCTTTGGGATGGACCAACGTCCTCCCGAACGGTCAAACATCCTTTGGGACGGACCATCGTCCTCTCGGTCGGACAATATCCTTCGGGACGGACCAACGTCCTCCCAAATGGATTACTTCCTTCGGGACGAACTAACGGACAACTTCCTTCGGGACGGATCATCGTCCTCTCGATCGGAAAATATCCTTTGGGATGGACCAACGTCCTCCCGAATGGTCAAAATAAACATTTGTGCAGTTCTTTTGAACGAATACGTTTAGTTCCCCAGAAAGAACTTTATAATTGGTGTTGGGCTGTGATAAGGTTGGTTCTCAATATATTCGGTTGTGATAAGGTTGGTTCTTTATATCTTCGGTTGTGATAAGGTTAGTTTGGTTGGTATAAAGTTGGTTCTCTATATTTGGTTGTGATAAGATTGGTTCTTTTTATCTTCGGTAGTGATAAGGTTGGTTCGGTTGGTATAATGTTGGTTCTTTTTATCTTCGGTAGTGATAAGGTTGGTTCGGTTGGTATAAGGTTGGTTCGGTTGGTATAAGGTTGGTTCTTTATATCTTCGATAGTGATAAGGCTAGTTCGGTTGGTATAAGGTCGGTTCTTTATATCTTCGGTTGTGGTAAGGTTGGTTTGGTTGGTATAAGGTTGGTTCTTTATATCTTCGGTAGTGATATGGTTGGTTCGGTTGGTATAAGGTTGGTTCGGTGGGTATAAGGTTGGTTCTTTAGTAGCAATATTATAAGGGCAATTGTTTATCCATTTAGGAGTAAACAAGAGTAGTGAGGCGACAATATGGGGAGCCAACAATTTTAGTTCGGCACATGGAGTTCAGGTGTGATATTTTGTCTTCGGCAAATATGGTCGTTTTGTTAGAATAAATTTGTATACTCTCTCATTTATAAGTTCCTTATAAATAAGAGACTGGTGGGCAATGTTGGGATGTGATTATTTGAGTCTAGCTATGGTGCAACCCAGTCTATTTAATGGTTCGGATCTGGTGATGGCCCATATGTATTTATTGTGACAGTGGAGAGTCCTTATTAAAATAGGATTGTGTTTTCTTATTTGGTGGGATAATGAGGTTTAATTAGGACTCCTACTCCTAATTGGATTCAGTAGTTATAAGGTGATTCTATAAAAGGAGTCCTTCTCCTAGTTGGATGTGGGGGGGGGGGGGGGGAGGTGGCTTCTATATATACGGCTAAAAGCTAGGATTTGAAGGAGACAAGAGACAAGAACACAAGAGATACAACATAAATACACAACTTGTACTCCCAATATTATTATAGTGGATTACTCTCTCTCTCTCTCCGTTTTTTTTCCCAATTGAGTTTCCACGTAAATTCTTGTGTTCATGTTTATATCTCTTTATTTATGTTTGTGTGAATGTATTTTGTGAGTTTGATATAATCAACTACTCCATCAACCGTTAGCGCAATTTTGGCCTGCTGTTTTGGTGAATTCGTCATGCGTAGAAAATTTGGCGTTAACAAACAGAATAATAAATAACAGAACCAAGTCATGCGTAAACGCACAGACAGGATGTTCCAACGGAATAATAAAGAATGGAATAACAAAAGAATTTCACCATGTATGCGGTACTTCACATAGACAGGTTATTCCAACATAATAATAAAGAATGGAATAACAGAAAAATTTCACCATGTATGCGGTACTTCGCATAGACAAGTTATTCCAACATAATAATAAAGAATGGAATAATAGAATAATTTCACCATGTATGCGGTACTTCGCATAGACATGTTATTCCAACATAATAATAAAGAATGGAATAACAGAAGAATTTCACCATATATGCGGTATTTCGCATAGACAGGTTATTCCAACAATAATAAAGAATGGAATAACAGAAAATTTTCACCAAGTATAGGGTAGTCCGCGTATACAGGTTATTCCAACAGAATAATAAAGAATGGAATAACAGAAGTTTTCTTCATGAATACGAAAGAAATAATACCTCTTACGAGTACAACAAATAATATCCCTTACCTTAGAACAAACTGGATATAGGAGTAGTGAAGTAGCAGAATATTTTTCTTCTTTCTCTCTATAGTTTCTCTCTCTAGAGTTTCATTGAATTTGTAAGAAATAATGAAGGAATGAGCTTCTATTTATAGGAGAATGGACTTAATAGTAACGAATTCCTGAACGGTCCAGATTGATTTACTTTTAAATGAACGGTCCAGATTAGTTTACTATAAAATATTCTAATAAAACAAAATCTTTTAAATAAAATAAAATATATTCTATTTATAATCTAATAAAATGAATAACTTAATAAAAGTATTTTGTTTTATATAAAAATATTTTACTATGCAAAATACTATGCAGGCACTATGCAAACACTATGCATAATAAAATATAATATATTCTATTTATAGTCTAATAAAACGAATAACTTTATAAAAGTATTCTGTTTTATATAAAAAGATTTTACTATGCAAAACACTATGCATAAAGAATATAATATATTCTATTTATAGTCTAATAAAACGAATAACTTTATAAAAGTATTCTGTTTTATATAAAAAGCTTTTCTGTTTTATTATATTAATAATACTAATAAAACAAAACTTCATCATTTTTATTATAATTCACACTATTAATCGACCAGGTCGTTCCCAGGAAAGAGGGGGCTTTCCAATAAGGATTTCTCCCTATTGGCGCTCAATTAGGTGACCAAACATCTCATTGGCAGAACTTTTAGACATCGTTAATATTACAAATAATAATATTTATAACTTCGTCGTCTCAATTATTGATTTAATAATATATAAATTATTGACAATAATTGAATCAATTAACGTGAGATACTATGTAACAATTACTGAAGCAATAATTGAACAAAATTGAGTGACTTCTCACGTAAGCATCAATAATCAATACCGTGTGCTACTATGCAACCACGCGTATTCCTATACTTTTAACACTGGGTGCTTCAACAGTTAACGATAAAACTTCCGCCGTTATTTTCATAAAATATTTTTGTCGTTTTCTCAATCCGACAATAATTCCGTTGTGGGGTCCACCAATGATTGTGCCGTCGTACGAATATTCCCTGTTAAAACGAATATTCCCCGACCAATCGAATATTATATAACAATTTGCGTACTTTGCAAAATTTATAACTATTATCCACAACTATAACATTATATCAAATTCATTCCATAATATTCAAAAATGATAATTATAGAAAATTCATCTTTATTCATAAAAGTTGGAGTCTTACACTATATGTTATCCGTCGCTAAAAATATAGACAACGGTTGTATGACCGAACCGTCGCCGGGTCCATCGCTAAAGGGGGGGTGAGCTCGGGTGAGTTAGATAAGGGATGAGCTTAAAATCCGGTCTCAATATATATATATATATATATATATATATATATGATTATCAGTACACCAAAATAGGGATGTTGCGAAGGAAATTTTGTGAAGGAATTTATTCATTCAAATGAGGAATTATTTAGCGAAGGAATAGTGAAGAAAAAATATTTAGTGATATAGCTATTAGCGAAAGAAAAATTCTTCAAAATTTTCATTTTTTTTTCTCGCAAAATTGAGGTGATAGAAGGATTTTTTTACGCAAATTTATGATGAAATATTGGGAGGAAAAAAATATATTAATAAAGAAATTATTACTCACTATATATTATTGTTCAGAAATTTTTTGTGAGAGATAAAATTAGTCGTTGTTTTGTTCTAAATAATTTTTTAGAATTAATTATGGTGAATATAAATTTTAATATAAATACATTAATATTACACTTTTTAAGTAAATTATTATAATATTACTTATAAAAGATATTTTTTTAAAAATGTTATTAATTTTTTTTTGGAATATATCAGTATTCATGTATGTGTGGTCGGTGTGGAACAGATCGAGTCGGTCTAATTCAAGGGGTGTTTGATAAAAATTAAATGAATCTGAATGTGCTGAATCTGAATCTGAATGAAAAAAGTTGTTTGATAATTGACATGTCTGAAACATCTGAATGACAAAACTTTATTATTTTACCCTTCTGAAAAAAATTCAAAATTATTGTAAATTTATTTAATATTACTTAATATAATACTTACTTTTTTTTTACTTCATTCAACTGCTCATTCAGCCATTCAGCTTAAAAAATCTGACTTAGCCATTCAGCTCGTCCATCTTATCGATTCAGCCATTCAGACCAAAACAAACGCACTGACCGATTCAGTCATTCAGATTCAGCTCTAAACAAACAACCCTTTATTTTGAAGTGACTTAAAAGTTATTATTAATAAGTTAATATGGCAAAGGTTCAAAATGTCCCTGAAGTTTACACGGATGTCCCACTTCCACCTTAAACTAATTTTTTTTCCAAAAGTACCCTTAACGTTATAAAAATCAGGTCACCCGTTCCCTTGCTTTCAACGGACTAGCCACCTAGACTAACTCTGTTTACACGTGGACAATTATTGCTGATTAGGCACATTCTTTATTTACAGATACTCGTTGTCTCTCTAGATTTCTCTCTCTAGACTTGTGTAAGTTTTTCTGGTTCTTCTTCTACATCGAGCGGCCTCGAAAAAATATATCAATAATCAAAGGAATATTTACTACTAGTAATACCGGAGGTACAAAAATGGCTCCACGGAAGAAATCGGTCGGTGGATCCAAGAAATCCAACCAAAACCAACATCAATCACAACCCTTCAAATTTGGAATCCAACATTTCGTTGAACATCACACGCAGAACTCTCAAAACCCCCCCACTTTGAAAAACCCCGATACCTCACCTTCAACCTCAAACCCCCCCCCCCCCAATGTATCCAATTCAGAAACGACTGATTCGAAAAAAAGGAATTTTTACACTTCAAAACCCAATAAATGTTGAGGTGAATGAATTGGATGTGTCACCTGAAATTCGAAAGGGGGCTTCGACTAAACGCTTCAAGTTTTCGTCAGGAATGGTAATTTTTATTTTACATAGTGATTATCTAGCTATGTAGTGAAAGTTGATGCAAATTCAGTTATCTATAGGTAATTGATATGACCCTTTTTTTGATTTAATGTTAGCTGCTCAACAGAGATGGAGTATGTGTATGTGGAAAATGATGTGTAGATGTGGCCTTCACCTTCTTCGATCAACACTAGGCTTCACCTTTTCTTTCACCTTCTTCTCGCGTCTTCTTCTCCTCTCCGATTTAGTCTCTCTTTGAAGAAACTGATTAAGACTTTTTTTGCCCCTTTTTGAAAATAGACGTTTGTTTTGTTATGTCCTTAAGTGCCTAATCATTAATAATTGTCTACGTGTAAACAGAGTTAGTCTAGGTGGCTAGTCCGTTGACAGCAAGGGCACAGATGACCTGATTTTTGTATCGTTAAGGGTACTTTTGGAAAAAAATTTAGTTTAGGGTGGAAGTTCGATATCCGTGTATACTTCAGGGGCATTTTGGACCTTTACCCTAAGTTAATATGACCAAATATAATTACTATTTTGCCCCTCAACTATTTTGCTGAATTACTCATCTCTGCCCCTTTCAACTTAAAAAGCCTGATCTTGCTCTTCCAACGTAAACAGTACGCGGCTAAAATTGAAGCTCTCTGCTCTCTCTCGCTGCCCTCGATCCATCAATTTCTTGGCTTCTCCCTTCTTCCCTCCGTGGCTGTTACTCCTGCTACTCCTTGGATTGCTGCTACTCCTTCGATTGCGGTTAGGTACCAAACCCTAGACCTGATATGTATGTGTGTATTATGTATGTTTGATTTATCTCTTTAATTTTGACTGTAGTTTCAGAGATTCAATTCCATTTTATGTTAATTTATGTGGTTTGTTTGATTGATTGAATGAATTGTTGTGTACTGGGTTGTGCTTAATTAGGAATATGTGAGCAGCTTAATTTTAGTGTGTATTATGTTAATCGTTATAAGCAATTTTTCAAATGGGTATCCAATTTCTTGTCGCAGATAGAGGATTAAGATGCATGGTTTCTGCATGAAATGTAAATTTTGCACCTTTACCATACTAGAGAAAGTTTGAATTATCATGTCTAAATTCTGGTGAAATTGAGAAGTGAAAATTAGCTTTTTGATATTGTGTGGTATCATTTGGCAAATGGCTCTTCACTATTGGTCTGTTATTATATTATGTTATGCTTTAAGCATCTCCTAATTTTAATCTGTGAACGGCACTACTTCAACCTAGCAGTATATTATATCTGAACTAAATAGGAGCTGCAAGGTTCATTTCAACATTTCCATTTTTGCTTGTATGTGTGTGTGTGTATATATATATATATATATATATATATATATATATATAACATGCCAATGGGTGTATGTATACTTTTCAGGGAACCAACCAGACATCTTTTGCTTGTTCGTAAATACCCATGTCTCATTTGGGTTGCGTTTGAATCTTTAATGGGTTGGTGAATTGCTGGAGAATTAGAGGTTGAGTAATGCCATTTTAATTTGGTCATTTATCAAAAGATGGTATTTTGATTTCTGGGTTTCAGATTGTTTTACTATTGAATTGCCCAGTGTTAATGGTTGTAAGTAACTTGATCTTATTTGCCCCTTGAAGGTTTCTGTACTTGTTATGCTTTTATATCAAATCCATTTTTTGTTGAAGCTTTAGGACTTGTTTGTGTTAAATCCTTGTGAGTAATGATATTGTATTTGAGGGTTTTCTTTACAATACAAGTTTGTTTGATTGAATTTCATTTCTAATATTATTATTATCGGTTTATGTTAAATGGGTTGGAGTGACTTTTGGTGCTTAAAGAGGATTCCTTTCTGTATTTTGGGGTTTTAAAGTTGAAGAGGACAAAAAGTGTACTTTCTGGCGTTAGGAGGTTCAAATTCTCATATCTTTTGTTGGGCATAGTTGCATTATATTTTCTATTTATCTGTGTCAAGTTGTACATTGGGGTGGATCTAATAGTAATGGTTTAATTATGTAAGTAAAGAGAGATAATATTGCATTAAGAATCTCTAATTTGGAATAAGATTGTAGTTGATATGTTTAGAGAATTGTTTAGTGTTTTATTTAATGAAATTGTGGATTATTGTTATGATATGATATTGAATTAATGTATCTTTTTATTAATGTCCTTTTTAGTAGTCTTTACATTTGATTTTAACTTATAAATCATTATCAGCCGAACACCTTCATAACTTGTTTTAACTTAATTTCTGACTTATAAGTCAAATTGGCGCCGAACGCTTTTACTTATAAGAACTTAAAATAACTTATAAGTCAACTTATATTTTAACTTTAAGTCATTTTAAAATAAGTCATTGCCGAACGGGCTCTTAGAAGGGAAGGAAAAATACTCCCTATTTGAAACATGGGTTCTTCTTAGGTTACTGTTACTCTCCTTCAGAAATCCAACCAATCACCTAAACCTCTCAACGTTGCCAGAAAGCGCCACTACCGTCGCCACCGGTTTCTTTGGTTGAGTTCAAATTCTGTAGCTCCGGTTCAAAGTACACATTTTTATAAGGTCTATCTGGAATTGTCAAGAAACTAGGTATGCTCACATCCACGATTTTTCTCAGTTTTGAGTTTCTTAACTGAACCTTAATATTTCAATTGGGATGAAAGGTTGAATCTTTTGTATTGAATTCATTTCCCAGTCTGAATTTCTTCATTTAAATTGCGTTTTTTGTTACTTAAGTGTTGTGTTTGAATGTTTGAGTGTGATTCTGTTGGAATAATATGATCGAGAATATATGTATATATTCATATACATTATACATGTAGATAAAGCATATCAGATTGATAGATGAGTGACTTTAATTAAGCTAAGGGTGTATGTAAGGTCAATCCCCAAAATTTGTTGTCTAATTATTTTAGAAAAAGGGCATTCAAGAGGGTCTCACTCTTAATAGTCAATAAATGTTGAATTGGTATCATGACTGAGCAAGAATTCCATACCATTGTTGAATTGTTTTTTTAAAGAATTGTTGGTGTGCTTGGGAAAAGAGGGAATGGAAGCAATGCAGGACGAGGTGTTATTGTTGTTCCAAAATTTGTTCATTTTCTTTTAATAAGGCACAGTGACGTAGGGGGGAGAAGCTGGTTTGGTTTGGGATTTTTATGAGTGTTTGGTTGCCCATTTTGGAACTTTGATTGTAGGCTGTTGGACACTTACTTTGGAACTGGGATATGGCGGCAAAAGGTAATTCGGGGCAGAGCTCTGATACCAAAAAATGGTGGGGTCGGGGTTATGCGACAAAGATATCTCACACAAATCTCAGTCAATTGAATGATAAATTATTGTGTTCCAAAGTTCCATGTATACGCATGCATATTTATACTAACTTAACCTAACCTAACCTAATTTGGATATATACTAAAATTTCAAAATAAGTAAATTAATAACAAATCTAGAATCTTCTATTAATTGAAATTCTGCTTGTCGGACTTGGGCTCTTTGGCATGAGCATGGCGTTCCAAAGGCTTTTATACTGATCCAACCAAATTGTGCAGACGTATTGCATCAGGAAGACCATCGGAATATATGCTTTGCAGAGCTTCCAAAGTCTTCCCTGGACGTGTTTTTTGTAGAGTTGATGTACGTGGTATATCAAGAACTATTAAAAATAAACATCTTATATATGTGTGTATACTGTATAGATTTTTATCATTAAAAGACATAAGGTCGACCTTATTTAATGCCACTCCTCCCAAAACGACGCCATTTTATTAAAAATAAAAAATATTATCTCACCCTCCCAAAATTCTTCTCTTTCCCTCCGCTCATTCTCCTCTCCCTCACAACCCTAAATTGTCTTGATTGGAAAGTGAAAACTCGTCTTTGAACAAATCAGTGATCCATTTGGAGGTACATCTATTCTTTATTATATATTTTCCTTTTTGCGGAACTCAGTGCTGGGGAAGACTGATTTGAGTGATTGCAAGCCAGTGGCTCCGTTCCCAGGGTCTTTGTTTGAGCTCTTACTACTCTTTTCAGTTGTTTTTGGTTCCAAGTGCATAACGATGGACTTAATTTGAGACTGAAAAAATGTTGGACAGCCATACTCCTGTATGTAAACATATTGCTGGGACTATGTTATGAAGTCTTTTGCAATTGTTGTGGATGCTGTGATCTTTTGCTGGAAATTAATGTCAACTTGTCTCTGTTTCTGTTTTGAGTATTCAATGTTATGATTTTTAACAAAAAAAGGGGTTGTCAGTGTATACCTTCTTCTCCATTTGATAAAATACTGATGATTTTGTTAGCGACTAATCTTATGCGATTGAAATCAAATGATTGTGTCTATGAAAGTAAGAGATTATATGTCCTTTCAGCGTTATGTTGTCATCTTCTTTGTACTAAGACGCATCAAGGGGGGGGGGGGGGTCTTGTCAGAAAAAAAAATGCACTTAGTATACATCCTTTTTCATTGGGAATGACTCAGACTATTCCCAGAAATATTTTATCAAAAGAGGGAGTGGTCGAGAATGGGAGGGAGAGAGATATACGTAGTTTTTCTGTAGTGACCTTAGATAGGACATTGGCTTATCTAAAGGTCAATCTTATATACTTTTTATTTTTTTGTTTTTTTTGTGCGCTTATGTAATAAATGGAGAGAGAAGAATGTGTGAATTTATAAGGGGCAACAAAAATAAGGAACCTTTTTTACTGTTGAAGTTGGCGTATATTTTATTGCCTTCACCTGTAACACCATCTAATTGGCAGTTTGACTTGTCAACATGAAAGATTCTTTTAATATCATGACTGGTAGTATTCAATACCATTGCTGAATTGGTTTTTAGTGTTAATTGTTTGGAACTGTTGTGGATACCAACTTTTTTCGGATCTTATTAATAACAATGGAATTGGTTAGGGCGCCACCACGTCCTTCCTTGTGTCTCGGAGATTGGTTTTTAGTGTTAATTGTTTGGAACTGTTGTGGATACCCACTTTTTTCGGATCTTATTAATAACAATGGATTGGTTAGGGCGCCACCGTGTCCTTTCTTGTGTGTCAAAGATATAAAGCGAGTGCACTGGAAAAGAAGAGGGAACTGGGTCGATCTATTCTAGGGCGAAGCATCCGAAAGTTAAGGGGGATCAACGAGGGAGAAGAAGAGTGAACATGCAAGGGAGAAGGAGGTAGGACTGAGAGGGTGAGAGGGCTGAGTTTTTTTTTTTAAAATATATAAAAGTTAAACGACGTCGTTTTGGGGATTTATGGCTTATCTAAGGTCAATCTGATGTCTTTTACTATATATGTGAGTGAGTGTGTGTGTCAGTGATTTCTTATGATATTTTGTTATTCTTTTATCCCTCCAACTTTGCTGGTTTAATTAAATCTCTAGTTTTCCTGAACTTTGGCTCCGAAATGAACTGTTTAATATGTTTTTACCACTTTGCCTTTTCATATGCATAAATGGTGATGTGGTCATTTAATGTAGCAGCTTTGTAGTGCCATGTGGGGTTAGTTTGGTAGGCTATTGGGATATCTTGTATTATTCATAAAATGTTAAGACAATATTTTTTGAGTTGGAAAGCGAATTAAGGTATGTTTTAATTGTAAAATCCTTTCCATATACTCTTTTCATCTTCAATCTAAGATTCATTTCTTCCTTTTTGAGCTCAGCAGTATCCTATATGGATTGAACAAACACAGAACAAATATAAGTCTAAACTCAGTGAAGATATGTTGCACAGTGATAGTTTAGGCAAGTGTCATCTTGAAGTGAAAATCAAGCGAAGACGAGTCACGTAACAGAAAATACACAATGTTTAGTGTGTCGGTGTTAAGAGGTTTAAATTAAAAGCTTGCAAGTAATGCGCTTGAATAGATATTATTTGGACTGCTAGGAGATTCCTATTATGCTTAATTATATTTTGCTATTCAATTGTAAATTGCACAATATCCACAATTGAATTGAACTTCTTTTGTTATATAAAATCTTTTCTCTTTGCCCAGGAAAATCATTCCCTACTTCTTTCTCCTCTCTTTGCCTCAATTATTGAGATTGCCAACATTGTTATTTGGAATTTGGGTTTAAAAAAAAGGCCTCTTTGATTAAATCTGAAGTTCATATTCACCAATCGTTGAATTTTATTTCAAGTACCCAACTCTGCGTAACACCTGCATTCACCATTCTAATTATGTTATCCAACTAGTTGCTGTGCTTATTGCATCTAAAGTTTAATTAGCTAAAGGGAAGTTGAACAAATTGAGGTTCGGTCATTTGCAGCGCAAAAATGGGAGAAGTGAACTTTATGCAGAAAGATGATGTACGACTGGAGACTACAAGGACAAGATTTTCCAATGTCCTCAAGAGGCATGGAGAACTAGCTGTGCGTCTTTCTAGGGACTCTGACAGGACGATTTTTGAGCGTTTACAGAAAGAATTTGAAGCTGCACGGGCTTCTCAAACTCAAGAAATTTGTTTAGATGGTGAACAATGGAACGATGGGTTATTAGCCACGATAAGGGAAAGGGTTCACATGGAGGCTGAGAGGAAGGCAATGCAATTGCCCGGGGAAACGAATTCGGTGCCAAGTCTTCCATTCAATGAAAAAGTTACGTATAAAGTTGGAACGAAGGTGATCTGTTGTCTGGATGGAGCAAGAATCGGCATACAGTATGAGACATCTTTTGCTGGAGAACCGTGTGAGCTGTATCACTGTGTGCTTGAAAGCAAATCATTTCTGGAGAAGATGACTGTCCTTGAACATACGGTTCCTTTCTTTCTTCCAATACGTGAAGCAGAAAATGATCTTCTCTCTTCAAATGCAATGAGATTTATAGATCATGTTGGAGAACTGTTGCAGGCGTATGTGGACCGACGCGAGCAGGTTCGCCTTATTAAGGAGCTATATGGGAATCAAATTGGGGAACTTTATCATAGCCTTCCATACCACATGGTTGAATTTATGCTAGACGATTTTGATTGCAAGATAACAGTCAGTCTTAGATATGCCGATATGTTGTCTATCCTTCCGACGGAAGTCAGTGTCTTGGCATGGCCGATGCACCAATCCAAGAAATCTTCAATAAGTGCAGGAACAACGGGCAGAAAGGAAAATGGTGCATCAGAAAGTCAACCTGTACCAACGCGTCTATCCTATGCAGAGGAGGCATTACGAGCGATGAGTTTACCTGAAGCATATGCGGAGATTGTGCTGAACCTGCCTCAAGAGCTTTGTTAACAAAATCCGCAAAGGAATGCGTGATGTCTTATCTACCGGAAAAAAGGATTAATGGACTTGACGGATGTTGTGCTGATTTGCAACAAGAAATTTGCACAACTTACAATGATTACTGAGAATACAGATTGCTACCATTTCTTTGTTCACTAAATATACCGTTTCTTCTGTTTCCAAATTTGTACTTTGTGGTCTTGAATATAGTATGTATCCTTCTGTGAAAATCTAACCAACTTGTTTTTACATTGCCCTACTCTGTATGTTTATTTAAAGGTTGAAACAATGTTAAGTAGGAAACCAAAATGGCATATAGCCCTGTGATAAACCAGCCCTATTTTTGTTGGTACTCAACATTATTAAAATGGGTTGATTGATTTTTTGGTCACTGTACTCGGAGTTGTTTTTCATTATAGTTACCCGATTTTTTTTTTGGTTTAAAACGCATTAATATACTCGAAAAAATTTAAAAAATAGTCTTTACTTGTGATTCCGTCCAACAAAATGAACGGAAAGTGTTGAGTAGACTAACGGTAGTATTGAGTAGACTAACGGTTGACACATGTTAATTATGTGGCAGGTGACGTGAATCGAGTTAATTAATGTTTTGGTCATTGTATTAGGAGTCGATGTTTATTTAGGTTACTGAAACTTTTTTTTTTTGTTACATTCTCGTTATCGAAGTACCAAAAATATTACAAATTATGATTTTATAGTTTTGCAATATTTTATAAGCAAATCTGAGAAGTGTCCAAATGCTCCTTTAAACCAGCAAACGAATCCCCAACACAATCTTTAGCTATCTGGTCATAAAGGAGTCCAAGAGAGCTCACGAGTCACAAACCATGTTGCTACCGCTGCTGGGCAGCCTAACAGAGCATGGAAAACAGACTCGCTATGAAAACTACACACATGTCATGAACCCCATTCGACGCCAACAAAGAGTAGCCCGTGCAAGGAAAGTCTAATTTTAGGAGGAACCTTCAAATTCCAAATCAATCACAAAGAATTACAAACCTGTGAAGTACTTCTCTTATTGAGACCATCACGTTTTCTTTGGACTACTATGTGATAAGCCGATTTAACCGAATTACTCCCATGAGAATTATAGTGCCAAACCAGTTCGTCTCCACGAGTTTGAAAGGTTAGAGGGATCTTTTTAATAATATCTATATCGCTCAGGTCTACCTTACCTTCTAGCATCTCAACCTTTCAAATAAATCTATCTTAATCAATTAGATCAACCACCAAAGGCTCATCATCAATATTACTACAGAACGACAACAATTTAAATGTCGCTGGTCTGGGAATCCAACAAGCCGACTTGTATGTTTATTCTACATTTTATTTTCTTAGTATTAAATGTCGTAGTAATATTTTGTAATAAAATCACTAATTTATAATATTTTTGACACTTCGATAACCAGAATGTACAAAAAAAAAGTTTCAGTAACCAAAATAAAAATCGACCTCCTAGTATAATGATCAAAACATCAATTATGTCCTAGTATAAGGGTCAAAAATGTCCCTGACTTTTATCGCGATGTCTACCGAGCACCTTATACTTTTTTTTGTCAAAAAATACCCTTAACGTTATATTTTTTGGCTCGCCCGTGCCCCTGCCGTTAACAGAAGACAAACGGGGTTAAAATTGGCTGACGTTGCAGACACCTGGAGGCTTAAAGGGATAATGTTCAAAAATGCCCATGACAAATATAAATATGTCATTTAATCAAAACAAAAAAATATTAAAATTCAAAATAAAAAAAAACATAACATATTTACATCATTTAATCAAAACACTAAAATTCAAATTATTTTGTTAACTAATCATAACAACTAATTAAATAAAACAAGTTGTATAACATATTTACATCATTTAATCAAAATACTAAAATTCAAAAAAACCAAAATACTAATTAAAAAAATACTAATTAAAAAAAATACAAAAATAATAGAAAAAATCTAATTAAAAAAATAATAAAATACTAAAATTCAAATTATTTTGTTAATTAATCAAAAAAATAAAACTCAAATTACATCATTAAAATTCTAAAATCATAATACTAAATACTAATTGATATAAAAATTTTAAATTACTAAAATAATTTTAAAATAACGTTTTAATATTTTTAATATAAAAAATTTAACGTTTTTTTTTAAAAAAATTAAAATATTTTATATTTTTATACCAAAAAATATTAACGTTTTAATATTAACCTCATATCAAAAAAATTTAATATTTTAAAAATATTAACATTTTTTAATATAAAAAAATATTAATGTTTTTTAATATCAAAAAATATTATCATTTTTTAATATAAAAAAGTTAACATTTTTTTAAAAAAGTTTAAAATATTTTAATATTTTTATATCAAAAAATATTAATGTTTTAATATTAACCTCATATCAAAAAAATGTAATATTTTTAAAATATTAACGTTTTTTAATATCAAAAAATATTAATAAAATATTAACATTTTTAATATAAAAAAATATTAACGTTTTTTAATATTTTTAATATCAAAAAATTAACGTTTTTAAAAAAAATTTAAAATATTTTAGTATTTTGATTAAATGATGTAAATATGTTATACAACTTATTTTATTTAATTAGTTGTTTTGATTAGTTAACAAAATAATTTAAATTTTAGTATTTTGATTAAATGATGTAAATATGTTATGTTTTTATTTATTTTGAATTTTAATATTTTTTGTTTTGATTAAATGACATATTGACATTTGTCAGGGGCATTTTTAAACCTTCTCCCTTTAAGCCTCCAGGTGTGTGCCACGTTAGCCAATTTAAACCCCGTTTGTCTTCTGTTAATGGCAGGGGCACGGACGACCCAAAAAATGTAACGTTAAGGGTACTTTTGGACAAAAAAAGTATAGGGTGCTCGGTAGACATCGCGATAAAAGTCAAGAGTATTTTTGACCCTTCTCCCACAATTTAAATGTCGCTTGTCTGGGAATCCAACAACCCGACTTGTATGTTTATTCTACATTTTATTTTCTTAGTATTAAATGTCGTAGTAATATTTTGTAATAAAATCACTAATTTGTAATATTTTTGATACTTCGATAACCAGAATGTACAAAAAAAAGTTTCAGTAACCAAAATAAAAATCGACCCCCTAGTATAATGATCAAAACATCAATTAACCTGATCCACGTCACCTGCCACATAATTAACACATATTAACCGTTAGTTTACTCAGCACTTCCGTTTATTTCGTTGGACGAAATCATAAGTAATGACTATTTTGTAAGTTTTTTCGAGTATAGTAATGTTTTTGTAACAAAAAAAATCGATAACCACAATGAAAATCGACCCCTAGACAGTAACCAAAAGTCAATTAACCCTTATTAAAATGGTATCAAACATTTTGTATGTTGAGTTTGTTTGGTTACTAGCATTTGCAACGGTAACATTTAGACTTTCACCATTTTCTGTGTGTTTCATTTGAACTAGAAACGAAGCATTAGTGAGTTAAAAAAACTATGTTTGAAATAAATTGCTTCTAAACAAATAAAATTTTTAAGTGCTTTTGGAACTCTAACTATACTCTTTAAATATTCGAAACTCGTCTTCTTTTATCAATATATTTGTTAGTAGAACACATGCGACGCCCCCAAATTCAGACATTTATATCTCTAATTCACCGCTTCACGATCTAACTCAAATAATAAACTAAAATCTCAAACAACGGAATAATAGAATAATTTACATTGAAATAATATAAATATTCTCGTCCCAAGGTCTCGCAACCGTTACTAACTTAATACATAACTTAAATTGTCACTTAACTTAATACATTATACCGAATAAGTTTTGTTACAAACATAAGAACAATACACTTCTAGCATAAAAGACTAAACCTACTCCATAGCCTTGGCCTTACCCTTATCCTTCCCCGAGTTACTTCCTTACTCTGCCTTAACTGAAATGTTTTAGGGAAACAAGAATGAGCAACAATTTGTCCAACAAATAATATAGCAATAAGGGTAAACAAGTATATAAGTTCATGATCTCAAGGGTATAACGATAATAATAGTTCAAGAATTAAAAGAATAATGTTGGAAGCAAGAATTATTAATTGTTCCAAATCTGACCTTTGAATTGAAATAAGAGTCACAATGGACTAAAGGATATTCTACAGAATCAAAGGTTTCAATACTATAAGGTTTAAAGAAGATTTAAACACTGAGTAGTCACTATGGACAAAGAAATCCTGTTAGAATTAACATTATTTAACTGCCAATTAATTATAAACAAGTACAACAAATGATCAATCTATAGTACCCTACGTTATGTATAACATTTAAACATGTTGTTTGTGTGCACATTGGTTCCCTGACAATATAAAATTTCCCCTTCTAAGAGGGTTGTTCATCCTAGTAGATTTATAAGATTCCGCACCAAAGCAATTGGTTTGGATAGCTTTCTAACTCATAGATATTTGTCTAGCCGAATCAAATGACTTAAACTCCTTTCTCAATACGTTTAAGAACGATAAGTTCAAACTCGCAACATGATTTAAGATATAAAATTTAAGTCAAATTTCAGAATATGGATAACGATTCACACGAGTATAGATATTAGCTCAATAATTCGAAACTTGCACAATATTCAACGCGAAATAAATTTAGGAACTTTCATTCAATATAAGAATCAAATGAAGTTAATAAACTTGCGTAATCATGGATTCCTTGCATAAAGTAAATGCATAGGTTAGGATACTTGCCTTTCGCTTAGATTACAAGTCTAAAGCTTAACGGCACTGCAAAGTCTTATAATATCCTATTTATGTATATATATATATATATACATTAGTTATGCAAGTTCGATACACAAACTATCTCATACACACACTCAATATGTATGATAATCACATACATTAAGTCTTATCTTAGTTACTGATGAGTGAGATTTATACCCGCGAATCTAATACTTTATGACTTAAATAATTGCCTGAATTCGTAGATTTTATATAGTTTTATATGATTATAGTGTTATTGCGCTTAACTGATGCAATGCAGGGCTTATTAGGTCTTTTCCAAGCTTTCAGGGGATAAATTGGACATTTTAAATACACTGGTGCTGCAGCGCCAATGCCCAGTGTTATTCTTGCGCCGGGGCGCCGCCCCCTGGTCCAGCCTGACGTCCCCATGGCACTGCAGCGCCACTGACCCTTCTTTGGCTTGCACTGCAGTGTGAGCTCCGTGTTTTCCATACTAATGTGGCGCTGCAGCGCCAACCATAGGTTATTTGTCCGCGCCGCGGCGCCACCTCCGGTGCCTAGACAGAGAAGGCCTTGGTTTGACCTAGCAAAGGAAAGACACGTATATATAAGAAAAGCAAACCTCTGCAACCGCCAGATCTTATATCTCATATCAGAGAATAAGATAACTTAGTTTTAGTTTAGTTTTTCCTCTTCTTTTGTATTTCTCTCTCTAGTTCTTAGTAAATGTCTGTAAATATAGATTAGGGAAAAGTTTGGGTTTTTCTTGGAGCGACACGAGCAGTGAGCTACACGGATTGGAAAGCTTGATTTGAGCAGAAAGATTGGAGACTGAAGGGCTTTGACATAGTTTCCTCTTATCCATTTACTTCCTCTGATTTTGTAATCCATAAATGTTGTCATTATTGTTACTGATATTCTGTTTAATAGCTATGAACTGAGTATTTGGTCTAAGGTTATAATGGAACCCTTTTTTATTTAAATTGACTGTCTTATCTCTTTGGTTGACACCATATGGTTTGGTTTGATATATTTATGCTTAATAATTCTCGCTAAGACATTAGTGATGATTTTGGTAATTTACATGATATCAACAGAAGAATTGTAGATTTACACATAAATATATTGGCATGTGATTGTGAGTTTTGACTGCATAAGTTGCGCGTAGAATAGACATATATATGTGCGCCACGTGCGACCTATTTGAGAACTTATGCTTAAATGCTTGTAATGATCAATTCGCATAGACATATGTAGGATTGTATCCAGCTTGGACGTTCTTTTCTGTTCTATTTCCTATTGGGTGGAACTGAAAAGGATATTTTTGTGCATACCTCGATAGAGGTGTATGAGCACATGTGTGTTCTCGGTTGACAAATTGTTGTGACCATTAAGACCAAAGAGAGAAGGGTAGGAAGTTTGATGAAGCATAGCACACCAGGTGTTCGACAGAATGCCTGTGTGGGGTGAAGTTATAGCCTTAGCTTGTAATTCCCTCGATTAACATTCATTATCTATTTATTTGCTTTGATAATTAGTTATGCTTAGATTAATCACACTTCCATATATTGCTGTTCAGATAAGACTTTAGCGATACAAAGTCGGTACTTGGTAAATATTAGTGATGGTTCCTCGTGGGTTCGACACTTTCCTTATCACTGTATTACTTGTTAGACCGCATATACTTGCGCATGTTTAGTGATCAGTTTTTCAACCAACAAGTTTTTAGCACCATTGCCGGGGAACTATTATTCTAATATTGTCCAATATTGATTTAAATCAATTTAGTCTTAATTTGAACGTATATATATATATATATATATATATATATATTTCTTTTATATGTTTGATCTTCCTTTTTGTTTTTAAGTTTATAGGTTATGGACTATCATTGTTATCAATGGCCTTATGAGAGAACGACACAACCAAGCTCGGAAGAAGGACTCAAGCAATTGCAATTTCAAATTACAAATGTCTTAAGGTTTTCTGACAATCTTGAGTGTCAGTCCACTCATAATGCCTACTGTCAGGAACGAGTTGACATTGAACCGATCTCATATCATCCAAACTGTCAGGGTTATCCAAACTCTTGGGACTATAGTCAAGAGCAATATCAAGATCTGAATTACTCCTATCCAAATCAGTTTGACTATCAGTCTCCGCCGCAATATGAGGTGACGTCTCGACCCAATGAGAGCTTGTCTGAGCACTCAACAAGAGAAGAAGAGAACAATCTTGGAGAGCTTCTCACCAACTTTATTAAGAGAAATGAGGTTCGGATGGCAAGCCAAGAAGCCGCATTGCAAAGCCTTGAAAATCAATTGGGGCAACTCGTCAATGCCATCACAAATCCACTGCAAGGCAATCTACCGGTCATAATTGATCTCGACGATGAAAAAGTAGAGCAATGCATGGTGGATACGCAAGGAAAAGGCGATGAGTCTCGCACAGTTGTTGAGGGAGACGTCATGGTGCAAACTATCTAACCGGCGGAGTCTGAAGTTAGAGACAAAAGGATAAACAGTGGTTTCATAGTCAAGACTGATAAACAACCAGAAACCACGCTCATGACTGTGGAAACCTTGGAGGGTCCGCTAGCACACAAAGAACACTTTCAAATTAATGAATAAGGGGAATTAGTGGATAATTCCAGTGGTGAAAGATTCTTCGTGCCGATGGGTGAAGAAAACTAGGATGACCAATCATCCATGTCAGCCAAAAATTTAAATCAATTGACGAATAGGCGGCATGAAATGGTCATTTCGCTTACGAGCTGGATTGAGTGGCATCGGTACAGGCAAGCCGACGACTTTAAAACAAGCACTTGGTGGGGAGGCACCCCCCATCTCAGTAGCAATGTTCTAAATTTTCTTTGCTTATGTTTAGTTTATATTAAGTTTTTTTTCTTTAGCTCGTTAACATTACTGCCAGTTATTGTATTGCCAAGTCGTATCTGATGTGCCTATTTTTACGATTAGAGGATGTAGGCAGCATGTTATTTCAAATGTTCTTTTTTATGTTAATTAGTATGTGTTTAGTATGGTGTTTAGTATTTATTGGCTAATACATGGTTTCTGTGCAGGAATTCTCAGATACAAAGCCGCGCCGCGGCGCCAGTAAATACATAAGACTTCGCGCCGCAGCGCCGTGCTCGCTCTCCCATATTTTATTCTCGCACTGCAGCGCCATGTAATAAGGGTCAATTCGCGCCACGGCACCACCAATGTTCAGGGCATACTGCTAATCGGCATCGCAGCGCCATCCAACAAAGGGTAGTCCACGCTGCGGCGCCACCAGCGAGTCATAGCTACTGTTAACTCGCGCCACAGCGCCGAGAAACGAAGGACATCTTGCGCCGCGGCGCCGACAGCGAGTTTTAATTTTAAAAAACGCACTTTAGCCAGTAGTTAGCCACTTCTCCTCCCTTGTCTCTCGACAGTCTAAGCACATACCTCTCGACACCATAGCATAAAAGAATCCAAGCAGTCCCATCAGCCGTTTTAATCCCAAATAGTCTTAGCAGTGATCGTTTTTCATCTCAAACTACCCATAAAAACCGAGATACTCCATCAATTACAGCACAAGAGGGTTGTCTGCCAGATGTTTCTAACCTAGGGTTTTCCCACTCAAGGTACTTTTGAGATTTCATTCATTTTGAAATAGACTGTGATCGAATTGTTGTGTTCTTCCTCCTGTTTGTTTGGGTAATTTCCACTGAAGGAAATATGGTGTAAGCATTTTCAAACAAAGGCTGTCCAAGTTTAGTTTTTTGAGCACACACAAGGTGTTCAATAGTTTGCATGAGAGACAAGTCGTACTATTTTGGCTTAGAATCACTGGGATCTCATTGGGGATTTGTTGTGCATTGCTCTAAGGGTCGTTTCTATAGAATTTTGGCACTGCAAAGGGGATGTCTTTAAACCGCACCAACTGAGATTTCTAACATGGCACAAAAGAGGCAACGCCTTAGTATGGGAGGATCGTCGTCCGCGGCACCACCAACGGCTTGGGACAACACCAAGTTCATCAATGAGGATGCCTGGAAAAGGTACAAAAGCTCATTTGGCGCACGAAATCTGATTCCTGAGTGGGGGTTCAGGCCGGACAAGAAGGATGGTGAGTTAACAACCATGATACTTGAACGCAATTGGATCCACTTCACAAAACCACCTGGGCCAGCTATTGTATCTGTGGTTCAGGAGTTTTACGCCAATGCCAATCCTGAAGGTTCTGCTTTTGTTCAAGTTTGGGGGAAATTAGTGGCTTTTGGAAGCCAAGCCATAAATGAACTCTTTACGGTACCCAATTATCAGGACAAGGACTATCTGGAGCCGGGACTCCTCAGCTATGACCTCGAGGATATCCTTAGGAGGCTCTACAAGCCCGAGACTACGTGGAAGAAAATGACTACACGGGAGAAAAGACCAGTTTTCCATCTTTAGCACTCAGTCGCTACGGGAAGGCGTGGTTCAGCTTCATTTATGCCAATATGATCCTGACCCGTCATTTGAGCGACGTGACTAAAGATAGGTCGATTCTGTTATTCGCCATTGTTACGGGTCTGCATGTGGATATTGGAGTTCTTATTCACGACTCCATTCTGAAGGCAATCAAGAGAAACGTCGCTGCAGGACTTCCACATCCATCACTGATCACCCGTTTGTACAAGTAAGCAAGTGTTCAGTGGGGGCCAGATGAAATATCCTTTCCACCCATGGCAGTCATTGACCATCCGACCATCACCCGCTACATTGTGTGGGACAAAGCAGAGTCTTATGTCAGATGCGAAGGGTAATGGCCACCTATAACGCTACCTCCTACAGCAGAGGTCGAGCCCTCGCAGTCTCCAGACGTAGGCCCAGCTGCATAGGGACTACTGGCTGACATCATGGCATCCTTCACCCTGCTGCATCAAAAGCACGACGCCGAGGCTCAGAGGCAGCAGAGGCACATTGCAGCAGTGGCGCAGAGGCAAGACATTGGTATGCAGTACTAGGCAGAACTGGTGAACACCATAAAGAGTATTTACACCGACTATTGTGCCGAGAACGCTGATTTCAAGCCATACCAGTTCCCAGAGCCACCTATCTTCCCACCATACCCTCCACCATCATCTCCCGCCGAAGCTGATGAGGACGATGCTGCTGTCGAATGAGTGATCTTCAGGGAAGCCCTCTTGTATAGATTGTTCTATATTTAGCAATGAGGGCATTTCTCACCTCAAGTTTGGGGGTGTTAGGGCTATTATCTTATTATTTCTGTCTATTGCCATGTTAGGTTGCATATTTAGTACTTTGCTTTCATTTACTTGCAGTATTGTGGTGCAGTTGTTTTGAACTGCGGGATTATGTTTTGAATTCTTATTATTATGGATGTCATGAACTGTTTTTGCTTATTATTTATTAATGCTTGATTATAATTAGCATTTTTGTGCTTTATAGCCATCTTTTTGGGGCTTATACATATTTATATTATTGTGCAATGTTAATGGCCTTTTTTACCCTATTTTGAGCTGCTATTAAGCAAGGGTGTTATACATTATTAATTTTTGATTGTGGCTATGAGTATGTCTCTCTTACAGTCGTGTCAAACATGTATGTACTAGGGGTTTGTTAGTTGATAAGTTGAGACTATTATTGACCCGTCCTTTTAGCAAGCACTGACCAACTGTGTTAACTAGTTATTTTTCGAATTTAGTTTGCTTGTTTATTGTTTTGAGAGTTGTTCACTCTTATAAGCTTTCATTTTTACAAGGTAATAAAAGACTTAAATGTTTATACAGTTTTGAATCTTAGATTCTGGCATGTTGACATATATATATAAAAAAAGAGAATAAAATTAGAATAAAAAGAAATGAAGATTGAATATCGAAAGTCTTGCGGTGGGTCTAGATGGAGCGTAAAACGCACTCACCCATAAACGCAGGACCGATGTTGAGATGGAGCATAAAATGCACTCGCCTAATAATCTTCGGTTTTCGTAAAGTCTAAATTGGCTTATGTTGATTACGTGGCCTTTGCTGCTCGAGTTACTAGATCCTTAGGGGTGTTCTATACCTAGTGCCCTAAAGTCGTCTGGCTTGGGAGTCACTGATCAAAAGCTCATTAATGGATAGTTCTGATTAGCCTAAGGTAATTAAGGATTGTCCGAGTCTAATTTTACCGTCTTCACGCTAAAGTCTTTTGATTTTGTCCTGCACTTGTGTCTTATTCTTAATGCTTGTTGAATGTTTAAGTTACGGAGTGTGCATATTGGTATTAACAATCGACTGTGCGAACGTATTTGAGCTATGTTTAGTTAGGACGGTTGGTCTCCACACACACACATAGAATGGATCGAATACAGTCTTATGCTTGAAATAGAATGAACCTTTACTCATGTCTGTGTTTGCCTTATTCTCTGGGAGTAGCTATGATTGAGATTTGTAGCCACGATTATAGTATATAGTTTTATATTCCTTTCACGAGTTAATTTACTACAGTTATTTTTGTGTTTGACAGTTTGTTTGAGGACAAACAAAGACTTAAGTTTGGGGGTATTTGATGAGTGAGATTTATACCCGTGAATTGGATACTTTATGACTTAAATAATTGCCTGAATTCATAGATTTTATATAGTTTTATATGATTATAGTGTTATTGTGCTTAAGAGATGCAATGCAGGGCTTATTAGGTCTTTTCCAAGCTTTCAAGGGACAAATAAGACATTTCAAATACACTAGCGCCGTAGCGCCAATGCCCAGTGTTATTCTCGCACCGCGGTGCCGCCCCTGGTGCATCCTGACGTCAGCATAGCGCTGCAGCGCCACTGACCCTTCTTTGGATTTTGCTGCAGCTCGAGCTCCAAGTTTTCCATACTAATGTGGCGCTGCAGCGCCAACCATAGGTTATTTATTCGCGCTGCGGCACCACCTCCGGTGCCCAAGAAGAGAAGGCCTTGGTTTGACCTAGCAAAGGAAAGACACGGATATATAAAAAAAGCAAGCCTCTGCAATGGCCAGATCTGATATCTTATATCAGAGAATAGGATAACTTAGTTTTAGTTTAATTTTTCCTCTTCTTTTGTATTTCTCTCTCTAGTTCTTAGTAAATGTCTGTAAATATATATTAGGGAGAAGTTTGGGTTTTCCTTGGAGCGACACGAGCAGTGAGCTACACGGATTGGAAAGCTTGATTTGAGCTGAAAGATTGGAGACTGAAGGGCTTTGACAGAGTTTCCTCTTATCCATTTATTTCCTCTGATTTTGTAATCCATAAATGTTGTCTTTATTGCTACTGATATTCTGTTCAATAGCTATGAACTGAGTATTTGCTCTAAGGTTATAATGGAATCCTTTGTTATTTAAATTGACTGTCTTATCTCTTTGGTTGGCACCATATGGTTTGGTTTGATATATTCATACTTAATGATTCTCGCTAAGACATTTGTGATGATTTTGGTAATTTACATGATATCGACAGAAGGATTGTAGATTTACACCTAAATATATTGGCATGTGATTGTGAGTTTTAACTGCATAAGTTGTGCGTAGAATAGACATATATATGTGCGCCACGTGCGACCTATTTGAGAACTTATGCTTAAATCCTTGTTATGATCAATTCGCATAGACATATGTAGGATTGTATCCAGCTTGGACGTTCTTTTCTGTTCTATTCCCTATTGGGTGGAACTAAAAAGGATATTTTTGTGCATACCTCGATAGAGGTGTATGAGCACATGTGTGTTCTCGATTGACAAATTGTTGTGACCATTAAGACCAAAGAGAGAAGGGTAGGAAGTTTGATGAAGCATAGCATGCCAGGTGTTCGACAGAATACATGTGTGGGGTGAAGTTATAGCCTTAGCTTGTAATTCCCTCGATTACCATTCATTATCCATTTATTTGCTTTGATAATTAGTGATGTTTAGATTAATCACACTTCCATATATTGCTGTTCGAATAAGACTTTAGCGATACAAAGTCGGTACTTGGTAAATATTAGTGATGGTTCCTCGTGGGTTCGACACTTTCCTTATCACTGTATTACTTGTTAGACCGCATATACTTGCGCGTGTTTAGTGATCGGTTTTCCGACCAACAGTTACACGATCATACCATATAGTTACCAGATCAACATTGATTTGTCTTTGAAAACTTTATCTAAAAACCTTTTAGAAATTTTTAAGTATTGATTCAATGTAGCCACAATACACTTAAACACTTAGAACATCACTTTAGAAAACATACATTAAAACAAGTAAAACCACTCATGATATGCAAATGGACTCTAGACCACATGTCATACCTATTTTCATGCATAACTAAGTCAAGATAAGATGATAAAAATTATCAGATTATAGCAGAAGTCAGAATCCTTTCCTGTTGCATGGCGCAGCTGCGCCGTTTTAAACTTCAGAAGGGGCGCAGCTGCGCCCTTCCTGGACAATTCCAGGATTGACTCTGCTTCTGCAGAACTCATAACCCAAATACGAAATCCATCATTTAACATGTTTAAACTACTCCATATTGATTCCATACATTCATATAAACTTAGTTAACATAATGACATTGATTCATCAATCAATTAACAAATTATTCAAGAATTTCTAAGAATTTATCAAATTTAAAATTAAGAACATAGTAAAGGTAATGTTACCTCTTAAAGCTTGTGTTGGAAGAATGCATATCTTGATTTGATGTTTAAAGTAAATACTCATGATTATATATAAATCCCTTCAAGGAATATATGTACAAGGGCTTTGTGATAGATCAAATTTGTTAGGTTGATCTTAGCTTTTAATGTTCATCATTCTGTAAACGAATGTATAGATAAAGAGATCAAAGATGTTAGGTTGATCTATGACTTATAATGTATAGATAGGATTCAACAAGAATCGTAGTCTACCAAGCTGATCAACAGATTGCAGAAGCCAAGGCAGGATCATAGAGCTTAGAAGATCGTAGTGTATCTGCCTTGAAGGATCTCTTCTGAAATCGTAGAGTGGTCCAGACGTTTTCCGAAGCTAACTCAGAGATCGTAGTGTGCTCTAGGAAATGTAGAGTATGCAAGATGAGAAAGTAAAGATCGTAGTGTGCAAACCCTTGATAAGAATCGTAGTGTTCTCTTCAGACCATGCACCAATGAGACAAGTCACCACGATATGGATCGTAGAGTATCATCTGATTTGTGTCAGAAGCATCGAGACCTACCTTTTGTCTGGAGAAAAATTCCAACAAATGTGAAATGAGTTTTGAACGTTGAAGCACTCACCAGTCCCAACGGTACAAAATATATCCTTAGTATTCATCAAAAGAAACGTATTCAAGAAGCTAAGAAAGGGACCATTGGACAGAGGAAAACACCTTTTCAGGTGTTAGGTGAGAAAGCAGTCTGCTGTGTCAGTGGGCCAGACTACAATCCAGAAGATCTGCAGAAAAGTCTCCATCAAAGCTCAGAAATGTCAAACGCATTTAATGCCTCAATAGATGACTTCAACGGATAGATCTAAAAGATCACATATATACAGAACACAGACATATGAGAGATGCAAGCAAGTATTGAAAAAAACGCACAAGAACACTCAACGCTCAACTCTACGATCTGAGAAAAAGAGGAAGCTTGCTCAGCTACTCAGTTCTTTCAAACAAGTGCTTAACTGCAACTGAGTAGCCTCAATCATGATCTCAACAACAACTAATCAACTATAGTAAGAGTTCAAAGTCTGAAGAACTTGAAGAGTTCTAAGTAAACTATGAAGAACCAAGTCTGCTGGATTTGAAGAGTTCAAGAGTGAACTAAGAAGTGACTAGACTGCTGGTCTAGAAGGAATCTGTGAGATTTAGAAAGTGTAAAAGACATCCTTAGTGGATTTCCTACTCTAGGAGTATAAGAGTGGACTAGGAGCCTTAAGTGCTCTGAACCACTTAAAAATAACTGTCTATTTTATTCTTGCTATAACTGCTATAACTGCTATAACTGTCATAACTGCCTCACTCTCTTTAACTCACTATCTAAAGGGGATTTCAAAGAAACCATAATTCCATTGTGCTTAAGATCTTTATCAAAACAGTCTTTATACAAAGAAAAGTTTTTAATATCTATTCACCCCCCTTCTAGATAACTATTGTGCCTCCGGGAACTAACAATTGGTATCAGAGCAGGTTCTATAATATAGCCTATAAAGCTTGAGTAGATCCAATGGCACACTTACCAAACGAATCAAAGACTGGAGGAGGCAGCAAGCCACCTATGTGCAACAAAGATAAATTTGCTAACTGGAAGGTTAGGACGCAAGCTTACATAGATTCAATAGATGAAGATCTATTTGAAACTATTCAGAATGGGCCCTATGTTCCTACAAAGCTTGCACCAACTACAGATGACCCAGACAGAGTACAGATCACTGTCAAAGGAGAATGGACAGAAAATGAGAAGAGAGTTGTCCAGATCGACAAAAAGGCCAAGAATATCTTGTTCCAATCCTTAGAAGATGATCTGTTTGAAAACGTGGTCAACAAAAAAATAACAAAGGACGTTTGGGAAGCACTACTCATTATGCATGAAGGAACAGAAGAAGTCAGAGAAAATAAACAATCTCTCTTGACTCAGCAATATGAGATGTTTGCTCACGTTCAAGGAGAGAACGTCACTGCCACCTACGAAAGATTTAATGTTCTGCTCAACTCTCTACGAGCCTATGGAAAGATCTATCCAAACAAAGATCTAATCATAAAGTTTACGAGAGCCTTACCAAGAAAGTGGGATGCCAAAACCACTGCCATTAGAGAATCGAAGAATTTACGTGAAATGACTGTCCAACAGTTGTATGGCAACCTTCTCACATACGAACTGAAACTGACTCAACGAGTAGAAACCTTGTCTAAAGGAAGAAAGAAGGATAAAGGTGTTGCTCTCAAAGAAACTGATAACACCTCCCAAGTAAGCACTGAAGTTGATTCTAACTGCGATGAAGATGATGACGAGGACCTTTCAATGCTTGTGAAAAGACTAAGAAGGTTCATGTGACAAGGCAAAACCAGCAAGCCAAAGAAAGTCAGCAACTACAACAGCCAGGAGCAAATGAATGACCTATGCTACAATTGCAAGAAACCTGGTCACTTCATTGCCAACTGCAACAAACCTCTCAACGAAGAACTCAAGAAGAAATCACATTCAAAGAAGGATTACAAAGGCAACAAAAGGCTACAGAAGAAAGACAAAGGCCTTGTAGCTAGAGGATCATGGAGTGACTCAGACAATGACTTAACTCCGAAATCCGGAGATGATGAAGATCCTCAAATGGCAAATTTTTTCCTGATGGCCAAAAATGCAAGGGATAAACAGAAATCCAACATACATGAAGTAAGTATCGATGAGGTATTTGACTTCAACTCTCCTGATGTAGATATTGATGACCTTAGAACTGCATTACATGGCATAACATCTGATCTGCAACAATACATAAAGTGGTTTAGAGTTCTGTCTAAAGACTATTCACTCCTTCAAAAGGAGAAAGAAAAAGTTCAAGAGGAACTGGAAACAACCCTTCTCAGTACTGATTCTCTCTCTAAGTTTAAAGTTGAGAATAAGCTCTTGAGACAAGCAAATGAGCTCAGTGCACAAAGAGCGTCTAGTATAACCTCCAAGATTGAGGATCTAGAAAAGACATTCTCTACATGGAATAAATCCTCTTCATCCATGGACTCCTTAATCTCTAACCAGAGAAGTGTCTCTAATAGAACAGGGTTAGGCTTTGGGGAATCTACCTCAGAGTCATGTGTGGAAAAGAAAAGGAAATTAGCACTGGTAATGCCTCAAGTTTTAGTAGAGGTATTATATTTGTGAAATCCTTACAGAAGAATGAACCTGTCAAACCCTGCCCAGCTGATTCAATTCATATTCCCAGGAGTAAGGGATCTCATGCCGGTCTAGGTTTCAGAAAAAAGAAGAGTAATCTAGCTACTACTCATCAACCTTGAAGGATCGTAGAGTCCAATAAAATCAACTCTACGAACTAACCAGGAAGGTAAAGTAGAAGTAAGATACACTCTTCACAAATAATGAAACAAGAGAACACATGTAAAAGGGAATATCAGCCTAGCAGGAGGATGACCAATAACCCACAAAAGTCCAAATGGAGGAAGAACTTTCATACACACACACAAACATGCATCATATCAAATGTTTTGTGTGCTACAAAGTTGGCTACAAGGCTGCAAAATGTCATTATAATTCCATGCATGTGAGACCCAAAATTAAGCAGATTTGGGTCCCCAAGGGTACTAATATAGTAGGACCCATGCAAGTATGGGTACCAAAATGAAGGTTTAATGTTACCTCAGGAAAAGAGCTCCACAAACACAACCTGGTATCTGGACAGTGGATGTTCAAGACACATGACTGGAAACAAAGCCCTTCTGTATAACTACATAGAGAAGGAGGGTCCCTCGGTCATCTTTGGTGACAACAGCTCTGGCAAAACAACAGGATGTGGGTCAACTGGAAATGGTGTAGTATCCTTCAGTAGAGTGGCCTATGTGGAAGGACTACAGAACAATCTTCTAAGCATTAGCCAACTCTGCGACAAGGGACATCAAGTAACATTTCTCAACAATTAATGTCAAGTTAGAGACCTGAAGACATCTGTTATGAAGCTAATCGGAACAAGAGAAGGAAATGTCTACACAGTAAATCTTGGAAAACTGAGCTCAGACGAGACAATATGCTTTCTGGCTAAAGCATCTGAAGAAATGAGCTGACTATGGCACCGAAGATTATCTCATCTCAACTTCAAAAGCATGTCCAAATTAGCTTCAAAAGATCTAGTTGCAAGCCTACCCAAGTTCAACTTCGTTAAAGAAAGGCCGTACAATGCTTGTCAACTTGGAAAACAGACCAGAAGCATATTCAAGAGCAAAACTGCCAATTCAATTAACAAGCCTTTGCAGTTGCTACACATGGATCTTTTTGGGCCAATTCCAACAACGAGCCTTGGAGGAAAGAGATACTCTCTGGTCATAGTCGATGACTTCACCAGATTTACATGGGTGTTCTTTCTAACCTCAAAAGATGAGACAAGTTCCCAGCTGATCAAGATGTTCAAGCTGGTGATGAACGAGAAAAGAGAGAAAATCAAGGCTATAAGGAATGATCATGAAAGAGAATTCGACTTCTCAGAAATGGACCAGTTCTGCACAGACAATGACATTAGCCACAACTTCTCAGCTGCATGAACTCCTCAACAAAATGGAGTTACTAAGAGAAAGAACATGACATTAATAGAAGCTGGAAGAACTCTACTAGCAGCAGCCCATCTGCCTGAGTACTTCTGGGCAGAAGCTGTCAACACTTCATGCTATACTTAGAACAGATCACTCATACACTCTACGATTAAGAAGACTCCTTATGAACTGTGGAAAGGAAGAAAACCTAGTGTCAGCTACTTTCATGTTTTCGGTTGTGCATGCTACATTCTCAACAATGGAAAGCAGTACTTGACAAAGTTTCAACCAAAATTAGACAAAGGAATCTTTTTTGGATATGCCACAGACAGTAAGGCCTACAGAGTGTTCAACAAGAAGACACTGAGTGTTGAAGTCTCGATTCACATCATCTTTGATGAGATAAACTTAGACAAAACAATGCCTCAAGACACTACGACTAACAGTTCAGACACTACGAACGACGTTGTCGAGCTCAATATTACGATCGTAGTACCAGATAGTGAAATCGTTGAGCAAGGAAATGAGATCGTAGAGAGGCCTATGCCAGACAACGAGCCTCCACATCAAGAAGAAGAAATAGATCTTGAAGATCTAAGACAAGAAGGCATAAGAACTGATGTCCTAACAGGAAGCAGATGGGCAAGAGATCACACTCAAGATCTAATCATTGGAGATTCGAGTGTAAGAGTCAAAACAAGAGCTGCTACTCAAAATGAATGCATTTATTTAAGCTTCCTATCACAAATAGAACCGAAGAAGATATAGGATGCTATGGAAGACTCCAGCTGGATAGAGGCCATGCAAGAAGAACTTAATCAATTCGAAAGGAGAAAAGTATGGAGATTGGTTCCAAGACCAAAGAATCATCCTGTCATTGAAACCAAGTGGGTCTTCAGAAATAAGATGGATGAAGATGGAGTGATAACCAGGAATAAAGCTAGATTAGTGACCAAAGGCTACTCTCAGGAAGAAGGCATTGACTACGATGAGACATTTGCGCCTGTTGCCAGACTAGAAGCCATCAGAATATTCTTTGCCTTTGCTGCTCACATGAAATTCAAGGTCTTTCAGATGGATGTCAAAAGTGCATTCTTGAATGGTGAACTTCAAGCAGAAGTCTATGTAGAGCAACCTCCAGGTTTCATCAATCCATCTCTTTCTAATTATGTCTTTAGATTAGACAAAGCCTTATATGGTCTTAAACAAGCACCTAGAGCATGGTATGAAACACTAACTAACTTTCTTATTGAAAATGGATTCACTAGAGGCAGAGTAGATACCACACTATTCCTTAGAAAGCATAAAGATAAAGTCCTATTAGTTCAAATATAAGTTGATGATATTATCTTTGGGTCTACTGATGAAAAGCTATACAAGAGATTCTCCAAGCTTATGCAGAGCAAGTTTAAAATGAGCATGATGGGTGAGCTGAACTTCTTCCTTGGACTGCAAGTAAAGCAAATTGATGAAGGAATCTTCATCAACCAAGCCAAGTACATTAAAGACTTACTTAAGAAGTATGGCATGGAGTCAGCCTCTCCCATGAAAACCCCAATTTCTCCTACAACCAAGCTTGACAAAGATGAAAAGGGTAAAAGTATTGATATAACTCAATACAGAGGTATGATAGGCTCTCTTTTATATCTAACTGACAGTAGACCAGATTTAATGTTTGCAACATGCATTTGTGCAAGATTTCAGGCTTGTCCTAAAGAATCTCATTTAACTGCTGTAAAGAGGATTTTCTGGTATCTCAAGGGTACACCCCACTTGGGGCTTTGGTATCCCAAGGAGTCCTCATTTAAGCTAACAGGATACACAGATGCTGATTTTGTAGGCTGCAAAATTGATAGAAAAGGTACCAGTGGCACCTATTAATTTCTAGGAAACAGGCTTGTGTCCTAGTTTAGCAAGAAGTAAAATTCAGTATCTACTTCGACTGCAGAAGCTGAATACATTGTTGCTGGCAGTTACTGTGCTTAGATCCTATGGATGAAAAATCAGCTAGCAGATTATGGGTTTGAATTTAAATCCATACAATTCATTGTGATAACACAAGTACAATTACTATAACTCATAATCCTGTCATACATTCTAGGACTAAGCATATAGAAATAAGGTATCACTTCATTAGGGATCATGTACAAAATGGAACTATATCTTTACAATATATCCCTACTGTAAATCAACTTGCTGATGGTTTTACAAAACCTCTAGATGAATCCAAATTTAACATGTTAATAAGTGAGCTAGGCATGCTTAACTTGAAACCATGAAAAATATGCTCTAGTTTGTGCTAACCATACAGATCTAAAGGTTATATTCGAAATCATAGACATGATCAAAGGAAGTCCATGATCTTAGAGCCAAAGTGTCATAAAAGACAACGATCGCAGTGCAAACTCAATGATCGCCGTGCAGACTCAACGATAGCAGAGTTCCATCAGAACAAAGAAGCATTCTGTGATGATGAAATTCAAAACAAAGCAATCTCTCTAAACAAGCACCTCAAGAACAAAACTAACCCTTGACTCACTCTATGAGGTTGGCCCTTCCTGAGTTACCTTGAACCGAGAAGAATACAAAGTCAAAAAGTTCATCACAAAGAATAAGTCAGACTCGACGATCGCAGTGTAGACATGACGATTGGAAAATAGACTCAACGATAACTGAACAGACTCAATGAACATTGAACAGACACAACGATTGCTGATTAGACTCAATGAACGCAGAATAGACTCGACGATTCCAAGGAACACCTCAACGATTGTAGTCCTCCTGATAAATAAATCAGCTCAGAAGAAGTTAAGGACAATTTAGTACAATCCTCCTTAGTCAGATTCGTAGAGCCAATCAAAACTTGACACCTGTCCCACTAAGCAAAATAGAAAGAGGGAAGTTACAAGTACAAATTAAAATCGTCTTTTTGAAATGTGAAGTTCAAAAGATCATCTCTGTCTTTCTCTCTCAAGCAGAAACCCTAAACCAAAAGGAAGCTCAGTTAGTCACACTTCCTGCAAGAAAATCAATGGCAGCTTCCAGTGTTATCTCCGGCTACAGACTCTGCTTTGACGAGTTCAAAATTGCTGAACCCAAATTTCACAAGACTCTGCCGTTACTGAAGAAAGCGGGTCTCGAAGAAGCTTTGGTTATAGACACATTGATCTACCTTAAGCTGGTAAAAGAATTCTACAACAATGGTGTATTTGAAAACAACACCGTCACTGCGAAAGTCAGGAACGTGGAAATCAGACTAAAGGCTGAGGACATCAATCTAGCTCTAGGTCTCAAACCTGAAGGTTATACGTCCATAGATGGCATAGACTTCCATAAGGGACTCAAAAAGATGCACCACAAGAAATCCCCCTTTGTCAAAGGATACAAGAAGAAGGAGTTCCCACAGAGGTATGAATTTCTAGCTGATATTGTTGGAAATGCATATGTTGCGAAAGTTCTGGTCATGACTCCGTGAATGAGGTGCAACTCAAACTCATGACTGCCATATGTTATGAAATACAACTTAACTATGCGGCTCTATAACTTGAATGGATTGGGAAATGGTTAATCAGCTCAAAAAAGACAAAGAGCTCTCAAAAGATGCTCTATGGGCGATTTATAAGCATCATCTTACAGGCTGCTCTGGGTGATTTAATTAAGGACGATGAAGGAGAATCCATTAATCCAAACCGTCGAATGACCCAACAACTATTTGAGAACTGGAAAAGGAATCCAGCTAAAAATGTGCGGATGATGTCTGAATCCAGTGGTAGGAAATATTTTAGTTGTCAGAGAAACTGAAGAAGAAGAAGAAGAAACTAACAAAGAAGAACCCATTGCTTTGGTCAGAAAAAGCAAGGGCAAAAGAAAGCTGAAAGGCAGAACTGTAAAAGAGCCTCAGGGATCCACTACTAATAAGCATGTGGAGTCCTCAGACATTGAGACTCTAAGGATCCTAAGAAGGAAGGAACAACAGGCTGAGGCAGAAGAAGATAGAGCTACCATCTCTCAGTTGCTGAAGAAGAATAAAATCAGCCACAAATCAAAAAGTCCATCCATCTCTTTGATCGTAGAGTCTCTACCAATCGTAGAGGTCAAACCAAATACATCAAGCAAGGAGGTAGCTGCATCAAACATTATGGCTGATCAGCAGGACAAAACTAAAGTTCAAGAAAGTCCTGAGGCTATGGCTCAGCCTAGAAAACCTAGAAGAAAACTGGTCAAGAAATATATTCTTGTCAATGAAGAATTACTAAAAAGGGAAGACAAAGAATTGGCTGCCAAAAGGGAACCAACAAATGAAAGCCAAAAAATCAAAGCTCAAACTGAGGGGGAGACACTTGAAGCCCCAATAATAGAGAATACACCTGCTGAGGACGAGATTCCTGAAGCTCCCATCCTAGAAGGTGCTCCAGTTGAGGGATCTATTGATCTTACAAGAAGATGATCAAGTTGAGGGGGAGGATTATGACACCTCCATGGCAGAAGAAGAGATTCTTGCAGGCAATGATGAAGAACCAGTGCAAGAACATCATGAGGCCATTGATATAATGGAATCCTCCTGTGAAAATAGAGAAGAAGATGAAGGTGACGAGGTCGAGATTATAGCTGTGGGCATTGATGCGTACAGAAGAGACAACTATGAGCAACTGTTTGCATATCTACCCATGATGCCTTTCTATCAAGCTCAAATTCTAAACTCTTGGAATCACATGTTTTGGAGCTTCAAAGAGTATCCGGCCATCTCAGTGCTAGCTAATGGATTCCTAGGAAGATTCAACTTTGCCAAGAAGTTACTCACAAACAACTCTTCCTCAAAGAATAAACTTGAGGCACTGTCTATCCCAACCCTCTTCAGAGTTAATCACTTGCCATTATCCTCATTTAGACAATTTTATGAATTCCCACGATGGTTGGAAGTAATTTTTCATCCACTAAATTAATTTCCAGTTGCATAATCCCAAAATTCTATAACTGATGAACCAAATTTGACCAAGTCTATTTTACTCCCACCTTCCATCATCTCTATGATCATTGACTCTAGCCCAATTATAGAGTCTCAATCTTAAATTGTAGAGCCACCAAACCTAAACATCCAAACACAAGCCCCTCCATTAGATATTCCCTCCTCATCCAGTAACGAATACTTCAATCTTGATCTTGCCCTATACTCCTTGCAAGATCAATTCAAGAGCACATCACATCCTTCACAAATTCCCCATCTCAATGAACTTCTGTCAGAGCTGCCCACCAAAGATGATTTATCAGAAATATCTAAGAAAATGGTCAAGAAACTCGATAAGAATCTTGAAGAACACACTGAACTCATTCAGATGAGATTGACATCAGTGATAAATGCTGCCAATAATCTCCCAATCTCCCTAAGCTCTACGCTCTCTAAGATATTTAAAGAGCTCATCAAGCAAATAATTCAGAGTATAAAAGACGGGGATGATCTTCACTTTCAGGCAGCCAAGAAACACAAAGAAGTTATCCTTGTCCTATAGACAAACCAAGAAAATCAGAATAAACACATGTTGAAAATCTTCCTCAATCTACAAACTGCTATCAAAGAATTCCAACAATTCTATGTCAACAATGGCCAGAAAACAGACAACATTTTATCCATCCTTCAGCAAAGGGAAGCTAGGTCTGAAGCTCTGATCGAAGAAAATAGAGAGGACATTTCTCAGACCAAAAGTCAGCTCAACGAGATTGTCCAAGGACTGAATCGCCTCCGAGACGACATTCGAACCCTTGATGCTGACATAAAGGTGGAGAATAAAGGGAAGGTAGGTCAAAACAGAGATCAAGGCAAAGGAAGAGGAAGAGGCACATTCTCAGCTCAGTCATCAAGAAGAAGTCCTGCAAGGAAATTTCACCATGAGACTCCACGATCCAGCTATTGGCCTCAACGATCTGATGCTCATCGTGGAGATCAGCAGGAAGTATTAATGGCTCAACTACTAACAACTCAAAGGCTTTCTACCAGCTCTCATGAGGTGACACCAACAGGTCTAAAAATGCCAATAAGAGATCCATCATTCATGAACAGACATGATCAAAATACATGACTAAGCCCAAGTGAGCTAAAAGATCTAGCCAGGAGAGACGAAGCAAGCAGAAAAAAGAGAGCTAAGGAATATGCAAATCCTCCGAGAAGCAAAAGGCCGAAGAAATAGAGATAAGTAGAAACTTAATTCTTATTGATGTAAAGCTTATCGGTAATATCTACTCTTCAGACATCAATAAATTCATGTTTATTCTCTAGAAATTTCAGCTGCTCACTGAAATATTAAGTCATGTTTACTTTACTAAAAATGCATCTAGATATTGATAATCATGACAACAAATCTCCTTGGTTATGTCAACATCAAATAGGGTGAGATTGTTGGAAGAATGCATATCTTGATTTGATGTTTAAAGCAAATACTCATGATTATATATAAAGCCCTTTAAGGAATATATGTACAAGGTCTTAGTGATAGATCAAATTTGTTAGGTTGATATTAGATTTTAATGTTCATCATTCTGTAAACGAATGTATAGATAAAGAGATCAAAGATGTTAGGTTGATCTATGACTTATAATGTATAGATAGGCTTTAACAAGAATCGTAGTCTACCAAGCAAATCAACAGATTGCAGAAGCCAAAGCAGGATCATAGAGCTTAGAAGATCGTAATGTATCTGCCTTGAATGACCTCTTCTGAAATCGTAGAGTGGTCCAGACGTTTTCCGAAGCTAACTCAGAGATCGTAGTGTGCTCTAGGAAACGTAGAGTATGCAAGACGAGCAAGTAAAGATCGTAGTGTGCAAACCCTTGATATGAATCTTAGTGTTCTCTTCATACCATGCACCAATGAGACAAGTCACTACGATATGGATCGTAGAGTATCATCTGACTTGTATCAGAAGCATCGAGACCTACCTTTTGTCTGGAGACAAATTCTAATAAATGTGGAATGAGTTTTGAACGTTGAAGCACTCACCAGCCCCAATGGTACAAAATATATCCTTAGTATTCATCAAAATAAATGTATTCAAGAAGCTAAAAAAAGGACCATTGGACAGAGAAAAACACCTTTTCAGGTGTTAGGTGAGAAAGCAGTCTGCTGTGTCAGTGGGCCAGACTATAATTTAGAAGATGTGCAGAAAAGTCTCCATCAAAGCTCAAAAATGTCAAACGCATTTAATGCCTCAACAGATGACTTCAACGGATAGATCTAAAAGATCACATATATACAGAACACAAACATATAAGAGATGCAAGGAAGTATTGAACAAAATGCATAAGAACACTCAACGCTCAACTCTACGATCTGAGAAAAAGAGGAAGCTTGCTCAGCTACTCAGTTCTTTAGAACAAGTGCTTAACTGCAACTGAGTAGCCTCAATCACGATCTCAACAACAACTAATCAACTGTAGTAAGAGTTCCAAGACTGAAGAACTTGAAGAGTTCTAAGTGAACTATGAAGAACCAAGTCTGTTGGATTTGATGAGTTCAAGAGTGAACTAAGAAGTGCCTAGACTGCTGGTCTAGAAGGAATCTGTGAGATTCAGAAAGTGTAAAAGACATTCTTAGTGAATTTCCTACTCTAGGAGTAGAAGAGTGGACTAGGAGCCTTAAGTGCTCTGAACCACTTAAAAACAACCGTGTCTATTTTATTCTTACTATAACTGCTATAACTGCTATAACTATCATAACTGCCTCACTCTCTTTAACTCACTATCTAAAGGGGATTTCAAAGAAACCATATTTTCGCTGTGGTTAAGATCTTTATCAAAACAGTCTTTATACAAAGAAATTTTTTTAATATCTATTCAACCCCCCACCTTCTAGATAACTATTGTGCCTCCGGGAACTAACAGCTTGGAATTGCTAAATTAACTCTCTGATCACACTCAAATTCCTCAGCACTCACTCTCTATAGCTACTTATCAGAAATTTGCAAATTGAATTAAAAAGAGGAAGCTCTAATTTATAGAGAAGCTATGAACCAATTGTTGGGTTTTTGTCAGTGAATCAAACCAATGGTATGAAGAAGAAGATGATGGATAAGGAGGATTTGGTGGAAAGCAAGCTAACTACTCCCTTCAACCCACACCCTTAGCCATCATCACCAAGAATTCTAGCCTTTTTGGTTTTTCAGGAAAGATAGAATAAGCCATTGGCTATACATGGCTGGTGAAATAGAATGGGTCTATGATTTTGGGACAACTAATTTGGTTACTCAGCATTAGCAAAATGGGTACTTGCATACTTAGGTTTATTTCCTTTTGGGCTCACAAGGTCACAATTGCTAGCTTATTACTTAGGTTTTGTGATGCCCCCAAATCCGGGTATCTTCTAACCCGATAGATGGTGTTACACGGTACTCATAACTGTACATTCATTCTATTGAAATGACATTGAAATGTGTGTAGCAACGACATTCTTATTACATTAATAATATTACATCCCGTTCCCAGGTTCTAAAACCATTACATTCTTTGTTCATCATACTATGATATATACAACTTACTAGTTTATTACAAGGTAAACTAATCGTTCAGCTTCATCTTGCCTCTATCCTTGTCAAATCCCTCAGTTCGTTCAGTCCTAGCTGTATTTATATGGTTCAAGCAAGAGTGAGCATAACAAGCTCAGCAAGTACAACAATTTCTTTTAAACAACATGCTTGAAACATAGGAATCGTATATCTTTAATAACTGAATAATAGTTATGAAGTACTATCAATAATTCAAAATAGCATTTCTTTTCCTTCAAAACGTTTTACAATTACAATATTCAGTAAAACATCAATTCTGGCTCAAGACCATGAGCATTTCATAATTTCTTTGAAAAGGACAACCCGGCACTAAGTCCGTAAGTCCGATATATCTTACGAGCACTTCTGGGTGATCAGTCCATAGTACTATATTTTGATCAACACTACATCCCGTTAAATGTATGTACGTTTAAGTTTTGGCAACTTCGCGTGCCTATCGAATAATCGATGAAAATACATTTGTTTATTCATACTCATGCATACCTTGAATCCGTACCAAACAATTGGCGTAGGATAGCGTTAACATTTCTATATTGAAAGACTTATAAATAAATCAATCAACTCTTCAAGATTAGTCTAGCCGAGATAAAACTGACATCGACCCTTTAGTAAAACACTTCATGTTTCTCATAACATGAATCACAAAAAACTTGGCTAACACAAAGGTTAGACAAGCGTTTTAAGAAAAACTTGCCTTCAGCGTCTGCTACAGTAAAAATAACTTTTCCTTTCAGTCTTTACAGTCTCTACAATACATAACCACATAACATATCATATTAGGTCATGCATGAACATACATGGTTCCTAATGAATCTTACCCTTCTTCTCAATCTAATCATATATTAGATTTTTTACTATTGGTTCTGGCTTTCCATTATATTTTACATTATTCTTACCAACTTCTTTCTCTTCTATGTCTTACGTGGATTTACTTCATTAATAGAACTCATTTCGAGTTAATCATCCTTCCTCATGGCTTACTAACATTATTAATCAAAACTCGATCGTCATTTGTTAAGTACACTTTATTGCATACCGTTTATGTTCATGTATTACTTAACAACTTTTAGTTGTAACTCTTAACATTATAGGCCTTATCATTATTGAATACGGTTCACGTTCTATATACTTTACGTTCGTCGTTTAACTACTCATTAAACAACATTAAATTCCTAAAGTCATCACTGTAATAGTGATTTAGAAAAGGTCTTATCATGTTCATTAAGTAATTACATAACCCATACTGGTATTGCAAACCATTGGATTCATAATCAACTTGGTCATCAAATTTCTATAGTCGACTTAACACATTACGTTGTTCTCATTACGTTCATCTTTAATTGATTATTAACCTTTAATCATCATACATTAAGTGTCTAACAATGCCTTAACAATGTTATATTAACACCTTATTTCATTACTAATGAGTTATCTTTCCTTCTATACTTGTAAACATTTTTGTCTGTCAAAACTCTGGGACTGGCGCCGCGGCGCCACACTTAGCTCTTCATCTCGCACCGCGTCACGAATTAGCAGTATGCTCTGACACTGTTACGGTGCCACCATTTGGCCTTGTGTTGGCGTCGCGGCACCAACTCTGTGCTTTAGAAAAATTTTGTAGATTTTAAATGTTGTGAACTTTTCGGACGCATAACTTCTTCGTTATAAGTCCGCATTTTCTTGTTCAAAAGCCTGCGATTCAAAAATTCTATACTCTACGCGTTCATGTAAGAATTTTATCTATTTGACTTCGTTTGCTAAAATTTTACCTATTAGTTCATTTTTAACGAAAACGATAAACGTTCGTGAACGTTCAACGCTCGTTTTTTCATTCTAAGTCGGAATTCGGTCATTTTCGAGTTCGCAACTCTATAATGCCAATTATGACTTGTCTCCATTAAAAACCAATGTTTCCAAGCTCAATATAAAAATTCGACTTCCATTCCGAGATTTTCATGAATTCGACGATTATCGTCCAAACTCGTGAATTTCGCCTTAACTTCATTTCTTATGATTTTTTCATCGTTTTAAATGGATTCAATCCATCATACTAACATCTTGACATATATACTTCATTAACTTATAAATATGATAAGTTATTACTTATTCTTTGTGAGTTTATAACTTATAAAAGTATAAACTACTTATGACTTCCTTTCTCATGACTTATTATAGATTAAGTCTTTTACCCACCATTCTTGTTTCTTATTATCATACAATCTTATTAAGGTACACATATGAGTAGTTCATATAAGCTCTTCACAAATCCATAACTTAATTAAGTTTGAATTACTTATTCATAACTTATACGGCTTAAGTCCATTGATTAATCATTCTTATCATTCCTTAGCATACATGTTCTACCACTACCCATCTCCCTACCAATGGAAGAGAAAGAGATTCATGGTTTAAGTTCTTACCCTTGAATATCACTTGACTAAGCTTTAATCTCCTTCTTTCTTCTTGAAAATCTTATAATGAAAGTTTGACTTATAAGTGCTTATTCTCTCTAACCAATAAGTTGCTTAACTTGAGAGGAGTTGGGAGAAATTTTAATCAAGTCATCAAATAAATTGAGAGCTCTCTATTTATAGGCAACCCAAAGTGAGGGCATTTTAGTCCAAAGCCAATCCCACCTCCTTAATCACCTCCTTACTATTCCTAGCTTAAGTACTAAGTTAACTTGGCCACCACACTCTTTGCTTGGCCATCACAACATCTATCCAATACTTGGGCATCACATATACTTAACCATTAAGTATACTTGTTAATCACATAACTTAGCCTTTAAGTTTACTTGTTAATCACCTAGCTTATCCTTTGCTTGTTGATCACAACTTTTACTTGTTCACCACACATAAGCACTTTACTTACTTATCACATTAATTACTTGCTCATTACTTTGGATCACCCATGGGTTTAAACCATTCAATAACCCATAAGTTCATACTTTGGGCTTTTAGCTTAACTTATACTTGGGCTTGCATTAACAATTCTTTGGGCTTTACCATTAGCTTACATTGGGCTTACACATTAATTCCTATTGGACTTACCCATTTCTACACTTGGGCCTTATCAATCCTCATTGGACTTTACAATGCTCTACACAATCCTATAAAGTAAATTCATTTAACTTAAAGCCTTATAACGTATAATTTGCGTATTTATCTCGTATTCCCACTGGTATACTTATTTATATACGACATATTATGCTTCATTCATACTCGTATAACACCTCGTATCATACTCATATTCATTACTTTGTACAATACCTATGTATTATACAATCATTACTTTAATTCATTACACGCATTAAAATTCCTTCTCGAAATTCATTTTCCTTAATCATTAGGTTTTAAGTCCGTAGGCGAAAAATTGTGTTTGTCATAACTGAAATATTATTGGATATTCCATCTCACCTCGACATTCTATCATTACGTATTTCTCGGAAGTTCAAAAATAATTCCCGAGCAGAAATGCGTGAATAGTGTTTTTCAAAAAAATTTCTCGGAAAGCTTTTATTTTTGTCTTAGAAATTCAAACACTTTAATTCTATTACGTAGCCAAAATACTACGACATTCCGCTATGTCTAGGTTATATAACGACCTTCAATTTGCTTACTCCCATAAATAATTAATTAAATTCATTTAATCCACATAATAAAAATAAAAATTTAATTCTCAAAAATCCAAAATTTCTGGGGCGTTACAGGTTTTACAGATGGCCATATACACAAATATATATAATCATATAATCCATGTACATTGGGTTAGTCCAATAATTTAGTTGGATACCAACAATTCCTTAATTTCCATAAAACTTATTATTTCAAATACACCCAAATATTATAATGATAGTCAATATTAAATGTTTATTTTTCAAAAATTAACTTTCTTCCATAATTCCTAAAATACACATTTAATTAACTCACTATGTACTTTAATGCCACAAAAGGCTAATTTATATGACTTAGTAAATCACATAATTTAAACTTACTTTTATCATATAGTCTTATACATTAATCATTCACATTATAATATTATTCTTAATGTCTCACTTTAACAAAAATATTTTTTTAAGGACTGGTCACCGGCGCAACTGCGCTGGTTTGCACTGTAGAAGCCAGAAGTGGCACAGCTGCGCCACTCTGGGACAATCCAAACCAGGCTTTGCACCAGCAGTCTTAGACCATACCACATACCACAATGCACTTTCACGTAATAAATAATCAACTAAAATAATAATAACAATTAGTCTATCATATTATTTCATCATTGCTTTACTAATTAAATTAAAACTTTACTTAGTCCATCATTATGCCACACTAGGCATATCATATAAGTTTAATATAAGCTTTATTATCATTTCCAACATATTTCCCACTTATCATATACTTAATTTAATTTAACTGAATTATCACAACTCATACCACAAATATATATATTTATATTCAAATAAATATTCAAACATTTTATTTATTCATTTAATATTGTTTATAAAATTCACGAGTATTACAACACATGGGCAGATCTAGCTTAAGGGAAGTGGGGTTAATTGAACTCACTGAATTTTCAAGAGTAAAAAAGAAAGAGTAAAAATTTAGGGTGTTTAATAAAAAATTTAAAATTTAGATTGAAGAATATTATCTTCGTTCTAAAATTAAAGATATATTTTAACTTTTTAAAGTCAATTCACAAAATCCTAAAATTCAAAATTTATGCGAAGTTATTTAGTTTTAATACAACAAATATAAAAATTGTAAACTAACTATAAAACACTACTAATTATTATCTTTGTTGTTTTCAAAATTTGAACGAACTTATATCAATTTGAGTTTTAGGATTTCGCGAATTGACTTCAAAAATTAACATGTATATCTAATTTTGGAATGAATGTACTATTAAATTCTTCAAAGTTCATATCTTATACTACCTTGGTCACTATAATACTCTTTGTCTCTCCGTTTCTCGTCTAGCAGCTTGACTTAATTCATCCCACTAGTTCGACTTTAGAGAAAATACGATATGTTGTATTTTTTATTTATAATTTCACAAATTTAGCAATTGTTTTGTAATTTTTTGTAATTACTTGTGGATTTTTGTAACTAATATAAATGAGATTATCACACCACAATTTTAATTAATAAAGTCTCAAAAAATGTTGTGTAAAATACTTTTTTGGTCACTATACTTTAGGACAACTTACAAGTGAGTCACTCAACCATTTTTTCTTACAGTCAACTCACTATACTGTACTTTACTAACAAAGAGTTAGAAAATTCGTCAAATTATTTGACTTTAGAGGGAAATGAACAAATAAGCTGCAGACGTGTAAAAATTTTATGATGTGGCAGGACTTATTCCATATGGCCTTCATTACGTGGATATGGAGAGAAAATAACCCACCCAAATACCAGTTGATGGACCCACGTCTATTAGAAGCCAAGAAACAAGTGAATTTTCATATTTTTCCAAGTTTGATCAATGAAGCAAACTGAACCCTAAGCTAACCCTTCCAAAGTGATCGATCGATTGGACAGCTAAGTAAAGAATGATGACTTGTTTGATTGAACTCTATTTCTAAACAAAATAGATTATTTGCTGTGATTCATGTTGGTTAAACTCGTTTGATGCTCGATATCAAGTAAAGGTCGACAGGTATATCTCATCTTATGGTCCCCTTATCTGACTTTGATGATTTTTTGTGTTTCTTGTTGTCGTATTGCCCTTTTATTTCTAAACCCTAGATTAATCATGTATTTTTTTGTTCTATTTTGTCTTTTTCATTACTGATTCTTGGGTGGGATATTTATAAAATCCTTCGTTACTAAATTTTGGTCCCCTTTTATCCCCATATAAATGCTTTGTATTTATTTCATTCCTTCAACTTATGCTATGTTTTGCATGTGGTTTATTACAGATGGATACTGTGACGCCCCCAAAAATAGGTATACATCACCCATCTTGAGTCGCCAAATACATGGTACAAAATTCAAATACAACTTAATTATACAACATTCGTGTAAAATACGACAAAACATACGCTGTGAGTTTTAATACAAATATTGTCATCTAGACAATATCCACACTCAATTGAGTCCTCATTAAAATTATTTTCACAATATTTTACAGAATAGTAAGGACTATTAATACATCATCTCGGACCATCACTCCGTTCTGCCTGGACTTGACTTCACTACACGACAAAATCGAGCTAGGTGACCTTCTCTTCCGCAATTGAAACACGCTTTGGATTGTTGCGTACAGTTTGGACGGATGTGTCCCTCCTGTCCGCATTTGAAACATACGACCGGTGGTCGTTCTTCTTCCTTTGAAACGGGTGCTGGTGTTGTTGTCTTTCCATCATTATTGAACCTTCTCTTCTTGAAATTTCCACTTCTATTATCTTGGCCATGATTACCACCGAAGTGGTTACCATTCATGGCATGATTGTTTCCCCCACGATGGTTATCATTGTTCCGATGACCATTGCCACCGGTACGATTATTATCGTGTTGTTGGTCGTTGCCTTTTGGTTGTGCTGACTCAATATCGCGCTCCAATAACTGAGCCCTATTCACAACATCTGAATATAAACAAAGTTTGTGAGAAATGAGGTATTGACGTATATTGGGTTTCAAACCTCTTAGAAACATTCGCGTCATTCGCTTCTCATTATCGACCAAATGGGATGCAAATCGAGACAACTCGGCAAACTTAGCCTCGTACTGCGACACGGTCATATTGTTTTGCTCCAGCTTGATGAACTAAACCTCCTTCATGTGACGAATACTTTTGGGAAAGTACTTATCATTGAACAGCTCTTGAAACTTCTCCCAAGACATCTTGAGTGCGTCAGTCTGGGTACATTTTATAGATTCCCACCAGTAATCTGCCTCTTCACGCAACATAAAGGTGGCAAGTGGAACCTTTTGCTCCTCTGAGTATCCCAAGACATCAAATATCTTGGTGACCTGCTTTAACCACGTCTCTGCCTTAAGTGGTTCTGGTTTTCCCAAAAACTCCGGTGGTCCCAGCTCCTTGAACTGCTTAGCGGTGACCGACCGTGGATTGCCATTATTTGCACCTATATTTTGAACAGGAGTCTCTCTTACCTGTTGTTGCATGAGTTGCATAAAGCCTCTGAACATTCCATCGTTCATCATTTGGTCAGTGTTGTTGTTTGCCTAAGGATTGTCGCCTTCCTGATGCACATTATCCCGATTATTGATATGTGGAGACTCAACGGTCTCCTGTGTTCCATTGCTATTCTCAACATTCTCGGATGTCATTTTCAAATACTGCCATAAAACAAGGGTTAATTAACATATCACATATTATCCCTATACTCTGACCGACCAATTAAATACCAAATAAACTTAGGTAGGTCATACTAGCGAAGAAATTCCCCATCTCACCCCTACTAGTTCTTGTCTCACATCTCAGCCAGGGATCATATCTCTAAGCTTTGATACAAACTGTGACGCCCCCAAAAATAGGTATACATCACCCATCTTGAGTCGCCAAATACATGGTACAAAATTCAAATACAACTTAATTATACAACAGTCGTGTAAAATACGACAAAACATACGCTGTGAGTTTTAATATAAATATTGCCATCTAGAAAATATCCACACTCAGTTGAATCCTCATTACAATTATTATCACATAATTTTACAGAATAGTGAGGACTACTAATACATCATCTCAGACCATCACTCCGTTCCCTGACTAGTCCCGGCTACGTTCGCATTTCCTGAAGAGAACAGTGAAGGAAAGGGTGAGCTCAACTAGCCTAGTAAGAAATATTATGACTAAGATAATGCAGAATAAATTATCATTAGTCTTCAACAATGTTAAACTGATAAAATACAATAGACATCAAGTTTAACTGCAGTGGAACAAGCAATCCATTAAAAGAGTCAAGTAGAAAATAAAATCTACTATCTTTAATGATTTAAAAAGGTTTTTCATCACTTTTATCGCTGAGACTCAGCTTAATAAATAATCCACATCATCGCTACACTATGGCCAAGGATGTTCATTAGGGTCATGACCACAAATTATCCATGCACTACAGGCCAAGGATATTCGTGTATTCATCAATGGTCATGATCATGCCAACAACTGTCTATCAATGCACTACGGGCCAATGAGGACTTTTACCACATCATTTGTAATATTACGGTCATGATTAAACCGAATAATCCCTGGTCATAATCATACCAAGTCCATCTATGAACTACAGGCCACAGATGACTTTCAAAAAAATATAAATATGAGGATGATGACAATGATATAAGAATTCAATAAAACAAGTTCAAGAATTAATTTATTCAGGAACTAATAACGTCCAAATTGTTAACATGATACTTATTTGTAAAGTAAAATTCAAGAATGCTCAGAAGAATATTTCCATGAAAAGATACTGGATGAAGCGCAAATATCAATGATATTCCACTAATTTCATGGAGTATAGAAGTCAAAACTTTAACCAACTGAGTATAATAAAGAATGGAATAACAAAAGAAATCACCATGCATGCGATACTTCGCATAGACAGGTTATTCCAATAAAATAATAAATAACGGAACCAGGTCCGGCGTAAAATGAACAGACAGGATATTCCAACAGAATGATAAAGAATGGAATAACAACACAAATCACCATGCATGCGGTACTTCGCATAGACAGGTTATTCCAACAGAATAATAAATAACGGAACCAGGACCAGCATAAACGCACAGACAAGATATTCTAACAGAATAATAAAGACGGAACCAGGTCCGACGCAAACGCACAGAGAAGATATTCCAACAAAATAATAAAGACGGAACCAGGTCCAGCGTAAACGTACAGACAGGATATTCTAACAGATTATTAAAGAATGGAATAACAGAAGAATTTTACCAAGTATAGGGTAGCCCGCGTATACAGGTTATTCCAACAGAATAATAAGAATGGAATAACAAAAGTTCTTTTCATGAATACAAAAGAAATAATACCCCTTACCTTATAAAGAAGAGTACTTCGACGGTAGGGCGAGGATATACTTGAAGAAACGTGCACTACTCTCAAAGCTTTCTTAAACTCTAAAGAAATACGCTCAAGATTATAGAAGAAGAATTCTCTCTATAGTTTCTCTCTCTACAGTTTCAGTGAATTCGTAAGAAATAATGAAGGAATGAGCTTCTATTTATAGAAGAATGAAATGAATAGTAACCAATCCATGAACGGTCCAAAATGATTTACTTTAATCGAACGGTCCATATTTAAAGCAAAATCTTTTAAATAAAATATAATATATTCTATTTATAATCTAATAAAACGAATAACTTTATAAAAAGATTTTACTATACAAATACTATGCAGGCACTATACAAACACTATGCATAATAAAATATAATATATTCTAATTATTATCTAAAAAAATGAATAACTTTATAAAAGTATTCTGTTTTATATAAAAAGATTTTACTATTAGCCTAATAAAACGAATAACTTTATAAAAGTATTCTATTTTATATAAAAAGTTTTTCTGTTTTATTACGTTAATAATACTAATAAAACAAAACTTCATCATCATTATTATTATTCACACCATTAATCGACCAGGTCGTTCTCAGGAAAGATGGGACTTTCCAATAAGGATTTCTCCCTATTGGCACGCAATTAGGTGACCAAACCTCTCCTTGGCAGAACTTCTAGACATCGTTAATAATACAAATAATAATATTAACAACTTCGTCATCTCAATTATTGATTTAATAACATATAAAATATCGACAATAATTGAATCAAACTGAGTGACTTCTCACATAAGCATTAATAATCAATACCGTGTGCTACTATGCAACCACGCGTATTACTGTACTTTTACTACTGAGTAGTTCAACAGTATCAATGGTAAAACTTCCGCCATTATTTTCATAAAAATATTTTTGTCGTTTTCTCAATCTGATAATAATTCTGTTGTGGGATCCACCAATGATTGTGTCGTCGTACGAATATTCCCTGACCAATCGAATATTATATAACAACTTACGTACTTTACAAAATTTATAAATATTACCCAACACTAAAACATTATATCAAATTTATTCCATAATATTCAAAAAATGATATTTATAGAAAATTTATTTTTATTCATAAAAGTTGGGGTCTTACAGATACTATTGTGCAATTGAATGTACACCATGGTGGGAAGTTTATCTATGCTCCTTTATGTGACTATATTGGAGGTAATGTTTATCATATTCCACGGTTAGATTTTGATTATATTTGTATGGGTGCTATTAATGACTTAGCTACTAAACTTAATTATCATCCTGAATCAAGTGTTTATTTTAAAATTGATGTAGTAGATATTATAAGTGGGGTTAGACTTGTTTATAATGATGCTAGTATAAGTGATATGGTTAATATTTGGTTGCCACATTGTTTAATTGATGTCTATGTAGACCATGTATTACTATATAATATTGATCAAACCTCCTTATTAGATGAGCATATTAGTATTAATGTGAACGATAACGTGCTTGAAAATGTTGATGACATTGTGGTTGATAATGTGGTTGAAATTTTTGAAATTATGGTTGATAATGTGGATGAAAATGTGATTGGTGAGGGTAAGGGTGATAATGTGGACAATGTGGTTGGGGAGAAGTTGAGTGATAGAAGGAGTAAAAAATGTTAGAATGTCAAAAATAGTGCTAAAAGGAAGTCCAAAAGGGGTAAACAAAGGGTGGTTGAGGAGGAATGTTCTGAGATAGATACCTCTGATAGTGATTTTGATGAAGACTGTAATGATAAAGAATTGGTATAAGTTAGGAGGATGGATAGGGAGTATAAGAAGGAGATGAAAAAGAACACAGAGTTGGAAGATGAGAGACATGAGACAAGCAATGAGGGAGATGAAGGAGAAAAATAGAGAGATAATGGAGATGAAGAGGGTGAGGATCAGCCTGAAAATATGGAAGAAAATGTGGCAGGACATTACCCATAAATGAATGACATAGAGGGAGGACAATTGAGGAATGATGATGAGGGCAGTGAATATGAGAATAGTGATTCAGATTATACATCATGGCAAAGTGAATATGAGAACAGTGATGTGATAAGGTCTCTTTCTGAGAACAGTGAAGAAGATGAGGATGTTTACTATGTAAGGCCTCCCCCTAGTAAAGAAAAAAGAAAGACAATTAAAGTTTACAACAAGAAGATAAAAAAGAAGTTGATAAAATTTAAAGAGTACATGATATTTTCCAGCATTAAGGAGTGTAAAGATGTCATAAGAGACTACTCCATTGCAAATGGGACGAAATTATGGTATCCAATCAATGATTTGAAAAGATGCCAAGTTAAGTGTGAGAAATGATATCCATGGAAATTATGGGCTAGTTACATATAAGGGACTGATACATGGCAGGTTAAGTCTATCTTAGACATTCACAATTGCACCAGAATCCTCAAAAATAAGCTGGCTACAGTCAAGTATTTGGTTGAGTACTTTGGGAATAGGATAAGGAAGAATCCTAACTAGAAATTTAGGGAGATGCAAAAAGAGATAAAGTTAAAACTGAAGTTGGATGTTACAGAGGTTAAGTGCATGAGGTTTAGATATTTAGCACTACAGGGGATTCAATAGGTCATGAAGGATCATTATGTAAGGGTGTGGGACTTTGGGACTGAGATAGTTAAGAGTAATAAGAATAACACAGTTGACATAAAAATAACAAGATTGAATCCTGAAGATGTGCCAAGATTTAAGAGATTTTATATTTTTTATTATGCTTTCAAAAAGGCTTGGAAAGGTGGATGTAGGCCTGTTATTAGCTTGGATGGTTGTTTTTTGAAAATAGTGTGTGGGGACAGCTTCTATCTGCAATTGACACGGATGGAAACAATCATATGTTTTCTATAGCTATGGGGGTGGTAGAGAATGAGAATTATAATAGTTGGACTTGGTTCATACAGTTGTTGGTGTCTGATCTTACTTTGGGAGATGGTTATGGGCTGACTTTAATATCTAACAAACAAAAGGTTAGCATCTTTGTTAATATTTGGTAATAAATATGATCCACATCATTATTTATTTTTGAAACTGTGGCTATGTAAATTTATCTAATAGTTGATATTTTCAAGGATTGAAAGGAGATATTCAGGATCTTCTTCCTCATGCAGAGCATAGAAACTATGCAAGACACATCTATTCAAATTGGAGGAAGAAGTATCATTCCCAAGCTCTTAAAACAACTTTTGAGGAGGCATCCAGGGCAACTCATACTGTAGCACACAAAAGGGCAATGAGATATGTTAAAAGGTTATCGATTCCTGCACATGACAAACTGGTAGAACAAGATCCTAAGGTTTGGCCCAAGGCATTCTTTGAGACTCACTCAAAGACTGATAGTGTAGTATCCCGTGTGTTTATAAGTTGAGTTTATGGCAATGATCCTTATAAAGGGAATGGTTGGGTTAAAGAATATGTAATACTCGAAACAATATCGAGTGCAAATGAAAGTTATGAATTAAAATCTATAAATGTTTGTTAAGGAAGAAAAATGGGATAAGTAATGTAAAACCTATGTTAAGGTAACGCGTGGAAGTTATTTAACGGTAGAATTTTGAAGGAAAATTGATAGAAACTGAGTACGGAATGTTTCGGTGATTCCAAGGACGTAATCCTTATAAGAAGGGAAAGATGTGACAACCCGAATTTTCAGAAATTATTAAATAAAATTTAATAAATAAAATTATTATTATGAGATGAATATATTTTGGGTTATGTGGTTCGGTGGGAAGAAATTATATATATGAGATTTAATAGTTGACTAAAGAAAGTAAAGAGAATTAGTTATGTAACGTAATATGGTGGAAAAAGAAATTAACTGAATAATATTGGATAATTTAAATTCAGTTGAAAATTATATTATGAGATAATATAATTTGAAGATTACAGACATGATTGTCTATGAAGTTACGGTAAATTGAATAAAAGGATTAATTCAATTAATTAAAATAGTAAATTAATGTAAATATATTTATTTTTGTAAAATGAGAAGGTATTATATTACATATAAATATAATATGTTAATGTAATACGATTTTGGATTTTGTAAATAGTTAAAAATATTTATCAAATAAAATAAATATTTTATTTAGAATATTTATGGAATAAAATAAATAGTTGATGAAAATATTCTAATTAGAAGATTAATGATTTGTTGAATAAAATTAAAATTATATTGGCTTGGTAAATATTGTGTTGACTAAATAAGAATTATGTTTTAATTAAGTTTGGTGTGACAAAGGTATCATATGATAAGTGGATTATTAAATAAATAAAAAGGAGCTTTAATTGGGTAAGACAAACAAGGTCTTATGACCTTTGGTTTTTATAATTGCTGAGACTCGTATTCATTTTAACGGATAACTCATATTCCATCATTTATTTTGTTACATATATTTTTCCTAAGTCTATGAAAATGAAGAAGAAGAGAGATATGTTCTTTGAGAAATTGAAAAGGAGGTTTTATGCCTACTTATTGGATGTCAACTTACAAGAATTATGCTCATCTCAAGTAGATTTTACTATGTTTTAGTACATTTTTATATTTATTTAGCATTACTTGTAGTGGAACTCCTTTGGCAGAGAAAGGCATGGAAAAAGCAAGGAATGACATTGACATGATGACATGAAGCTATCTAAAGAATGGCAAGAGGAACATGAGCTGATGGAAAATGAATGTTGTGAAGAAGAGAAGGGATGAAGAACGAATGACAACGAACAAGAAGTAGCAGCAGCAAAACATCAGAGGGCAGAATATAGAAGCAGTGCAGCCGCGCTGCTAAACAAGCCAAATCTCGCGCGACCGCGCTACATGCTTACAGAAGCTAAATTGCAATATTGCGCATCCGCACCTCAGCAAAGAAGGAAACTCGTGCGCCCACGCCAAGGCCTCGGCAGAAATTCATATTGCGCGCCCGCTCTCGTTTTACAGTAAGATCTCGCCCGGCCGCGCGAGTCCTCTGCAGTCTGTTTGTTGACTTTTTGTAATTTGAATTTTGAGCACTTTAGGCTCAACTGAACAATATTGGTTGGTACCAGACGTATTTTATTGGGGGGGGGGGAGGTCTTTTATCAGTTTTTATATGTAGTTATTAGGGTTCTTAAGTTTAACTAGTCTACAGAGGTTTTGATCAATTTTTGATACATTCTATATCCTCTCTTCACTTGGGTTATTGAATAATCGTTAATTTCATTTTCTGGAGATTATTGGTGCTTTGGAACAAACATTGGAATAGATTCTGCAACTGAGTTTAATCATTTGTCTTTCATCTCTTATTTGTATTGTTTAATTCCATGTGTTGCTTCAATCCCATAATGGCTTTTGGTTCAGAAATGAACTAATCTCCATTATGGGATTCTAATGGATTTTGATATGTAATCTATACTTACATGCCTGATTGTTTGGTTGTATGTTTATCATTGGATTACCTATTATGATTGAGCGTAATGAATGAATGTTTGATCACCATTCACCTTGTATGCTTATATGGACTTGAAAAATGAAATATGAGTATGAATATAATCATAATAACATATGTTTATGAGGCTAAGTTGTTTAGCTTTGTAATTCATGAACCAGATAGAAATATACCGTTTCACCATGTGTAGTACTGAATGAGCATGTGCTTTAATTCATTATTACTGTAATTTCACATAGACATATAGTGATTTTGGTAATAGTGTTGCTTACATGATTTCTATCATATGTGGAGGTTATGTAAATAGGTCATAGTTCATTGAAAAATGGTTATGTCCACCTTTGTGCTCTTGACTAGTTTTCCATGATAAATATATAAGCTTTACATGATGGTTATAAGTTAGAAGAAGTATGAAATGAAGTTAGAATCTCATTCTTTCCAAATTTGATTACATTATTTTAATATTATATTTTTATTCATTAATTGAATTTAGTATAAATTATAACTGTGAGTTATTCGTTAAAATATATGAAAATAGTGGCATAGTTGATGTATGATAATTAAGATTTAAAACCTTTCTCTGTGGATCGATACTTTTCTTATTCTGTACTACTTGTTGACCCATGTATGCTTGCAAGAGTTAGAATCCTTTTTGTTTGACTAAAAAAGAGACAACAGAGGTGATTGTGGGAATCAAAGAAGGAAGGAGGAACATGATTATCCAAGGTATCTAGCTAATCAAGAGGTAATAATCTAGTCGTAACTTTAGTTTATGTTCTCTTGAGTTTTTCATCAAAAAGATGATTTTTGGTGATTAATTTCTTAAGGAATTGGTTATAGATGTTAATGGGTAGGTTTAATACATTTTATATCATCTAAAATTGGTTTTAGGGTGATCAAATTAATGCAAGTATGATTAAACAAAAAAATTGAGTTTTATAGATATAAGTAAATTATGGTTTGTTTTGGAATCAAAATTAATGATGAATTCATGATATAATCTGAAATTGATTATAGATGTTGTTAGTATGATGAAATACGAAAACAACGAAAGTTGAAGGAATGGAAATGGTTGAATAAAGAATTCGTTGTGAATAAATTCGCTAATATGTTAAATACGAAAAGAATAGTAAGAACTTTGATTATTGAGTCCCTAAAATTTGTTTTAAAAGTTGTTCATGTTGTTAGAATCATGTTATATATGCTTGGTTTTGAGTTTATGAAGTTTATTGTATTTGGGTTTGGATAAATTGGAGTTCGAGTGAAGAAATTGAATGTTTTGGTTTTGTACTGTACTGAACTCGAATTGAAGATTCTAGTTCTACTAACTGGCACAACTGCGCTGGGCCCTAAACCATTTTGGACGCAGCTGCGCCGGTCATCTTGGTCAATTGGGTTTCGGTACCAGCACAGCTGCGCCGGTAGCCAGGCTAAACCAAGCGCAGCTGCGCCTTTCCCTGGCAGAGGAAATTTTTTAAGTATGGTTAAGGGAAATTGGTTATACTTTGTTTTAATTAACATTAAACACTTAATGTGGTAATGGGAAACGTTAAAGGCTTAACTTATTGTTAAGTAATGAATTAAAATAAGGATTCTGAAGCGTGAGATGAATGTTTACTCAATATTTCCAATTGAGTGTTATAATGGAAAGCTTTAGAGGACTTAACTAAATGTTAGGTGAAGATTAAAAGATGTAATTTAGAAATGTGATATGAAGATTCCTAATTAAATTGAGGGAGAAGTTCAGATCACCACCTGGGGTTTGGGTTCTTTCCCACTTAACCACCTGTAGTCAGTAAAGCTATATTTAAACTCCTGACTTTTTGAGTTGAAGTGAAAACGTCACCTTTTCCATCCAACTTAAATGTGAGTGTATGTCAGACGCCAAAAGCACGTGAGAAGGGACTGTAACGGTTAAAAAAGACCGATAAATGTCTGAAATACCCCCTTCTTCTTCCTCTTGGCTTTTAAAAATATTCATCTCTTCTTATTCTCCCTTCAACCTTCAAACCCACCACCACCACCAACAAACCCCATATTTCTTTTCTGCTCAAACCTAGATACCGCCACCAAGAATAAGAAGAAACAATCCCCACGGTCTCCTCTCTCCTCCGCCACATCTCCTCCCTCGAGTCCTCCATCCGCCACCATTCTTCTGATACTTTCTCTCTCCGGGTCACCGCCACCCGTACCATCCAAACCCACTTCAAGGCCTTCCTTGTTCGCAGATCACGGACTCGAGGGCAAAGCATGGAACCTAGACTTGATCTGATGAACAAGAAGACTTTAAAAAGAACAAATTAAAAAGGCAGAACATGGTTTGTGACATTGTGATCATAGTTGGTCAGTCTAGAATTTTTTTGTTTTAGTAGTTTGGTCAATTTGGTTAACAAGAAGACTATTTGCTACTTTAACTTGTTCAAACATAACAAGATAAGAAGAAACCAAAACCTCAAATTTTGAAATTTCTTGTTCATTGTTTTATATTTACTAAGCCCAATTCCTTCAGGAGGAGTTATATACAGCCAAAGGCATAAAACCCCACAATCTTAATTTTCACGTTCATCACTGTCTTGATTTTTGGTTTCATTTTTTCGCTCTCATAGTCTCCACTTGTTTGATAAAATGCCTCAACAAAGAAATGGGCACAAATACTGCTAATAAATGTAGTTCGTCTGATACCTTTGTGAAATAATAATAAATTATACTTGTAGTACTTCGCTGCAAACATGTATTATAACTCGTATAAGTTAAAAGGCTTTGCCATTTAGGAGACATAGTTGGGATATAATTTCTTATCAGAAGGGTAATTGACTATACCATAGAGCTATTCAATTGGTATTAGATTTTATTTGCTCTGTTTAGGGCCTCCCTTAAATATTCTGATTGGAAGATTTAGCAATAATTGGGGAAAGTTAGGGATGGTACTGCAGGCAGAACGTGAACTCTAGTTTTCTTAATAATGATTTTGGAGCTTGCTGACAAGTTCTAGCCTTTTAACTATCTCTTTCGTAATTGAATTCCATTATTTCTAGTTAATTATACTATGATTTGGTAGTTTCTCTATTCAATTATTGTTATTACATGCAATAAAAGTAATAGAATATTTTCTGGTTATCTAACATTTACTTGCATAATTAGGGGAGTTTATTTTGCTTTATTATCTATAAATTTTGTTCCTTTCAGGGTTGGTGTTTATGAATTCAATACATAGTTACTAACTGGACAAGCATAATAGAAGATAACAACTTTAGTGGCAACGCGGGTTCTATTTCTTGTTGGAGATTCTTTATCAGTAAGAAAACTCTCGCAAGTTTCTAGGACAGCTGCATTACGCAGAAATATTCGCCTTTTTAGCCACATAAGTCGCGATAATGGGCCTCTCTCTTTCTCAAGCCTTGGGTTTAGGAATGAACTTGAAATGACCATGAAGGACGAGACAAATAATCTTCAGAAGATAATTTCAACAGTTGAATTCCCCAAAAGTAAAGTGAAAAGAGGGAGGAACACAATCAAGGCAGTCCGTGAAAGAAAATCTCTTGAAATAAAAGATGCCCTTTTTTTTGTAAGGTTATTTTCTGAGCTTGGTCTTCCCTCTTTATTGATTGAGAGACTAGAGAGGGAAGGTTTGTATCATCTATTTGATTTTCAGACTCTTTAAAATTAACAATGTTTTGGTGCATTTTTTTATAGCAAGAGAAGGTTGCTGGCTGACTCTATAAATTGTGTCCCATACAGTTTTTTGACGTATGCCCTTTCAATTTTGTTACTTGAGAAGTTAAAAAAAATTCTCTTGCAGAAATGCAAATAATAATGACCTTGTTCAAACGTTGAATGAACAAGCAAAAACTTAAGATTGAATTAAATGGAATGGAACGGAGTGTTGTTTATATAATATCACCGGGTTATGTTACAATACAAATTCATGAAGGGTAATTAAGTCTTTAGCCAACTCAAGTAACAGAGTTAAGACGGAAAGTATTTAATCACTTCAACTCAAAAAGTCGGGAGTTTAAATGTAGCTTTACTGACTACAGGTGGTTAAGTGGGAAAGACCGCAAATCCCAAGTGGTGATCTGAACGTTACTCTTAAATTGAAGTGAACCTAATATACAACTTATGTGATGAAAATAAAAACAAACTCTAACGATTTAACTAAAAGTTAAGCTCCAATTATAGAGGAAAGAGAAGAAACCAAAGATGAGTGTTAACTTAATTAATGTTAACAAATGTAATACATCTAATATGATGTAAGATTAACTATATCGACTTAACCAAACGTGAAGTGTTGACTAAAAGAGAAGTATAAGAGAAGTGAAATGAAGATTAATTTAGTGACTTAACTAAATTTAAGTGTCAGACGAAGAAAAGTTAAAACTTGAAGATAGGTTATAAGTTTTTTAAAGAAATGCAAGTTGTAAGAGAATAAGACTAAAATTCAATGTAATCTAATTGATTTAATTGTATGTAACTGATATATTAGTATATGAATATTTGAACTGTTGTAGGATAAATGCAAAGCGGCTAAGCTGTAATTGGTAATCTACGAGCCAGACAAGTCTTTCAGTTTCTATTTGTTATGTGAACTTGATGATGAATTGTTTTAATCTATATTGCAAAGATATTGCATATGTTGTGAGCATGAAATGTTAAAGTCAATTTATTACTATCTTCAACATGAGTTGGATTTTGAAATCTATCTTCAACTATTATTTTGTCGGGGAACAATTATTTTGCATAGGAATATAGCAAGATTAATCTGGATTAAATAGAAGGCAATTGATCACTTGGAAAAGGACTTTTAGCATTTGAGAATTCCTGTTAACAATTCAGTAGGCATAATAATTGGGATAATTGGATAATTGATTTATAATTCATAATTGGGGATATTGAAGTCTTAATCTTTATTTATTTGAATTCATTCGTTAAAATCTTAGTTTTAATTAGTTAATTTAGTTTTCTTAATTAGAAAAAACACGATTTGAGATTGTTAAAATAAAATTAGTTTGGTTAAGAATTAGTGTTTGGTGATTTTTATTAAATAATTCCTCGTGGGAACGATACTCTACTTTCACTTTATTACTTGTTGACCGTGTATACTTGCACGTATTCATTGATTGTGAAATCGATCAACAAGTTTTTGGCGCCGCTGCCGGGGAACTTTCTGCATATTTTGATAACCTTTCTGGTATCAAGCCTAAAACGAGCGCCCCGGCGCTGCCACAAAGTCTAACATTTTCTGCTCCGACATCCTTTGGAAAAACGGCCATAACTTCTTCGTCCGAACTCCGATTTAGATGATTCAAGATGATCCGGAAAGAGGAAAAGTAGATATACAACTTTCATTCTTGAAGTTTTACGAAATAATGTCCGGAGCTATAGTCAAATTGGCTCTGAAGTGACTGCTGTGTAAATGACAAGCCGAAAACGCGAATCTAGCCACCCCAAACGTCGATCCATGTAACTTTTATCCCAAATCCTACAAAACAATATAAAACATGCATGAATGGACACAAACAAATAAAAACATCCTAAAAGACTTGAGAACAATAATAAATTAAGCCCGAATGTATCCAATTCATGTGTATAAAACTCACTCATCAGCTGTCGAGCTCAATCTTGCAAATAATCATTTTTACAGGTTAAAGATTCAAGGTAACGCTATGTGCTACTTGAATTACATGAATCAGAAGTAATGCATGAAGCTTTAGATACTTTAGCTGAGTTGTTATTATTTTGAACCATGATTAAGGTTCTAGAAATGTACTTAATGGTTTATAATGTTTAATTCATGTTGAGTTATAAAGTTTGAGTTTTTCAAAGAATATAAAGGATATCGAATGGAGATGTAAGGTTTTAAATAATAATTCTGATGAAACGAATCATAAAATAAAATTTAATTCAAAGATATGTAAATGATAAAGGTTATGATTCGAGGAATTGAAGAAAGAAGATAGAAAAGTTTTAATTATTCCGCATTTTATTAAGTTTAACATCAAATAATGATACAAAGTTAGAAATTAGATGTATTGTTAACGACCGAAGTCGTGAGTTGGATTGTATGAATTTTGGGGTCGTTACGGACAGTGTGGACAATAACATGTTTGAGTGCTTCAATGCATGGATCATAAAGACAAGATATATGTCAGTGCTACACATGCTAGTTGAGATATATGATAAAATTATGGTGAGGTTGCACCAAAAAAGAGATGAAATATTGAAGACTGAAGACTTAATCTGCTCAAGGATTAAGAAGAAATTGGATGCATCTATCTTAGACTCTGCACACTATGAAGCTTTATGGGATGGACAATCAAAGTTCCAAGTGAAAGAGAGAGGGAGAGGAGGATACCCTATTAACCTTGTGGAGAAAAGTTGTGCATGTAGGGTGTGGAAATTGACAGGAATCCCTTATTGTCATGTTGTTAGGGATTATGTGGCTCACTGGTACACTAGGGACACTTACATTAAGACTTATTCACATACTTTAGAAGTATTGAATGGGAAATTTTTTTGGGACTTTACTGAATGTGATATCTTGTTACCTCTGTCTATGAAAAAGAAGTTGAAGGGAATGGCACAAAGATTAAGAAGAAAATAGGAGTGGGAAGATGGAGCAAATAACAGTGGGAAGGTGGGTAGGGTGTCAAAAAAAGGGAGAAATATGCACTATAACATATGCAAGGGAGAGGGGTCACAATCGACTCATGTGTCCAAAGCACACAACTCTTCCTAGACATTACCTACATAACCATAACCTCAAGTCCCCAAGGCAAAAAAGAAGAACACAAAAACTATCTAATCCACCTACTAAAGACGTTGTAAGATAAATTATATATATACACATTTTCATATAAGTGTAGTTTTTTAATGACTGTTTCTATTTTATTCCATAGCGTACTGAAAAAGTTAAAAGGGTTGACAATGCAAGTGAGATTGGAAAAGAAAAAAACAAAGTTACCTTTGTAAGTATAAGTTCTACCTAGTTCTTTCCGAATTTCTTATTTTAATTGATAGTATTTGAAGTTAAAAGAAATTACTAAAGAAGTTACCTATATTGATTATTTAGTATTGTTCATAAGTGTTAAATCTAACTAACATTAACTGTTGGGTTGTTCTAAATAGATGTTAACTCCAACCCTTGTGAGGAAGAAGAAGACCTCAACAACAATTGGGGAAGGCTGCACTCCACCAGCTTCTACACCACCAAACCAAAGAAATACAATGAAAAGACAAGCAAACACTCCACCATCTTCTACACCACCAAACCAGGAAAAGACAAGCATACACTCAAGGGTCACAATCTTCAACATGTAGGCCATTTAAAACAGTAGTAGTAGCATGCAAGAAAAATGAATTTTTTGTTATATATTTTTGTGTACTTTTGGTATAGTTTGAAACCTCTTTTACATAGTGTTTTGGAATAGCTGGTCATAATATTTTGGTATAGGGGGTTATATATGTATGGGATAGTTGGTCATACTCTTTTGGTATAGTTTCTGAATTGGTATGGGATAACTGATTATATATGTATGGTATATTGCTGATTATTTTTGGGTAAATTGTACCAACTAAATTGTAACAAAAATAATCAGCAATGTATTAGATGTGTATTAAATAATCAACAATTATACCAACTTTTGTTGATTGTATGGTAAATTGCTGATTATTTTGGGTATAAATTGTACCAACTTAATTTACTGTAATGCTACAGATTGATCAATGTTATATGCCCGATGGTTATTGTCAGGAATAAACATGTGAATGATATTCCTGTTTACATATGATTTGATTATAATATATATATATATATATATATATATATATATATATATATATATAAATGAATATGTAAGAATGTTTGCATTAAGAAAAGCTGTAAAGTCCTTTGATAGATAATAGAAACATATGTATAAGGACTTAGAACAAATTGATCAAATGTGTTAGGTTGATCCTATATAACCAAAACATCTTTGTAAAGTCCTTAAAAAGAAATGACGTACAAGGACTATAAATATAGAAAGATCAAACATGTTAGGTTGATCTTATAATGTAATAGATAGGCTTGTCTGATCGTCGAGCACTGCACCAGAAATCGTAGTCTGCCAGGAGAGTCAAGGAAAACTCGAGAGCTATCAAGGCAGAATCGTAGTCTGCAAAATAGTAGATCTCAGAGTTCGTAGACTTCCAGGAGAAACGAGGAAGGATCGTAGTGTGTCGAGGAGAACTTCCTCAGGGCCATTGTTTGCTGAGGAAGTCATGTTCAGAATCGTAGAGACAGTCTGCCTATGAGCCGACCGAGCATCTGCCAAAGTCAGTTAAGAATCGTAAACTACACTCGGAGTCGTAGAGTCTACTAATCATACCAAAGGCAGAGATCGTAGTCGAGCAAGATCAGATGGAGACAAAAAGCACAACGATAGAAATAGTAGAGTGTCAAGATCTGATCTCGGAGTCGTAGTGTCTGCACAACCAAAGCTGAATCGTAGAGTGCAGAACTAAGACCTCAACAAATGTGCTCACAATGTCAAAGCAGAATCGTAGAGCAAATATGATTCTCAACAAATAGGCACTCCCTGAACATCCAAAGGAATGAAGCCTCTGGTTGGCACTGCATAGATATGTTCCACCTGAAGAAAACCAGAGAGCACTCAACGAATGGCATGGAAGCTAACAGAAGACCTAAGCACCAATCCAATCAGCATCAAGATTGAGTTGTGAAGCCATTCGAGATGAAGTCTTCCACAAGATGATCATAAGAAGACTTCAGTAGCTGACTAAGGAAAGTCAACATATGCAGTAGCTGTCCAGAAGAAAGATGACAACGATCTTGGAAGTAATCAAGATTATAGTGTTTGCCAAACAAAGAAGGAACTGATGGAGTACACACTGAGATACTGGTCAGTTTGAATAACAAGGCTAAAGTGATTAAGCATTGGGTCAGTCCATTGATGATAAGTGAACGGGAGATCACAAGGAGAAAGCGAGCTGGACACGCCACAAATCTGAAGTGTCTTGTTATTTAGAAGAGGCCAAAGCAAGGAATCTAGCCATCAGTATCTGAGAACAGTCGAGGCAAACAGAAGTAATGAAGCACTGCATACAAAGAGGAAGAGATGTGTTCTACACTAAAGATCAAGTGAACACTCCTCATGATCGTAGTGTTAGTCAACAAGATACTACGATCAGGTCCATGAAGACATGTATCGGAATTATAGAGTTCGAATAGCTGAAGAATAAAGCATTGGCAACGGTTCAATCTGAAGGGTAATATTCGGACAAGAGCTTATTGAGAGCATCGATGCAAGGACAACCTCTGATCGAGAAATCAGAAGGGTGAAATAAAGTCTTTGACCTACCCAAGACATCAAAGTGACATATCTAACAGGGTTGGTGAAATAGCAGACTGCAGTGTCAGGAAGTCAGAAAAAGGTGTCATGTCACATCTGCAGTCTGCATCAAATAACTCGAGATCTGTGAAGCAATTTGAATAGCTATCAACAGCTACTTTCCAACAGGAAGATTGAGAAACAATATAAATCAACAGAGCTTCAAAGATCAAAAGAAGCTGATGATTGTGTAGTTGTAGAATCGTTGAGTTGGTGAATGCTATAGTTGACTCTACGAGTTTCACCAAAGATCAACAGAACAAGTCTCAGTGACAGTGAGACCACCAAGGTGAAAGTGAAGCAACTTTAAATAAGAACTCAAACCAGATCAAAGCCTCACTCAACAAAGATGAGAATGCCACTAAATGTTGCAGCCAAGCTGAGAGCCGAGAAGGCCAAGAAGATAGCATTCAGGAAAGTGGCTAAGTACAAAGAAGATCAAGAGAGCCACTCTACGAATCACCATGAACCGAAAGTTAAAACTGAACGAGTGCAGAACCATGTCTGCAAAGTATTCAAGAAGGTTTCAGGGATTGCTAAGTGCCATACAAAGTCTACTAAAAGCACAGAGACTTAGCAAACCCAGATGGTGATGGTGCACAGATGATATCAGATGAAGACGAGCAGAAAAGAGTGAAGATCAGCTGCACCAAAGAAGAAGTGGTCCGGACTCGAAGCTGAAAGCAAAGAGGACCACACCAAGCTGCTAAGTACAAAAGATGTTCAGAGCTTAATGACATCTTAGTAGCTCAGCACCAACAACAACAATAACTACAACAACAAGAAGCCAGGGCTTGAGGGGTCCTTGTCCGGAGGGACTAAATGAAGTTCCAAGCCTGCTGGGCTTGAAGAGTTCCTAGGGAACTAGAGGAGTTCCAATGCTGCTAGCCTTGAAGAGTTCTTAGTGAACTGAAGTCCCAAGGCTGCTGGCCTTGAAGGAATCTTAGTGATTCAGGGTGCTGCCCTTCCTTAGTGGAAATCCTTCTAGTTGAAAGCAGAAGAGTGGATTAGGAGCTTGAGTCTCTGAACCACTTAAAACCCCTTGTGTCTTTTACTTTATATCATTTACATTATGTATATTAACTGCTATAACTTCTATGTATGTCTTAACTGCTTACTACTAAAGTAACTCTACGAACAATGTATGTTTGATTATGATTATATCAATGAAGGGGATCTTTTACTTATTCCACTGTGCTTAAAAAGATTCTTAAGTTTGTCATGAGCTACTTAATGAGCAATGCAACGTAATAGAGAAAAATGATTTTGAAATTCTAAGGATCTATTCAAACCCCCCCCCCCTTTCTAGATCTATATTGTGCCTACTAGGAACTAACAATTGGTATCAGAGCAGGTTTTCATGCTATATTGAAAAGCTAATCACTTTGAGTCTGATCCTAGGCACAAACATTGTTCTAAGCTTAGTTTAGTAGTAAGTCACTTGTTATATGCAGATGAGCTCACACGTTGGAAATACTTTGTACAGGTAAATGTGCATATACACCTGAAGCTGCTCAGATTGGTCCATGTCTTTGATTATCATGTCAACAAGACCAATCCTTGTTCAATGTCAATCGTGTTGTCTGAAGACCAAGCTAGAAAGCTCAAGAGATATCAACAGAAAAGATTCAAACATCCTCCAGCCTGAAAAGATGAAAAGGCCATATATGCTAAGTAATGTTTATCCAAAGAAGAAAGAAGAACTTCTCAACCATATGTATGGTCAACCTGCAGCTGGATGTAAATCTTGTGAACTCAAGGATGTCAATGAATTAGAGATGCTGACACTCTCTTAGCTTGTACCTTCAAGACCACACCTGATTGACTGAAGATCAACTGGAGAAACCGGCTGTCAGAAGCAAGTGAGAAAACATGCACATCAATGCCTAAACTTAGTATAGCTAAGATAATTGACTGGTAAGATACAAACAGAAAAAAGGTACGGCTCCTCACCAATGTAGACATGAACATCACATTTGCACCTTACCTACGAACTATAACAGCTTTCCTTCAAGTATTCATAATCAGTCTAAAAATGTGAAGAGGGAAGGTACACTAACGATAGAAACTCAAATGTCTATAAACTTTTTCTCCATCCAAGTTTTAGGTTGAAGATGATAACTTGAAAGAGATCTGAAATGGTTTTAAGAGCCTCACAGGTCTATTGGATGTAAAGAAATCTTGTTGATTGGTTAATATGCTTTGTACATCTTATGGTATAAGTGTTTAATGACACACAGAGTATGATCAGATCTACAAGAGAATCTTGAAGATTCATAAAAACTGATCACCTCCATGAATCAACCAGATGCTAATAAATCGTAGAGCTAATTCTCACTCTGTGAACATTTAAACTCTGAGATCATAACTTAGCTTATGATAATATCATCAAAGAAAAGACTGTTTTATTAGAATGACAAATTTCTCTCACACTCACCACTATGTATCTCAAAATGTATTATCTATATGATGTTTATCCAAATATATGAGGAACAGGGGTTTAGTAACTAACCTAGCAGGACCCATCTAACAATGGGTACTAAAAGATTTCAGTCAAGAAGAGTCAACCAGCAGAAGGCTTAGGACTGTTCAGAATAATTCTGACAAAATTCCTACATGTCAAAGCCTGTCCTTGAAGACCTGTTGAGCTAATCTAAATGAAGCTTAAATGGCTGCATATCTTTATATATGAAAGCAGGCCACTCAAAGGGTCTTAGATACTCAAGCATGCAAAACTTGTTCTCAAGAAAAGTTACATCAAAGAACTACAGAGCATTAAGCATTAGGAACTAAACACGGAAGCAGAACTCCATGAACACAAGCTGATGAGGAAGACTATGTTCGTAGTGCTATCAAAGAATCATAGAATGATCAACCCTGAAGATACTCATCTCTACGATATAAGAAGATTGAATAACTTCAGTCAGAAGGAGATATGCAGGGATGCGTCCTTATGAACATAAGAAAAAAGGAATCACACCTCGCTGAAGAGACAGCATCAACCATGGGGGAGCAGGGATCTGTTAAGGAGCAACAGTACTGAAAGGTTTTATGAAGCAATGTACCAGCTACAAAGTCCCAAAACTTTGTGGCTAATGAACCAAATGAAGATCAATAGTCAGTAGGAACGTCTCAAAATGGACTATTGATAACCTATCAGCCAACCAAATTCAAAATTGTGGAGCACCTACAATCAAAAATATGATCAGTGTAAAAGTAAGAAGACACCACGATCACATCAAATACAATTGTCTAAAGGTGATAAAGGACCTCCTCTCAGGGAAAGGTCAAAAGTGATATAAGTACAAATTACTCCTAAAACAAACTCGTCTGGAAAGCACCTCAAGGACAAACCTGACCCTTAGCTCACTCTAAGAGGTTGGCCCTTCCTGAGCTACCTTATCCCAGAAGAATTGCTTAATCAAGTTCATCTCAAGATCTCTTTAAAGACAGTCAACGATCAAAGAGAACTTAACGATCGTAATGTAACCTCAATGATCGTAGTGCAATCTCAGCAAGTGTAGAAACAGACTCGACGATCGCAGTTTTACAAGAGGCTACTCTTAACTCATAAGGAGCTGAAAGAACAGGACAATTTCTCAAGCATTCAGATAATGGGAGACAAGTTCGAATAATGAGTGGAAAGATGTCTTGCTGAAGAAAAGTGCCCAAGACTTCAGGAAACAAATCAATGGCTGAATCATGAAGATTCAAAATAAGAAGAATTGCCAAACCTATTCACTAAAACATCTTTCAAAGAGTTGATCGGTGAGTCAACAAAGGAAAACGTAGAGTCAATAGATGTCCTATCATGCTACTCTACGAACTCAAGAGGTCAAAGGTCAATCCACGTCAATCAAACGTCCACTCTTCCAAAAAGAGACAGCTAACTGACAAGTTACTGGGGAGTTACAGCTTGTTATTGGGGATCGTGCAACAAATGACTGGGTGACACATTACAGCATATGCAGGGTCTAAAGGAACTGCCATAAAGACAAATTCAAATCTAAAAATAGTTATCAGAACTCCTTCAACCTCCTTCTCCCTCCCATTTTCAAACCCTAGAGGCTAGAGCTCTCTTCTAAGCCAAACCACCAAAATTTCCAAAGCCCAAACTAAAATCAGCCATACTCCATAAATCTCCCTGAATCAATATCTCCATTCATCAAATCATTCAAATGGCAGATTGGCGAGTTATCACTGGCATTCAGCTAGGAACCAAGACGTTTAAAAAATTCGAAAAGAAGTTCAGGGATATTCTTGAACTTGTAAAGAAGGCTGGGTTCTCAGAATGTCTTGAAAAAAACACACGAGTATATAGTGACCTGGTCAAGGAGTTCTATTCAAACGCAACCATAAATTCTGGAATCCTCTCCACCAAGGTTAAAGGTCAGAGTCTGAAACTAAACGCTTCTGACATCAATCTATGCTTAGGTCTTCCTGACCAAAATCTGAAAAGCCTGGAAGAGATCGACACAGAAAAAGCTAAGAAAATTATGCAGTACAGAAGAAACCCTAGTTTCAAGGACATGAAGAAAAAGGAGTTTCCTGAAGAATTCAAGTTTCTTGCTGAAATAGTGGGGAAATGTATCTTATGCAAAGACACTGCACATGATACTGTGATTGACCAACAACTGAAGATTATGTTTGCCATAGTCCTGAAGGAAGACATCAACTTTGGATTTGTCCTACTCGATCATATGTCTAAATGGCTGGATAAGGAAGAAAAGAAAAGAGTAACTGAGAAACCACTCACAAAGGTTTTTCATGGGAGATTCTTAAGCATCATCTTGAAGAATAAGTTGAAGAATAAAATTAAGGATGATGATGGCGAAATTCTTAATGTTCACAAGATAATGTCTCCACAGCATTTCGTAAACTGGAAGAAAAACCCAAAGGAAAATAGGAGGTTGACAACTGAAAGCAGTAGCAGAGCCTCTACAAAGAAGAGGAAAGCAAAAGAGGCAGAAAGCTCCGAATCAGATAATTCTGTACCAACAGCGACTTCACTAGGCAAGAACAAATCCAAGAGTATGAGGAAAACTGAGGCCCCTCCAAGAAGTGTATCCATAGAAGACAAAGTTGAGGATGAAAAAGACTCAACTACAGAGACCATTAAGAGAAGAAGTAATAGATTACTTCAAAGGCCATCCAACAAGAAAGCTAAGATGATAGACAGTCCAATTTCAACTCATCATGAAAAGGACGTAGAGTCAGAAGAAGAAAAGACTAAGCCCCCACAGGCCAAATCTAGCAATGAAGGTGAAGAAAATGCAGCATCTACCGATGAAAAAGAATGCACAAGCACCCAGAGCATTCACTCTGCTGATAAAGACAAAATACAAGTTGACCAAACTGCATCTTCAAATTCAAATGCTCCAATCAAATCAGGTGATGTTGATTCTGATGCCCCCACTATTGTGGAACATCAAGCTAGCCAGTCTCATGATGAACATGATAATGATCCTGAAGAAGAAGGAAATGCCCCCACCAATGATGAAAATCATGAAAGTTCATCTGCTGACTCAAAGACTTCAGAGTCTGAAGAAGAAGAAGTATCTGACTCACCCATAACTGAACCACCAAGAAGAAGAAGGAGTCACAGATTGATAGCTCAATTCACCTCAAAGAAGGGAAATGATCAATCTACTGAAATCATTGAACTAAGTGATTGTGAATCTGCATCTGGGGAAGAAAATGCTGAAGACAGGACCAGCTTTGAAAGAGATGATTCCAAGGAAGACATTGCTGAAGAAGATTCTGAAAATGAAAGTCAGCAAGAAGAATCTATTAATAATTCTGATGAAGAAGCAACAAAGTTTAATCTCAGAAAGGGAAGAGATAGAGAAAGATTCCAATTCTGCAAATCAGGAATCTGAGGAACTAGAATATTATCCTATTCTCTCTCCGGCCAGAATAAGAAAAAGAATTGTAGTGGAAGTCTTTGATGAGCCACCAGTAGAACCACCAGCAAGATGGATAAATCACGGAAATGAACAACTTCGAGTTGTGAGGATGACTACAGATGAAGTGCTCCATAACTGGAAAAACATGGAGTTAGATTGCTCATCAATACTATACAACTCTAAAGATCTTCTGATGAAGTGGTTCTTCCCATGGATGCCATGGTTAAAGGCAAAGATTAAGAGAGGTGAAAGTTAATTCAGCTGGTGCTACTCTCATTTCCCAAATTTGGAACTGGTATCACAAAACTTCCCCAGAGTTAAGCAGTTTGCAACAATGATGATCAACAACAAGCCCCATTACAAAGTCTATCGACATGCTGGCAATCATTATATTCCATATGATCGTAGAGTGGACTCTGAAGCAGAAGGTTTATGACCAAGGAGATAATCGTAGAGTCTGCTCACTCTATCACTAATAGTATTCAAGCTCAAAATGAAAAGCCTTCATCTGCTCAAGCACTATTGTCCAACATCCCTTCATCTTCCAATATCGATTGGTACTCAACGATTCTTTAGATTTTCAACACCTTCGAAAATCTGTCTAAGGAAGCATATCGTAGAGTCAAATCTGATACTCAACCAAGGATTGCACAATTAAATGATCAAATATTTGTGGAAAAGGAGCTGATGAAGAATTCTGCTGAGCTGGTTGAGAAAGTATTTCTTATTACTGAAGAGTCAAAGAGGTTGACATAAGCAGAAGATCACTCAGTTCAAGACAGAATTCAAGCCACCATGGCTGATGTATCTCTCAAAATCAAAGAGAGAGATCACATCTATCTCAAGGCTCTAAATGATCAAAAGGTTGAAGCTCTACTAGCACAAAAGGCAAATGAAGAGAAACTCAAGGTTCTCTCTGACAGGATTGACCACCTGAATCAGTCCTTCTCTATGCAACTGGAGCTGAGTCAACAAGAAATCAAGCATGAAGTTGGAAATTTCTCCTACCCGATGGAGCAGCTTATGCCAAATATGGAACAGCTCTCCCAAGTGATTAATGACAAAAAGGGGGAGAAAAAGAGGCATAGAAAAGGGAAGAAGAAGAGGAACCCTAGAAAGAGCAAGGAGAGCAGAAGCAAACAAGAAAGGAAGACAAAGAAGCAGAAAGCAGAAAAAGAAGATGGTTCGTCATCTGAAGTGGAGCCACAAAATGATGAGCCTAAGGCTGAGGGGGAGCCAAAAGAGGAAAAAGAAAAGCATACATCTGAGGGGGAGCAAACAGAAGAAATGCAGTCAATGATTCCAAGGTGAGAAAATGCAAGAAGATCTAACAAATGAATAGCTGATCAACAAACATTCTGGAAGCATACAAGAGACAAAGATGTAAATTTCAAACTAGTTAAGTATGTTCTGGATCCAGGATAAAAGATATCAGTGTATTAAATTTCACAACATTATAAATGACAATCATGATTATCTGCTTTAGAAATACAGCTGCTCACTGTATATAAGATTCATTCATATCATGCATATGCACTTATTGTTTTTGTCATAATCAAATAGGGGGAGATTGTCAAGAATAAACATGTGAATGATATTCCTGTTTACATATGATTTGATTATGATATATATATATGAATGAATATGCAAGAATGCTTGCATTAAGAAAAGCTGTAAAGTCCTTTGATAAATAATAGAAACATATGTACAAGGACTTAGAACAAATTGATCAAATGTGTTAGGTTGATCCTATATAAGCAAAACAACTTTGTAAAGTCCTTAAAAAGAAATGATGTACAAGGGCTATAAATATAGAAAGATCAAGCATGTTAGGTTGATATTATGATGTAATAGATAGGCTTGTCTGATCGTCGAGCACTGCACCAGAAATCGTAGTCTGCCAGGAGAGTCAAGGAAAACTCGAGAACTATCGAGGCAGAATCGTAGTCTGCAAAATAGTAGATCTCAGAGTTCGTAGACTTCCAGGAGAAACGAGGAAGGATCGTAGTGTATCGAGGGGAACTTCCTCAGGGCCATTGTCTGCTGAGGAAGTCATGTTCAGAATTGTAGAGACAGCCTGCCTATGAGCCGACTGAGCATCTGCCAAAGTCAGTTAAGAATCGTAGACTACACTTGGAGTCGTAGAGTCTACTAATCATACCAGAGGTAGAGATCGTAATCGAGCAAGATCGGATGGAGACAACAAGCACAACAATAGAAATCGTAGAGTGTCAAGATCTGATCTCAGAGTCGTAGTGTCTGCACAGCCAAAGCTGAATCGTAGAGTGCAGAACTAAGACCTCAACAAATGTGCTCACAATGTCAAAGAAGAATCGTAGAGCAAATACATAGATATGTTCCACCTGAAGGAAACCACAGAGCACTCAATGAATGGCATGCAAGCTAGCAGAAGACCTAAGCACCAATCCAATCAGCATCAAGATTGAGGGGTGGGGTGGGGGTGGGTGGGGGTGGGGGTAGGGGTAGGTGGGTAAGGGGTGGGGGTATTTCTTTTAATAAAGATAAGTATTTCTTTTTTAATAAAGATAAGTATTTCTTTTAAGGGGCATATTTGTCAATTACTTAAAAATAATAGATGGAATAAGTTATTCCTGACCCCTCTTCTAGAAATAAAAATTATAATTTTAAGTTAACACCTATTCCACTAGGAATACATTATTCCGTTGGAATAAACAAACCAAATAACATTTTTATCATTCCAATGGAATGATTCATTCCATTCTCCCTCCTATTCCATCGATCCAAACGTAGCATTAGGATTTGAACCGGAAAGAAAACATACCAAGAAGACCCACATAATATGAGAGGGGAATACCATCCTGCTGAATTTTTCTCAATTGGTCAGTGTTCTAAATCAGGCTATATTCTTCCCAACCTGTTATCCCTGTGACTACATCACCAGGCTTGAAATTTGGGTTATCCGATTCCAAAACTCTAGACACACCGAATCTTTCAATGACCTTCAACAAAAATATCCAGCAATTAATGGAATAGGAAGGTGATGTTGAAAAAATGATATCATAATTATGAAAGCAATATAGACCTACAAATGTAAATATTCATTTTGTACTTGTAGCTAGTAGAGTGTCAGCTAGAATTAGACCTGACAATATAGTTGGTTAACTGTCGGGTCAACTCATATTAACTGGAACCAAATGGGTTGGTTAACCATTTTTATTTATTCAGGTTGGTTAAAATTTGGAACCATATTTATTCAGGTTGGTTATGGTTTCAATCCGATTAACCATTTTTCGACCCATATTTTATTCCAAATAAAAAGTTAGGCTCACAAAGATGATAATTGAATTTTAAATCTAAAAGATCACATAAACTCATTCTTAATTTGTAATTTTGCATCATCATAATTTAGAATGTTCCCAGGGCACCCACCCCACCCCCTACGCCATCCAACCCACCCCCACCCACCCCCACCCCACCCACCCACCCCCACCCCCATCCACACCCACAAAAAAATATTATGTGATTATGTATACACCCGTACCCCCACCCACCCCGTACCCCATCCACTCACCCCCACACCCACCCCTACCCCTATCCCACCCACCCCACTCCCCCTACCTCACCCCCTACGCCACCCAACCCTCACCCAACCCTAACCCACCCCAACCCCCACCCCACCAAAAAAATATTATGTGATTATGTATACACCCCCTACCCCCACCCCCACCCACCCCCTACACCACCCCCCTACCCCACCCACCCACCCCACCCACCTCCACCCCCATCCACCCCCTACCCCTACTCCTTACCCCACCACTCCACCCACCCACCCATTCCCACCAAAAAAATATTATGTGATTATGTATACACCCCTTACCCCGACCCCATCCCATCCCATCCCCCCCCACCCACCCCCCACCCATCCCCTACCCCACTCCCACCAAAAAAATAATATTATGTGATTATGTATACACTCCACCCACCCCACCCCACCCACCCCACCCACCCCTACCCCACCCCTACCCTCCACACACCCCACCCTACCCCCACCCCCACCACTTTCCAAAAAAATTAATATTAAGTGATTATGTATATACCTCCCACCCTCTACCCTTACCCTTACCCTTACCCTTACCCTTACCCTTACCCTTACCCTTACCCCTACCCCTACCCCTACCCACCCCTTATATCTGTCTCTCTATCTATAGTATATATTAATTTTATTTTTTAAAAATTTTGTTTAAAAGTCAAAACATCTTTAAATGGTTAATATAGTTTTTAACCATAACCGTATGGTTACAACCCACATTATCCATATTAAAAATGGTTAATATGGTTTTAGTTCTTAAATGGTTGGTTAACCATATTTTGAAAACCAAAACCAACTCATAACCATATTTTGTCAGGTCTAGCTAGAATCAGCGGCGATTGAGTTAATGGTCTGCTAAATATAGTTTAAAAAATTGACTGAAACCGACTTTCATTGAAACTATCACGACATCGATAATTAGAGGCTGTTTCATTCTTGGTGGTGGTTGGTGCTGTGATACGATAGCATAATTGTCATATTCATCAGTTCCGTTGGAATGGATCCCATTCCACCACCTCTCCCGTGGAATGAAAATCAAGGAAATGAAATGAGTTTTTATTCCATCGGAATGGTTCACCAAATACAATTTTTTTATTTAATTCATTTCTTCAATCCAAACGTATTATTAGTACCAGAAAACTATTCACATGAAATCGTAAAGAACAATATGTAAGGCCTGATCATGTTATTAAATAAACTGAAGACACATTTTGGTGTCTGATTAAAAAGACTAATGCAATTATTGTTACAATTTAACCAACATAACTGGGATTTCACGAAATGCTATAGACTAGTAATCATTCACTAGCATATTGGGGATAGAGATTTATCTATTTTAATTCTTCTTCTAATGCAGGTGATAAAAAAAATTGTAAGTAGAACTAATGTTACATAGATCGCGGATCAATATGGTATGTGGAACGAAGTTGGGAATGGAAAACGACATTTTTCGTGGTATTGGGTATGGTAAGGGTAGGTTTTCTCGAATCTTAGTTGGTACAAAATATGATTTATCTCGAACGTGGTATAACTTTCTAAAAGATTTAGTTAAAACTGGTTAAGATATACTCCTTTCGTCCACAAAAGGATGATCAAGTTTTCAAGATACATTTTTTGCACAAATTAAGAAACTAAAGTAGAGGAGATAGTATAAAATAAGTATCAATATTACCTATAGTGAACCTTATTTAACAACTAATTAATCTTTGTTTTTGTCTAAATCCAGTAAACCACACAAGTATATTTTCAGACATTTTTGTGGACAAAAAATATTATACTTGAAGATGTATTGAGGAATGAGGGAATAGTTAAAACTGGTTGAGATATAGTTAAAATTGATTGAGTTGTTTATAAGCGTAGTGTCACAACACCCACAAGTTGATCATTTGACTACATTAGTTAGTATTCCCTATAATCTTCATTTAAGGTTTCTAATGGAGTGTTTAAGATTTATCCGTGTTATTATTATACTTTAAAAATATCTTAGATGTTTTAGAGGATGATTTTGGATAATCACTCATAGGCTTCCATTAGATTTGATTTTAGTCATTGATCTTATGGTCTAAGCTATAAGAGGATGCTCTCCTTATTTATAAATCATCAAACAAAGTTATAGATGCTCTCCTTGTTTATAAATCATGAAACAAAGTTATAATCACACTCACCTATGGGGGTCCGGGCCTTATTTGCTTTCCTTTCCCATCCTTTTTCTTTTATGTATTTTTTTGGGTCCTTTACATAAGTATACAACATTTAGAAAGTAATTACACTATTAGTGCACTCATAAAATATTTATATAATTAATACACTTTCTATATTTATTTACAATATTAGTGCAATTAGAATTTCTTAATTTAGGGAATTAGTATAGGATTCAATTCATAATAATAAGGAAACCTAAAATCAAGGAGAAATAACCACCATAATTAATAATTTAAATTCAAATATCTAGGATCTAACAAACAAAATAAATTCAAAAATAATAATTAAAATTCAAATATTTAAAGTTTGGAAACGTCATCTTCTTCCTCCCTTTCGTCGGTCATCTTCCTCCTCCCCTTTGCCGCCACTTCAACACCATGGACGCCGGCCATCTTCCTCCGCTTCACCATGGACGCCGGTCATCTTCCTCCGCTTCATCATGGACGCCGCCGCTTCAACACCATAGACGCCGGTCACAGCTGCCATTATTATGAAGGTTCATTTAGTCCATAAATTAAAAGGAGAAAAAGATAAATTTTATTGCAGTTGGTATCCAAATATTTATACAAAGATAACCATTTTAGTTTTTGTGGGTAACCAATAGAACTGCACTATGAAAAAAAATCTATAATAGATTTTTTTTCATTAATTGGTAACCCAATAAAACTGAATTGGTTACTTTTGTATTAACATTTGGCTACCAACTACATTATAAAAAAAATCTACAATAAATTTTTTTTAATTAATTGGTAACCCAATAAAACTGAATTGGTTATATTTCTATAAAGTGTTAGCTACCAACTGCACTCTTAAATAAAAAAATATATAATAGATTTTTTAAAAATAAATTAGAAACCTAATAACACTGAATTGGTTACCTTGGTATGATTGTTTGGCTACCAACTGTACTATAAAAAAATCGCAGCAACTGTACTATGAAAAAAATCGCAAGTGTGGATGTGTAGGATGGTATTAATGGTGTGGATGTGGAGGATGACATTAACAAATTGGAACTGTCTAGGTTAATGGTGGAGGATGGCGTTAATGGCGGAGGAGGACGGAGGAGAATGGCCTAATTTATACAGTGGAGGAGGGCGGAGGAGGGCAGTGGAGGAGGACGGAAGAGGGCGGAGGAGGGCAATGGAGGAGGACGGAGGAGAAGGCGGTGGAGGAGGGCGGTGGAGGAGGACGGAGGAGAAGGGCGGTGGAGGAGGGCGCTGGAGAAGGGCGGTGGAGTAGGGCGGATGAGGAGGGCATTAACAAGAATTAATATGTTGAATGTAGAAGAAGAAAAAGGGGGAGACTAATTAATACAGTTATTCTAGATGAGGAGAGAGAGAAGAACCTAAATTAAGGAATTCTAATTGAATTATAATTTCCTAAATTAAGGAATCCTAATTACACTAGAATATGTAAATAAATATGAAAGTGTATTAGTTATGTAAATATTTAATGAGTGCACTTTTATTGTAATTATGTTTTTAAATGTACTATAAAATGTAATTGTTCCTATTTTTTTTTCTCCTTTGCTTTTCTCTTGTTTTTGTTTTATCATCAAAGTGGGGCAAAAAAAAGGTGGTAGCAATTCTCTCTGTAAACTAACTAAAAATAAAAAGCTAAAGAAAATTTTTTTTTGATCCTACTATAGTGACCATAAGTGCACCGTAGTTCTATCCTATCAAGATTATTAAATCTCTCTTCTTCTATTATTTTTTTTTGTTGCTAGAATTCTTTCTTTCAAACTAATTAATCTCATGAACCATAATATAATGTTTTGAATATATAATATTATAATTTGTAATTTATTTATAAAAGTAGCTAATTAGTTGACTAAAAACTTCAAAGTCTGATTAATAGTCTCATAGTTCAGGAAAAATTAATATATATATATATATATATATATATATATATGTAAATGTATATGTATTTAAAGCCATTAGACTCACAACTTAAAGGTTGACAAGGTTTGGAATAACATGTTGTGAAATACTATAATTGAGCAAAATGAATTTGAAAGAAGCACTCCAAGCGTCAATAACTAATTTTTTTTACTGATGTATTTTGACCCCTCTAAAAATGTTTCCGCCACTTCCTATAGACGTTTAACTTTTGTATACAAGTTTAAATAGAAAGAGAAAAAAAATTTGGATCATCACATTTGATAACATATTTTGAAATGTCTTTCCAATACCAACGTATATAGATATGTACGGGTTACTGGGCTAATTGATACATACAAAATTTCACTGTACAAAATATGTTGGTGATAATGCCAAAATATGTTATGACCCTAGGATTCATGAATTTGACAAAGAAGAGATATGAATGATTTCCACTTTTTTCAACCCCAGTAGTTTTTGTTAATATTTTACAGTATAGTTTTTAGTAATTCTTCCTTTGTGTTTACTGATTGATTGTAGATACTCCTTAGACATGGGTGATTCTCAATCTCAATTCTCTTCTCCTTTTACACTCGAATATGCTGAGGTGGAGTATGCCACATCAGCCGTTTGTAAAATATTTGTAGAATAGTTTATTTATGTATTCGGAGCAAAGAATTGGAAATTATATCTTAATCCCAATTTGGATCAAAGTATATTTTGGATCAATTATACTCTCCTAGTAACAAAATAATCTGATGAACAAAAATAATAAGGCCTGTTCTGTTCTTTCACAATTTATAAGTTCGTCAAACTAATTTATATGTTATTTTTTACTATTCAATTGTTTGGATGTCACTTATTTCTTACTTCTCAAAAATGACTTACAAGTCATTTCAAAATAAGTACCCTTATTTTAATAGTCTATACATCTTATTTTAATTATTATGAGTTATTTTAGCCAAACACTTTTATATTTGCAAAACTAACGATTTGGCCACCGAAGTTGGCACGTTTTATTGAATACCCGATTGAACTTTTAATTTTTTAAATTAACTCACTGAACTAATTTTTATTTTCAAATTGGGTCATTCCATTAAAAAAAATTGACAGACGTTAATTTTTGTTTATGTGGCGCTGACGTGGTAAAAAAATAAAAAATATTGCTTGTGGCAAAAAAAATCAAAAAAAGAATTTAAAAATAAAAAAATTAACATTTTAATGTTTTAAAAATAACAAAAACATAATAAAATAAAAACAGTTTTTTTAAAAAAACAGAATTTTTGAAAAAATAGAATTTTTTTAAAAACAGACTTTTTAAAAAAATAATTTTTTTTAAAAAATATGTTTTTTAAAAACAGAATTTTTTTAAAAATATACTTTTTTTAAAAAAAATAGAATTTTAAAAAAAAATCAAAAACAGATTTTTTTAAAAAAAAGTTTTTTTAAAAAAAACTGTTTTTAAAAAACAGAATTTGATTTTTTTTTAAATCTGTTTTTGATTTTTTTAAAAAAATAGTTTTTGATTTTTTAAAAAAAATTATATTTTTAAAAAAAATCTGTTTTTAAAAAAAGTATATTTTTAAAAAAATTATGTTTTAAAAAAAATCTATTTTTCAGATTTTTTTAAAAAAAATTCTATTTTTTTTAAAAATTCTGTTTTAAAAAAATTTCTGTTTTTTAAAAAATTATATCTTTTCAAAAATTCTGTTTTTTAAAAAAATATTTTTATTTATTATGTTTTTGTTATTTTTAAAACTCTAAAATGTTAATTTTTTATTTTTAAAATATGTTTTTGATTTGTTTTGCCACATAAGCAATATTTTTTATTTTTTGCCACGTCAGCACCATATAAACAAAAATTAACGTCTGTCAACTTTTTTTAACGGAATGACCCAATTTGAAAATAAAAATTAGTTCAGTGAGTTAATTTGAAAAATTAAAAGTTCAATCGGGTATTTAATAAAACGTGTCATTTTCGATGGCCAAATCATTAGTTTTGCCCTTTTATATTTTATTTTAACTTAAATTCATTTATAATAAAACATTTGGCAAAAAGCACCTTTTGGCCACTGTGGTTATAGTGATTTAACGAAATAGCCACTGTGCTTTTAAAATATTCAATTAGCCCACTGTGAATTTTAAAAATTTACAATCAAACCATTCCGTCCAATTTATTGGACGGACGTTAAATATTTACACACGTGGCATTGAAAAAAAAATCAAAAATTTATTATTTTCTAATGTGGCAAGCCAGTCAGCCATTTTTTATAAATTTTTCTTTTCTTTTATCTTTTTTCCTTTTTTTTTAATTATTTTAATTCTAAATAATACAAATAATCAATTTTAATTCTAAATAATACAAATAATCAAAATATCTCCTCATTCAAATCCCCAAATACCAAATCCCTAATTCAAAACCCCAAATCCCCAAATCCATTCTCTCCTCATCAAAATCATCGTCACTATCTCTCCTCCGATTCTCTCCTCCTTCAATATCTTCAACCACTCTGGCACGTTCACAGGCATCGACGACGCCGTTTCTCCATCGCGGACGGCTTCTTTCGCGAATTCGGCATGGCTTTACGGAGCTCCGGCGACGCAGCCCGCCCAAAATTCCAAACGTCTGATTCGTCGAGCTCATACATCGAATCCGATGCGATCGGCACCGTTCGTTCGCTGCCATTAATGACTGATGAAAACTACCAGAAGAGAAAAAATACTAGAACTAGAACTTATTTTAATTTTTCTTCAGATCTAGAACTTGTCTTAGGGAAGAAGATGAACAGTAGAATAAATATGAATTAAAATATTTATTTTATTGTCAAATATAAAGTCAAAATTTGGTCTTTTACTGTCAAAAATTTGGTCTTTTATTAAAAAAGAATTAAAATATTTATTTTAATTTTATTATTATTTTTTGTCACATAATCAATGATTGAATTCCTGGGAAATTAATATTTTGATTATTTGTATTAAATTTCTTATTTTATGTTAATTATGTACTTACCTTTTCTATATCATTAAAATATATATTAGTATTAATTTTTAAAATAAAAATAATTATTAAAAGAAAGGAAAAGAGATAAGGAAAATAATACAAATAAAGAAAATAAATTTAAATATTTATTTTAATTTTATTATTATTTTTTAATTATTTTTTGTTACTTAATTAATGATTTTTTATTTTTGTAGGAATTAATATAATGTTGTAATAGATCTCCTTGATACAAAATTTTTGATATATTATTTATATTATTTGGAATTAATTTTTAAAATAGAAATAATTTTTAAAAGAAAGGAAAAGAAAAAAGGAAAAGAAAAACATATTATGAATATTATAATATTAATTTTTATTAATATTATACGTATTATAAATATTTAGGTAAAGAAAAAGAGAAAATATTACATAAAAATATTTTTATTTTATTATTTTAATTATTTTTTGCCACATAATTAATGATTTTTTTTGTTGAAATGAATGTAATGTTGTAATAGATCTCATTGATACAAAAAATTTGATATATTATTTATATTATTTGAAATTATTTTTTAAAATAAAAATAATTATTAAAAGAAAGAAAAAGATAAAAGGAAAATACAAAAATGATCTGTTGCCACGTAAGCTGATCTGTTAACGTCCGTCCAATTTTTTGGACGGAATGGTTTGATTGTAAATTTTTAAAAACCACAATGGGCTAATTGAATATTTTAAAAGCACAGTGACTATTTCGTTAAATCACTATAATCACAGTGGCCAAAAGGTGCTTTTTACCTAAAAACATTTTATTTAATAAGTCATCCCGGGTATTAATAATCTAATAAACACAAACACTATGTAATTAGGAGAGAGTAATGAAATGGGTACCGAAGAGGGGCGAAAAGGAGGGAGATAAGAGCCGTGGAAGTCGCGCATACGGCCGCGCATGTAAGGATCACAAGAGAGATAGAGGTTTTTCACCATCACTCCTCCTCCTCCAATTGATGAATTTGCTTTAATAATTATGTTGCTGATTTTCACTTCCATATCTGTTTCTTGCGGAGCTCTTTCTATGAATCCCTTGAATATGATTTGTTTGTTTTCATTACTTTTCCTTCTTTCCCCTCTTCCATTCTCTCTCTCTCTCTGTTTATCCGAGCTATGAATAAAATTTTGGCAAAAAAGAGGCGGTGGGGAAGTTTAGTTTGGTAGGCACATAATTTATGCAACGTTTATAGCTTCACTTTCAGGTCTCTACTTACTTTTCAGCTCAATATATCCTGTCATTAAGAATTTTAGTATACATTTGTTATTAAAATATAATGTATATTGAATAAGGAAATATCCATACGCACTTCAAAAACAAGAACATATAATCACAACTTCACGTAAACATCCATTTGTCAAACTTTAACAAGTAATCTTATTTTCTTTTATTTATTAAACTCTCTTATACCATTAACAGGTAATCTTATTTTATTTTACTTTAACAGGAAAATACAAACTCTCTTTCTACTTATTTTAATTGATTTTCACTTCCATCTTTTCAAGATTCAAATAAGATTGTCAACACCAATGTTATTAGTACGAATTTTTTTCAATCTATTAATCAGTGGATTAAAATAACATATTATATTGATTTTGATTTGAAATTACACAAATTTTTATTATAATTATAAATACAATCGTTCAAATAAGTCATTTTTAAGTTTACTCGTGTTGCACCGAGTATAAAACTTGTTTTTGATAAACTAAAAATTAGAATTAATCACCTTTTATGCTTATTTTAGAGATTGTGTTTCTTTTTGTTTAAATTTTTAGAGAAAGAAAAATATTTTTCTTTTGTGAGGTAAAAGGTGGTAGGGGGTTGGGGGAATTAAAGGTGAGAGTCCAATTGGGTAAAGTTTCATTTTCACACTTAAGAAGGTTGATCTAATGCCCCCATATGACTTCATGTCCAAAAAATAATAATGTAAAAAAAGTAACCAACAACAGGAAAAATTAAAACCCTCACCAATAAAGAATTCTATGCAAATGTTTCAAATTTTATCCAACCCACTAATTCAAGTAATGTAAATTTGAAATAGAGTGTTTTTACGCAGACCGGTCAATTGGACTGGAAAACTGGACAGGTGAATTTTTATTTTTTTTTTGCTTATGACTCCAAAAAATATATAGTATTTATTTCAAATAGTCTGTATAACCCTGTTTTTGTATGTGTATCTAAATTACACCTAAAATTATATTTTGTAAAAATTCCTGTAGGAATAAATACTATACATTTTTTTGAGTCACAAGCAAAAAAAAAAAATTCACCTGTCCAGTTTTCCGGTCCAATAAATCTGTCCGGCAAGACTTATTGTATTCAAATACACACGTGGCACATGATTTTCTTTGATGTACTTTTGGCCTCATTCTTTAACCATCCCATTTGAGTGCCAATAGTCTTCTTCTTGTACTCTTCATTCCAAATAAGAGTCCCCAAATTTACAAATTTAACCTTCATAAGTCACTTAAATTTACCTAGAAATTACAAATTTGTGCTTTTAACTTTTTTCTAACTTTTGGAGATTTCACTGGAGGAAACAAGAACTCTTTAAGTTGGGGCATATGTTCTCATAGAAAAAGCAAAGACAACTTAATATCTATAAGAAATGAAAAGAAAAGCTGATATGAAAATTGGAAAAGCCCTCACCACATCTAAGAAGCGCAAAAGTCTAAACACATGTAAAATATACCAAACAAGCTGTTTAGTAGCTATAGCTTCAATCCCCATCTGAAAATTGAGGTCCACTGTGAATTTTGAAAGTAATCATTCTAGTACAAGCTTCTTGGCTCTCCCAGGCATTCAATATTTCTATACACATTCAAACTGAGACTAGACATTTGGAAAATAAGAGGCCGGAAATGAGGTTCAAAGAATTGCTATAGGTTGAAAATTACACATAAAATGGCATCTAGGTTCTGCGGCCAATGAAACACTCTAGTTTCTTCTACATGATTTTTTGTGCTAAATGTATCTTTACTGCTTCAAGGAGTATGCAGACTTCGCAGGTGGTCAACAACATCAGAGGGACAGTTGAGTCCTAGAAATTCAGAACGCCTAAGAACATTTGGCTGGATAGGGGTGGAGTTTTTGGGTTTATGATCCGTCGGCATAGTTTTTCCTGAGATGCTGTAACGCACACGGATACGGTGAATTTTTGTCTCAGTTGTGCAGCTTCCCCGCACCTTAACCAGCAATAGAACTTCCTTATCTCGGGAAACTTCACACCACCAGTTTTTTGGGACGCCATCAACAAACTCCTCTAAAGTTTGGTGTTCCTCGTTCTGAAATGAAATCTCTGCAATGTGATCTGGTTGGATTATTCCAGTTGCCGGATTCACCTGAGGAAAATGCAAAACTTAAATATAAGCCGGTCTGGATTGCAGGTTTAGCACAAAATTTAATAATCCCACAATTGTTTCTCCTTAAAAATAAATAAAATTAATAAACAATAACAAAGACATTGAAAATTAACAAAAGCAGCAAAAGGTGCTATCCTAATTAACAATACAAAAACTCATGTCACTCAAAAGCAGCAAGACAACCAAATACCAGGTATTATGGCTACTCTATGAAGCACTGACTCGAACACCATACACACGACATAGAATACGACATTTTTCAAAAGAACCAAGATACGATACGTCGGGGACATGTTTGATTTTATATATATTTTTAATAATATAAATGTATTTTTTACAATAAATAAATTTAATATAAGTAGAGCATGATAAAAACTTGAACAAAATAATAAAAAACACAAACACATTGCATAATAAATATCTTAAAGTTGCATAATAATGTCCAAACTTAAAAGACATACAATAACCCATAACTTTTATATTGCAAGTTAAGTACTGCAATTTTATTTTGGGTTAAGTTCAGATGACCACCTGGGGTTTGGGCGGTTTACCACTTAACCACCTGTAGTCAGTAAAGCTACATTTAAACACCCGACTTTTTGAGGTGAAGTGAAAACGTCACATTTTCCGTCTAAATTAACTGTGAGTTGGCTAATGACTTATTTACCCTCCAATTTCACAAACAGAGCCCCTGCTTCGGTGCTCCCTTTCATTCGACCCAAAGAAAAGAAAGAAAAATAGGCTCTCTCATCTCCTCCATTCCAAATTCAATTCAAGCATACCATAAGAAAAATACAGTTAACAATTGAATTGGGGGAAACTTGGAAAACAATTACAGCAATTTCTATGGAGATTTGAACTTCTATATAATATATAATAAAAACATGATATATTTGTAATCGAAGAATATAACCATTGACTAAAACAGAGAAATTGAAATCATTCAACAAGTTGAAATCCAAAACTGAACAAATTGAAATCAGAGTCTAAAAAAGAGACGAAATCTCGAGGTTAACTCAATTTCAGGGAATATATTAAAATCAAAATTATCAGGAGCATAGCAATAACAATTGATTAAGCTTGGAATGTAAAATCTAATACCAATTGAATAGCCCAAAACAGAGTATTTGTGCCCATTTCCTTGTTAATTCTCTTCATGGGTTTTCCATTCCCTTCAATTCCCACCAAGAAAAAACATAATACTACTACTACTACTACTTTCCAATCGTAGAAGCTATATAGAAAATTAAATTAAGATGGATAGGCTGATAAGCTTGGAGCCATCAAACCTTGTGGCCAAAAATGCTACGGTGAGCTCACTTTGCAGAGACGGAAATGGGGAAGTAAGACTCACGCTTCGGTTTCTCTCTGCAAATTTCAATATCTTCCCCTATCTATCTTCCTTCTCTGCTCCGCGCTATCTTCTACAGAGACTAAACACAGTTTTTTAGAGAGAGAAATTTTTACAGGGCAAACATGGCGGCAATGTGACGAGTGGGGTATGGGCTAAAGTAGGCGCTTGGGCTTTAGATTCCGAACAGCACAAAGAAGAACTCCTTCACCAGCACAACAAGGATGAAATGGTCCTCAATCGATCGCTTGACTCGATCGGTCGAAATTCCCCCAATTTCCAACGAGACTAGTTTTCGGATCGAGAAATTGAAGGATAATTTTCTCCCTTCGAGGGATCGAGACTGAAGTTAGGGTTAAAGTTAGTGATGAAGTTAAACATGGGGATGATGACATTAGTAAGCTGATTAGTGTAAGAAGTTCTAGGGATGGGGAAGGAATTAAGGGTTTGTTGGTGGCGGTGGGTTTGAAGGGAGAATAAGTGGAGGGGAATGTGAAAGAGGGGAGGGGTATTTTAGACATTCAAGAGTGTTTTTTTACTGTTACAGTCTCTTCCACGCGTTTTTTAGCATCTGACATACACGCGCGGTTAAATTGGATGAAAAATGTGACGTTTTTACTTTAACTCAAAAGGTCGGGTGTTTAAATGTAGCTTTACTGACTACAGGTGGTTAAGTGGGAAACCGCTTAAACCCCAGGTTGTCATCTGAACTTAACCCTTTTATTTTTTTAAAAATTTTGACCCCAGGCGTGTCTTTTAGCGTGTCCCGATGTATCCGAGGCGTGTCCAAAGTTTAAAATAAAAAAGAAAAGAAAAGAGGAGCTCATGGTGCGTGTCAGAGCGAATTCATGTCAGGCATGTGTCCAAAACTAATGTGGCCCTCGAGGAAGTGTCCATGCTTCCTAGGGGATACTCAAAATCTGAAACAATGAAAACTCGGCCAGCCAAAACAAACTAAATGACTTTTAGAAGGTTCTAATGAGGAGCTGCATGAGTTCGGTCAAAACAGTGTACAATGGACAACCCGACCACACTCTGTTCATCTTGGTTCCGCAATATCCATCACCCATCCTAGTCGTCTAAATCATATCCCAATAAAAAAAATAATCCCAACAACCCATATTCAATAAAACTGAGTTAAGATTAAAAAAATGTTGCCCGAAAGCCTCACTGAAGCTCTTGTCGACACCCTAACCTGGCATTGTCAACCGTCCAGCTACTGTTAACAGCTTTGATATGAATTTGATGCAAGAAAGAGTCTAGAATGGCTTAGAAAAGGGATAGAGGAGGAATTAAGAAGGGTAAGGGGAAAATCTATCCTCGCAAGGAATCAGTAGAGAAAAAATGGCACAAAGCCTTAAATCAATATAATACAGTTTGAATCCCGGCGATGGATCAGTTTATATTAAAAATAAACTCCTAATTCTAAATGATTAAGGTAACCTAATATAATAAAGAAAGAAACTGTTAAATACTAATCTGCATAATTTAACCAATATAATACAAAGATATACAAGGATTACAATAAATTTATTCCTAATTATAATAAATAAATAAAATCTCTAGAAATTTCCAGTACTCTTTATAACTTTTTACGCATCAATGTTCAATCTGAGCAACCAAACACAAATCAACCCATTGATTATTTGGTTGTTTGGTTTAGTTCCACAAACCTCTGACTTGATAACATCAGTTAGGACATGAGAAACCCCCTAAAACTGCCAAACCTGCCCGAGGAACACCCTACCAGGTATCAACAAAGATTGCTAATAGAAATACAACAACGTGACACATAATATAGCGACCAAAACTTCCCAGATCGACAAGATAACCCCAAAAAAGAAGCTTAGAAGTGGAATAAGAGGTATTCAAGTAACGTGCAAAATTAGGGTGTGCAAAATTGTCCTCTTTGTATCTTCTATCACTAAAGCTTGCTCTTTTATCTAAAAATGGAAGAAAAATTAATGTTTCTCATGAATTTCAAAGGGGAATATGCTTTAAAAGCCTAAAGACGGACATATTATTCTATATGTTATTCTGTCCTTTTTTTTCAAAAAATTGAGGAAGCCTGAAGGTTGAATCATGAATGTCATCAAAAAAGATTTATATAAAACTTTTTTATGGATAATGTGTAATATAATAAAGCCAAGGTCAATATATTAATAGAGTCCTGCAAATGAAACTAGCATAAACTTGCTTATTGAGTTGAGGCCAAAAACCAAATGAATGCTAGACTGAACAAGTCAATTTGAACGAAGTTGTTATTCATGGAAACCCAAAGTCAAACCTGTTGCTTACTCAAAAATAGATTCCCTGCAAGTACAAGTGTCTATATATGTAAGGTGCGGAAAATTACCTCAAGCCATCGAGGAAAGCCAAAAGAACCTCGTGGATAATGATCGGATGCTTGTCCACCCTCCTTAATGGTGGCCTCACCTTCACAAATTATTTCAAACAGAGCTTTGTCTTTCCCACATTTATTGGTAATCCTTAATACGGATTTATCCTGGTTCTGAAGGATTATGTTGTTTGTACTAACAATAGTTTCTGGAACTTTACAGAGTTCATGTAGCTGAAGCATATGCCTAATTGTCTCATTAGATCCCATAATTTCTCCAAACTCTGGTCTCCTTATTGACTCATCTACTCGAGCGATCTCCACATTAAATATGCAGCGCACTGGTTTGTGATCACTGTCCGTGACATCCATGCAAGCTTCATACCTGATCAGTGTGAACACTTTTGAAGATGAAAACTGAATAGGGAGAGAGATGGAGAGCAAAACACAGGTTCCTTATTATGTAGTCAGTATTTACTACAATTCATCAGGTGACTATAATTAAGAAACAAGTTCCACTAGGGCAGTAATAAATCACATAGCCAAACTCCTCTCTCTACTAGTTTAAAATATTTGCATATATTCACACGTGTGTGTATATAAATATATATATATATATGTATGTATGTGTATGTATGTATGTATGTATATGCATATATATCCCCTCTGCCATGCACCTCGTCATACACGAAAATAAACTGATTATCATGCACCTTGATGCACAAAAAAAAGACAACAGTCATGGATAAGTTATTGGAAGTCCAACAAGCAAGCGAAGTTTGGGTATACACAAAGATGGAATTATGTGAATTAATATGCACATGTACGTACAAATCCTATGGGGAAAACTTACTGTAAAATAGAAGAGACTACCGGACAGTCTAAACTGCATGTAGACACTGTACTTGAACAGCTATCACGGTATAATATTCTGTCACACCAGGCAGGAATGCGTTTCTTTTCACCAGAGTCGTACCCTACGCAAGAGTTACAAATTTATAATATGATCAGTCACCAGCGATGTTTCAAAGAGACTTCAACCAGATTAATAGTTATCTAAGCATACAACAGACTACTTAAAAGAGCTGCTAATGAAATCTCTACATAGCCAAATCCCAGTTAATACAGAGTAAAAATAATACGGTTGAAGAATCTCATACAACTTGTAGTAAAGGTACCTGCTAAACCAGGTTGGTGCTTTTCAAATTTGTATGTCGGAGGAAATCTAATGACTGCTTCACGCATTCCTTGGAAGACATTCCCAGATTTCATTTCTGCTTGCAACTGATCCCTCTCTCTAAGCCAATCAAAGCACCTTTGAGAGACAAAATCCCTTGCTTCATCATATGATATGCCATCAAGACGATAATTAAAATCTCCAAGAAACACAATCATGTCTGCTTCAGATAGTTCCGGCATCCCAGCCACAGGTTGAATACCCATAGCCTGTACAAGAATCATATATGTTCATGACTTTTTATCCACAACTAAAGTTTTATCAAGATAGAACATTCTTCAACAATCAAGAGAAGAAAATTAATTTATAGCTATATAACTTGGATATAAGATAACCACAATACCAATCAAAGTTGTAAATAACATACATTTGCACCACGAAGCATTTGAATGGCCGATGAGACTCCAGCTGCAATAGAAAGGACCAATGGCAACCGAGAACAATAAACAAGCCAAATCAAATACATGGAGCAGGCAATGAAGCTAGATAATATTAGGTACCCCATACCAGACGAAGAATTCAAAAGATTAGATGGCCGAGTAAAGATCATTGTCCGGTATACATGATCAAAATCAGCATTTCGACGATTGACAGCCTCCAAGTGTGCAGCAAAGTGGCAGTTCACAAAGCACATTATCCGACCATATACTCTCATCCTCAAACCAACAGCTCCCTGTTTAAAGGATCTTTAGCTAGATGTATAATATAAAACATACAAGAAAGCGTTGCAGTGGCAAAGAAGAACAACATATCGCATCGGAGTTGCTTCTGCAATAACCAATTTTTTTTAAATATAGGTGTCTACCATCTGCAATGTTTCATGTACACCAATTCAGATTCAATGAAAACTATGTAAAGAATAACTAGATGGTTGTGGATGTTGAAGATGGCAAGAAGTCTTGACGTGATACTGAAACACTTGTCATCAAAAGATACATAAGAAACAAGTTTACAAAAGCAATATCATTACTTTTCAAGAAATTTTACTAAAAAAGTCATCTCTTTAACTTTTTAACATAACATGATATTAAGGCAACTTCAATACCATACAGATGGTATCATGTGGAACCTAAAAATATTTCAAAAGAAAAATATCTAAAACAATAGTTTGGAATCATATCTCCTGGGCATATCAGATAGTGGTAGTAAAATGTATAGTCAATTTAAAAATCTTTACTAATATTCAGCAGAACACAAACAATGTGTACATACTACATACCTTATTACCAATTGCACGGCCAAAACCACATGGAACTGCTGCAACATCAATATCCCCAACATGACCCCTAATATCGTTTCTGACCCTGTAACATAGTTATCACTAATTAGACACAAGGGGCTTATCAGAAATAGAGGCCCTGGTAAGATCATGGAGGGGGGAAATTAATATACCCTGTCAGAGCCAGAGAAAGAGAAAGGTTGACAACATATCATCACTGGGCATCTAGATAGACCATGTTACAGTATGTCAAGTTATATATTTCATATAGAAATTGGGAAAAAAAACTTGGTGGTTGCAAAATAGAAAAGTACAAATGATAAACAAAAAACTGAAAGGACAATGAAATAATTGATTTTAATTCTAAAATAACATTTTCTTAAAGGATGTTGCGGGGAAAACTCAAATTTATGATAAAGCTGAACGAGTAGAAGCTAAATACTCCACCCCCAAATATTGCAACACATTCCTTTCTCGGATGTCTCAAAAAAATTGCAACTCTTCTTTCACAAGGATTTTAATTAGGAAGGAAATCAAAATGAAAGTTTGAAAGTTTCTTAAACTTTGTACAAAAAGTTGTGTTTCAATATTTGTCAGACGCGGGAGTATTATTTAACAGCAGCTATGACACCTTAAACTCATGTTTGGAAATAACCTCGGGAAGCTAAAAATTAAATAAAACCCAGCAAGATTTTCCATGAAAATACTCACCATACCATAATAAGCAGGCCTGCCAGCTGCCTATAACCGACACGTTCAAAAGTTGATCCTTCATCCAAGGTTCTCCCGATCATATCAAGCCACCACTGCCCAACAGAACTACCTTCAAGACCTACCTGCATCTAATATATACAAACAAGAGGAAAGTTAGTATATAAAGTAATCTACATGTGTAATAAAAGAACAAAGAAGAAATAGTACATAGAATCAAGAAAAGATAGTTCCTTCACAATAACTAGGAAAAAAAGAAGAAAGAATTGCAACTTTGTAAGTTTCACATTAAAATGAAGAAGCAACCATTGCCTGTATTTCAGCAGATGCCTCTCTATACATATTAACCACCACCCAGACTGTTAATTTAGATATTATTATTGAATATAGCTGAGGGCCCCATAATATGAATTGGATAGAGTATCAACTAGCGTACTGCTTTGCTAGGGTAATGGCTAGTTAATTCTATTTTTCGGAGAAACATGAATTAAAAGGTACTTCTGATATATATATATATATATATATATATATATATATATATATATATATATATATATATATATATATATATATATATATATGGCAATGAACCATAACATGTATTTGCTATGGATCAAAAATTAACAAATATCATCTCTACCTTCCATTACAATTTTCAAAGGCCAGGATTAAAAAACTAAACAAGACATCCGCTAGAAAAACTAGCAGACTGATAATTGACACTTCTATCCATTATACCCCTACATCATAAGTTATTGAAACAGTTCTAATTCCGTATATGGGTCCACGTCCTTATTCTCATCCTTTCCCCCCTTCACTTTATTAGTCATCCGGACATAAATCCCCACAAACGTGGGCTCGAGTCCTAGTAAACCACACTAGGCTCAAGTGGTCTCACGCCTTGGATTTATTCGAGGGTAAGCTAAGTTGTGCCGATGAAGACACCACCGAAGCCTCCAAATTTTTTTTGGTACACATGCATTTATCTTCTCCCTATCATGTATGCAATTATTAATTACATACATTAATAAATAATGGAAATTATTGTTATAGAACTAAAGAAATAACACAAGATAAAAGTATTAGAGAATTTCTCTACACCGTCACTGATCTTTCATTGCCTTTTATAGACAAAATAATGGAACATAAATCCAACCAAGATCCACAAAATATGGATTAGACCAATTGTCTAGATTGTAGACTGACTTTAGGAAATCATAATATTATAACACACCCCCTTGATTTCCTAAGATAAAATATTATGTCTCATTAAAAACCTTGCTAAGAAAACCTAGTGGGAAATAACTTAGCGAAGGGAAAAAGAGTACATATCTCCCCCCTCAAAATGAATTCATTATTCTTTGATGAAATGTTGTGATAAGTTTTTCAGTCGATGCATTTCGATCTTATTCCTAAGTTTTGTAAACGTTGCATTTGCTAGTGACTTTGTGAATAAGTAGGCTAGATTATAACATGATCGAATTTGATGCACATCCATATCACCCTTCTTTTATAGTTCATGTGTAGAAGAATTTAGGTGAAATGTATTTTGTTCTATCTCCCTTGATGTACCCTCCTCTAAGTTGAGCAATGCATGCAGTGTTATCCTCGTATATAATTGTAGGAATATCTTTGATTGATGGTAATCTGCACGACTCTTGGATATGCTGAATAATTGAACTCAACCAACCATTCTCTACTTGCTTCATGTATTGCCAGAATTTCTGAGTGATTTGTAGATATAGCTGTCATGGTTTGCTTCGTAGATTTTCAGGATATAGATGCGTCACAATATGTAAATACATAACCTGTTTGTGATCTCCCAGTGTGTGGATCTGATAAATATCCTGCATCAGCATATCCAATCAATCGCAACGTTGAATCTCTTGGATAAAATAATCCAAGTATCTCAAAATGTGTTTGATCCCATCCCAATGCCTCTTAGTCTGAGAAGAACTGTATCTTGCCAATAAGTTGACAACAAAAGTAATATAAGGTCGTGTACATTTTGCAAGATACATAAGAGCACCTATTGCACTTAGGTATGGAACTTCAGCTCCAAGAACTTCTTCCCCACTTTCTAGAGGTCGAAATGGATCTTTCGAACAACCATTGGGGTAGTTAAAGGGTGAGCTTTATACATATGAAAACGACTGAAAATCTTTTTAGTATATATGGATTTATGAACAAAAATTTCATATGCTAAATGCTCCACTTGTATTCTCAAACAGAATTTTGTCTTTCCAAGATCTTTCATTTCAAATCCATCCTTTAAATCAGTTCTTGTGAGTTCTTCATGAATACCTACAAGATTCAAATCATCTACATATAAAACAATGATGGTAAATCAATTTTATGTTTTTTAATAAAAACACATGGGCATACTTGATTAATTGTATACCCGTCTTTTATTAAATAATCACTAAGTCGATTATACCACATACGACCAGACTGTTTCAACCCATATAATAAGCGTTGCAATTTTATTAAATATATGTGGCGGACTTTTGTGATTCAACCATTTTTAATCCTTCAGGAATTCTCATATAGCACTCACTATCAAGTGAGCCATATAGGTAAATTGTTACAACATCCATCAGACGTGTTTTCAAACCATCTATGGTTGTCACACCTAGTAAAAAGCGAAAAGTGACTCCATCCATTTACCGGAGAGTGTATCATGATAATCAATACCAGGTCTGTGAAAAACCTTGAACTACAAGTCGGACTTTGAATCTCATAGTTTCATTTTTCTCATTTCGCTTTCTTACAAATACCCATTTGTTTCCAACCAGGATTACTCCCAGCAGTGTTTGGACTACTGGTCCAAATACTTCTCTTTTCAATAATGATTGTAGCTCATTTTGAATAGCATCTTTCCACTTTGACCAATCTTTTCTTTTCCGACATTCTTCCACATTTTGTGATTCAGGATCCATGTCAGAAATCATAGTAATATATGATGTTATAGAGAAAGCAAATATATCATCAATCCTTACTTTGCTTCGATCCCATATTTTCTCATCATGTATATAATTTATTGAGATCTCTTGGTATTCATCTCTCATCCCTTCGGTGAGATTTTGTACCTCTTCTGGTGGAATAAGTGCTACTTTTGGAGCAGGTATTACTTTTGGAACTCTCTTATTTGCCTTTTTGTTTTCGTGGTGCAGTGTCTTTTGCACCAACTAATTTTCCACGCTTCTGACGTGGTTTAGATTCTTTTATTGTCATATTTGTCGATTCTTTAGGAATTAATTTTTCGGTAGGTATTTCTATCTTTACTGGAGTATTCACTGCAGGTGTATGTGATTTTATCACTTCTAGCAACATTAAATGCATCTAGCATTTGATTTGCAATATTTTGTAAATAAATAATTTTTTGAACTTCAATTTCACATTGTCCTGTGCGAGGATCAATTGAATTTAAATCTGATACATTCCATAATATTTCTGAGGGTTTCTTATTTAAAAATTTTCATCCTCCTAACGGTGGAAATACAAATTCAACAAAGTGACAATCTACATAACGTGCAGTAAAAACATCTCCAGTTAAAGGCTGAAGATATCTAATAATAGAAGAATCAAAACCAACATAAATTCCAATTCTTCGTTGAGCTCCCATTTTAGTCTATTGTGAAGGTGCAATTGGAACATATACGGCACTTCCAAAAACTCGAAGGTGTGAGATGTTGGGTATCTGGCCAAAAACTAATTGTAGATGAGTATATTTATGAAGAGTTGTAGGCCTCACTCGAATGATAGATTGCAGCGTGAAAAATTGCATAACCCCAAATTGAGAAATAAAGAAAACGATCGTATCCAAGAGTACATATATAAACTTTATCTTTCAAAAATTTGTCTTAATCTTTTGATGGGCCTAGCTCTGCTTGTGTACTTAATTAGTTTCAACTTCCTTATTTTGCACTTTTTAAAAAAAAACAAGTACTGAATTATTTTCACCATTGTTCTTACACTGATTGAGATCTTTATCTATTCTCAGTTCTAATTATGGGATTACTTCTAAACAAATATAACAATAAAATAAACTGCAAAAGTTTGAGATATCATAATTTATAAGGTAAGAGAAGTGGCGAAGCCAAGTGTATGACTGTGGGGTCAATTGACCCCACTGAATTTTTATTTTTTTTTGTTATATATGATGTAATAGATTTTGTGTGGGTGTAATTTAGTAATTTGACCCCACTAAATTTTATATATATATATATATATATATATATATATATATGTGTGTGTGTGCGATGTAATAGATTTTTTGTGGGTTTAATTTAGTAATTTGACCCCACTAAATTTTTTATATATATATATATATATATATATATATGTGTGTGATGTAATAGATTTTTTTTGGTTTAATTTAGTAATTTGACCCCACTTATTTTATATATATATATATATATATATATATGATGTAATAGATTTTTTGGGAGTATAATTTAGTAATTTGACCCCGCTGATTTTTTTTCTGGCTTCGCCCCTGGGTAAGAGATAAAAAGAACTTAGATTCAACTCTTCTTTTAACTCTATGTTTACAGACCGCTAGAAAAAAATTGAAAATAAAAACTACAAATTTTGAGATATCTTAGATTATCACATGTGAGAAAGGCAAATACATCACGTTGTATAAAAAATGTGTACAAAGTCTTCTGAAACTATGTCGTTTGGGTCAAATACACATAAAACATAAGCACATATTCTTCCCCTCACCTGCAAACACACAGCGATGACAAATACAGCAAATCTCTTGCATCAACAATTGATCAACGACAGTAGCAGAAGATGGCAGCGGCACTCATCTTTTATTCATCTACCTTTCTTATTTTCCCTTCCCTAATATATGGCTACTAGTCGAGATGTGGAGGGATAACTTATGGCTTTCATTGTGGGTTAATCGGTCTGTTGCTGCTGTTGATGCAAGTTGTTCTGGTGGAGGGTAAAGTTTAGGTTCAGGGTTCAATTTTCAGGGTTAAGGCTCAATTTTCAGAATTTTGGATTCAAGTTTCGAGATTTAGGGTTTATTAGGGTAAAACTTTTAGGATTTAGGGTTTCATATTTATGGCTTATGGTTCAATTTTAGGGTTCAGGGTTTCAATTTTAATTGTTTAGAGTAATTTTTGGGGATAGGGAACAGAATGTGGTTGAAGAGAGAAACATTATGTGTCTTGTATACACCGCGTAGTATTCCCTGAGACCCCTTATCATATTATAAAATAGCAAGCCACTAAGAACAAAACTTAAACATATTGCATCATTAATTCATGTTTCTAGTAAAATTTGTGTAATTAGCTATGAATATCTCCCCCTGGACTTTATCTTTTTATGCGTCTATCTATTTAATAGACACCATCATACGGAAATGAAAATTAATTTTAGAGATTTATTTTATCAAAAATTAATTGCCTCTTACCGCTAGATTTCATTTATGATCTTTTTCTACAAGTGTCTTTGATCTTGAATCCCTTACTGCCTTTTCCAAATTTTCAAGTACTTTTTAAAACTTCAAACATAGGTCCTACTCACAGCTCTGATGTTGTATCCATGAATGCGGACTTCATGTATATCTTTCTGAATCTTGAGAAAAAGTATTATTGGCTAACCTTTTTCTTGGGACTTAAACTAAAAGCTGTTAGCTCTATCTATTCAAATATTAATTGTAACGATCATGTGCACTGCACATATGCAATTGCTAGTAACTAGTAAGCAAAAGTATGAGATATCTTGCCTAGCAGCTAAATAGGAAGAAAAGCAAAGATGTCTTACAGTTTCTTTAGCAGCAGACATTGCTAGAAATCCAGCACCCATTTCCACTTCTTGCAACCCAACTACAACAATGCTAGCATCTGCAGCTGCAGAACCAAGCCAGGATATAAGTGAATCATGTGTCGCTCTTCCTTGTCCAACATTCCATGTGCCAGCCAATATTTTAACATTCTCTAGCCTTGTATAAAGAAATTCCTTGCCACTTAACTCTGAACGTAATACATTATCAAGAGGTCCTGGAGATGTTATTCTCCATCCACGTATACCACCATGACTAGCCAAGGTAAAGATATATCCATCCCCAACAGCCATATGAATTACAGGACTATTATGAGCCACCCATCCTCCAAGCTTATTGCCATTGAGGTCCAACACGTGTATAGTGCCACTAGCATAACCTACCCATATCCTTGATCCGAATGTAAACAAGCACTGAACAGGAAAAGAAAGGTACTGGAATTCTTCCAAACGATTGCCATTCCCATCCCATTGTACAAGTGATCCATTCGTGCACCCAGTCCAAATGTTTCCATCTATTGTTGTGATCAATGCTTCTGTTCTCCTATTGTCATCTCCGAATGCTCCTCTTACTGCAACTCGACGAACAGCATCAGCTGCTCCCATTAAAGCATTACGTGACCGCTGAAAGAAGCTAAAGGAATTTTGTGGTTTATCCTTCTTTGAACCAGCTACAACCTTCATCCTACACTCATCTTCCATTGTGGGATCCAGTGGTATTGACAAGTTTTCAATCTGACCATCAATATTGAAAGCTTTTAATAACTCCCTTGTACGAGAATCCCTGGAGAATATTAGCTCTTATAATGATTAAAAGCTCATTTACAAATAGAGGAACAGTACAGAAAGAGGATTAGAAAAAACAATTTCTTATCAAATAATGGCACAAACCTCTAACAAAATTACAAATGAATTCTACTCTGGTGTGGTGTAGGACAGAGCAGGTTTTAGAAGCCTAATACTAGAATCGAGACAACATCATTGTCCTTACAAGTTATACAAAGCTTTATGGGTTTAGAAAAAATAGTATCCTCGGTAGTTTAGATTACAATAGGTGAAATTATTATGCAAATGAATTCTATTCAGGGTGGTGTAGGACAGAGTAGGCTATGGAAGCCTAATACTAGGATAGAGACAACATCATTGGCTTTACAAGTTTTATAAAGTCTTCTGGGTTTACACATCTTTGTAGAATGTTACCGAAAACTAGTTGTAAAGGTCAAGCAAGAATGCATTTATATTAATTGTGAATCGTCATTATCATAATTATTATTTTTATTTTAGTTTAAAAAATACAAGTGAGTTCAGTTTTAAGTTTTCTCGAAACAAGTTCTACCTACTTTATCTTATAAGAAATTTATTTTTCTAGTTAGATAAATATATTGCCATTATATCATACTACCTTGCTTATACAGGAGGTATTGTCATACAATAGCAGAAATATGACCCTCATTGTCTAGAACCTCTTCGAATAGATCTAGACTTGACAATGTAAGTTATAACCCATAGGCTCAACCCATTTTAACTAGATTTATTTGGGTTGGTTAACGACTTTATATGATTTAGGTTGGATAAAGTTTGGACCTATATTTTGAGAATACAAAATTGGAACGACCTAGTTAACCATTTTCGATCCAACTGTACTGATCATTTCAAATGAAGACCTGCATTAGAACTATTTCTTCATCAAAAAATTTTACCTATACAACTTTAAACACGAGAAGAACTTAAAGGCTTTCAGAAGAACAAGGGCCATTAAACACACTTACTGAAGCTTTTACATGTTCAATCTAGGCATCTATATAACTTAAACATAAGAAACTAACAATTGAGAGTGCCCAAATAATTTTTAAATGCAAATTAAAGCCTCCATAAATGCCTATTACCTCATTTTCAGCTGAAACTTTGGAGAAGATACTAATATAAGGAGGGAGTGAAAAATAAAATTTAGAGAGAGAAAGTGAATAATGAAATAAAGAGAAAGAACATGAAAAATGAAATTAGAAACAGAAAGTAAATTAAAAAAATGGAGAGAAAGCGAAAAACAAAATTAGTAAGAGAAAGTAAATAAAAAAAAATAAAGAGATAAAGTGAATAACAAAATTTAGAGAGAGAAAGTGAATAACAAGATTTATAGAGAAAAGTGTATAGAAATTTTAGGGAGAGAAAGTGTATAAAAAAATTAGAGGGAGAAAGTGTGCCAAAATTTTGGAGAGAGTATATAAAAAAGTTTAGAGGGAGAAAAAATATATAAATTTATTTAATTGGACCATATGTTAATATTATTAAGTTTAAAATTGTGCAATATGGGTCTACCTATATTGCACCTATAATGGGTCCAAACCAAATAAGTTATATTAAAAAAAGATTATGTGATTTTAGTTCTTAATGGACCCATAACTCTATTATGTAAACCAAACCCATTTTTTGCCCGGCCTAAATAGATCTTCTCATCTATAATGTGTCTCTCACTATTTATAGCTTTTTTTCCTCATTTTTCTCTATTTACATTTGTTATATGCATATATGATAAAATAAAAATAAAATAAAATACATTTTTGAAATAAGTCCAATTCAAAATGGGAGCCTAAGCATCCTTTTAATCAATCTTACTTTGAACATACAACAGTACAAATCATAAAATGAACAACTTATAAAAATAAGACTTACCACAAAGCAAATGATAGATACCCTGCACTCCACACTTTTGCGCCAGAATGATCAGCTAACATATACTTTACATCTGCAGTAAATATGTTGCAGCAGACTCCATTGTCACTGACTTGGCGTCTAAGGTCAATATATTTCCTCTCTATTAATAAAGCTGCCATGTGCCTTTCTTCCGGAGTTAGAGAAAGAGAATTTTCAATGGTTTCCCAAGGCCAGATCATTATTGCCCCACCCTCAGACCCAGACCATATATCCCCTGGAGTACAAGTCAGAGACACAGCATAGAGATAATCAACAGATGTTGCAGCAAGTCGGCTTATCAAAAAATAAAAGATGCCACAAATCAATTTTACGCCTCCATAGGGCGTAGTGTTTCATCGTCACAACACCAAAACAATTGACCATAATGAAACCCCTATTGGATGTTATACTTATTGCTGTTGGAAAAAGATAAAGCACATATGGTATAATCAATTGCTCTTTCTCATGACATTTGTCTGCTGTTTTTTAAACGCAACAAGAAGCTACTTGTCATGACATAGACTTCTGAGGACAGCAATTTTAGAAGGTTTAGCAAGAAAATTTTAATTAAAAAAGAAAAAAAGTTACCCTTCTGCCAGCAAGATTTTAGTTTGAAAATGAAAAAAGAAACTATCACCAGCTTTGAGCTCAGGTGGTATCTCCAACAACCAATCAACTATATAATTAAAAGCACAAACTTGGTTTCACAAATTTTTGGTTCAATCTTTTTTTTTCCTATTCAAATTAGTACAAGTACTATCCAAATCTATAACAAATTTAAGTATTAAGTTCAACTATTTTTTTTCCATCTAAATTTGTAAAAATTAAATACTTCCTAAATTTGCGATACTATCCAAATTTTATTAAGTTACTACATAGTAGATTTAATAGAAGTTTTAATAGTAAAATTAACAACATGGGTCGATTTATACTAACATGGGGTTCATGCAACGTGATCTATTAAGTAATATTATATAGTAGATTAATAGTTTTATCAGTAAAATTAACAATACAGGGATGTAACTCAAATTTAAATCACAATCAATCATAAAATTTCATATCTCCAATAGGAAAAGTAACTTCTGAAAAGAATTTTTATTTTTAATTTTACCAATTTTTATTAAAAGCTTCTTCTTTTTTTCTATTTTTCTTTTACACAACCATAAGAAAATCTCTAATAGGAATAAGAAAAAAGGAAGATCCTTTTGGTTTTTAAACCACATCAAATCATTCAATTTTTCTACCATCGCTCTCACTTATTTATCACAAAAAAATTTTAGTATATTATTTATTTATTTATTAATAATTTAATAATTAAAATAATAACTATTATCCATGTAGCCATTCACCCGTTCCTTGCACGGGAGTGGTGAGCTTGTTAAGGCAAAAGGAAAACCCTTGATGTAGCTTCTCTTAATAATAATTAATAACTATACATAGATGTGTAACTGTTTCTGAAACAACCCGGGTCAAATCTCAAGTCCGAAACAAATCTTGAGTCAAATCCCAAGTCCGAATCGAATCAAATTCATCCAAATAAAGCCTTAAATCACAAGACCAATAATATATTCTTGGATCATCTTAGCCCACCACAGGCTCACCCAAAAGGTCATGACTTGAAGATACTATTGGTAGTAACTTAATTCCTTATATACAGATAAAATTTTCAAATATCTTTCAATATGGGACTAGAGTATTACAAACTCTCCTACTTAAATTTCTGACGTCCTCGTCAAAAACGATCCCACACACACTCCATAAATTTTTGCCTCTAGACATTGTGGGATAATACCGGTTGGCTTCGTATCCCCACTCCGGATAATACCACCAGCCTTCGTGTCCCCACCTCCGGCAACCCAATTGGATGACCCGACTCAAGCTTTCGAGAGTCGGCCAAATCCCGAGTCCGGAACAAATCTTGGGTCAAATCTCAAGTCTGAATTGAATCAAATTCATCCAAATAAGGCCTTAAACCACTAGCCCAATAGTATCTTCTTGGGTCATCTTAGCCCACCACAAACTCACTTAAAAGGTTATGACTTGAAGGTACTATTGGTAGTAACTTAATTCCTTATATACAAATAAATTTTTCACATATCTTTCAATGTGAGACTGGAGTGTTACAGTTTCCATAATGATTATTTGTCAGTGCCAACTCCCAGGTGGTGCACTGGTGCTCCAGTTGTTATTAGATTTGACGGGAAAAATATATATTAGTTGTTGACCTAAATACCTATGATAACCAAACGACCATATACCATGAAAAATTTTATGCACTCCAGGTTTCTACTAAAATGTTACACCATTACTGCTAGGAAATTAAGTACATAAGAACAAAATTTGCGTCTGTTTCTCTAGGCCAACTACTTACCTATTTATAGTGTAACTCTATCAATGCAAACTACAAAATTGCCACTCAAAAATTTGGTCATCTGCGTTCCAGAATCCCAAGCATGGGGATCCTGCCCTGCAAACCCACAGGAGGCTCAACACCATGTGGGATGCAAATCTCAACTAGAAGCAAACCCCACTCCACCATCCCACCCACACGCGCTCAAGCCTCCAAGCATTTCAACTTGCATCAACGTCAACGATGGTGCTGGGAGGACCTCTCTTAAGCAAGGAGTGATAAGACGCAAAAAAATTCTAATCATGACAATATGGGCAAGGAGTAATGGACATTATATTTGGTGAATGTGCATTTGGAACAGAAAATAATATATACTCCAGAAAAATATTTTTAATACACGACTTTTAGGGGAAAAAATTAATAAAAAATGTCCATTGATATTGTCAAAGCAAAATAACATTGTTAGAGAAAGTGTTGGTTAAAGGGTCACTAAAACAATTGCAAAAAAGTTCTACTAAATGTATATTTGTTCCGCCAACATCATTTTTGCTCCAATAATATCAACCGCCTAAAAATACCCCTAACATTTGCTAGGAACTTAGTACAGGTAGCATACTTGCGAATGTTTACGTCGATTTTTTTATTGCTAGTTACGTCAATAAGTATTTGTGATAACCTTTTAGAGAGATGTATAATAAATTGGAGTCTCTTATAATTCTATCAGATTCCACATTAATATGCTTCACATTTGTAATTCGGTACAAATATGTGGCAATACGTAGCAAGACTCGATAACTAATGGCATGTACTTCATATCACTTTACAATCTAAAAATAAAAAAGAATCTCTAATTTTAGAGCAAACAAACAGGAAAATATATCTTTAATATTTTGACTACACTAAAATAAAAATGTAACAATAATGAAAATGACCAAAATAATAATAATTGGTATAGCAATGATAAAAGTAATTAGCATTTTACCATAAGATGTCATGACCATGGATAAAACTGGACCCTTATGAGCCTGCCAGAACAAGCTCTCCTTGAAAGAACACTGATTATTATTATTACTATTCATTTCCATCATCTTCCAACATCTAATCCTTCCATCCTTATGCCCACTCCACACCACCCGATTCGCGGCATCCCCAATCAAGCACAGAGTCGCCGCCGTACTCACTGATTCACTAAACGGCGCTGCCTCCTCATCCCCGCTCACCGCCACATTTCCCGCCGCCGGCCTATAAACATCCGGCAACCTCCAAACCCGAACTCCACGCTCCGACCCGGCCCACAATTGGGAACCATCCACGCACACTAAATTCCTCAGAGAACACCCAATTTGGGTTTCCGTAAGCGGGTGTGGCCTCAACTCCAAACTAGGCGGCCGACCCGGATGCACCGCCGCTCGAACCGGCACCTTAAAAATACCGTCATCGCCGCCGGTAGCTACAAACTCCGGCAGAGATCGGTCATTCTTTTCTTTCCTTGGGTTTTCGTCTAAAGAGAGCTTCCGGTCGAGGAACTGGATCATGTAATCAAGCCGCTTTCCGGCACTGTCCAAAAGGCCGTTTTGTTCACTCCCGTTGCCGGCGGAGTAGAAATACTCATCTTCCTCCGACGAGGAATCGTAGAACCGGTCGAATATCTTAGGGATGCGATTACCGGTGCTACTACTATCTTCTCCTTCTCCTTTTTGTCCGATTTTTTCTGGGTAGCTTTGAAATTGGCGATATGGGTCAACTTCTTCATCGATCCGAGCTTCCATGGTCAGAATTTATTGAGCACAACAAGTACTTGTTGTGTTGAATTGAATCACAGGAATCTAGAGAGAGCAAATTGAGGAGAGAGAAAATAGGAGAATTTGGGTTTAGGACAGATGAATAATGTTGTTCAACAGTATTTCGCACCAGAAGAAGACTGTATGGCACGATTTCAACGATAATTGCATTTGCAACCCCCTATTGGCCCGCCAACTGTGTTGTAGCTATTCTTCTTCTACTGATTACCTGTCTCTTCTATCAACCAACGGTTCAGATCTTATCTTAATATACCCTCGGTCGAAGGATAAAAATTCTAGTTAATTTTTTGCTTATATTAAAAAAAGATAAAATAATAAAATTATTTATATTTAAATTCTTATTTTTTATATAATTAATGATGTTCTATAAATATATGTAGAGTATAAAAATATAATAACTAATATTAATATTAAGTATATTATAGATAAATTTATTTAATGTAAGTAGACAAATTTAACTTGATTGTAATTAAAATAATAATAAAAAATTTTATCACGAGATGAAGATAATATAACTTAAAGAAAATAATAAATAAACAGATAAATACTCCCTTTACTTCTTTTTTCTTAGATAAGTTTCATTTTATAATATTATTATTATACAAAAAGAGACGTGAGGGTTACTTCATACTATGAGATAACCTTTAAAACGACGTATTTTTATATAATTAATTTTATAATTTTTTAAAATATTATTATAAAAAGATACATCATGTAAGAGCGTAATGTAATATTCACCTCCCGTCTTCCGTGATATCTTATTAATATACTATAAAACTCCTTTTTATATGAATGTAATTTTTGGATGTGTTTTTACAAAAGAAAGATTACCATTCTTAATATTCGAATTTCATTAGTTGTAAATTGGTCAAAAAAAATTGTACTTGGAGGGTTATTTTAGTATAACACAAATGAATTTTAAAATTAACATCAAAAACTTAATTATTATATCAATAAATCTTATACTCTAAGAATTAGAATATAAACCTCACATGAAAAAACACTTATACGAATTTAAATTCGTATCGATTCTAAATTTTAAAACTATGCAAATTAATTTTTTTTAAAATAAAATATATTATTAATTTTAGAATAGAGGTGTTTATTTTAAAAGTATTATTGTATTGGCAATAATGATAGCAATTGTTTTTTCTTTTTTTAAAACTTTTACTAAATTCTTTGCATATAAGTTTATAAAAAGAAAAATACAAGAAGGCTCTCATTCAATTAATTGAAAAAAGAAAATTCTAGCACCAAACAAATTAGAGAAAAAAACTGTAAATTAGCCTCCATAATTAAAATTTTATCAAGATATTTTGCTTTTAACACTTTTTGGCAACAAGAAATACCTGCAAAGAGATCAAGTTTTGAAGCTCATTTCCTTACTTATTTTCTCCATACTTAAAATGGACGGTTCGAAAGGTTGGTTCGACTCAACTAGATTAAACTTTATTCAAGCTCGTTAAACAAGAACGAGTCGAGCCACGAACAGGAAGGTGTTAATTAGGATATCACAAGTGAGTCTGCATCAGATAAATAATAAAAGAATAAATGATTAATATATATGAGTGGGCTAAAGACCTAATAGTTTAAGTTTTTAGGTCAAATTGAATTCTAAACACTGTATATTAGTGCCTTGTGTACGCGCATGTAACGCACAAGCTCCCCAATTTGTTCTCAACATTTGATATTAGAGCTATAACATATTGATCTCAAGTTCATGAGCCTTTTCAAAGAGGTACACGATGGTGATTCAAAAATTAAATTTCAGACAGCCTCCCTAAACGCTTTCTTAACGTCTCTCGATAGTGTGATGTTGAATTCTCGATGGGTTTAGTTGAGAATTGGTTTCAAGAATTTGTATCATAGTGATAATGAATGTTGAATTCTCGGTGAATGATTTTTATTTTCCTAAACGAATCATGATGGTGTGATTTAAATTCTCGATGAATTTGCTGAGATTTGGTTCTGAGAATTGGTGTTGCGGTAATTGAAGAAAATATATATTTAATTCTTGATGGAAGTTGAATATTAATGGAAAAATCAAGAATGATTAGAAAAAAATTAGTTTAACAGTGATTGAAAGGAAGTGTTCAAGTGAGAGAGAGCTCTTGATATAATGAACTCACTTGTCAGGATGAGATTGTTAGGCAGTCACAAGTGAGTGGAGTCTCACATCGAAAAAGTAATGAAAGAGTGAATGATTAATAAACATGAATTGGCTCAAGACCTAATAACTTAAAATTTTTTAGTCAAATTAAGCTTCAAACATATGTGTTAGGAACTTGTGTATGTGTATGCATTGTGTGGGCTCCCCAATTTTTTCCCAACAATGTCCAGCTTGAGCCCAACTAATTTAGACTCGACTTGTTTAGTCCCAACATATTTAACATGTGACGCCCCCAAAATAGGTCCATACAACTCATTATGAGTTGTTAAATATATGGTACAGAATTCAAATACAAACTTCATTTACACAATTATTAACTGTCGTGCAAAATACGATAAAACATAGACTGAGTTTCAATACAAATATTGTCTCGTAGATAATATCCAAACTCAAATAAATTTCTCATTATAATTATTATCACACTATTTTATAGAATAGTGAAAACTATTATAGCCACCATCTTGGACCATCACTCCATTCTCCAACTAGTCCTAGCTATATTCTCATTTTCTGAATAGAACAATGAAAGAAAAGGGTGGGCTCAACTAGCCCAGTAAAGAATATTATGATTAAGATAATGTATAATAAATTATCCTTAGTCTTTAACAGTGTAAAAACTGATAGAATACAATAGACAACAAATTTAACTGCAGCGGAACAAGCAATCCATTAGAAGAGTCAAGTAGAACACGACGTCTACTATCTTCTATGATTTAGCAGTTCATCATCAATAATTTATCTTTGTAACACAACTCAATAAATATTTCACATCAGCGAATTATCCATGCACTACGGGCCAAGGATATTCGTTAGTATCACCAGTGGTCATGATCATGCCAAACAACTGTCTATCTATGCACTACGGGCCAAAGAGGACTTTCACCACACCATTTGTCTGTAACATTACATGTCATAATTATATCAATACACAATTCCTGGTCATAGTCATACCAATCAATAGTCCATCTATGCACTACGGGTCAAAAATGACTTTCACCACAATATAAACATGAATATGATGACAATGATATAAGAAATCAATAAAGTGAGATCAATAATAAATATTAAAGATTTATAATTCAATTTATCCAGAGTTAATTAAGAATGTCCAAATTGTCAACATGATAATTAATTGTGGAGTAAAATTCAAGAGTGATATTCATGTATCAAAAATAATTTAGACAGAAAAAACTAATTTTTGTCGTGAATAGTACCCCGGGTGAATAGTACTCGAGTGAATAGTACCCCATGAATAGTACCCAAGTGAATAGTATCCCAGCATTAAAAGATTAAAATTTTATAAGAATGTTCAGAAAAATATTTCAGTGAAACGATACTAGATTAAGCGCAAAATTCAAGGATATTCTACTAATTTTAGGGAGTATAAAAGTAATACTTAACAAAATAAGTGCATATTTAGGAATATGAAACGAAATAATATTACTTACATACTACATAGTATAAAAGAAAATAATATTTCTTACGAATATTGAACGAAAATAATATCCCTTACCTTAGTATGAGAGTAATTCCGACTGGTATAGTGGAGATATTCTTGAAAAAATTATGCATTATTTGCTACACTCAAAGTATCCTTATGCTCAAAAGAAATACGTATAATATTATAAAAGAAGAATTCTCTGATTCTAGTGTGATTTTTATTTCTTAACTAAGCATCGTATTTATAGGAGAATGGCAGGGCACTATTTAAGAAAAAAAAATTACGGATGAACAGAAGGATTTTAGACGATTTCACGTGAATTTTACTATTCATTACTATGCAATAAAATATTCTAATAAAATAAAAACTTTATATAAAATATAATATATTCTATTTATAATCTAATAAAATAAATAACTTTATATATAATATAAAAAATATTTTGTTTTATATAAAAAGTTTTCTGTTTTATTACTATTATAATAATAATAAAACAAAATTGAGATAACTTTCTACTGATAATTTTAAAAAATGAGTAAATAGAGGTCTATGTTTTAAGCCAAACTTTCAACAAATATTTCATTAAAAAGCCCTCTATTTATATCAAAAATTGAATAAATATTTATCTCAAATCACTTATCTTTAATAAATATATTTTTAATCTTTCAACAATTATTCATCACTAATATTATAGCTCACAATATTAACAACCAGATCATTCCCAGGAAAGAGGGGGCTTTCCGATAAAGACTTCTCCTTATTGGCATGCAATTAAATAACATAACCCCTTTCCTCGACAGAACTTTCTAGACATTGTTAATAATGCAAATAATAATATAAATAACTATGTCATCTCAATTATTGGTTTAATAATATAAAATATTGGGCAGATGATACAATGATAATAATTAAATCAATAATATGAGATACTATGCAGCAACTACTATGATAATAATTGAATAAAATTGATTGACTTTTTAAGTAAGCATCAATAATCAGAGATACTGTACAATACCGTGTGCTACTATTCAACCATGTACTTTTATCACTGGGTATTTCAACAGTTAACGATAAAAATTTTGCTGTTATTTTTATAAAAAGATTATTTCCGTCTCTTTCTATATCCGACAGTAATTACGTTATGGGGTCCACCAAAGATTGTGCCATCGTACGAATATTCCCTGACAAAAAGAATATTCCTCGACCAAACAAATATTTTATGACAATTTACTTACTTTGTAAAATTTACATATATCACCCATAACTATAACATTAAATCAAATTCACACCTTATTATTCAAAATAACATTTAGAGAAAATTAAATATTTATTCATAAGAAGTTGGGGTCTTACAACCTCCCCTCCTTATGAAATTTTATCCTCAAAATTGGTGTACGTACCTGGTATATCGAAGAGGTAAGGATACCTTATTTTCATTTCAGATTCTAACTTCTAGGTCATTTCCTCAATATCGTGGTTTCTCCACAACACTTTGACTTGAGGTATAACCTTTAAGCGTAGAATATGTTCCTTCTTATCCAAGATTTTAACAAGTACCTCTTCATATTTTAAATCTTCCGCTATCTCATCTGGTTCTAATTCAATAATGTGGTTTGGGTCTTCCACATATTTACGTAACACAGATATATGAAAAATGTTATGAACACGAGATATACTTGGTGGTAAGGCGAGTCTATAAGCCACAGTTCCTACTCTTTTGAGGATTTCAAATAAACCAATGAATTAAGGATTGAGTTTTCCTCTCTTTCCAAATCTAGTAACTCCTTCTCATGGAGCAACACGTAACAACACATGATCTTCAACATTGAATTCCACGTTCATTCGATAAAGATCAGCATAACTCTTTTGTCGATCTTGTGAGGTTTGTATACGTTGCCGGATCATTTGAATCTTTTTCGTAGTCATACGTACCAATTCTGGTCCCAACAACGTTGTTTCACCCACCTCATCTTAGCATATTGGAGAACGACACTTTCGTCCATACAACGCCTGAAATGGAGATATGCCTATACTTGCTTGATAACTGCTGTTATAGTAGAATTCCAGTAATGGCAAGTACTTGTCCCAACTTCCTTTGAAGTCTAGGACACAGAGTCTGAATAGATCTTCAAGAGTTTGAATAGTCCTCTTCGATTTCCCGTCCGTCTGAGGATGATATGCAAAACTGAATCGTAAATTCGTGCCCATAGCTGTCTGCAAACTGACCCAAAATCGTGAAGTGAATCTTGGGTCTCGATCAGAAACTGTGGATACTGGCATACCATGCAGTCTTACAATCTCATTTATGTATATACGAGTAAGACGTTCAAGTGAATAAGTTTCTCGTATAGGTAAGAAATGAGCAGAATTGGTTAATCTATCGACAATGACCCAAATTACATCTATACCTTGAGAAACTTTGGGAAGACCAGTAACGAAATCCATGTTAATGTGTTCTCACTTCCATTCTGGAATTTCAAGTGGTTGCAATGGACCTTTTGGCACTTGATGTTATGCCTTGACACGTTGACAAGTTAAACACCTTGAGATAAACTCCGTTATCTCTCTCTTCATATTACTCAACCAAAATGTATGTCGAAGATCACGATACATTTTGGTACTCCTAGGATGGATTGCAAATGGTGTGTGTGCCTCCATCATGATTTTATACGTCAAATCAAAGTTATTAGGAACACAAAGTCTGGAGTTAAATCGAAGTATTCCTTCATCGTCGATTCTTGCTTCTGGAATAACACCTTCTTGTACTTTTTTCTGCATACGCATCAGCTCCGGATCTGTAGCTTGAGTAGCTTTAAATTTATCGATTAAAGCCAGTTCTACTCGTATATTTGACATCATCACGTGGGTCCCTGAATTCTTTAACTCTATCTTCATCCTTTGCAAGTCATACAAAATGGGCCTTTGTGTTAACAACATCGCACTCGTACCTGCATATAATCTTCTACTCAACGCGTCAGCTACCACATTCGCTTTTCTAGGATGGTATTGAATGGTATGATCGTAATCTTTCAATAGCTAGAGCCAACATCATTGTCGCATGTTAAGTTCCTTTTGGGTGAAGAAATATTTAAGGCTTTTATGATCTGTATAGATCTCCACTTTCTCCCCATACAGGTAATGTCTCAATATCTTTAGTGCGAAAATAATTGCTGCCAACTCTAGATCATGAGTAGGATAATTCCTCTCATATTCTTTAAGTTGTTGTGAGGCATCGGCTATGACTTTCCCATGTTGCATGAGAACACATCCTAAACCTCTACTTGAAGCATCGCTGTAGATGTCAAATCCTTCTGAACCTGATGGTATTGTCAGAACAGGTGCTTAAATGAGTCTCCTCTTGAGTTCTTGGAAACTCTTCTCATATTCCCCGCTCCATCTGAATTTTGTATCTTTTTGAGTCACCTGAGTTAATGGAGTGGCAATTCGAGAAAATCCTTCTACGAATCTCCGATAATAATCAACTAAGCTCAGAAAGCTACGTACTTCGGTTACTGACTTAGCTTGCTCCCAAATTTGTATTGCTTCAATCTTTGTCGGGTCAACTAATATTCCATGCTTCGATATCACGTGCCCAAGGAATGCTACTTCCTCAAGCTAGAACTCGCATTTCTTCAACTTGGCGTATAACTTGTTTTCACGCAAGTTTTGGAGTATCAGCCTTAAGTGTTGCTCATGATCTTCATGACTTTTGGAGTATATGAGGATGTCATCAATAAAGACAACCACAAAATAATCCAAATATTCCTTGAATACTCGGTTCATCATATCCATGAAGGCAGCAAGTGTGACGCCCCCAAAATAGGTATACATCACCCATCTTGGGTCGCCAAATACATGGTACTGAATACTAATACAAACTTAATTATACAATAAGAGCTGAGAGTTTTTACACGAATATTGTCATCTAGACAATATCTAAACTCAAATAGAGTCCTCATTACATATATTGGCACACTATTTTATAGAATAGTGAGGACTACTATAACACCATCTCGGACCATCACTCCGTTCCCCGACTAGTTCCGGCTACGTTCTCATTTCCTGAAGAGAACAATGGAAGTAAAAAGGTGAACTCAACTAGCCCAGTAAGAAATATTATGACTAAGATAATGCAGAAAAAGTTATCATTAGCCTTCAACAATGTTAAACTGATAGGATATAATAGACAACAAGTTTAACTGCAGCGGAACAAACAATCCATTAGAAGAGTCAAATAGAACATGATATCTACTATCTTCTATGATTTAAAAAGTTTATCATTCACTTTATTGTTGGGACTCAGCTTAATAAATAGATCACATCATCGAATCATCCCTGCACTACGGGCGAAGGATATTCATTAGTATCACGTCCACAAATTATTCTTGCACTACATGCTAAGAATTATTCGTGTAATCATCAATGGTCATGACTATACCGAATTATCCCTGGTCATAATCATACCAATCAACAATCCATCTATGCACGTAAGCCAAAGATGACTTTCATCACAATATAAGCATGAGGATGATGACAATGATATAAGAATTCAATTAAAAGAAAGAAAAGGATAAATTTTTAATGATTTATAATTTAATTTATCCAGAACTCAATAATGTCCAAATTTTCAACATGATACTGCTTTGTAGAGTAAAATTCAAGAATAATATCCATGTATCAAAAATAATTTGAACAGAAAAGAAATAAAAAAAATTTGGTAAATAATACCCCGTGAATAGTACCCTGTGAATAGTACTTCAAGAATAGTACCCCGTAAATAGTAACCCGACATGAAAAGTGACCCAAATACCCGAGTGAATAATATTTGAGTGAATAGTAATCGGGTGAATAGTAACTCATGAATAGTGCCCCGAATACCCGAGTGAATAATATTATAGTGAATAGTAATTGGGTGAATAGTAACTCGTAAATAGTACTTCGATGAAAATATTGATATTTAATAAGAAAGTTCATATCAATATTCCAATAAAATGATACTGGATAAAGCGCAAAACTCACGGATATTTCACTAATTTCAAGGATTATAGAAGCAATAGTTACCATAGTAAGTTTAGATTTAAGAATATGAAAAGAAATAACATACGAAACTGCAAATAGATTTTCACCTGTCATACAGTACGTAATCCACGTAGGCAGGTTATTCTGACATATTAAAGGATGAATACGAAAAATAGTATTCCTTATGAATACGAAAGAAATAATACTCTTTACCTTAGTAGAAAGCTGGATACTGCAAAAGTGAAGTAACAGAATACTCTTCTTCTTGCTCTTTATAGTTTATCTCTTTATAGTGTCTCTTGTGAATCTCAGTGAATTGGTGAGAATGAAAGAAGAATTAAGCTTTTATTTATAAGAGAATGGACTAAATAGTAACTAATTCACGAATGGCCAAGATTGATTCACTATTAGAACGGACGGTCCATATTGATTACTATTAAAACCACAACCGATGGTCCAAATTAATTTTGTGACACCCCCAAAACAGGTATACATCACCTATCTTGAGTCGCCAAATACATGGTACAGAATACAAATACAAGCTTAATTATACAACCGTCGTGTAATATACGACAAAATATAGCTGAGAGTTTAAACAGAAATATTGTCGTCTAGACAATATCCACTCTCAAATAGAGTCCTCATTACATTTATTGTCATACTATTTTATAGAATAGTGAGGACTACTAATACACCATCTCGAACCATCACTCCGTTCCCCTACTAGTCTCGGTTACGTTCTCATTTCCTGAAGAGAACAATGAAAGCAAAAGGGTGAGCTCAACTAGCCAAGTAAGAAATATTATGACTAAGATAATGCAGAATAAAGTATCATTAGTCTTTAACAATGTTAAACTGATAAAATACAATAGACATCAAGTTTAACTGCAGCGGAATAAGCAATCCATTAGAAGAGTCAAGTAGAGCATGATATCTACTATCTTTTATGATTTAAAATGTTTTCATCAATTTTTACTGTTGAGACTCAACTTAATAAATAAACCACATCATCGAGTCATCCTTGTACTACGGGCCAAGGATATTCATTAAATCATCAATGGTCATAACTTTACCGAATAATCCCTGGTCATAATCATACCAAAAATTGTGCATCAATGCACTACAGGCCACTGAGGACTTTTACCACATCATTTATAACATTACAGGTCATGATTATACCGAATGATCCCTGGTCATAATCATACGAAGTCCATCTATGCACGTAAGCCAAAGATGACCTTCATCACAATATAAGCATGAGGATGATGACAATGACATAATAATTTAATAAAACAAGTTCAAGAATAAATTTTAAAGATTTATAAGTTAATTTATCCTGAAATCAATTACGTCCAAATTATCAACATTATACTGCTTTGTGGAGTAAAATTCAAGAATGCTTAGAAGAATATTTTCATGAAAAGATACTGGATGAAGCGCAAATATCCAGGATATTCTACTAATTTCATGGAGTATAGAAGCCAAAACTTTAACCAACTGAGTATAATAGAATATATGAAACCTGCAAATGGATTTTCGCCCGCCATGCGATAATCCACGTAGACAGATCATTTTCACAATTTAATAAGGAATGAATACGAAGGATCATTCACCATGCATGCGGTAATACACATAGACAGGTTATTCCAACAGAATAATAAAGAATGGAATAACAGAAGAATTCACCAGGCATGCGATAGACCGCACAGAGAGGTTATTCCCAACAGAATAATAAAGAATGGAACCAAGTCATGCGTAATCCGCACAGACAGGATGTTCCAACAGGATAATAAAGAATGAAACCAGGTCATGCGTAATCTGCACAGATAGGATGTTCCAACAGAATAATAAAGAATGGAATAACAATAGAATTCACCAAGCATGCGATAGACCGCACAGATAGGTTATTCCAATAGAATAATAAAGAATGGAATAACAGAAGAATTTCACCATGTATGCGGTACTTCACATAGACATGTTATTCCAACATAATAATAAAAAGTAGAATAACAACTCTTACGAGTATTGAAATAATAATTTTCTTCATAAATACGAAAGAAATAATACCCATTACCTTAGAAGAAAAATGGAATAGTGAGGTAGCAGACTTCTCTTCTCCTTTCTCTCTATAATTTTTCTCTATAATAATTGCTCTATAGCTTTAGTGAATTGGTGAGAAATGAAGGAAGAATGAGCTTCTATTTATAGGAAAATATAGTTTTGATAATTGCACATTTTGGGGCTCGAAATATTACAGTATAATACCCTCATATTTTTCTTCATTTTTAATTTAGTCCTGCAAGTATTATCAAACTTGCACCACCTCCCCTAATAGTAAATAATGTGAATTAATAGTTCAATCATGTGAATCAATAGTTATAATCATGTAAAAATACAAATTATAGTATAGTACCTCCATCTATACCTCCATTTTTAACTTAGTCATGCAAGTATTATCAATCTTGCACCAACTCCCCTAATAGTACAAGAATGTGAATCAATAATACATACATGTGAACAAATAGTTATAATCATGTGAATTAATAACAATTAATTGCTCATTTATCTGGTTAATTACCCGATTGGTCAATATAACTTCCAGACATCAATTATTATCGAAATAAATGTCGATTTCCACTAACACTAATAATTCCAACACAATGGAACTATCAATTTCATCTTTAATCAACATGAACTAATTCATCATTAATATAATAACTCACAATATTTAAAAACAGGTCGTTCCCAAGAAAGAGGGGGCTTTTCGATAAGGATTTTTCCTTATTGGCGGGCAATTAGATGACCAAACCTCTCCTTAACAGAACTTCTAGACATTATAAATATTGAAATTTAATAATATGAATAAATTTGTCGTCTCAATTATTGATTTAATAATATAACATATTATGCAGATGATACTGTGACAATAATTGAATCAATAATATGAGAGATATGATGCAGCAATTACTGTAGCAATAATTGAATATAACTGAGTGACTTCTCATGTAAGCATCAATAATCAATACCGTGTGCTACTATACAACCACATGTATTACTGTACTTTTACTACCGGGTAATTCAATAGTTTAACGATAAAACTTCCGCCGTTATTTTTATAAAAAGATAATTCTGTCGTTTTCTAACTACGATAATACTTCCGTTGTGGGGTCCACTAATGATTGTGCCGTCTTACTAATATTCTCTGTTAAAATGAATATTCTCCGACCAATCGAATATTATATAACCACTTGCTTATTTTGTAAAATTTGTAAATATTACCCACAACTATAACATTATATTATATCCATACCATAATATTCAAAAATATATTTCGAGAGAAATTAATCTTTATTCATAAAAGTTGGGGTCTTACAGATTTACTATTAAAACCACCACCGACGGTCCAGAATAATTTACTATTAAAACCATCATCAATGGTCCAGATTAATTTAACTTATTACACTTTAGTACCCCTAACGTTTTTCAAGTTTTCATTATTCCCCTCTAACTTTTGTAATTCACTTATATTCAATAAATACATTCTTAATACTTCAACAATTATTCATCATTAATATTATAACTCACAATATTTAACAACCAGGTCGTTCCTAGGAAAGAGGGTGCTTTCCAATAAGGATTTCTCCCTATTGGCGCGCAATTAGGTAACCAAACCTCTCCTTGACAGAACTTCTAGACATTTACAATATTGCAAATAATAATATGAATAACTTTTTCGTCTCAATTATTAATTTAATAAAATATTATGTAGATGATAATGTGACAATAATCGAATCAAATAACGTGAGATACTACGCAACAATTACTGTAGCAATAACTGAGTATAACTGAGTGACTTCTCACGTAAGCATCAATAATCAATACCGTGTGCTATTATACAACCACACGTATTACTGTACTTTTACCACCGGGTAGTTCAACAGTTTAACGATAAAACTTTCGTTGTTATTTTTTTAAAAGATATTTCTGTTGTTTTTTAACTATGACAATACTTCCATTGTGGGGTCCACCAATGATTGTGCCATCGTACGAATATTCTCTGTTAAAACGAATATTCTCCGACCAATCAAATATTAACTGACACAACGAATATTTTATATCAACTTGCTTCTTTTGCAAATTTTTCTAAATATTACCCACAACTATAACTTTATATCATATCCACACCATAATATTCAAAAATATATTTCGAGAAAATTATTCTTTATTCAAAAAAAAGTTGGGGTCTTACAACCTCCCATTCTTATGAAATTTCGTCCTCGAAATTAGGGTACGTACCTGATATGTCGAAGAGGTGAGGATACCTTGATTTCATTTCAGATTCTAACTCCCATGTCATTTCCTCCACATCGTGGTTTCTCCACAAAACTTTGACTTGAGGTATAACCTTGGAGCGTAGAATATGATCCTTCTTATCCAAGATTTTAACAACTACCTCTTCATACGTTAAATCTTCCTCTATCTCGTCTGGTTTTAATTCAATAATGTAGTTTGGGTCTTTCACATATTTACGTAACATGGATAGGTGAAAAATGTTATAAACACAAGACATACTTGCGGTAAGGCAAGTCTATAGGCCAGAGTTCCTACTCGATCAAGGATTACAAATGGGCCAATGAATTGAGGATTGAGCTTTCCTCTCTTTCCAAATCTCGTAACTCCTTTTCATGGGGCAACACGTAACAACACATGATCTCCAATATTAAATTCCACGTCTTTTTGATGAAGATCAACATAACTCTTTTGTCGATCTTGTGAGGTTTTTATACGTTGTTGGATCGTTTGAATCTTTTACGTAGTCATACGTACCAACTCCGGTCCCAACAACGTTGCTATACCTACTTCATCCCAGCATATTAGAGAACGACACTTTCTTCCATACAACGCCTCAAATGGAGTCGTGCCAATACTTGCTTGAAAACTGTTGTTGTAGGAAAACTCCACCAATGGTAAGAACTTGTCTCAACTTTCTTTGAAGTCAAGAACACAGAGTCTTAATAAATCCTCAAGAGTTTGAATAGTCCTCTCTGATTATCCGTCCGTTTGAGGATGATACGCCGAACTAAATTATAAATCTGTGCCCATAGCATTTTGCAAACTAACCCAAAATCTTGAAGTGAATCTTGGGTCTCGATCAGAAATTATGGATACTGGTATACCATGCAATCTTACAATCTCGTTTATGTACATACGAGCAAGATGTTCAAGTGTATAAGTTTCTCGTATCAGTAAGAAATGAGCAGACTTGGTCAATCTATCAATAATGACCCAAATTGCATCTATGCCTTGAGAAACCTTGGGAAGACCAGCAATGAAATCCATGGTAATGTGCTCCCACTTCCATTTTGGAATTTCAAGTGGTTTCAATGGAACTTTTGGAACTTGATTCTTCGCCTTGACTCGTTGACAAGTTAGACACCTTGAGATAAACCCCGCTATCTCTCTCTTCATATTGCTCCACCAAAATGTATGTCGAAGATCACGATACATTTTGGTACTCCTAGGATGGATTGCAAATGGTGTGTTGTGTGCCTCCATTATAATTTTATACTTCAAGGCAGAATCGTTAGGAACATAAAGTCTGGAGTTGACTCGAAGTATTCTTTCTTCATCGATTCTTGCTTCTCGAATAGCACCTTCTTGCACTTTCTTCTTCATATGCATTAACTCCAGGTCTGTAGCTTGAACAACTTTAACTTTATCGAATAAAGTCGGTTCTACTCGTATATTCGCCATCATCACATGGGTCCCTGGAGTCTTTAACTCTATCTCCATCTTTTGTAAGTCATACAAAATGGGTCTTTGCGTTGACAATATCGCATTCGTACCCGCATATGATCTTCTACTCAATGCATCAACTACTACGTTCGCTTTTCCAGGATGGTATTGAATGGTATGATCATAATCTTTCAACAGCTTAAGCCATCGTCTTTGCCGTATGTTGAGTTCCTTTTGAGTGAAGAAATATTTGAGGCTTTTATGATCCGTATAAATCTCCACCTTCTCTCCATACAAGTAATGCCTCCAAATCTTAAGCGCAAAAACGACAGCTGCAAACTCTAGATCATGAGTAGGATAATTTCTCTCATATTCTTTGAGTTTTCGTGAGGCATATAAAATTACTTTCCCATATTGCATGAGAACACATCCTAAACCTTTGCCTGAAGCATCACTGTAGAGGAATAATCCCTCCGAATCAGATGGTATTGTCAGAACAGGTGCTGAAATGAGTCTCCTCTTGAGTTCTTGAAAACTCTTCTCACATTCCTCGCTCCAACCGAATTTTGTATCTTTTTGAGTCAGCTGAGTTAATGGAGTAGCGATTTGAGAAAATCCTTCCACGAATCTCCGATAATAACCAGCTAAGCCCAAAAAGCTACGTACTTCGGTCACTAACTTGGGTTGCTCCCAGCTTTGAATTTCTTCAATCTTTGTTGGGTCAACAGATATTCCATGATTTGATATCACGTGCCCAAGGAATACTACTTCCTCAAGCCAAAACTCACACTTCTTCAACTTGGCATAAAGCTTATTTTTACGAAGCTTTTGGAGTATCTGTCTCAAGTGTTGCTCATGATCTTCACGGCTTTTGGAATATATGAGGATGTCATCAATAAAGATGACTACAAAATGATCCAAATATTCCTTGAATACTCGGTTCATCATATCCATGAAGGCAGCAGGAGCATCAGTCAATCCAAAAGACATGACCAGGAATTCATAATGCCCGTACCGAGTTCTGAAAGCAGTCTTTGGGATGTCATCAGTTTTAATCTTTATCTGATGATATCTGGAACGAAGATCGATCTTTAAAAAGAATTTAGCTTCTTGCAACTGGTCAAACAGGTCATCAATACGTGGCAACGGGTACCTATTTTTGATGGTGACATGATTCAACTCCTGATAATCAATACAAAGTCGCATACTTCCATCTTTTTTCTTCACGAATAGAACAGGAGCACCCCAAGGAGATGTACTAGGATGAATGAAACCAATGTCTAACAATTCCTGCAGTTGAGTTTTTAACTCCTGAAGTTCAATAGGAGCCATTCGATATGGGGCTTTGGAAATGGGTTTTGTACCGAATTCAAAGTCGATACAAAATTCAATTTCACACTTTGGGGGTAGGCCGGGAAGTTCTTCAGGGAATACGTCAGGAAATTTATTAACAATAGCGATATAATTCAAGATTGACGTATTTTTGTTTAAATCTGTGACATGAGCTAAGAAAGCTTGACATCCGTTTTTCAATAAACGAATAGCTTTATGACTTGAGTTGACAGTAATTGACTTTAATGGTTTGGTTGCTTGAATTCGTATAATAGGTTGGTTAGGAATATGAAAGCTAACAACCTTACGAAAATAATTAATTTTAGCATGATGAGTAGTCAACCAATCAATTCCTAAAATCACATCGAATGCAAGTATTTTTAAAGAACTAAGATCGACAGGTAACGTGCGGTTACCGATTTGAACCAAACAAGACTTATAAACAGTGGATGTTATAAAGGTTTCTCCCATGGAGTTTCAACAAATAAATCAAAGTATAATTTCTTCGGAGTCAAATTTAAACGTTGAGCGCAAGTAGGAGAAATAAAAGAATTGGTAGAACCGGTATCAAATAAGGTATAAGCTTCGCAAGAGTTTATGATTAGCTTACTCGTGATCACCTCGTTCGGATTCCTCGCTTTTTATGAGGTTACGACAAATGCTCTCCCTTGAACTACCGGTTTTCTTGTCTGGGACGGCCTTTGATGCCTCCATCCCAGCTGGACTTGACTTTGGTGCACGAAAAAATCGGGCTAGGTGACCTTCTCTTCCACAATTGTAACATGCTTTGGACTGGTGCATACAGTTTGGACTGATGTGTCCCTCTCCTCCGCATTTGTAACATACGACCGGTGGTCATTCTCCTTCCTTAACAACATGTGTTAGTACTGACGTCTTTCCATCATTATTGAATCTTCTCTTCTTGAAATTTTCACTTCTATTATCTTAGCCATGATTACCACCGGAGTGGTTACCATTTCTTGCATGTTGATTCCCTCCACGTTTGTTATCACCGCTTCGATGACTGCTACCACTAGTATTATCAACTTGCTGGCTGCTCTCTCTTGGTTGGGTTGACTCATTATCGCGCTCCAATAACTGAGCCCTATTTACAACATCTGAATACAAACACAATTTATGAGAAATGAGGTATTGACGTATTTCGGATCTCAAACCTCATAGAAACATTCGCGTCATTCTTTCCTCATTATCAACCAAATGGGATGCGAACCGGGACAAATCGGCAAACTTAGCCTCGTACTGCGACATGGTCATATTATTTTGCTCCAAATTGATAAACTCCACCTCCTTCATGTGACGAATACTTTCGGGAAAGTACTTGTCATTGAACAGCTCTTGGAACTTCTCCCAAGACATCTTGAGTGCGGCAGGCTGGGTACGTTTTACTGATTCCCACCAGTAATCTGCTTCTCCTCTCAACAAGAAGGTGGCAAAGGGAACCTTTTGCTCCTCGGAGCATCCCAAGACATCAAATATCTTGGTGATCTGCTTTATCCACGACTAGGAATTACAGCAAGAGCATTAGTCAATCAAAAAGACATGACTAGGAATTCGTAATGCCCGTACCGAGTTCTGAAAGCAGTCTTTGGAATGTCATCAGTTTTAATCTTTAACTGATGTTATGCAGAACGAAGATCGATCATTGAAAAGAATTTAGCACCTTGTAACTGGTCAAACAGGTCATCAATGCGAGGCAACAGGTACCTATTTTTAATGATGACATGATTCAACTCCCGATAATCAATGCAAAGTCGTATACTCCCATCTTTCTTCTTTATGAATAAAATAGGAGCACCCCAAGGAGATGTACTAGGACGAATGAAACTGATGTCTAACAGTTACTTTAGTTGGGTTTTTAACTCCTGAAGTTTAATAGGATCCATTCGATATGGGGTTTTAGAAATGGATTTTGTACCGGGTTCAAGGCGAATACAAAATTCCATTTCATGCTCTGTGGGTAGGCCAGGAAGTTTTCGGGGTATACGTCAGGAAATTTATTAACAATAGAAATATCATTCAAATATGACGTATTTTTGTTTAAATCCGTGACATGGGCTAAGAAAGCTTAACATCCATTTTTCAATAAACGAATGGCTTTATGGCTTGATATGACAGTGATTGACTTTAGTGGTTTGGCTGCTTGAATTCGCATAATAGGTTGGTTAGGAATATGAAAACTAACAACCTTACGAAAACAATCAATTTTAGCATGATGACCGAGTAGTTAACTAATCAATCCCTAAAATCAAATCAAATGCAAGTATTTTCAAAGAGATGAGATCAACAGGTAATGTGAAATTGTTGATTTGAATAAAAAAAGATTTATAAATAGTGGATGTAATGAAGGTTTCTCCCGACGAAGTCTCAATAGATAAGTTAAAGTTTAATTTCTCTAGAGTCAAATTTAACTTTGAGGACAAACAAATGAAATAAAAGAATGGGTAGAACCGATATCTAATAAGTTATAGACTTTGCAAGAGTTTATGATTAGGTTACCCGTGATAACTTCATTTGGGTTCCTCGCTTTTTGGGAGGTTACGACAAACGCTCTCCCTTGAACTACCGACTTTAACTTGTCTGGGATAGCCTTTGGTGTCACCATCCCAGCTGGACTTGGCTTCGCTGCACGAAAAATCAAGCTAGGTGACCTTCCTTTTCGTAATTGAAACATACTTTAGGTTGCTGCGTACAGTTTGGACTGATGTGTCCCTCCTCTCTGCATCTATAACATACAACCGGTGGTCGTTCTCCTTCCTTAAAAACGGGTGCTGGTACTGCTGTCTTTCCATCATTATTGAACCTTCTCGTTTTGAAATTTCCACTTGGTTCATCTCTTCTATTATCTTGTCCAGGATTACCACCGAAGTGGTTACCATTTCTGGCATGATAATTTCCTCACGCTTGTTATCAACGCTTCGATGACTGTTTCCACTGGTATGACCATTATCGTTTTGCCGACTATTATCTTTTGGTTGGGCTGACTCATTATCGTGCTTCAATAACTGAGTCCTATTCACAATATCTGAATACAAACACAGTTTATGAGAAATGAGGTATTGACGAATTTCGGGCTTCAAACCTCGCAAAAGCATTCGCATCATATGCTCCTCATTATCTACCAAATGGGACGCAAATCGGGATAACTCCGCAAACTTTGCCTCGTATTGCGATACGATCATATTGTTTTGTTCCAGATTGATGAATTCCACCTCCTTCATGTGACGAATACTTTCTAGAAAGTACTTGTCGTTGAACAATTCCTTGAACCTCTCTCAAGACATCTTCAGTGCAAAAAGATGAGTCCGTTTTACAGATTCCCACTAGTAATCTGTCTCTCCTCGCAACATAAAGGTGGCAAAAGGAATCTTTTACTCCTCTGAGCATCCCAATGTTAGAGTTTATGCCCAGAGGCCAATTATTTGATATAATTACTTAACATTTTAATATTATATTTTATTGAATAAATGAATGATTTTATTATGGTTTTATTTACTGCGTTATATAAATGTTAACATAATAAAATTCCTTAGAATAGTGATACAAATTATATAGTTTCAGGTATGTGACTTGAACATGAGATTATATAATAACAATTAGTATCATTGCTCTTAAATGTCTCTAGTCAAGTATCATTGTTGATGGGACAAGAATGATGCATTGAGACTAGTATGTGGATTGAATGATGACCAAATCTCATTGGTCATAAATATATGAGATATTGAGTCAATGCATAGGTACATGTTAGAGAACGATATACTGGATAGACCCACCATGAGAATTATACGTGGAGCATTATGAAAAGTGTCATTAGTGATTCTCATAGTGACAATGATGTAATGATCCTCCGACCTGAAATCACTATATTACTACACGAGAATTTATGTACTTTGATATCATCAAAGGTCACCTTTAATAGGGTGGACTATAAAGTTGATTATTGGGTACATCATGAATCGTGTGAGGAATATGAGTGATCTAGATGGAATTTAACTCTCCTATATATTAGGGGTGATATCCATAGGCCTCTTGATTGAGTAAGACTATGAAATGCATGACCATGCTCAAATAGTGATTTATTTCATATAGTCTACTCATTGATCAAGAAAAACTAAGATTAAATTATGAAGAGTATGACACATTCCATGACTCAAGTTTAATCTAAGATATTAAGGTTAAAAGGATTAAATTACATTAAAACATTAGTCATGAAAAGGTTGCATCGAATCATCGATCTTATTATTACTTGGGTAGCAGTGATGCATTACTAGATGTCGCTCACTGTTTATAATTTTATAATATGATTTTAAAATTATTGTCAACGTAATAATAACCTATAGGGTCACACACATAGAACGTAATTAAAAGGGAATTAATTTAAATTGTAAAGATTTAAATTTGTCAATATGATTGATAGTATTTAAATTATGAATTTAAATTAATAGGATAATTTATATATAGGTATATTAATTAAGTAAGACTTAATATATATATATATATATATATATATAAATTCAGATTTTATTAAGTTAGGTTTTTTATGAATTCCTTTTAACCGCTATATGTATGATACGTAGCAGCCATTTTAGGGATTATCATTAAGCAAAACCCTAGCCGCTCTTAGAGAGAGACTAGTGAGAAAAAGTTTCAAAAATCCTATTCCTTTGGTGGCTAGTACCGTAACTCCCTTGACTGCAGTTCGTGTGACGACGTGCAGAACGTTCATGTGGATATCGTAGAGACGTAGTTCCTTCGGATTGCGTTGGAGATTCTAAGCTTTTCATAATCGGTATAATCTCTTAAACACTGAATTGATGCATGTTTCGCATAGATCCTGTTTTGGGTTTCGGAAATTATTTTGTTTTTGTTCAATTTATATTCCGTTGTGCGTTGCTTTGATGTGCCAAATTCCAAACACCCAAGACATCAAATATCTTGGTGATCTGCTTAATCCACGCCTTTGCCTTAAGTGGCTCCGGCTTTCCCAAAAATTTCGGCGGTCTCAGCTTATTGAATTGCTTAGTAGTGACCAGCCATGGGTTGCCATTGTTTCCACCTGCATTTTGAACAGGAATCTCTCTCGTTTGGTGTTGCATGAACTGCAAAAAGCTTTTAAACATCTCACCGTTGATCATTTGGTCGGTGTTGTTGTTTATATGAGGATTATTGCCTTCTTGATGCACATTATCTTGGTTATTGATTAGCGGTGTGTCAACGGTCTTATGTGCTCCATTGCTTATCTCAAAATTTTTAGATGTCATTCTCAAACACTGCCACAAAACAAGAGTTAATTGACATGCCACATATTATTCCTATATTCTGACCAACCAATTAAATAACAAATAAGCTTAGGTAGGACACATTAGTGAAAGATTTACGTGTCTCTCCCCTCCTAGTTCTATCCTCAGATCTCCGCCAGGGATCATATCCCTAAGCATTGATACCAACTGTGACGCCCCTAAAATTGGTCCATGCAACCCATTCTGAGTTGCCAAATACATGGTATAGTGTGAGACCCCGAATTTTATGAAATAAAAGTATTCAATTTTTTTCTATTTTGGTAAATAGTTAAATTGATAAAAGTTTAAAGTTAAGGGTAATATGTGAAAATTTTTCAAAGTAAGCAAGTTGATATAAAATATTATTTTTGTCGGGGAATATACGTACGACGGTACAATCATTGGTGGACCCCACAACAGAATTATTGTCGGATTAAGAAAATGACAAAAAATATTTTTTATGAAAAATAACAGCGGAAGTTGTACCGTTAACTGTTGAAACACCCGGTGTTAAAAGTACAGTAATACGCGTAGTTGCATAGTAGCACACTGTATTGATTATTGATGCTTAAGTGAGAAGTCACTCAGTTTTGTTCAATTATTGCTACAGTAATTGTTGCATAGTATCTCACATTATTTGATTTAATTATTATCGATATTTTATATATTATTAAATCAATAATTAAGATAACAAAATTATTATTAATATTATTATTTGCAATATTAACGATGTCTAGAAGTTCTGCCAAAGAGAGGTTTGGTCACCTAATTGCGCGCCAATAGGGATAAATCCTTATTGGAAAGCCCCCTCTTTTCTGGGAACGACCTGGTCGATTAATATTGTGAATTATAATAAAGGTGATAAGTTTTGTTTTATTATTATTATAAATGTAATAAAACAGAATTTTTTTTATATAAAACAGAATACTTTTATAAATTAAGTTATTTATTTTATTAGACTATAAATTAAATATATAATAATCTATTATGCATAGTGTTTGCATAGTGCCTGCATAGTGTTTGCATAGTGCCTGCATAGTGTTTGCATAGTAAAATCTTTTTATATAAAACAGAATACTTTTATAAAGTTATTTATTTTATTAGACTATAAATATAATATATAATATTCTATTATGCATAGTATTTGCATAGTACCTGCATAGTGTTTACATAGTAAAATCTTTTTATATAAAACAGAATACTTTTATAAAGTTATTCATTTTATTATATTATAAATAGAATATATTATATTTTATTTAAATGATTTTGTTTTATTAGAATATTTTATTAATACTGCATAATAAATCAATATGGACCGTCTGTTTAAAAGTAAATCAATCTGGACCATTAATGAATTAGTTACTATTCAGTCCATTCTCCTATAAATAGAAGCTCATTCTTTCATTATTTCTTACGAATTCACTGAAACTCTAGAGAGAGAAACTATAGAGAGAAAGAAGAAAAGTTTTCTGCTACTTCACTACTCCTATATCCAGTTTCTTCTAAGGTAAGGGGTATTATTTCTTTTGTATTCATGAAGAGAACTTCTGTTATTCCATTCTTTATTATTCTGTTGGAATAACCTGTATACGCGGACTACCCTATATGCGACTCTCCCAAAATAGGTATACATCACCCATCTTGAGTCGCCAGTTACATGGTACTGAATACAAATACAAACTAATTATACAACAGTCGTGTAAAATATGACAAAACATATGCTGTGAGTTTTAATACAAATATTGTCATCTAGACAATATCCACACTCAATGGAGTCCTCATTACATTTATTATTACACTATTTCACAGAATAGTGAGAACTACTAATGCACCATCTAGGACCATCACTCTGTTCTCCGACTAGCCCCAATTACGTTTTCATTTCCTGAAGAGAACAATGAAAGAAAGGGTGAGCTCAACTAGCCCAGTAAGAAATATTATGACTAAGATAATGCAGAATAAATTATCGTTAGCCTTCAACAGTGTTAAACTGATACAATATAACAAACATCAAGTTTAACTGTAGCGGAACAAGCAATCCATTAGAAGAGTCAAGTAGAGAATAAAGTCTACTATCTTCTATGATTCAAAAGGTTTTTCATCACTTTTATCGATGAGACTCAGCTCAATAAATAATCCACATCATCAAATCATCCCTGCACTACAGGCCAAGGATATTCTTTAGTATCATGACCACGAATTATCCATGCACTACGGGCCAACGATAATCGTGTTTTCATCAACGGTCCTGATCATGCCATAAAATAATTCATCTTTGCACCCTTGGCCGAATAGAATCCATAGCCATAATCATACCAAAAACTGTCCATCAATGCATTACGGGCTAATGAGGACTTTTTCCACATCATTTGTAACATTACGGTCATGATTATACCGAATAATCCCTGGTCATAATCATACCAAGTCCATCTATGCACTACATGCCATAAATGACTTTTAACATAATATAAACATGAGGATGATAACAATGACATAATAATTCAATAAAATAAGTTCAAGAATTAATTTATCCAAGAACCAATAACGTCCAAATTGTCAACATGGTACTTCTTTGTTGAGTAAAATTCAAGAATGCTAAGAAGAATATTTCCATAAAAAGATACTGGATGAAGCGCAAATATCAAGGATATTTCACTAATTTCATGGAGTATAGAAGCTAAAACTTTAACCAACTGAGTATAATAGAATATATGAAACTGCAAATGGATTTTCGACGCCGTGAGGTAATCCACTTAGACAGATCATTTCCACAATTTAATAAGGAATGAATACAAAGGATCATTCACCATGCATGTGATGATCCACATAGACATGTTATTCCAACAGAATAATAAAGAATGAAATAACAGAAGAAATCACCATGCATGCGATAGACCGCACAAACAGGTTATTCCAACAGAATAATAAAGAATGGAACCAGGTCATGCGTAAACGCACAGATAAGATATTCCAACAGAATAATAAATAACGGAACCAGGTCATGCGTAAACGCACCGACAGGATGTTCCAACAGAATAATAAAGAATAGAATAACAAAAGAATTTTACCATGTATGTGGTACTTCGCATATACAGGTTATTCTAACATAATAATGAAGAATGGAATAACAGCTCTTACGAGTATTGAAAGAAAATAATTCTCTTCATGAATACAAAAGAATAATAACCTTTACGGGTATAACAAATAATATCCCTTACCTTAGAAAGAAGAGTATTCCGACTGGTAAGGCGAGGATATTCTTGAAGAAAACTTATACTGTCTTATACGCTCAAAGCTTCTTAAACTCTAAAGAAATACGCTCAAGATTATAAAAGAAGAATTCTCTCTGTAGTTTCTCTCTCTAGAGTTTCAGTGAATTCGTAAGAAATTATGAAGGAATGAGCTTCTATTTATAGGAGAATGGACTGAATAGTAACTAATTCATGAACGGTCCAGATTGATTTACTTTTAATCGAACGATCCATATTGATTTAATAAAATATTCTAATAAAACAAAATCTTTTAAATAAAATATAATATATTCTATTTATAATCTAATAAAATGAATAACTTTATAAAAGTATTCTATTTTATATAAAAAGATTTTACTATGCAAAACACTGTACAGGCACTATGCAACACTATTCATAATAAAATATAATATATTCTATTTATAATCTAATAAAACAAATAACTTTATAAAAGTATTCCGTTTTTTATAAAAAAAAATTACTATGCAAAACATTATGCAGAATAGAATATAATATATTCTATTTATAGTCTAATAAAATAAATAACTTTATAAAAGTATTTTGTTTTATATAAAAAGCTTTTCTGTTTTATTACATTAAAAATACTAATAAAACAAAACTCATCATCATTATTATAATTCACACTATTAATTGACCAGGTCGTTCCCAGGAAAGAGGGGGCTTTCCAATAAGGATTTCTCCCTATTGGCGCGCAATTAGGTGACCAAACCTCTCCTTGACAGAACTTCTAGATATTGTTAATATTGTAAATAATAATATTAATAACTTCGTCGTCTCAATTATTGATTTAATAATATATAAAATATTGACAATAATTGAATCAAATAACGTGAGATACTATGCAGTAATTACTATAGCAATAATTGAACAAAACTGAGTGACTTCTCACGTAAGCATCAATAATCAATACCGTATGTTACTATGCAACCACGCGTATTACTATACTTTTACTACCGAGTAGTTCAACAGTTTTAATGGTAAAACTTCCACCGTTATTTTCATAAAAATATTTTCGTCGTTTTCTCAATTTGACAATAATTCCGTTGTGGGGTCCACCAATGATTATACCGTCGTACGGATATTTTTCGACAAAAAGAATATTCTCCGACTAATCGAATATTATACAACAACTTGCATACTTTTCAAAATTTATAAATATTACCCACAACTATAACATTATATCAAATCCACACCATAATATTCAAAAAAATATTTCGAGAAATTTAAATCTTTATTCATAAAATCTGGGGTCTCACACTATACTTGGTGAAATTCTTCTGTTATTCCATTCTTTATTATTATGTTAGAATAAGCTGTCTATGCGAAGTACTACATAAGTGGTGAAATTCTTCTATTATTCCATTATTTATTATTCTGTTGGAATATCCTGTCTGTACGTTTACGCATGACCTGGTTCCATTATTTATTATTCTATTGGAATAACCTATCTGTGCGGTCTATCGCATGCCTGGTGATTTCTGTTGTTATTCCATTCTTTATTATTCTGTTGGAACATCCTGTCTGTGCGGATTACGCATGACCTAGTTCTATTCTTTATTATTTTGTTGGAATATCCTGTATGTGCGGATTACGCATGACCTGGTTCCATTCTTTATTATTCTGTTGAAATAATCTGTCTACGTGGATTACCGCATTGCGGGCGAAAATCTATTTGCGGTTTCGTAGTTTTTCTGACCCTCAAAAATTCTGGAAAAATTTGAAATAATATTTTGATGAGTTTTCTATATTGTGTCCAAAAATGGAGATTTTTGGATGTATAGATTAAGAGTTATGAATTTTACGGAAAAAGACTATTTTAAAAGTAAACCCTTATAACTCCTTGTGGTTAACTCCAAAATTGGTGAAAATTTTATTAGGAGTACATGTATATAACAAAAGTATACCGTGTAAATTTTAGAATTTTTGGACAAAAGTACAGTTTATAAAAAATGTTTAACTATTCGGCAGTTTTGGCCATATGAAAAATAGTAAATGAATTTTAAAAATTTCGAGAAAAATATATGTTTAATATGAGACTATATTCTGCTAAATCCCAGAAAAGAAATATTTTTAGAACTGATTTGGTATTTTTCATGAAAATGGACTAGTTATGAGTAAATGAATTAAATATGTTATGTAAAGTAACAAAATTGGACAATAGGATTTTATGGCTTGGGAATCCTATATAAGGTATATGCAGATCTTTGTTAAGGGTTTTGGTTATTGATGAGGAAATCTTATGAGTTTGGCATTAAAGTGTAAACAATTAAAATAAATTGTTTATAAGTTTAAGAAATGATTAAAATATTGTTATAATATTAATGATATTAGATTATGAGATTATTAGGTGATTGATAACATTTGGTTATTATTGAACGCTGGATAAATTGCATTATAAATGTTTAATATTTATCCTTTATCTCATTTGATTGATTCTTTATATCATTGTCATTATCCTCATGCTTATATTATGATTAAAGTTATCTGTGGCCTGTAGTGTATAGATGGACTTGGTATGATTATGACCAGGGATTATTCGGTATAATCATGACCGTAATGTTACAAATGATGTGATAAAAGTCATCATTGGCCCGTAGTGCATTGATGGACAGTTTTTGGTATGATTATGGCTATGAATTCTCTTCGGCCAAGGGTGCAAAGATGAATTATTTTATGGCATAATCAGGACCATTGATGAAAACACGATTATCTTTGGCCTGTAGTACATGGATAATTCGTGGTCGTGATACTAAAGAATATCCTTGGCCTGTAGTGCAGAGATGATTCGATGATGTAGATTAATTATTGAGCTGAGTTTCAGCAATGAAATATTAATTCATGGATGTGATAATAATGAATATCCTTGGCTCGTAGTGCATGAATAATTCATGGATGTGATATTAACGAATATCATTTGCCGTAGTGCATGGGTGATTCGGTGATGTGGATTATTTTTTTAGTTGAGTCTCAGCGATAAAATATTGATAATAAACTTTTAATTCATAAAAGATAGTAGATATCATGCTCTACTTGACTCTTTTAAAATACAGTTGTATGTCTTTGGCATGTAGTGCAAAGATGAATTGTTAATAAATATCTTTGGTCGTAGTGCAAAGATGAATTTATTAGTATGATTATGAGCAGAAATTGTGATTTGGTATAACCATGATTTTTAATGTTTCAGGTGAAGATAGGTGATGAAAATTATCTTCGTCCTGGGTGCGAAGAGGAATTTAGAATCACAATTATGATTATGAGTTATTCATATGATTGTGGACATGAATTGTTGATTGATGTTACAGGGATAAAACATTATTGGTGGACTTTTAACATGGAGAAGATAATAGATTTGATGGTCTATTTGACTCTTCTAATGGATTGCTTGTTCCGCTGCAACTATGGTTGAAATTTTTTATCATCTACCATATGTTCTAAATCTTTGATTTATTACTGATGAAGAATATTGATGATGTAAATTATCTTTAGTCATGATATTCTTTACTGGCTAGTTGTGCTCACCCTTTTTGCTTCACAATTCCTTTCAGGTAATAAGAGTGTAGCTGGGTCGAGCGGGGATAACAGGGGAATAGAACAGTGGTCTATAACTGTTGAGGTTCGACCTAAATAGTATGGAAATAATTTTATTGTGAACTTTAGATAAGTGTGTCGTATTGTATACGTCATTTGATATTTAATTTTGGTGAAAAGAATAGGGTGAGGTGAACCCAACTTTGGAAAGGTGTTTTGCCACTATCATACAAGATGTCTAATGACATACAACCTCGTGTTATCATAAGACAGGGTTGTGCACATCCAATTGCTGAGTATATCTACGAGCACTACCTATATGATCTTAGAGTTTATTTGAAATATAATTTTCACTTGGAGACAGTGGAGATAGTTATATGTTAAGAGAAGACTCACCATTGGAAAGAAGATGATAATAGTCTTCTCGTTTTTCTTTGGGGTCTATTGGGTCAACCAAGGATAATTCTGTGGACATATGATATCTATCATAACCTAGACGCATGGCCTCCCATGTACGAAGGTTTCCTTGAGCACTTCCCAAAGATTTTAATTTCTAAAACAGTTTTTGACTATACTTTTATGTAAAGTACCATTGTAAGGTTGTGGTCGAGGCACCATGAGAGTTACATACATTTGTATTAAAACTCACAGTTAACTGTGGTCATATTTTATACGACAGTTTAACAGTTGTATAAATGAAGTTTGTATTTAATTTTTATAGTGTGAAATCTGGCGACTCAGAATGGGTCGTGTGGACCTATTTTGGGGGCGTCACATACAAAATTCAAATATAAACTTCATTTACACAATTATTAACTGTCTTGCAGAATACGACAAAACATATACTATGTGTTTCAATACAAATATTGTCTTATAGACAATATCCAAACTCAAATAAAGTCCTCATTACAATTATTATCACACTATTTTATAGAATAGTGAGGACTACTATAGCCACCATCTTGGACCATCACTCTATTCCCCGATTAGTCTCAACAATATTCTCATTTCCTGAATAATACAATGAAAGAAAAGGGTGAGTTCAACTAGCACAATAAAGAATATTATGACTAAGATAATGTATAATAAATTATCCTTAGTCTTCAACAGTGTAAAAATTGATAGAATACAATAGACAACAAATTTAACTGCAGTGAAACAAGCAATCCATTAGAAGAGTCAAGTAGACCATGACGTCTACTATCTTCTATGATTTAGCAGTTCATCATCATTAATTTATCTCTGTAACACGACTCAATAAATATTTCACATCAGCGAATTATCCATGCACTACGGGCCAAGGATATTCGTTAGTATCACCAGTGGTCATGATCATGCCAAACAACTGTCCATCTATGCACTACGGGCCAAAGAGGACTTTCACCACACCATTTGTCTGTAACATTACATGTCATAATTATATCAATACACAATTCCTGGTCATAGTCATACCAATCAATAGTCCATCTATGCACTACGGGTCAAAGATGACTTTCACCACAATATAAACATGAGTATGATGACAATGATATAACAAATCAATAAAGTGAGATCAATGATAAATATTAAAGATTTATAATTCAATTTATCCAGAGTTAATTAAGAATGTCCAAATTGTCAAAATGATAATTAATTGTGGAGTAAAATTCAAGAATGATATTCATGTACAAAAATAATTTGGATAGAAAAAAACTAATTTTGTCATGAATAGTACCCCGTGAATAGTACCTGAGTGAATAGTACCCTGACATGAAAAGAATAAAATTTTATAAGAATGATCAGAAAAATATTTTAGTAAAACGATACTAGATGAAGCTCAAAATTTAAGGATATTCTACTAATTTTGGAAGTATAGAATTAATACTTATCAAAATAAGTGCAGATTTAGGAATATGAAACGAAATAATATTACTTACATACCACAGAGTATGAAAAAAATAATATTTCTTACAAATATTGAACAAAAATAATATCCCTTACCTTAGTAGGAGAGTAATTCTGACTGGTATAGCGGAGATATTCTTGAAGAAAACTTGCACTATTTGCTACACTCAAAGTATCTTTATGCTCAAAAGAAATACGCACAATATTATAGAAGAAGAATTCTCTAATTCTGGTGTGATTTTTATTTCTTAACTAAGCATCCTATTTATAGGAGAATGACAAGGTACTATTTAAGAAAAAAAAATCATGGATGAACAGAAGGATTTCAAACAATTTCACGTGAATTTTACTATTCATTATTGTACAATAAAATATTCTAATAAAATAAAAGTTTTATATAAAATATAATATATTCTATTTATAATCTAATAAAAAAATAAATTCATATATAATATAAAAAGTATTATGTTTTATATAAGAAGTTTTCTGTTTTATTACTATTATAATAATAATAAAATAAAATTGAGATACCTTTTTACCGATAATTTTGAAAAATTAGTAAATGGATGTCCATGTTTTAAGCCAAACTTTCAACAAATAATTCATTAAAAACGCCTCTATTTATATCAAAAATTGAATAAATATTTATCGCAAATCACTTACCTTTAATAAATACATTTTTAATCTTTCAACAATTATTCATCAATAATATTTTAACTAATAATATTAACAACCAGATCATTCAGAGAAAAGAGGGAGCTTTTCGATAAGGACTTCTCCTTATTGGCGTGTAATTAAATAACCTAACCCCTTTCCTCGACAGAACTTTCTAGACATTGTTAATAATGCAAATAATAATATGAATAATTGTGTTGTCTCAATTATTTTTTTAATAATATTAAATATTATGCAGATGATACAATGACAATAATTGAATCAATAATATGAGATACTATGCAGCAACTACTGTGGCAATAATTGAATAAAACTGAGTGACTTCTTAAGTAAGCATCAATAATCAGAGATATTGTACAATACTGTGTGCTACTTTGTAAAAAAGAATATTCCTCGACCAAACAAATATTTTATGATAATTTGCTTACTTTATAAAATTTGCACATATCACCCATAACTATAATATTAAATCAAATCCACACCTTATTATTCAAAATAACATTTTAAAAAAAATTAAATATTTATTCATAAAAATTTGAGGTCTTACATAACATTTAATTAATTATTTTTTCTTATTTTTACAATAAAAAAGTTAATTGAGTCAATCTTAAGCTCAATTAGACTCGACTCGATTAAGTACGACATACACTCGACTCATTTACTAAACGAATTGTAGGCTCCTTTATTTAAAGTTTAATTTGATTCGTACAACTTTAAAACTAGCTACAACTTAATAATTCAAAAAGTCGATTCAACTTGTTTAAAACAATCATACTCCATACTAGTAGCAAAGCGACATTGAGACTAGAGGGAGCCACATTGAGGCCTTTTTTCACGACCTCTCGCCTCGCCCGCCCATCCACCCACTTACCCATTTTTTCTAACTTAATATATAATAAGACTTGTATATTTTGTTAGTAATTTATATAGAACTCATTTCAATTATATATATATATATATATATATATATATATATATATATATATATATATTAAAATGGATTATGTTTTTAGAATATAAACTAGAACGTCATTCGTTCCAAAGTATAAAATTATTATTGATTTTTAAAATCAATTTAAAATATTTTTAAATTCAAATTTGTCATAAATTCATTTAATTTTAGTTAATACAATGATGAACACAACAAACATTAAAAGTACTATTATTTATAAGATTTATCTTTTATCATTTTTAATAAATCTTATCAATTTTAAGTTTAAGAATATTTTAAATTGACATTTAAAAAATAATAATTTTATAATTTCAAACAACGAGAATAATATATTAGAATCGAAATAACTCATAAAGTAATCTATATGTCTCAATACATATCAAAGCCCATTTGTAATTTTTAAAATTAAATAAATAGACAAAAAATTAAAAAGATCACTTATAGCCTCTCTCTCTCTTGATCAACTTAGTGGTTGCTTCTTTATCGTGATTTATCCTTCTTTAAAATTTACTTTACACTCCTACAAGACCTAGGGGAGAGAAGAAAATTGCAAATCAAACTCCAACCGCATCACCACTAGCAAAAATTGCACGCAGGTTGCGATGATCAATTTTACAATGCTGTTTTTAAAATTAGGAACCACACATTTGCAATTGCAAAGGCACCCAGGAACCATACCTACAAATTCGCGCATATATATATATATATATATATATATATATATATATATATATATATATATATTTAGTGGGTTATAGTACATGTGGAGGAAGTCTCCCCACGTAGAAGTCTGTTTTGGGTAGTTGAAGATCTTTAAGGGATATAAGATTCCTAACTGTATTTAATTTCTAATTCCTAAGGAAAGAGGATATTATTTGACTTTCTTATTTTAAGGAGATTCAATTCTATCCCATTATGGTATTCACCATAATGAAGAATTATATTCTAATTGGGGATGGGCATGGAGAAAGATGTGTAATCACTATAAATACAAGCTACTCCGTAATTTTTAATTATCACATTATTTCAGCACTAAAACTGTGACGCCCCCAAAATAAGTCCACACAACCCATTCTGAGTCGCCAAACACATGGTAATGAAACTAAATACAAACTTCATTAATACAACTGTCGTGCAAAATACGACAACACATACGTTGTGAGTTTTAATACAAATATTATCTTGTAGACAATATCCAAACTCATAAAGTTCTCATTACAATTATTGTTACACTATTTTACAAAATAGTGACGACTGCTATAATAATCATCTTGAACTATTACTCTATTCTCCGACTAGCCCCAACTATATTCTCACATCCTAAGAAGAACAATGGAACCAAAAGGAAAAAGATGAGCTCAACTAACCTAGTAAATAATACTATGACTAAGATAATGCAGAACAAATTATCTTTAGTCCTCAACAAGGAAAAATCTGACAGAATACAATAGACAACAAGTTTTAGATCACAACTGCAGTGGAAACAACAGTCCCTTATAAGAGTCAAGTAGAGCATGATATCTACTATCTTCTATGATTTAAAAGTCCATCATCGATATTTTATCTCTATAACACCAATCAATAAATATTTCAAATTAATGAATTATCCATGCACTATGGGCCAAGGATATTCGTTTTTATTACTAGTGGTCATAATCATGCCAAATACCTGTCTATCTATGCACTACGGGCCAAAGAGGACTTTCACCACAAACCTTATGTGTAACATTAAAGGTTATGATTATACCAATACACAATTCCTGGTTATAATCATACCAATCAACCGTCCATCTTTGAACTACGGGCCAAAGATGACTTTCAACACAATATAAACATGAGGATGATGATAATGATATAAAGATTCAATTAAGTAAGATAAAGGATAAATATTAGATATTTATAATTCAATTTATCCAGAATTCAAAAATGTCCAAATTATCAACATGATAACTATTTGTAAAGTAAAATTTAAGAATGATATTCATATATCAAAAATAATTTGGACAGAAAAGAAACTTAAATTCTGTTGTGAATAGTACCCGTGAATAGTACTGTATGAATAGTACCACATGAATAGTGCCCTTGGATAGTATTGTATGAATAATACCTAGACATGAAAAGATTAAAATTTAATAAGCAAGTTCAGACCAATATTCTAGTGAAATAATATTAGATGAAGCGATAAACTTAAGAAATTTCTAATCATTTCAGGAATTATAGAAGCAATACTTACAATATTAAGTTTAAATTTAGGAATATGAAATGAAATAATATCCCTTACATAATATGGAGTATGAAAGAAAATAATATTTCTTACGAGTATTGAAACAAAATAATATCCTTTACCTTAGTAGAAACTAGATTTGACTGGAATATCGGATATTATTCTGAAAAAATTCTGCACAAAAAGCTACACTCAAAGTATCCTTATACTCAAGAGAAATACTCACAATACTATAGAATAAGAATTTCTGATATTGTATTGGTGTGATTAGGAAGGAGGGGTAACCTCCCTTTTATAGTGCAACGGAGGGAGAAAAACTAAACCATCCTGCCTAATTCTGCCAAAAGTTTCCTTCCTAACTCTTATTTTCCATGATTGAGGACCCATTAATGAAACAATCATGCTTTACAGGCATAAGCCACCAAAAGAAAAATAAATGTGCAGAAGTGCACGAAAGTATTCAAAAAAAATGATAACCTTCACTCCACTTTTATGCTAAAAATTATATATAATAATAATAATATTATCATTTAAATTATAAAAAATTATATAATTATATTATCATATTATTATCATATAATATTATAATAATATATTTGAATGAATATTTTATCGAAGAAGATAATTGCCAAACATTCAACAAATATTTCATGCTAAATTTCTTCATTTATATCAAAATTGAACCAATATCCACTACATAATAATTAATCATAATTAATATTATAAGCTCACAATATTAACAACCAGATCATTCTCAAGAAAAAGGGGGCTTTCAGATAAGGATTTATCCTTACTGGCGCGCAATTATATAACCTAACCCTTTTTCTCGACAGAAATTTCTAGACATTGCCAATAATATTAACTAATAATATGAATAGTTGTGTCATGTCAATTATTAATTTTGTGAAGCCCCCAAAATAGGTATACATCACCCATCTTGAGTTGCCAAATACATGGTACAAAATTCAAATACAACTTTATAATACAACAGTCGTGTAAGATACGACAAAACATAATATAAGAGTTTTAATAAGAATATTGTCATCTAGACAATATCCACACTCAATGAAGTCCTCATTATAATTATTTTCACACAATCTAACAGAATAGTGAGGACTACTAATGCTATCATTTGGACCGTCACTCCATTCCTCGACTAGTCCCGGCTACGTTCTCATTTCCCGAAGAGAACAGTGAAAGAAAGGGTGAGCTCAACTAGCCCAGTAAGAAATATTATGACTAAGATAATGCAGAATAAATTATCGTTAGCCTTCAACAGTGTTAAACTGATAAAATATAACAAACATCAAGTTTAACTGTAGCGGAACAAATAATCCATTATAAGAGTCAAGTAGAGAATGAAATCTATTATCTTTTATGATTTAAAAGGTTTTTTTATCACTTTTATCGCTGGGACTCAGATTAGTAAATAATCCACATCATCCCTGCACTACGGCCAAGGATATTCATTAGCATCACAACCACAAATTATTCATGCACTATTGGCCAATGATATTCGTGTATTCATCAATGGTCATGATCATGCCAACAACTGTCCATCAATGCACTACGGGCCAATGAGGACTTTTTCCACATCATTTGTAACATTACGGTCATGATTACACCGAATAATCCCTGGTCATAATCATACCAAGTCCATCTATGCACTACAGGCCACATATGACTTTCAATTTAATATAAATATGAGGATGATGACAATGATATAAGAATTCAATAAAAACAAGTTCTAGAATTAATTTATCCAGGAACTAATAATGTCCAAACTGTCAATATGATACTTCTTTGTAGAGTAAAATTCAAGAATGCTCAGAAGAATATTTTCATGAAAAGATACTGGATGAAGCACAAATATCAAAGACATTCCACTAATTTCATGGAGTATAAAAGTCAAAACTTTAACCAACTGAGTATAATAAAGAATGAAATAACAAAAGAAATCACCATGAATGCGGTACTTCGCATAGACAGGTTATTCCAAGAGAATAATAAATAACGGAAGCAGGTCAGGCGAAATTCGCACTGACAGGATATTCCAACAGAATAATAAAGAATGGAATAACAACAGAAATCACCATGCATGCGGTACTTCGCATAGATAGGTTATTCCAACAGAATAATAAATAACGGAACTAGGTCAGGCAAAATTCGCACCGACAGGATGTTCCAACATAATAATAAAGACGGAACCAGGTCCGGCATAAAACGCACAGACATGATATTCCAACAGAATAATAAAGAATGGAATAACAGAAGAATTTCACCAAGTATAGGGTATCCCGCGTATACAGGTTATTCCAACAGGATAATAAAGAATGGAATAACAGAAGTTCTCTTCATGAATTCAAAAGAAATAATACCCCTTACGTTAAGAAGAAGAGTACTGGATGTAGGAGTAGTGAAGTAGCAGAGTACTTTTCTTCTTTCTCTCTATAATCTCTTTCTCTAGAGTTTTAGTGAATTCGTAAGAAATAATTAAAGAATGAGCTTCTTTTTGTAGAAGAATGGACTGTATAGTAACTAATTCATGAACGGTCCAGATTGATTTACTTTTAATCGGACGGTCCATATTGATTTAATAAAATATTATAATAAAACAAAAACTTTTAAATAAAATATAATATATATTATATAAATATATAACATATGCTTATATTGTACATTCACGGGATGGAGATTTTGAAGAAACACGGATGCTTCATCTAACAAAACAAAAAAAATAATACAACACCTTTATATATATAAATAATATAAGTTGGCCACTTATACATATAAATATATATTACATATATACATCCTGCTAGTTTTCTCCCCCCGTGACAATCTCTGCTATTCCTTTTTTAACACATGGGCCCCACATGTGGCCCCCACTTTTATTATATTAAATAATTTTCTACCGATTATTTTGAAAAATGGGCAAATGAGGGTCCATAAAATAATTAACATTTACACAAATGCTTCATAAAAATCTCCTCAATATTTTTAACAACACTTATCATCATTATTATAATTCACAATAATAATCGACCAGGTCGTTCCCAGGAAAGAGGGGGCTTTCCAATAAGAATTTCTCCCTATTGGCGCGCAATTAGGTGACCAAACCTCTCCTTGACAGAACTTCTAGACATCGTTAATATTGCAAATAATAATATTAATAATTTCGTCGTCTCAATTATTGATTTAATAATATATAAAATATTGACAATAATTGAATAAAACTGAATGACTTCTCACATAAGCATCAATAATAAATACCGTGTGCTACTATGAAATCATGTGTATTACTGTACTTTTACTACCGAGTAGTTCAACAGTATTAATGGTAAAACTTCTGCTGTTAATTTCAATAAAATACTTTTGTCGTTTTCTCAATCCAATAATAATTTTATTGTGGAGTCCACCAATGATTGTGCCGTCGTACGAATATTCCCTGTTAAAACGAATATTCCCCGACCAATCAAATATTATATAACAACTTGCATACTTTGCAAAATTTATAAATATTACCCACAACTATAACATTATATCAAATTTATTCCATAATATTCAAAAATGATATTTATAGAAAATTCATTTTTATTCATAAAAGCTGGGGTCTTACAACCTCCCCTTCTTAAGAAATTTCACCCTCGAAATTATGGTACGTACCTGGTATGTCAAAGAGGTACGGATACCTTGATTTCATTTCAGATTCTAACTCCCATGTCATTTCCTCAACATCGTGGTTTCTCCACAAAACTTTGACTTGAGGTATAACCTTGGAGCATAGAATATGTTCCTTCTTATCCAAGATTTGAACAGGAACCTCTTCATACGTTAAATCTTCCGTTATTTCGTCTGGTTCTAACTTAATAATGTGGTTCGGGTCTTCCATATATTTACGTAACATGGATATGTGAAAAACGTTATGAACACGAGACATACTTGGCGGTAAAGCGAGTCTATAGGCCACAGTTCCTACTCGATCGAGGATTAGAAATGGGCCAATGAATCGAGGATTGAGCTTTCCTCTCTTTCCAAATCTCGTAACTCCTTTTCATGGAGCAACACGTAACAACACATGATCTCCAATATCGAATTCCACGTCTTTTTGATGAAGATCAGCATAACTCTTTTGTCGATCTTGTGAGGTTTTTATACGTTGTCGGATCATTTGAATCTTTTTCGTAGTCAGACGTACCAACTCCGGTCCCAACAACGCTGCTTCACCCCCCTCATCCCAGCATACTGGAGAACGACACTTTCTTCCATACAACGCCTCAAATGGAGCCATGCCAATACTTGCTTGATAACTGTTGTTATAGGAAAACTCCACCAATGGTAAGAACTTGTCCTAACTTTCCTTGAAGTCAAGGACACAAAGTCTTAATAAATCTTTAAAAGTTTGAATAGTCCTCTCTAATTTTTCGTCCGTCTGAGGATGATATGCCAAACTAAATCGTAAGTTCGTGCCCATAGCTTTTTGCAAACTAACCCAAAATCTTGAAGTAAATCTTGGGTCTCGATCAGAAACTATGGATACTGGCATACCATGTAGTCTTACAATCTCGTTTATATACATACGAGCAAGACGTTCAAGTGTATAAGTTTCTTGTATAGGTAAGAAATGAGCAGACTTGGTCAATCTATCAACAATGACCCAAATTGCATCTATGCCTTGAGAAACCTTGGGAAGACCAGTAACGAAATCCATGGTAATGTGCTCCCACTTCCATTCTGGAATTTCAAGTGGTTGTAATGGACCTTTTGGTACTTGATGCTTTGCCTTGACACATTGACAAGTTAAAAACCTTGAGATAAACAGTGCTATCTCCCTCTTCATATTGCCCCACCAAAATGTATGTCGAAGATCATGATACATTTTGGTATTCCCAAGATGGATTGTAAACGGTGTATTGTGTGCCTCCATCATGATTTTATACTTTAAATCAGGGTCGTTAGGAACACAAAGTCTGGAGTTGACTCAAAGTATTCCTTCTTCATCGATTCTTGCTTCCGGCATAGCACCTTCTTGCACTTTCTTCCTCATACGCATCAGCTCCGGGTCTGTAACTGGAGCAGCTTTAACTTTATCAATTAAAGTCGGTTCTACTCGTATATTTGCCATCATCACATGGGTCTCTGGAGTCTTTAACTCTACTTCCATCCTTTGCAAGTCATACAAAATGAGCCTTTGCATTGGCAATATCGCACTCGTACCCGCATATGATCTTCTACTTATTGGGTCAACTACTACGTTTACTTTTCCAGGATGGTATTGGATGGTATGATCATAATCTTTCAACAGTTCAAGCCAATGTCATTGTCGCATGTTGAGTTCCTTTTGAGTGAAGAAATATTTAAGGCTTTTATGATCCGTAAAGATCTCCACTTTCTTCCCATACAAGTAATGCCTCCAAATCTTAAATGCGAAAACGACTGCTGCCAACTCTAGATCATGAGTGGGATAATTCCTCTCATATTCTTTGAGTTGTCGAGAGGCATAGGCTATGACTTTCTCATGTTACATGAGAACACATCCTAACCCTTTGCCTGAAGCATCACTGTAGATGATAAATCCCTCCGAGCCAGATGGTATTGTTAGAACAGGTGCTAAAATGAGTCTCCTCTTGAGTTCTTGAAAACTCTTCTCACATTCCACGTTCCAACTGAATTTTGTATCTTTCCAAGTCAGCTGAGTTAAGGGAGTAGCGATTCGAGAAAATCCTTCTATGAATCTCCGATAATAACCAGCTAAGCCGAGAAAGCTAAGTACTTCGGTCACTGATTTAGGTTGCTCCCAGCGTTGAATAGTTTCAATCTTTACTGGGTCAACAGATATTCCATGACTTGATACCACGTGCCCAAGGAATGCTACTTCCTTAAGCCAGAACTCGCATTTCTTCAACTTGGCATAAAGCTTATATTCACGAAGCTTTTAGAGTATCAGCCTCAAGTGTTGCTCATGATCTTCACGGCTTTTGGAATAAATAAGGATGTCATCAATAAAGACGACCACAAAGTAATCCAAATATTCCTTGAATACTCGGTTCATTATATCCATAAAGGCAGCAAGAGCATTAGTCAATCCAAAAGACATGACTAGAAATTCGTAATGCCCGTACCATGTTCTGAAAGCCATCTTTGGAATGTCATCGGTTCTAATCTTTAATTGGTGATATCCGGAACGAAGATCATTCTTTGAAAAGAATTTGGCGCCTTGCAACTGGTCAAACAGGTCATCAATACGTGGCAATGGGTACCTATTTTTGATGGTGACATGATTCAACTCCCGATAATCAATACAAAGTCGCATACTCCCATCTTTCTTCTTCACGAATAGAACAGGAGCACCCCAAGGAGAAGTACTAGGACGAATAAAGTCAATGTCTAACAATTCCTGCAGTTGGGTCTTTAAATCCTGAAGTTAAATAGGAGCCATTCGATATGGGGCTTTGGAAATGGGTTTTGTACCGGGTTCAATGTCGATACAAAATTCAATTTCACGCTCTGGGGGTAGGCCAGGAAGTTCTTTAGGGAATACGTCAGGAAATTCATTAACAATTGAAATATCATTCAAAACTGACGTATTTTGTTTAGATCCGTGACATGTGCTAAGAAAGCTTTACATCCATTTTTCAATAAACGAATAACTTTATGGCTTGAGATGACAGTGATTGATTTTAATGGTTTGGTTGCTTGAATTCTCATAATAGGTTGATTAGGAATATGAAAGCTAACAACTTTACAAAAACAATCAATTTTTACATGATGAGTAGTTAACCAATCAATCCCTAGAATTAAATCAAATGCAAGTATTTTCAATGAAATAAGATCAACAGGTAATGTGAGGGTACCGATTTGAACCAAACAAGACTTATAAACAGTGGATGTAATGAAGGTTTCTCCCAACGGAGTTTCAACAGATAAGTTAAAGTCTAATTTCTCCGGAGCCAAATTTAAACGTTGAGCGCAAGTAGGAAAAATAAAAGAATGGGTAGAACCGGTATCAAATAAGGTATATACTTCGCTAGATTTTATGATAAGCTTACCCGTGATGACCTCATTCGGGTTCCTTGTTTTTTGGGAGGTCACGACAAATGCTCTCCCTTGCACTACTGGCTTTGACTTTTCTGGGAAGTCCTTTGGTGCCTCCATCCTAGTTGAACTTGTCTTCGATGAATGACAAAATCAGGCTAGGTGACCTTCTCTTCCACAATTATAACATGCTTTGGACGGCATCGCGCAGTTTGGACTGATGTGTCCCTCCCCTCCCCATTTGAAGCATATGATAGGTGGTCATTCTCCTTCCTTAACAATGGGTGCTGATGCTGACGTCTTTCCATCATTGTAGAATCTCCCCTTCTTAAAATGTCCATTCTTATTGTTTTGACCATGATTACCACCGAAGTGGTTACCATTTCTAGCATGTTGATTCCCTCCACGCTTATTGTCACCGCTTCGATGACTGCTATCACTAGTATTATCATTTTGTCTGCTGTTCTCTTTTGGTTGGGTTGACTCATTATCGCGCTCCAATAACTGAGCCCTATTAACAACATCTGAATACAAACACAGTTTATGAGAGATAAGATATTGACGTATCTCGGGTTTCAAACGTCTTAGAAACATTCGCGTCATTCTCTCCTCATTATCAACCAAATGGGACGCAAACCGGGATAACTCGGCAAACTTGGCTCCGTACTACGACATGGTCATGTTGTTTTGCTCTAGCTTGATGAACTCTACCTCTTTCATGTGACGAATACTTTTGGGAAAGTACTTGTCATTGAACAATTCTTGGAACTTCTCCCAAGTCATTCAGTGCGGAAGGTTTAGTACGTTTTACAGATTCCCACCAGTAATCTGCCTCTGCACGCAACATAAAGGTGGCAAAGGGAACCTTTTGCTCCTCGGAGCATCCCAAGATATCAAATATCTTGCAGATCTTCTTTATCCACGTTTCCACCTTAAGTGGTTTTGGCTCTCCAAAAAACTCTGATGGTCCCAGTTCCTTAAACTGCTTGGCGATGACCGTCCGAGAGTTGCTAGTATTTCCACCTGCATTTTGGACAAGAGCCGCTCTTGCCTGATGTTGCATGAATTGCATAAAGCCTCTGAACATTCCATCGTTCATCATTTGGTCAATGTTGTTGTTTGCATGAGGAATGTCGCCTTCCTGATGCACATTATCCTGATTATTGATCTGTGGAGACTCAACGGTCTCATGTGCTCCATTGATATTCTCAACATTCTTGGATGTCATTTTCAAATACTGCCACAGAACAAGGGTTAAATAACATATCACATATTATCCCTATACTCTGACCGACCAATTAAATATCAAATAAACTTAGGTAAGTCATACTAGCGAAGGAATTCCCCGTCTCTACCCTCCTAGTTCTTGTCTTACATCTCAGCCAAGGATTATATCCCTAAGCTTTGATACTAACTGTGACGCCCCCAAAATAGGTATACATCACCCATCTTGAGTCGCCAAATACATGATACAAAATTCAAATACAACTTTATAGTACAATAGTCGTGTAAGATACGACAAAACATAATATAAGAGTTTTAATAAGAATATTGTCATCTAGACAATATCCACACTCAATGCATGAAATCCTCATTACAATTATTTTCACACTATCTAACATAATAGTGAGGACTACTAATGCTATCATCTGGACCGTAACTTTGTTCCTCGACTAGTCCCGGCTACGTTCTCATTTCCTGAAGAGAACAGTGAAAGAAAGGGTGAGCTCAACTAGCCCAGTAAGAAATATTATGACTAAGATAATGCAAAATAAATTATTGTTAGCCTTCAACATGTTAAACTGATAAAATATAACAAACATCAATTTTAACTGCAGCGGAACAAGCAATCCATTAAAAGAGTCAAGTAGAGGATGAAATCGACTATCTTTTATGATTTAAAAGGTTTTTCCATCACTTTTATCGCTGGGACTCAGCTTAGTAAATAATTCACATCATCCCTGCACTACGGCCAAGGATATTCATTAGTATCACAACCACAAATTATCCATGCACTACGGGCCAAGGATATTCGTGTATTCATCAATGGTCATGATCATGTTAACAACTGTCCATCAATGCACTACGGGCCAATGAGTACTTTTTCCATATCATTTGTAACATTACAATTATGATTACACCGAATAATCCCTGGTCATAATCATACCAAGTCCATCTATGCACTACAGGCCACAGATGACTTTCAATATAATATAAATATGAGGATGATGACAATGATATAAGAATTCAATAAAAACAAGTTCAAGAATTAATTTATCCAGGAACTAATAACGTCCAAACTGTCAACATGATACTTCTTTGTAGAGTAAAATTCAAGAATGTTCAGAAGAATATTTCCATGAAAAGATACTGGATGAAGCGCAAATATCAAGGATATTCCACTAATTTCATGGAGTATAGAAGTCAAAATTTTAACCAGCTAAGTATAATAAAGAATGGAATAACAAAAGAAATCACCATGCATGCAGTACTTCGCATTGACAGGTTATTCCAACAGAATAATAAATAACGGAACCAGGTCAGGCGAAATTCGCACCGACAGGATGTTCCAACAGAATAATAAAGAATGGAAAAATAACAGAAAGCACCATGTATGCGGTACTTAGCATAGACAGGTTATTCCAACAGAATAATAAATAACGGAACCAGGTCAGGCGAAATTCGCACCAATAGGATGTTCCAATAGAATAATAAAGAATGGAATAACAACAGAAATCACCAAGCATGCGGTACTTCGTATAGACAGGTTATTCCAACAGAATAATAAATAACGGAACCAGGTCAGGCGAAATTCGCACCGACAGGATGTTCCAACAGAATAATAAAGACAGAACCAGGTCCGACATAAAACGCACATATAGGATATTCCAACAGAATAATAAAGAATGGAATAACATAAGAATTTGACCAAGTATAGGGTAGCCCGTGTATACAGGTTATTCCAACAGAATAATAAAGAATGGAATAACAGAAGTTCTCTTCATGAATACAAAAGAAATAATACCCCTTACCTTAAGAAAAAGAGTACTGGATGTAGGAGTAGTGAAGTAGCAGAGTACTTTTCTTCTTTCTCTCTCTAGAGTTTCAGTGAATTCGTAAGAAATAATGAAGGAATGAGCTTCTATTTATAGAAGAATGAGTTGCATAGTAACTAATTCATGAACGGTCCAGATTGATTTACTTTTAATCAGACGGTCCATATTGATTTAATAAAATATTCTAATAAAACAAAAACTTTAAAATAAAATATAATATATTATATATATATATATATATTATATAAATATATAACATATGCTTATATTGTACATTCACGGGATGGAGATTTTGAAGAAACATGGATGATTCATCTAACAAAACAAAAAAAATAATACAACACCTTTATATATATAATTAATATAAGTTGGCCACTTATATATAAAAATATATATATTACATATATACATTCTGCTAGTTTTCTCCCCTCGTGACTATCTCTGCCATTCCTTTTTCAACACATGGGCCCCACATGTGGCCCCCACTTTTATTATATTAAATAATTTTTTACTGATTATTTTGAAAAATGGGTAGATGGGGGTCCATAAAATAATCAACATTTACACAAATGCTTCATAAAAATCTCCTCAATATTTTTAACAACAGTTATCATCATTATTATAATTCACAATATTAATCGACCAGGTCATTCCCAGGAAAGAGGGGGCTTTTTAATAAGAATTTTTCCCTATTGGCGCGCAATTAGGTGACCAAACCTCTCCTTGACAGAACTTCTAGACATCGTTAATATTGCAAATAATAATATTAATAATTTCATCGTCTTAATTATTGATTTAATAATATATAAAATATCGACAATAATTGAATAAAACTGAATGACTTCTCACATAAGCATCAATAATCAATATCGTGTGCTGCTATGAAACCACGTGTATTACTGTACTTTTACTACCGAGTAGTTCAACAGTATTAATGGTAAAACTTTCGTCGTTATTTTCAATAAAATACTTTTGTCGTTTTCTCAATCCGACAATAATTCTGTTGTGGGGTCCACCAATGATTGTGCCGTCGTACGAATATTCTCTGTTAAAACAAATATTCCCCGACCAATCGAATATTATATAACAACTTGCGTACTTTACAAAATTTATAAATATTACCCACAATTATAACATTATATCAAATTTATTCCATAATATTCAAAAATGATATTTATAGAAAATTCATTTTTATTCATAAAAGCTGGGGTCTTACAAATTTAATAATATAAAATATTTTGCTGATGATACTGTGACAATAATGGAATCAATAGTATGAGATACTATTCAACAATTACTATGGCAATTATTGAATAAAACTTAGTGTCTTCTTACGTAAAAATCAATAATCAGAAATACTGTGCAATATCTTGTGCTACTGTGCAACCATGTGTATTACTGTAATTTTATCACCGAGTATTTCAATAGTTAATAGTAAAAGTTTTACCGTTATTTTTATAAAAATGTTATTTCTATCGCTTTCTATATCCGACAGTTATTCTGTTATGTGGTCCACCAATGATTGCGCCGTCGTATGAATATTCCCCGATAAAAAGAATATTTCCCGACCAAACGAATATTATATGATAACTTGCTTACTTTGCAAAATTTATACATATCACCCATAACTAAAGCATTATATCAAATCAATACCTTATAATTCAAAATAATAATTAGAGAAATTAAATCTTTGTTCATAAAAAGTTAGGGTTTTACAACCTCCCCTCTTTATGAAATTTCGTCCTTGAAATTGATGTACGTACTTGGTATGTCGAAAAGGTGAGGATACCTTGTTTTCATTTCAGATTCTAACTCCCAGGTCATTTCCTTAATATCGTGGTTTCTCCATAAAACTTTGACTTGAGGTATAACCTTTGAGCATAAAATATGTTTGTGACGCCCCCAAAATAGGTATACATCACCCATTCTGATTCGCCAAATATATGATACAAAATTTAAATACAAACTTTATTTATACAATATGACAAAAACGTAGCTGAGAGTTTTGACATGAATATTGTCTCGTAGACAATATACAAACTCAAATGGAGTCCTCATTACATTTATTATCATATTATTTCATAGAATAGTGAGTACTACTATAACCATCATCTTGGACCATCACTCCATTCCCCGACTAGTCCCAGCTATATTCTCATTTTCTGAAAAGAACAATGAAAGAAAAGGGTGAGCTCAACTATCCAGTAAAGAATATTATGACTAAGATAATGCAGAATAAATTATCGTTAGCCTTTAACATTGTTAAACTGATAGAATACAATAGATAACAAGTTTAACTGCAGCGGAATAAACAATCCATTAGAAGAGTCAAGTAGAGCATGATATCTACTATCTTCTATGGTTTAAAAGTTTTTCATCAATTTTATCACTGAGACTCAGCTCAATAAATAATCCACATCACTGAATTATCCATGCACTACGGGGCAAGGATATTTATTAGTATAACATCCACGAATTATCCATGCATTACGGGCCAAGGATATTCGTATTATCACATATGGTCAAGATCATGCCAACAACTGTCCATCAATGCACTACAGGCTAATGAGGACTTTTACCACATCATTTGTAACGTTACAGGTCATAATTATACCAAATAATCCCTGGTCATAATCATACTAATCAACAGTCCATCTACTACGTGCTAAAGATGACTTTCATCACAATATAAGCATGAGGATGATGACAATGATATAATAATTCAGGAATAAAACTTCAGGAATAGTACCCCGGCATGAAAAGATCAAAATTTATCAAGAATGTCCAGAAAAATATTTTAGTAGAACGATACTAGATGAAACGCAAATTTCAAGGATATTCCAGTAATTTCAAGGAGCATAGAACCAATGCTTTAACAAAATTAGTGTAAAATTCAGAATCAAAAATGAAATAATATTACTTACAAAGCACAGAGTATGGAAGAAAATATTATTTCTTACAAGTATTGAACAAAAATAATATCCCTTAACTTAAAAGGAGAGTATTTCTGACTGGTAGGGCGGTAATATTCTTGAAAAAAACTTGCACTATTTTTTACGCTCAAAGTTTCCTTAAACTCTAAAGAAATACGCTCAATATTATAGAAGAAGAATTCTCTGATTCTGGTGTGATTTTCAATTCTAAACTAAACATCCTATTTATAGGAGAATGGAAGGATACTATTTAGAAAATAAAATCACGGGCTGCACAGTACATTCATGGGAGCGCAGAAAATTCTGCAGAAAATTTTCTAATTTTACTATGCAAACACTATGCAGACTGTGACGCCCCCAAAATAAGTCCACACAACCTATTCTGAGTCGCCAAATACACTGTACAGAAAACAACTACAACTTCATTATTACAATTATCGTGTAAAATACGACAACACATGTGCTGTGAGTTTTAATATAAATATTATCTTCTAGACAATATCCAAACTTGAATAAAGTCCTCATTATAATTATTGATACACTATTTTACAAATATTGAAGATTGCTAAAATAATTGTCTTGAACCATCACTCCACGACTAGTTCCCGCTATATTCTTGCCTCCTAAGAAGAAATATGGAACAAAAAAAAAGATGAGCTCAACTAGCCCAATAAAGAATATTATGACTAAGATAATGAACAAAAAATTTATCATTAGCCATCAATAAATCAGATAAAATATAACGGACAACAAGTTTAGATCAATATTAGCAGCTAAAATAACAATTAATTAGAAGAGTTAAGTAGAGAATGAAGTCTACTATCTTCTATGATTTAAAAGTTCATCATCAATATTTTATCCCTGTAACATCAATCAATATATATCTTGAACCAAATATTCATCTTTGCACTACGGGCCAAAGATATTCATTTGTATCACTAGTTGGTCATGTTCATCTCAACACCTGTCCATCTTTGCACTACGGGCCAATGATATTCATTAAGTAATAATTCATCTTTACACTACAGGCCAAATATATTCATCAAGTAATCATTTATCTTTGCACTACAGACCAAAGATATTCAGTTATATCACCATTTAGGATTGAGGATGACAACAAATATTTTAAAGAAAACGAATCTAGTGAGATAAAATGACAAATATTAGGGATTCATATTTTAGCTTATCCAAGTTTAAAAATACTCCATAATAATTAAACGTGGAGCAAAATTCAAGAATGAAGATTAAAACAAGGATACAATCAAAGATAGTAACCATAATATACAACTTGGACAAAGAAAAAAAATTAATTTTTCTATAAATAGTGTCGTATTTGTGAATAGTGGCGTATACGTGAATAGTATCGTAGACGTGAATAGTAATCCCGACACAAAAAGGTAAAACTTTCAAAATAAAATTCATATCAATATTTCAGTATAATGATAATAAAAGAAATAATACTATTTATGAAAAAATAACATCTCTTACCTCAAAAGAATAATACTTTTGGTTGAAATATCGAATATAATGCTGAAGAAAACTTGCACTATATAACAACACTCAAGATATCTAAATACTCACAAAAATACGCTCGATATTATAGAGAGAGAAACTTTTGATTCTGGTGTAATTTTCAATTATAACTTAAGCACCCTATTTATGGGAAAATACTTAGAACGCCAAAGCAGAAAATTTAATAAAATATTAATATTTTTAAAAAAATTTCCTATGCACACCACATCACTCCCATCAGCACACACACGTGGGTCCCACCCACATAAAAATTGTTTTTTGTGAAAAAAATATTTATAACCCCAACAATCAATTATTCTGGAACTTTAATAATTCATAATAAATAGCCCTTTTATCAGAAAAATTCAAATCTTATGTCCATTACATAGAAAATTTAATTCTCTACAACTTTGTAGAAGAAAGTTTTTCTATATTCTAAATGGAAAATGACCGAAATCCACATACGGATGATTTTTAACACATCCATTCCGATAAAATACTGATAAAATACCTCGACATTAATTCCTTCATTTATATCCAAATAAAATAAATATTTTTTTTATCATAAAAATCAATAATTAATTATTCACAAATAATATCACAAAATCACAATAATGACAACCAGGTCATTCACATGAGAGAGAGAGGGCTTTTCGATAAGGATTTCTCCTTACCGACTCAGAATTAGGTGACCAAACCCCTTTTCTAGACAGAAATTTCTTAGACATTGCCAATAATACTATCTAATAATTTTATTCAAATAATATGAATTATTGATTTGATAATGGGAAATACTGTGCAGTGACAATTATTGAATCAATAATATAAAATATCAACGTAGCAATTATTGAATCAATAAAATAAAATATTAAAAAATATTTACTGTAATAATTATTTAAAATATTAATATTTTATTAAATTTTTGTTTTGGCGTTCTAAGAATTTTCCTATAAATAGGGTGCTTAAGTTAGAATTAAAAATCACACCAGAATCAGAAGTTTCTCTCTCTAAAATATCGAACATATTTTTGTGAGTATTTAGATATATTGAGTGTTGCTATATAGTGCAAGTTTCTTTTAGCATTATATCCGATATTTCAGCCAAAAGTACTATTCTTTTAAGGTAAGAGATGTTATTTTTTTCATAAAAGATATTATTTCTTTTAATATCATTATACCGAAATGTTGATATAAATTTTATTGTGAAAGTTTTACCTTTTCGTGTCGGGGTTACTATTCACGTATACAACACTATTCACGAATACGACATTATTCATAGAAAAATTAAATTATCTTTTATTTGTCCAAGTTGTCTATTATGCTAACTATCTTTGATTGTATTCATGTTTTGATCTTCATTTTTGAATTTTGCTCCACAATTTATTATTATGGAGTATTTTTGAACTTGGATAAACTAAAGTACGAATCCCTAATCTTTGTCCTTTTATCTCATTGGATTCTTTTTCCTTAAAATATTTGTTGTCATCCTCAGTCCTAAATGGTGATATAACTGAATATCTTTGGCCTGTAGTGCAAAGATAAATGATTACTTGATGAATATCTTTGGCCTGTAGTTCAAAGATGAATGATTACTTGATGAATATCCTTGGTCCGTAGTGCAAAGATGGATAGGTGTTGAGATGAACATGACCAACTGGTGATACAAATGAATATCTTTGGCCCATAGTGCAAAGATGAATATTTGGTTCAAGATGTATATTGATTGATGTCACAAGGATAAAATATTGATGATGGACTTTTAAATTATAGAAGATAATATATTTCAGTCTCTACTTAACTCTTCTAATGAATTGTTATTTTCGCTGCGAATATTGATTTAAACTTATTGTCCATTATATTTTATGTGATTTATTGAAGGCTAACGATAATTTATTTTTTATTATCTTAGTCGTAATATTCTTCACTGGGCTAGTTGAGCTCATCCTTTTCCTTTTTGTTCCATATTTTTTCTCAAGAGGCGAGAATATAGCGGAAACTAGTCGGGGTGTGGAGTGATGGTTCAAGACAGTTATTTTAGCATTTCTCACTATTTGTAAAATAATGTATCAATAATTATAGTGAGGACTTTATTTGAGTTTGGATATTGTCTAGAAGACAATATTTGTATTAAAACTAACAACATATGGGTTGTTGTATTTTACACGACAATCATAATAATGAAGTTGTAGCTATTTTCTGTACCATGTATTTGGCGACTCAGAATGGGTTGTGTGGATCTATTTTAGGGGCGTCAGTCTGCATAGTATTTGCATAGTAAAAATTAGAAATTTTTTTGCAAAATTTTCTACGCACCCATGAATGTACTGTGCAGTCCATGATTTTATTTTCTAAATAGTATCCTTCCATTCTTCTATAAATAAGATGCTTAGTTTAGAATTAAAAATCACATCGGAATCAAAGAATTATTCTTCTATAATATTGAGTGTATTTCTTTAGAGTTTAAGGAAACTTTGAGCGTAGAAAATAGTGCAAGTTTTCTTCAAGAATATCACCGCCCTACAAGTCAGAAATACTCTCCTTTTAAGGTAAGGGATATTATTTTTGTTCAATATTTGTAAGAAATAATATTTTTTTCCATACTCTGTACTTTGTAAGTAATATTATTTCCTTTCAGATTTCTAATTCTACACTCATTTTGTTAAAGTATTGCTTCTATACTTCTTAAAATTAGTGGAATATCCTTGAAATTTGTGTTTTATCTAGTATCGTTCTACTGAAATATTTTTTTTGGACATTATTGATAAATTTTGATCTTTTAATATCGGGGTACTATTTCTAAAGTACTATTCACGGAGTACTATTCACTCAGGTACTATTCACGACAAAAATTGATTTCTTTTTTATCTAAATTATTTTTAATATAATATTATTCTTGAATTTTATTCCACAGAACATTATAATGTTGACAATTTGGACATTATTGAATTCTGGATAAATTGAATTATAAATCTTTAAAATTTATCTTTTACTTTCATTTAATTGAATTCTTATATCATTGTCATCATCCTCATTCTTATATTGTGATAAAAGTCATCTTTGGACCGTAGTGCATAGATGGACTATTGATTTGTATGATTATGACCAGGGATTATTTGGTATAATCATGACCTATAATGTTACAAATGATGTGGTAAAAGTCCTCATTGGCTCTTAGTGCATTGATGGACAGTTGTTGGCATGATCATGACCATTGGTGATAACATGAATATCCTTGGCCCGTAGTGCATGGATAATTCGTGGATGTGATACTAATGAATATCCTTGGCCCGTAGTGCATGGATAATTTAGTAATGTGGATTATTTATTGAGCCGAGTCTCAGCGATAAAATTGATGAAAAACTTTTAAACCATAAAAGATAATAAATATCATGCTCTACTTGACTCTTCTAATGGATTATTTATTCCGCTGTAATTAAACTTGGTGTCTATTGTATTCTATCACTTTAACACTATTGAAGGCTAGCGATAATTTATTCTCCATTATCTTAGTCATAATATTATTTACTGGGCTAGTTGAGCTCACCCTTTGCTTTCATTATTCTCTTCAGGAAATGAAAATATAGTAGGGACTAGTTGGGGAATGGAATGATGGTCCAAGATGGTGGCTATAGTATTCCTCACTATTCTATGAAATAATGTAATAATAAATGTAATGAGGACTCCATTTGAGTTTGAATATTGTCTACGAGAAAATATTCGTGTAAAAACTCTCAGCTACGCTTTTGTCGTATTGTATAAATGAAGTTTGTATTTAAATTCTGTACCATGTATTTGGCGACTCAGAATGAATGATGTATACCTATTTTGGGGGCGTCACAAACATATTTTATGCTCAAAGGTTATACCTCAATTCAAAGTTTTATGGAGAAACCGCGATATTGAGTAAATGACCTGAGAGTTTGAATCTGAAATGAAAAAAAGGTATCCTCACCTCTTCGACATAATAGGTACATACATCAATTTCGAGGATAAAATTTTATAAGGAGTGGAGGTTGTAAGACCCCAACTTTTTATGAATAAAGACCCCAACTTTCAACATCTTATTATTCAAAAGAATAATTAGAGAAATACACTCAATATTATATAAGAAGAATTCTTTGATTCTGGTGTGATTTTCAATTCTAAACTAAGCATCCTATTTATAGGAGAATAGAAGGATACTATTTAGAAAATAAAATCACAGACTGCACAGTACATTCACGGGCGCGCAGAAAATTCTACAGAATTGTTTTTGATTTTTATTATACAAATACTATGCAGACACTATGCATAATAAAATATAATATATTCTATTTTTCATAAAAAATAAACTTATTATTATTATAATCTATCTAATAAAATACAAATGATTTTGAATTTCCCGCTCATTCAATAAATCATCTGGGCCGTCCAAAGTTTGGGATAAATCTCACCATCCATCTATCTAATAAAATACAATCTATCTAATTCTATCTATCTATATCTATATTTTATATATCTAATCTATCTAATAAAATACAAATAATTTTGAATTTCCCGCTCATTCAATAAATCATCTGGGCCGTCCAAAGTTTGGGATAAATCTCACCATCCATCTATCTAATAAAATACAATCTATCTAATTCTATCTATCTATATCTATATTCTATATATCTAATTATATCTAATAAAATACAAATAATTTTGAATTTTCCGCTCACTCAATAAATCATCTAGGACGTCCAAAGTTTGGGATAAATCCCACCATTCATCTATCTAATAAAATACAAATGATTTTGAATTTCTCGCTCACTCAATAAATCATTTGGGTTGTCTAAAATTTGGAATAAATCCCAACGTCCATAGTGCCGGAGGCACGAGACTGTTGCTAGTATATATATATTATATATAATAACAAAAAAAATCTCCCCCGTGACATTTCTTCCCCCTTCCCCCGGCATAACATAATATATATATATATATATATATATATATATATATATATATATATATATATATATATATATATATATATATATAACAAACCTGAGATAACTTCTACCGACAGTTTTGAAAAATGGGTAAGTGGGGGTCCAAATAATAAGCATAATTTATAACAAATACTTCATAAAAATTCCCTATATTTATCTTAATTCACATGGCTTCACAAAACACATTTTTAATAACATTCATCATTAATGTTATAACTCACAATATTAACAACCAGATCCTTCTCAGGAAAGAGGGGGCTTTCCGATAAGGATTTCTCCTTATTGGCGCGCAATTAGGTGACCAAACCCCTTTCCTCGACAGAACTTTCTAGACATCTTCAATAATGCAAATAATAATATGAATAATTTTGTCGTCTCAATTATTGATTTAATAATATAAAATATTGTGACAATAATTGAATGAATAATGTGAGATATTATGCAGCAATTACTGTGGCAATAATTGAAATAAACTGAGTGACTTCTCACGTAAGCATAAATAATCAATACTCTGTGCTACTATGTAATCACGCGTATTACTGTACTTTTATCACCGAGTATTTCAACAGTTAACGGTAAAACTTTTGCCGTTATTTTTATAAAAAGATATTTCTGTCGTTTTCTAATTTCGACAGTAATTCTGTTGTGGGGTCCACCAATGATTGTGCCGTCGTACGAATATTTCCTGATAAAACGAATATTTTCTGACCAATCGAATATTTATAACAACTTGATTACTTTGCAAAATTTATAAATATTACCCACAACTATAACATTATATCAAATCCACACCTTAATATTAAAAAAGATATTTTGAGAAAATTAAATCTTTATTCATAAAAGTTTAGGTCTTACAATGTTCCTTCTTATCTAAGATTTTGACAGGTACCTCTGTGATGCCCCCAAAATAGGTATACATCACCCATTCTGAGTCGCTAAATACATGATATAAAATTTAAATACAAACTTCATTTATACAATACGACAAAAAAATGTAGTTGAGAGTTTTTACATGAATATTGTCTCATAGACAATATCCAAACTAAAATGGAGTCCTCATTACATTTATTATCACACTATTTCATAGAATAGTGAGGACTACTACAACCACCATCTCGGACCGTCACTCTATTCCCTGGCTAGTCCCGGCTACGTTCTTATTTTCTGAAGAGAACAATGAAAGCAAAAGGGTGAGCTCAACTAGCCTAGTAAGAAATATTATAACTAAGATAATGCAGAATATGTTATCGTTAGCCTTCAACAGTGTTAAACTGATAGAATATAATAAACAACAAGTTTAACTGCAACGGAACAAACAATCCATTAGAAGAGTCATATAGAACATGATATCTACTATCTTCTATGATTTAAAAGTTTATCATCAATTTTATCACTGAGACTCAACTTAATAAATAATCCACATCACTGAATTATCCATGCACTACTGGCCAAGGATATTCATTAGTATCACATCTGTAACACCCCAACTTTTATTAATAAAGATGAATTTTCCTCTAAATATCATTTCTGAATATTAAGGTGTGAAGTTGTTATAATGTTATTGTTGTGGGTAATATTTATAAATTTTGCAAACTAAGCAAGTTGTTATAAAATATTCGATTGGTCGGGGAATATTTGTTTTAAAAGAAAATATTCGTACGATGACACAATCATTGGTGGACCCCACAACGAAATTACTCTCGGAGTTAGAAAATGACAGAAATATCTTTTTATAAAAATAACGGCGAAATTTTTACCGTTAATTATTGAAATACGCGGTGATAAAAGTACAGTAATACGCATAGTTGCATAGTAGTACACGGTATTGATTATTGATGCTTACGTGAGAAGTCACTCAGTTATACTCCATTATTTCTACAGTAATTGCTGCATAGTATCTCACGTTATTTGATTCAATTATTGTCAATATTTTATATTATTAAATCAATAATTGAGATGACAAGTTATTCATATTCTTATTTGCATTATAGATAATGTTTAGAAAGTTTTGTCGAGGAAAGGGGTTTGGTCACCTAATTGTTCTCCAATGGGGAGAAATCCTTATCAAAAACCCCCTCTTTCTTGGGAATGATCTGGTTGTTAATATTGCAAGTTATATTATTGATGAATAAATGTTGTAAAAAATATTGAGGGGATTTTTATGAAGTATTTGTTGTAAGTTTGGTGTATTTTTTTTGGACCCCCGCTTACCCATTTTTCAAAACTGTCGGTAGAAGTTATCTCAGTTTTGGTTATATATATATTATATAATAAGTTTTATTTTTTATGAAAAATAAAAATATCGAATGGCTCCTATTGAACTTCAGAAGTTAAAAACCCAACTATTATTGCAGGAGAATTCCACCAATGGTAAATACTTATCCCAACTTCCTTTGAAGTCTAGAACGCAGAGTCTAAATAGATCTTCAAGAGTTTAAATAGTCCTTTCCTACTGACCATCCGTCTGAGGATGATATGCAGAAATGAATCGTAAATTAGTGCCCATAGCTTTCTCCAAGCTAACCCAAAATCTTGAAGTGAATCTTGGGTCTCGATCAGAAACTATGGATATTGGCATACCATGCAATCTCACAATCTCATTTATATACATACGAGCAAGACATTCAAGTGTATAAGTTTCTCGTATAGGTAAAAAATGAGCAGACTTGGTTAATCTATCAACAATGACCCAAATTGTATCTATGCCTTGAGAAACCTTGGGAAAACCACTAACAAAATCCATGTTGACGTGCTCTCTATTCTATTCTTGAATTTCGAGTGGTTTTAATGGACTTTTTGGTACTTGATGCTCTGCCTTGACACGTTGACTAGTTAAACAGCTTGAGATAAACTTCGCGATCTCTCTCTTCATATTGCTCTACCAAAATGTATGTCGAAGATCACGATATATTTGGTACTTCCACGATGGATTGCAAATAGTGTGTTGTGTGCCTCCATCATAATTTTGTACATCAATTCAGAGTCATTAGGAACACAAAATCTGAAGTTAACTCGAAGTATTTCTTCTTCGTCGATTCTTGCTTCTGGAATAACACCTTCTTGTACTTTCTTCTTTATACTCATCAGCTCCAAGTCTGTAGCTTGAGCAAATTTAACTTTATCGATTAAAGTCGATTCTACTCATATATTTGACACCATCACGTGGGTCTCTGGAGTTTTGAACTCTATCTCCATCCTTTGTAAGTCATACAAAATGGGTCTTTGTGTTAACAACATCGAACACGTACCCGCATAAGATCTTCTACTCAACGCGTCAGCTACCACGTTCGCTTTTCCAATATGGTATTGAATAATATGGTCATAATTTTTCAACAGCTTGAGTCAACGCTGTTGCCGCATGTTGAGTTCGTTTTGGGTGAAGAAATATTTGAGGCTTTTATAATCTGTATAGGTCTCCATTTTCTCCCCATATAAGTAGTGCCTCTAGATCTTTAGCGCGAAAACGACTGTTGCCAACTCTAGATCATGAGTAGGATAATTCCTCTCATATTCTTTGAGTTGTCGTGATGTATAGGCTATGAATTTCCCATGTTGCATGAAAACACATCCTAAACCTCTGCCTGAAGTATAGCTATAGATGACAAATCCCTCTAAACCTGATGGTATTATCAGGACAGGTGTTGAAATGAGTCTTCTCTTAAGTTCTTGAAAGCTCTTCTCACATTTCTCGCTCCATCCAAATTTTGTATTTTTTCAAGTTAGATGAGTTAATAGAGTAGCGATTCGAGAAAATCCTTCCATGAATCTCCGATAATAACCAGCTAAGCCCAGAAATCTACGTATTTCGGTTACTAACTTAGGTTACTCCCAACTTTATATTGCTTCAATCTTCGCCAGGTTAACTTTGTATTATTGAATGAAACTGAGTGACTTCTTACGTAAAAATCAATAATAAAAAATACTGTGTAATACCGTGTGCTACTGTGCACTCACGCGTATTACTGTACTTTTATCACCGGGTATTTCAATAGTTAACAGTAAAAGTTATGCCGTTATTTTTATAAAAAAGTTATTTCTGTTGCTTTTTATATTCGACAGTTATACTGTTATGTGATCCACCAATGATTGCGCCATCGTACGAATATTTTCCGACAAAAAGAATATTCCCCGACCAAACGAATATTATATGACAACTTTCTTACTTTGCAAAATTTTCACATATCACCCATAACTAAAGAATTATATCAAATCAAAACCTTATTATTCAAAATAATAATTAGAGAAATTAAATCTTTATTCATAAAAAGTTGGGGTCTTACAAAAGTTGTAATCCTCTATTTTTAACCTTATCCAGCCTGTACTTGATCTCACACTGGAGCTATCCCACGACGACTCAGTCCATCAAGTTCCTCAGTGTGACTTTATTTCTGTACAGGATTAGACGCGTAGTTGGTGATTGGGCGCGTAGATAAATCATGTGAAACCCCAAATTTTATGAATAAAGATTTAAATTTCTCAAAATATGTTTTTGAATATTATGGAATGAATTTGATATAATGTTATAGTTGTGGGTAATATTTATAAATTTTGAAAAGTATGCAAGTTGTTGTATAATATTCGATTGGTCGGGGAATATCCGTAAGACGATACAATCATTGGTGGACTCCACAACGGAATTATTGTTGGATTGAGAAAATGACAAAAATATTTTTATGAAAATAACGGCGGAAGTTTTACCGTTAAAACTGTTGAACTACTCGGTAGTAAATGTACAGTAATACGCGTGGTTGTATAGTAGCACACGATATTGATTATTGATGCTTACGTGAGAAGTCACTCAGTTTTGTTCAATTATTGCTACAATAATTGCTGCATAGTATTTCACGTTATTTGATTCAATTATTGTCAATATTTTATATATTATTAAATCAATAATTGAGACGACGAAGCTATTAGCATTATTATTTACAATATTAACGATGTCTAGAAGTTCTGCCAAGGAGAGGTTTGGTCACCTAATTGCGCGCCAATAAGGAGAAATCCTTATTGGAAAGCCCCCTCTTTCCTGGGAATGACCTGATTGATAAATATTGTGAGTTATAATATTAATGATGAAGTTTGTTTTATTATTATTATAAATATAATAAAACAGAAATTTTTTTATATAAAACAGAATACTTTTATAAAGTTATTTGTTTTATTAGACAATAATTAGAATATAATATATTTTATTATGCATTTTATTATGCATCGTGTTTTGCATAGTAAATTTTTTTTTATATAAAATAGAATACTTTTATAAAGTTATTTGTTTTATTAGACAATAATTAGAATATAATATATTTTATTATGCATAGTGTTTGCATAGTACCTACATAGTGTTTTACATAGTAAAATCTTTTAATATAAAACAGAATACTTTTATAAAGTTATTTGTTTTATTAGACAATAATTAGAATATAATATATTTTATTATGCATAGTGTTTGCATAGTACTGCATAGTATTTTGCATAGTAAAATCTTTTTATATAAAACAGAATACTTTTATAAAGTTATTCGTTTTATTAGATTATAAATAGAATATATTATATTTTATTTAAAAGATTTTGTTTTATTAGAATATTTTATTAATACTGCATAGTAAATCAATCTGGACCGTCTGTTTAAAAGTAAATCAATCTGGACCGTTCATGAATTAGTTACTATTTAGTCCATTCTTCAATAAATAGAACCTCATTCCTTCATTATTTCTTACGAATTCACTGAAACTCTAGAGAGAGAAACTATAGAGAGAGTTCTTCTTCTGTAATCTCAAGCGTATTTCTTTAGAGTTTAAGAAAGCTTTGAGCGTAGAAGATAGTGCGAGTTTTCTTCAAGTATATTCCCGCCCTACCCGTTGGAATACTCTTCTTTCAAAGGTAAGGGATATTATTTGTTGTACCTGTAAGGGGTATTTTTTCTTTTGTATTCATGAAGAGAACTTCTGTTATTCCATTCTTTATTGTTCTGTTGGAATAACCTGCATACGTGGGCTACCCTATACTTGGTGAAATTCTTCTATTATTCCATTCTTTATCATTATGTTGGAATAACCTGTCTATGCGAAGTACCGCATACATGGTGAAATTCTTCTGTTATTCCATTATTTATTATTCTGTTGGAATAACTTGTATACGCGGGCTACCCTATACTTAGTGAAATACTTCTGTTATTCCATTCTTTATCATTATGTTGGAATAACCTGTCTATGCGAAGTACCGCATACATGGTGAAATTTTTCTGTTATTCTATTCTTTATTATTCTGTTGGAACATCCTGTCTGTGCGTTTACGCATGAACTGGTTCCATTATTTATTATTCTGTTGGAATATCCTGTCTGTGCTTTTACGCATGACCTGGTTCCGTTATTTATTATTCTGTTGGAATATTCTATCTGTACGTTTACGCATGACCTGGTTCCATTATTTATTATTCCGTTGGAATAACCTGTCTGTGCGGTCTATCGCATGCTTGGTGAATTCTTTTGTTATTCCATTCGTTATTATACTCAGTTGGTTAAAGTTTTAGCTTCTATACTCCATGAAATTAGTGGAATATCCTTGATATTTGCGCTTCATCCAGTATCTTTTCATGGAAATATTCTTCTGAGCATTCTTGAATTTTACTCTACAAAGAAGTATTATGTTGACAATTTGGACGTTATTGGTTCCTGAATACCTGGATAAATTAATTCTTGAACTTGTTTTATTGAATTATTATGTCATTGTTATCATCCTCATTTTTATATTATGTTGAAAGTCATCTGTGACCTGTAGTGCATAGATGGACTTGGTATGATTATAACCAGGAAATATTCGGTATAATCATAACTGTAATGTTACAAATGATGTGGAAAAAGTCCTCATTGGCCCGTAATGCATTGATGAATAGTTTTTTGTATGATTATGGCTATGGATTCTCTTCGGCTAAGGGTGCAAAGATGAATTATTTTATGGCATGATCCGGACCGTTGATGAAAACACGATTATCTTTGGCTCGTAGTACATGGATAATTTGTGGTCGTGATACTAAAGAATATCCTTGGCCTGTAGTGCAGGGATGATTTGATGATGTGGATTATTTATTGAGCTGAGTCTAAGCGATAAAAGTGATGAAAAACCTTTTAAATCATAGAAGATAGTAGACTTTATTCTCTACTTGACTCTTCTAATGGATTGCTTGTTCCGCTGCAGTTAAACTTGATATTTGTTATATTGTATCAGTTTAACACTGTTGAAGGCTAACGATAATTTATTCTGCATTATCTTAGTCATAATATTTCTTACTGGGCTAGTTGAGCTCACCCTTTCTTTCATTGTTCTCTTCAGGAAATGAGAACGTAGTTGGGGCTGTCGGGAAACAGAGTGATGGTTTTAGATGGTGTATTAGTAGTCCTCACTATTTTGTGAAATAGTGTAATAATAAATGTAATGAGGACTCCATTGAGTGTGGATATTGTCTAGATGACAAAATTTGTATTAAAACTCATAACATATGTTTTGTCGTATTTTACACGACTGTTGTATAATTAGTTTGTATTTGTATTCAGTACCATGTATCTGGCGACTCAAGATGGGTGATGTATACCTATTTTTGGGGGTGTCATAAATCATGGCGTTAAAATTGGCACTAAAAGGAGGGAAAGTTTAATGCTAGATAAATTTACAATCACTCATGAGTTTAATTGGAGTTATGGTGACAAGCAAGGCGAAAATAGTCTGAGCACGGGACAAATCAACGGTCGACCCCTCTTCTAAATATCGGGGTTTGGTCAAAGACAGGTTTGGGCCTTCCCCTAACATCTTCGACAGGCTCGGGTCTTACGCTAATTTTATGGGCCCATCGAAGGAAAAAGCGACGCTGGTCAGGAGGCAGTTTTTTCCGGCTACACAGAAAATGACCAACCCTCATTGTCGTGTAGAAGATAAAAGTTCAAAATGTACTTGTTGAGACAAAATGAAATTGACCTTGGCCAGGAAGATGCAGCAGAATAAAAATGATATGGAGGCCCTACTCCTTCAGTAAAAAAAGTTGGACGTCGGGAAGTATCCCCAGAAAACTGATCCAGGATACATCGTTTGGACGGTTCTAGGCGCAAAAAAAGCAGTCGTGTAAGACCCCAACTTTTATGAATAAAATGGAATTTTCTCTTTTTATTATTTTGAAATAGTAAGGGATTGATTCGATTAATGTGGTTAGTTATGGGTAAAATGCGTAAATATTTTAAATAAGCAAGTGGTTATAAAATACTCATTATTGTCAGGGAATATTCGTTTGGTCGTGGAATATTCTTGCTGTCGGGAAATATTCGTACGACAACGCAACCATTTGTGGGCCCCATAACAGAAAACTATCGAATGAAGAAAACGACAAGAATGAGTTTTTTTAATAATAATGGCGTAACGATTACCGTTAAAACTGTTGGAATACCCGGTGGTTAAAATACAGTAATACACGATGTTGCATAGTAGCACACAATATTACACAATAATTCTAATTATTGATTTTTACGTAAGAAGTCACTACTCAATAATTGTTACAGTAATTATTGTTCAATATTTTATTTTATTAATTCAATAATTGCTACGTTGATATTTTATATTATTGATTCAATAATTGTCACTTCACAGTATTTCCCATTATCAGATCAATAATTCATATTATTTGAATAATATTATTAGATAGCATTATTGGCAATGACTAAGGAAGTTCTGTCTAGAAAAGAGGTTTGATCACCTAATTGCGCGCTAGTAAGGAGAAATCCTTATCGGAAAGCCTCCTCTTTCTTGGGAACGACCTGATTGTCATTATTGTGATTCTGTAATATTATTTGTGAATAATTAATTATTGATTTATATGATAAGAAAATATTTATTTTATGTGGATATAAATGAAAGAATTAATGCTGAGGTGTTTTATCAGTATTTTGTTGGAATAGAGGTGTTTAAAATCATCCGTATGTGGATTTCGGTCATTTTCCGTTTAGAATTTGGAAAAAATTTCTTCTACAAAGTTGTAGATAATTAAATTTCCTATCGAGTGGACATATGATTCAAATTTTTCTGATAAAATGGCTATTTATTATGAATTATTAAATTCCGAAATAATTAATTTTTGGGGCTATAAATATTTTTTTCATAAAAACTATTTTTAATACGGGTGGGACCCACTTTTGTGTGTTGATGAGAGTAATGTGGTGTGCGTAGGAATTTTTTTTAAAATATTAATATTTTATTAATTTTTCTGCTTTGTCGTTCTAAGCATTTTCTTATAAATAGGCTGCTTAGGTTAGAATTAAAAATCACATCAGAATCAGAAGTTTCTCTCTCTATAATATCGAGCGTATTTTTGTGAGTATTTAGATATCTTGAGTGTTGCTATATAGTGCAAGTTTTCTTCAGCATTATATCTGATATTTCAGCCAAAAGTACTATTCTTCTGAGGTAAGGGATGCTATTTATAAATGATATTATTTCTTTTAATATCATTATACCGAAATATTGATATGAATTTTATTGTGAAAGTTTTACCTTTTCGTGTCGGGGTTAATATTCACGTATACGACACTATACACGAATACGATACTATTCATAGAAAAATTAAATTTTCTTTTCTTTGTCTAAGTTGTCTATTATGGTTACTATCTTTGATTGTATCCATGTTTTGATCTTCATTCTTGAATTTTGATTAACAATTGATTATTATGGAGTATTTTTGAACTTGGATAAATTAAAATACGAATCCCTAATCTTTGTCCTTTTATCTCACTGGATTAGTTTTCTTTAAAATATTTGTTGTCATCCTCAGTCCTAAATGGTGATATAACTGAATATCTTTGGCTTGTAGTGTAAAGATAAATGATTACTTGATGAATATCTTTGGCCTTTAGTGCAAAGATGAATGATTACTTGATGAATATCCTTGGCCCGTAGTGCAAAGATGGACATGTGTTGAGATGAACATGACCAACTGGTGATACAAATGAATATCTTTGGCTCGTAGTGCAAAGATGAATATTTGGTTCAAGATGTATATTGATTGATGTCATAGGGATAAAATATTGATGATGAACTTTTAAATTGTAGACACTCGAAATTTTCTACACACCTGTTACTAACATTACAGGAGGGTAAATTCGTCTTTCGGAGATAACCCTGGAAGACAACTCACATCCATTCTAGATACCACCGGAAGTTCAGTCTCAACCCCAGAACACACACCAGGAGTATCAATTCCAACCTCGGAAATAACCCCGAGTTTCATCCTTGGAGATAACCCCAAGGAATGCCGTTGCAGTTCCAGCGATAACCCCAGAAATTCTTGTTTCAAATGCATGCAATCAACTTTAATCTCAGACCTCTTGCCGAGGCACTCATTCCAAAGACCCAAATATAACAACAGGAAGACAGGCACACTTAAAGACGATCCTGTAGAATTCAAACACTTGCAGCAGTCCAATTTCAGATGTAACCCTGAGCAATGTCTGCTTTGTCAGGCCAAATCGGAGATAACCCTGGTGAGGGGAAAAATCATCATCTTGCCACCTCAACCCCCAGCGCGCCATCTTAACATTTCACACATACATTTCTACACAGCAAATGTCGCACAAGAGCCAAGGAGTTCCAATTTCGAGTGACTATTACGCGTGGCAGCACACCGGATAGAATTTAAAGCTTGAAGACCATGGGCATGGTTCCCTTTTCCTGACTTCGTACAACCTCTAATCCCATGTCATTGCATAACTCTCGAAAAAAATGGTCCGAAGAAGGTCTTGTACACCTCGTTCAGATGCTCGGATTGAAGTTCTGCAAGTTCGAACGGACATCACAGTGTGCGAGTGCACGCACTTCAAAACGACAAGACTCGCGGAGCCCGGGGCACCTCGATCAGTCGCAGGTACACCTGCGACCACCAACTCTATAAATATAGAGCTTGGGGTAGCCATATTCAAGAGAAAAAGGCAAGGAAGCCCTGTAAAATTTGCTCTGCACACACCCCATATTGAGTGCTTTCTCATTTTAAACACCTGCTAGCTCACATATAGCTATATTTGTACCGACAGGAGCTGGGTGTTCATCCATTTATAGTCATAGAAGTCTTCTTTGGCAGCCCACTGTAAGCCTTCTTACACATTATAAATCCTCTCTCTTCATCTTTTCACACACTATTCTTCACATTGAGAGTCGTGTTGTGTGTGTATGCCCAGGCTTCCGTCCTTGTTTTTCATTTCTGTTTGTATATACTTATATATGTATATATTTATATATATGGACTAACATTATTGAGTTATGCCTCGATTGAGCTTAGACTTATGTCTGGAGCGTTTACTTGCTTATATATATATATATATATATATATATATATATATATATATATATATATATATATATATATATATATATATGAACTGTTGTCGGATTATGTCTGATGAGCCTGGATTTTATATCCGAAGCGTTTACTACTTATATATATATATACACACACACATATATATATATATATATATATATATATATATATATATATATATATATATATATATATATATATATACTTATATATATGAACTGTTGTCGAACTCTGTTCGATGACCCTGGATTTTATATCAGGTTCGTTTACGGCTTATATATATATATATATATATATATATATAGCGACAAATCGCTGAAATGATAAACCAAGCCGGGATTGAGAAACATCCTGTACGTTTACTGCTTTTATATATATATATATATATATATATATATATATATATATATATATATATATATATATATATATATATATATATATTACATTTCTGTCAGTCCTGGAGTTTACTTCGTGGCCTTTTACTGTTTTATTTACATTCCGTCCCGCATGGAGTTTACTTCGTGGCGGTTGATCATTTTTATTGCTTTCTTTATATTTAGTCCCGCCTGGAGTTTACTTCATGGCGGTTGATCGCATTTATTGCTTTATTTACATTTCTGATCCCCCATGGAGGTGCTTCGTGGTGGTTGATCAAGTCTATATATACACACACACATATATATATATATATATATATATATATATATATATATATATATATTTATCGCTTTTATATATTTACATTTCTGATCCCCCATCAAGGTGCTTCGTGGTGGTTGATCATGTCTGTATATATATTTACAACTTTTACATATATAACTGCTTACTGCTTTTCATATAAACTGCGGCATCATGTGAGCCTAGTAATCATGTGATCACAGATTTAGTCCACTAAATCTAGATTCGGTTCTCGTGATGGACATTTTCAGCTGTAAGTAGCTTGCAAATTATTCACGGTGTTTGAATTTCCTTAGATGACTTTCATGCCCATGAGGAGTTTGACACTGTTATATATTATTTTCTCGAAGATACTTCGTATCTCGAAAATAAAAGCAAACAAGCCAAACATTTAATAATAAAATGGAAGTATGAAAAGGTCTCAATTACTATTGAGCACAAGGTTTGAAAAACCTCCTTTACAAAACTTCATTGCTCTATCATGTTCAAAACTAAAATTTATATAAATTCAAACCCTTTGTATATAGGTGCGAACGAGGCCTCACACTACTTCCAAATAAATTGGACATTGATCCACACACACACACATTGATATAACAATTTCTTGAAAAGTGGCGGTCACCGTGGTAACACGGATGTCGGGGGTGCCTAACACCTTCCCTCAGCATAATCAAGCCCTCGAACCCAAATGAATCTCGGTTTCAAAGACCCGTTTAGCAGTGTCACATCACTGGGTCAATGTGCAAACCTTTTCTCGGTTGCGTTGGTGCAACCAGTTAAAAACACCAACTGGCGATTCTTACAGTCAAATCCTCGACATGATACATGTCGGACCTTTTTCACTTGTTTTTTCAAACAAATCTCACATAACATGAGAACACCAAAGAACAAGAACAAAAAAGGGACAAATAAAAATCCCGACGTCGACAGGTGGCGACTCTGCTGGGGACTTCAGTAAGAGGGCTTAAGCCGCTACTACAAGCTTTTCAAAACTGTTATATGCTTGTGTGTGAATGTTGCATTTATATTTATGATGAATGTGTACGAATGCATTTAATTACTGCACTGCAAAATATCTATCTGTGATATTAGTGCTTCACACATGTCATCATTTTCATAAACGGTGAGACACGTTGTATGTGAATATATGTTGTGTGGTTCCTCCACCAGGAGGCTATCCTGTCGTTGTTTGATTACTGGACTCGTAGGGAGACTAATTCCAACGAGACTCAGGAAAGGCACCACCCAGATTCGCTCCAGTTGAAAGACCGGATTAACTTCCCGTCAAGTAGATTGCGATGATCTGGGAACCTTTATGCCAAAAAACTGCGAGAGTAACCCTAAGATAGGTTAGCCTCTGATAAACCAAACGCGGAGGAAAGTCTCTTCATGCTTTCAATTTTTCTATTACTTGTAAAAGCATTTACTTGTAATTTTATTCCATGTTCATATTTATGTAATGGAAAATTGAAGAATATTTGCACATACATGACATGCTATCAAATGACACCCGTTTTTGCAGGATAATATTCCTAAAATGGACACATTATGATAGCATGTAAACATTTACATTATCCCTAAGACTAAACTACATAAGTTTTTGTAGGGAAACAATTGGGCCTGTTACCCGCTTAAAATCCAAAATGGCCACGAGCCTACAGCCAATCATGTCTTCTTCTGACCAGTCTAATCCCGTTTCTCGAGAAGAATTTGACGGATTAAGTAAACAAATTACAGATTGGCTGTTCTGCTTAAAGAATTGCATCAGTCTACTCAAGGCTCAAAGATGCCCACACATACAGAATCCTTTGCACAAGGAGGAACTCAAGGTTTGGATAAAACAAATCTGGAACGTCAGTTGGATACGACCAACAAAGACCCTAAAAACACCCATCTCAAAGGAGATCCAAACACAGGTGATATCAAGAAGAAGGCCCTTAAAATGGAAGAATCCATCCGTTCTCTCAAGGGGATTGGAGCACATGAGAGTATTTCACATGCTGACCTTTGCATATTCCATGGTGTTCATTATCCAGAGAAATTCAAAACCCCTGACTTTGAAAAGTATGACGGATTAGGGGATCCTTACACACATTTGAAGGTGTTCATTGGAGAACTTGGATCTTATGCAGAGGACGAGAAGCTCAGAATGCAGCTATTCCAGAAGAGTCTGACTGGAGAAGCCCTTTCATGGTATACCAGATTAGACAACTCAAAGATCCATAGCTGGGAAGAGCTAGTTCATGCCTTCCTCACTCAGTATAATTTTCAATCTCAGATGGCTCCTGACCGGTACCAGATTACCAAGGTTAAGAAATAGTCTAATGAGTCTTTCACAGAGTACGCTCAAAGGTGGAGGCGCCTTGCTGCTCAAGTTATTCCTTCTATGACGGAATCAAAAATGGTCATGACTTTCATAGACATACAAGAAGCTCCTTTCTATGAGAAAGTCTTAGCTGGTATTGGCAAACCATTTTCTGAAATGATCAAACACGGAGAGATGACTAAGATGGGGTTGAAGTCAGGAAAGATTCAAGACATAGCCGCTCTTAAAGTAGTTGTTGAGCACATCTAGTTTGGAACTTATGGAAACAACCCCCGGAGGGTCCATAAAAAGAAAGAGGAGGATGTTTCCTTGATACTATAAGGTCAAAAAGGCAATCAGAATATGCCTATACAGAGGATAAATTACTCCCCTTTTCAAGCACAGTCTTCAAACCCTCCATTGCCTAAAGGTGGAGAACCAAAGCGTCCTCAAACGTTCACACCCTTAGGGGACTCGCTCGAGAATATTCTTACTCTTCTGACTACTCAGAAGAAAATCACGCATCTTCTTCCACCAGCCAACCCTAATGGGAGGGGTTTCAATGCTACTCGAAAGTGTGCTTATCATTCCGGGACACCTGGACATGATACTCAAGATTGTTGGGCCTTGAAACACAAGGTCCAAAATTTGATACGGTGAGATCGTGATTACCAAACCAGATCAACCTCATGTGAAAGACAACCCTCTTGCTTAACACAAAGAAGAAGAGGTCAATATGATTTGTTGGAGCAGTGGACAGAGTTCTAATTTCAATGGTGAATCATCCCAGACCATCAAAGACGGTGTTGACAGATGGGATTATGTAAAGTTTCAATTTGCTATGGAACGAAAGATGAAAGCTATTTGTAAGCAAGTTGAATAATTGACAGAACTGGTGATCTATCAGCATCAAGTCACACGCCAGTTAGTCAGCCAAGAGCATGTCTGTCTCCTTCCTTTTGTTATGAATGCTCCATCATCACCTTCAAAAAATGACGCACTGAAGGACAAGGTTGCGAAGAGAGCAAGTGCTAAAGCCCGTCGGGATTTTGCCAATAGAAGGGAATTTACATACCTGGGCCAACCTATAGAGGAGATATTTCAGATGTTAATCAATGAAGGAAGAATCACCTCCCTTTTACCTCCAATAAATCCCCATTTAAGACGGTTCAACTCTGATGGAGTATGTCAATATCATTAACATTCTCGCGGTTACAACACAGAAGAATGCTGGGCACTCCGCCACCTTATTCAGAATTTAATTGACAACGGTGTCCTGCCCTGCAATTGGCAGACGATAACACTATGCTACTCGAGAGTGGGAATATATGTCCTACCAAATGGAAGGGATTAGTCGCAGTTATATCCGTGGAGGCTGATGAGACTGTCGGGCCATTTCCCATACAAGCAATTCAACTCAAAGGTGGTGATAATCCTTTAAAAGTGGCTGCACCAGAGCCAATTTCTTTACCTTTCAAACCACAATATCGTGTTGTCAGCCTACACAAAGTCCCATGGAATTATGGAGAAACTGAAGGATCCATGTCTCATACTACTGCTACAGTGTCGAAGGAAAATCCACTGTATCTTCCTCAGAGGGTGATGAAGCCCACCATAAAAGCAAATGGGACGATTCCCATGGAGAAGATTGAGAAATTCCTCCGCACTATGGGCCATACTGAAGCCAAGGTGGTTTTAAGCTTAAGAGAAGCTCCACATTAAATATCAGTACTAGACTTGGTTTTCTCTTCCGAGGATTACATGAAGACCTTATTGAAGGTTTTGGAAGAAGCCTACTTACCGAAATCAGTGGATGTGGAAAAATTTCAACATCTGGTTGATCACATTTTTAACAACAATGTGATATCCTTCACTGATGATAACATACCGCCTGAAGGGACCGGTCATTACAAACTATTGCACATTACAGTTTGGTCCTCCGGGTATATATTAGCTGGAATTTTGATAGATGGAGGTTCGTCTTTGAATATCTATCCTTATGCCACTCTGGTGAAGATGAACGTTAATCTCAAGCGAATCCGAAGTAGCCATACAATTATCAAAGATTTTGATGGATCCCGACGAAATTCTATCGGAGAGATTGAGCTACCAGTGGAGATTGGTCCAAAGACATTCAATGTATCCTTCCACGTCCTCAAGATAGATTCAGGATACAACCTGCTATTGGGGAGACCATGGATCCACATGGCTGGAGCCGTCCCTTCTACACTACATCAACAACTTAAATACATTATCAACAATAGCCTAGTCACTGTCAATGCTAAGCCGGAAGGTCCTGAACAAGGAAACCTACCACTCATTAGCTTCAATTCAGAAGTTGAGCCGGCCAATTTTCATACTTTGGAAGTTAGGAACACACAATATCGTTCTATTGGAGCACCACTTCCCGTACCTAAGATTTCTTCCGAGGTTATATCGGCCACTCAAGAAATGATGTCATTGGGTTATTAGACTGGAAAAGAGCTTAGTAAAAATTAGTAGGTTCAAATGTCCAGTCAAATTGGGACAGCCAAACTAGGCTATTCTGCCAGTTCCAGTCATAGGAATCCTCATAAGCACAAGCAGATTCCTCAAACTTTCGCCACATGGTGAATTTCTCCACATGCACCTCATGAGCTGATTCAATCTCTAGGAAAGGTGCCAACCCATGTTATGGCTATGCTGTTTCCCAAACCAGTACCATTTAAAGCAAAAGAGGTCCTGATTCCTGATCCCGAAGTGGAAGAAAGTGAATGAAAACATAAACATGACATCGCCTTGATGATGTCAGGCATACACATCATTGTCCATGATGAACATACAAATAGATACACGTCAGACAATGATTGCCCAGATGTTATGATAATTATTCGGGAAAAGGAGGACGATGATAGCCCCTCCATCACTACAGTCCATCAGGACTTTACCCTCGACAATTGGAACAACACTCCATGCATTGGTCGATAAGGGTAAAACGGGTAGAAATCCCTCTGCCCTGTAGATAACTTTAATTGCTTACTTTTCTGTACAGTATTAGCAGTTATTTTATCAGTACATGCTAACACCTTTGTATGATTAAACAATTTCATATATTAAGTGAAAACATATTTTGTTTTAGGACTCTGAATTTAGATGTGCCTGTACTTGCTAATGAGGTACCTTTTCTCCACAAGGACTATAACTTTGATGAAAAGTTGGACTCAGAGTTGATGGAAATCCAAGAGGACATTGAGATACCTCAGGAGATTAAGGAATTGGTCGAAGACAAACCTAAGCCTAATCTTGATTAAACCACTCCTTTCAATCTTGGAACCTTAGAAAGCCCTAAGCTAATCCAGATTGGTTTAGACCTCACCCCAAACTAACGGAATGACATGGTTGCATTACTAACTCAATTCCAGGATGTGTTTGCATGGTCTCATAAAGACATGTTGGGTTTGTCCACTGACTTTATCCTTCATCGCCTTCCCATTAAAGAGGAATTTAAGCCAGTCAGGCAGAAGCTCAGGCGATTGAAACCTAAGTGGAGTTTAAAGGTGAAAGAAGAAATTGTGAAACAATTTCAACCTGACATTATCATGGTGTCTACATATTCAGGATGGATATCCAACATAGTTCCCGTGCCTAAACCAGGAGGAAATGTACGAGTTTACGTGGATTACCAGGATCTGAATAAAGCTTGCTTTAAAGATAGCTTTCCCATGCCCTTTATCCACATTCTCATTGACAATATTGCTCAATACGACATGTACTCCTTTGCAGATTGCTTCGCGGGGTATCATCAAATTATGGTCGCTAAGGAGGATCGTGAGAAAACTACTTTCATCATGCCTTAGGGAACCTTCTGCTACAGACGGTTGTCATTCGACCTCATCAATGTCAGGTTAACCTATCAGCAAGCTATGATGGCTTTTTTTCCAAGACTTAATGCATAAAGAGATAGAGATCTACGTGGATGACATCATTGTCAAGTCCTAAAGGGAAGAAGACCACTTAGACCATCTCAAAAAGCTCTTTAATAGGTTGCGTAAGTAAAACTTGAAGTTGAATCCAACCAAGTACGCCTTTGGCGTTAAATCATGCAAGTTGTTATTTTTCCTAGTCAGCCACAAAGGGATTGAGCTGGATCCCACCAAAATCCAGGCCATCAAGGAAATGCCCATTCTTCAAACAGAGAAGGAAATAAGGGATTTTTGGGAAGAATAAACTTCATTAGCAGGTTTATTTCTCAACTCACAGCAACCTGTGAGCCCATCTTCAAATTGTTAAGGAAGAACTCCTCCATGAAATGGAATGATGAGTGTCAGAAAGCCTTCCTTACAATCAAAGAGTAGCTGGTTAATGCTCCTATTTTGGTACCTCCTAGGGATGATGTTCCCCTATTCATGTACTGGTCCATTAATGACAATGCTATGGGCTGCATGCTGGGGCAAAAAGACGATAGAGGCCAAGAACGAGCTATCTATTACCTCAGCAAAAGATCCAGTAGCAGTGAACACAAGTACACTCTGATTGAGAAGACTTGTTGTGCTTTAGCATGGCCTTCCATGAGGTTACAACATTACCTCCATGGTCACACAACCCATCTCATATCTCTCGTGGATCCTCTCAAGTATGTGTTCAGTAAGCCCATACTAAATTGTATGTTTTCCAGATGGCAGTTGATTCTGCAATAATTTGACATCGTCTATGTGATGTAATAATCTGTCAAAGGTCAAGGAATTGCAGATCAACTGGACGCCGCACCTGCAGGGGACTTCAAACCTTTGGAAACATACTTTCCCGATGAAGGGGTAATGGCAGTTCAGCAACACCATCAGTACGATACATGCCATACATGGAAAATGTATTTCGATGGAGCTGTTAACACAGAAGGTGCTGAAGCTGGAGCAGTTCTGGTATCCGGTACGGGGGAGCAGTATCCCGTCCCTGTCAAATTACAGTTTGTCAGCACCAATAACACAGATGAGTATGAAGGCTGTATCATGGGGCTAAAACTTACACGTTCAATGGGCATCAGGTGGTTAACTATCTTTGGGGATTCAGAGTTGGTAATCAAACAATCCATAAGAATCTATCAAACTAAAGAATTACATTTGCTGCCTTATCTTCGGTAAGTTTTACAGATGGCTTTGGAGTTCGAAGAAATCTCCTTTCTACACATTCCTCGCAATAGGAATGATTTGGCGGATGCACTAGCAATGTTGGCCTCCTTGATTCACATACCTGACAAGGAAAACATGCCAAACATCACATTTGCCCTACAAAAGGCCCTAGCTTATGGGAACTATGTTGGAGAAGTATAGGATGAGCTACCTCCCATCCACAACCCTTGGTATCAGCATATCAAGGAGTATCCGCGAGATGGATCTTCACCCGCTGAGGCGAGCCCGACTAAAAGAAGGTGGATCCATCAACTTGCTATGAAATTCTACCTAAGCGGAGATGCACTCTATAAAAGAGATGCATGATTAGGTCTCCTCAGATGTCTGGACAATGACCAAGCTCAGAGGATCATTAATGAGATCCATGGTGGAGTATGTGGCCCACACATGAGCGGACCCCTACTTGTTAAGAAAATCCTCAAAATATGGCATTATTGGCTTACGCTCAAAGCTGATTGTGATGATCATGTCAAGAGGTGCTATCAATGCCAAATCCATGGAAATGCTATCCACGCCCCTCCAAGGGAACTCCACAATATGATTTCGCCATGGCCCTTCTCAATGTGGGGGAATGGACGTGATCGGGCCCATCGAGCCCAAAGCTAGTAATGGACATCAATTCATATTCACCATGATCGACTACTTTACCAAATGGGTAGAAGCAACCTCCTTCCCCAGGGTTACCAAAGAAGTCATCATTACTTTCATTAGAAACAATATCGTTTATTGATATGGACAACCAAAGTTCATTGTGTCAGACAATGCAAAAAACCTCAACAACAAAATGATGGAGGAGTTATGCAGTAAATTCCACATCAAACACCTTAACTCCGTCATCTACCGACCAAAGATGAATGGTGCTGTTGAAGAGGCTAATAAAAATATCAAGAAGATCATGCAGAAAATGTCCGCCAATCACAAAGGATGGCCTGACCTCTTGCCTCTAACTTTATTACCCTACAGAACTTCAATGCGTACTTCCACTGGGGCAACCCTTACTCGTTAGCCTATGGGATAGAAGCAGTACTCCCCATAGAGGTGGAAATGGAATCCCTCAGAGTGTTGATGGATGCTCATCTGGATGAAGCCCAATGGGTACAAAACAGGTATCACCAATTGTCTCTAATAGACGAAAGGCAAACTGCAGCCATCTTCTATAGTCAGTTATATCAGCAAAGGATAGCAAGATCCTACAACAGAAAAGTCCAGCTACGACAGTTTAAACAACATGACTTGGTTTTGAAGAAGATCATTGACAACCAAGATCAATCTAAGGGAAAATTCGCTCCTAACTGGGAAGGCCCATTTTTTGTTAAGGAGGTATTGACAGGAGGCGCTCTCAGACCACAAGAAATGGATGGCGATGAATTTCCACAACTCATCAACTTGGACACTATGAAACGGTTTTATGTCTAAGGTTATCATCAAGTAAACATCCTGGTTTTGGATCATCAAGTCACCAGTCATTCTGGTTTTCTAACCCCTTTTACAAACTCTTCTACCCCCTCAGGGAAACATACACTTCAAACCAGCAGCCTGGTTTCACCTCATTTTAAACCTTTCACACAATTTTGGTTATCCCCCCAGGGATTGAACCTTTCATACCTGCAGTTTATCCTGAAGACGGGATTAAACTTTTCCACGCTTGTAGTTTGTCCTGAAGACGAGATCAAACTTTTTCACACCTGCAGTTTATCCTGAAGACGGGATTAAACTTTTCCAAGCTTGCAGTTTATCCTGAAGACGGGATCAAACTTTTTCACACCTGCAGTTTTTCCCAAACAGGGGATCAAACTTTCTTCTCCCCGCAGTATAGCCTGCACATGGGATTTATACTTCTCTTCAGCTGCAAATCGTCCTGAGGGGCGAGCTACGTTGACTTGATCTCCCTGATACCTGGGAGCACATAGGAATCCATATGCTATATGGCCCGGTTGCAATAAAAAAACAAACACAAACACTTCTACCCTTCTCTACATAAACAAAAACCACAAAAACACTTCTACACCCTTCTTCATCAATAAAACTTCTACACCCATTTACCCATTTCACATTTAGCGTTGAACCTCTTACATCAGGTTCGAACTACGCAGACCTGATCTCCTCTTCAATAGGAGTACGTAGGCGGCCATTTATGGTTCGGTCTAACCCCCTACCAAAAAAAATCTTGTCACATGGTACTGGTATCAAACTTCAATCCACCACATTTCATCGGCTTCAGACCAAAAGGATGGAACTACCTATCCTCTCCTCACAAATAGGAGATTCGGCGACCATCTAAGCTGTGGTTATGCCTCAAAGAACAACACCAATCCATAAAAGATGGAATTAACTAGGCTTCTCACAAATAGGAGTATTAGCGACCATCTGTGGTGCGGTCAATCTCAGAGAGGAAAAGCCACACTCCTCTCCATATCTACATATAGAAACCAGTCCCAAGACACCAAAGATGGTAGGGATACACACAGATCAATGATCCATATTGAAAGATCCTGCGATGTCTCAATGTCCACACATCAAAGATGAGTTTAGAATGCATCAAGATCACAAGCCCTGAAGAAGTAGGCAAATATCAAGCAAGTATCAAGGCACAACTGAAAGGGAAGTGAATCAAGAAATATTTCCCTGCCATATATAATACTATTTGATATATACAATATGTGAATTACATGACAAAATGGCTAAGCTAGTCTGTGCAGAAAAATACAAGGCTATCTACGGATCTGTATGTATACGGACTATCAGATCTAACATAGCATCCCTCTCTGAAGAAGGAGGTAATGCTGCAAGCTCCTGCCCAATGGTATGTACACAAGCTAGCTGATCTGAGGCTAACTGCATGGTGGCATGATGCTCATCATTGTATGCACTCATATTGGCAAGGATGCCAGTCGTAAGGGATCTCACTGAAGTACTGTCTGTGAGGGCCACATCCCGGGCAGATAGGGCAGCATCCCGCTCTATAATCAATGCATCTCTAGCTGATCTGGCCTCGTTTCTCTTTAATAGAGCTGTGTCTCTCCCATCAAGAGCTATCAACATCAAGGCCCTAGCCTGATCTCTCTCAAAGGTCATCAGATGTAGACTCTGCTCCAGATACTATGCTGAATGCTGAATCACAGTAGCACTCGTAGTGGGAGAATCCATCACAAATGATGCAAACCCAGTAGTCAAATCCCCCTTGATGGGAATATCAATCCTCTATACTGTGGATACTACCGCAACCAATGCAGTCTCTGTCTCCATCCATACAGAATACTCTGCAGAATAACCCGGATGACTGATGGAAAACTCAGCTAGCTCTCGCTGATCCCAACAAGCATACAACCTGGATCTATCCTCTGCTGATAAGTGGCGAGAAGCGAAGCGCTGACTCGATGCCCCCTCAAAAGGATGGAAGTCCTGGAACTGGTCAAACTGACACATCACGGCTAGTGGGTGGTAAGTAATCATGCCCCTTAAACTAGCTAGAGGGAGATAATCCATGCCCGGAGCATGAGTGATGAAGCTATAGGGTGACCTAAGCCCTATACATGGAAATATATCAAACAGATCTCCGATCCCTGCTAGGAAAGCTGACCAAGATGCAACATCTATACACTCCGCAGGCTGAAAGGAGTATGACATAGCTATATCATGGGTGAAACAATAACCATGCCATCTGAAAGTGCCAATCGATCTATAAACTACACATACAACATGACCGAGCTTCCTGTAAACACTCCCGTCGGATAAGTGTAGCAATATGTGGTTGACCTCAGAGTCTCTGCTATAATCATCGGTATGATGGTGTAACCCTCCCTGAGAGCTCTCACTGCCATGATAACTCCTATATCCAACTCATCCATGTACCGTGACATGTAGACATACGACAGTACGCACAATAGCAGTACATCTACTCTGGCCAAACACCAAAGATCCTCCGGTGTGGTGAAATCCCCGGAATGTTGTGTATAACTATCCTCAGAGCCAAATTTGTTAGACAGAAAATGCTGGGATATAACGTGGCTAGATGTGAACTCATCCTGCACCACCCTACACCTCAATCAAGTAAGGGACATGAACTGCCTACTCATGTCTCCAATCGCTATATGCACTCAAGGTCTGTCCAGTAGCAGCATCGTCAAACGTGTATACTCCTCCAGAGTAGGAGTCAACTCCTAGGTCCCAAATCAGAAAACCTGCCTCTTCTATACCCAGTGCTCCAGCATGCCCTCCATGAATCCTGTGGGAACCTGAAATATCAACTGGGTCATAGTATGTTGCAACAGATGATCTACAGTCACCCTGTCTTATGGTGACATGGTATCATACCACGATCACATACCAGATACCACCAATAATGGTGGGGTATGCTCAATATGACTAACTTTCGAAGAAGACATTTGTACAGGTCGTGTCATAAGACCATCCGGGGTCAATGCTGAATATCTCTGGACATACATACATATGCATAACATAATAACATGCATGATACAATAGATGGCAATATGATATAGGGAATGGAAAACTGTACATATATTCCTAAGTATATCATCATCTAATACATCTCTGTACAGCTAAAATATAGGGAAATGGGGCAAAAATGCCCTACATCTAACAGAGGCCTATCAAAAGATATAGAGAGAATGGGGAGAAGATACCCAATGTGTGACGCCTCCAAAATAGGTATACATCACCTATTCTGAGTTGTCAAATACATGGTACAAAATGCAAATACAACTTAATAATACATCTATCATGTAAAATACGACAAAATACAAACTGTTAGTTTTAATACAAATATTGTCTTCTAGACAATATCCACTCTCAGAATAAGTCCTCATTATATTTATTGTCACACTATTTAACAGAATAGTGAGAACTACTAATACTAATATCTGGTCCATCACTCCATTCCCCGACACATCCCAGCTATATTCTCATTTCCTGAAGAGAACAGTGAAAGAAAGGGTGAGTTCAACTAGCCCAATAAGAAATATTATGACTAAAATAATGAAAAATAAATTATCATTAGTTTACAACAATGTTAAACTGATAAAATACAATAGACATCAACTTTAACTGCAGCGGAACAAGCAATCCATTAAAAGAGTCAAGTAGAGAATAAAATCTACTATCTTTTACGCTTTAAAAGGTTTTCATCACTTTTATCACTGAGACTCAGCTTAATAAATAATCCACATCATCGAATCACCCCTGCACTACGGCCAAGGATATTCTTTAGTATCACGACCACAAATTATCCATGCACTACGGGCCAAGGACATTCATGTATTCATCAATGGTCATGATCATGACAACAACTATCCATCAATGCACTGCGGGCCAATGAAGACTTTTACCACATCATTTGTAACATTACAATCATGATTACACCGAATAATCCCTGGTCATAATCATACCAAGTCCATCAATGCAATACAGGCCACATATGACTTTCAAAAAAATATAAACATGAGGATGATGGAAATGATATATGAATTCAATAAAACAAGTTCAAGAATTAATTGATTCAGGAACTAATAACGTCCAAGTTGTCAACATGATACTTCTTTGTAGAGTAAAATTCAAGAATGCTCAAAAGAATATTTCCATGAAAAGATACTGGATGAAGCGCAAATATCAAGGATATTCCACTAATTTCATAGAGTATAGAAGTCAAAACTTAAACCAACTGAGTATAATAAGGAATAGAATAACAAAAGAAATCACCAAGTATGCGGTAGGCCGCACAGGCAGGTTATTCCAACAGAATAATAAAGACGGAACTAGGTCCGGCGTAAAATGCACAGACAGGATGTTCCAATAGAATAATAAAGAATGGAATAACAGAAGAATTTCACCAAGTATGCGGTACTTCGTATAGACAGGTTATTCCAACATAATAATAAAGAATAAAATAACAGAAGTTCTCTTCATGAAAACGAAAGAAAGAAATAATACCCCTTACCTCAGAAGAAACTGGATACTGGTATAGTGAGGTAGCAGGCTTCTCTTATTCTATAGATTTTCTCTCTATAATAATTGCTCTATAGCTTTAGTGAATTGGTGAGAAATGAAGGAAAAATGAGCTTCTATTTATAGAAAAATATAAATTCAATAATTGTACGTTTTGGGGCTCGAAAAATTACAGTATAATACCTCCAACTTTTCTTTTATTTTTAATTTAGTCATGCAAGTATTATCAAACTTGCACCACCTCCCCTAATAGTAAATAATGTGATTCAATAGTAAATCATGTGAATCAATAGTTATAGACATGTGAAAATACGAATTACAGTATAGTACCTCCATCTATACCTCCATTTTTAACTTAATCATGTAAGTATTATCAATCTTGCACCAACTCCCATAATAGTAACAAGAATGTGAAACAATAGTATACACATGTGAACAAATAGTTATAATCATGTGAAATAATAGCAATCAATTGCTCATTTATTCGGTTAAATATCCGATTGGTTAATATAACATCCAGACATCAATTTTTATCGAAATAAATGTCAATTTTCACTAACACAAATAATTCCAACACAATGAAACTATTTTTATCAACAATATAAATTTTGAAATTTTGAAGTTTGACTTTTCCCAAAAAAGTTAATTGTTGACTTTTTGACCAAAAAGTTAATCCCGGAAAATTTTGTGTTTATAGACTATTTTTACTAATTTCATCGTTCCGGACTCAAATATCACGTCCGCGTCTCCAAATTCAACTGCGAACACAACTTCAAGTTTAATAACATTCATCATTAATATTATAACTCACAATATTTATCAACCAGGTCGTTCCCAAGAAAGAGGGGGCTTTCCAATAACGATTTCTCCCTATTGGCGCACAATTAGGAGACCAAATCTCTCCTTGACAGAACTTCTAGACATTGTAAATATTGCAATTTAATAATATGAATAACTTTGTCGTCTCAATTATTGATTTAATAAAATAAAATATTATGCAGATGATACTGTGACAATAATCGAATCAATAATATGAGAGATATGATGCAGCAATTACTATAGCAATAATTGAGTATAACTGAGTGACTTCTCACGTAAGCATCAATAATCAATACCGTGTGCTACTATGCAACCACGCGTATTACTGTACTTTTACTACCGAGTAGTTTAATAGTATTAATGGTAAAACTTCTGCCGTTTTTTTTATAAATATATTTTTGTCGTTTTCTCAATTAGATAATAATTCTATTGTGGGGTCCACCAATGATTGCGCCGTTGTACGAATATTCCCTTCTAAAACGAATATTCTCTGACCAATCGAATATAATATAACAACTTGCGTACTTTGAAAAATTTGTAAATACTACCCACAACTATAAAATTATATCAAATTCATTCTATAATATTCAAAAATGATAATTATAGAAAAATCATCTTTATTAAAAATTTGGGGTCTTACAACCTCCCTTTCTTATGAAATTTCGCCTTTGAAATTAGGGTACGTACCTGGTATGTCGAATAAGTGAGGATATCTTGACTTCATCTCAGATTTTAAATCCCAAGACATTTCTTCCACGTCGTGGTTTCTTCACAAAACTTTGACTTGAGGTATAACCTTGGAGCGTAGAATATGATCCTTCTTATCCAAGATTTTAACAGGTAACTCTTCATACGTTAAATCTTCCGCTATTTTGTCTGGTTCTAACTCAATAATGTGGTTCGGGTCTTTCACATATTTACGTAACATAGATATATGAAAATATTATGAACACGAGACATACTTGGCAGTAAAGCAAGTCTATACGCCACAGTACCTACTCGATCGAGGATTAAAAATGGGCCAATGAATCGAGGATTGAGCTTTCCTCTCTTTCCAAATCTCGTAACTCCTTTCTATGGAGCAACACGTAACAACACATGATCTCCAATATCGAATTCCACGTCCTTTCGATGAAGATCAACATAACTCTTTTGTCGATCTTATGAGGTTTTTATGTTGTCGGATCGTTTGAATCTTTTCTGTAGTCAAACGTACCAAATCCGGTCCGAACAATGTTGCTTCACCCACTTCATCCCAGCATACTAGAGAACGACACTTTCTACGATATAACGCCTCAAATGGAGCCATGACAATACTTGCTTGATAACTATTGTTGTAGAAAAACTCCACCAATGGTAAGAACTTGTCCCAACTTCCCTTGAAGTCCAGGACACAGAGTCTTAATAAATCTTCAAGAGTTTGAATAGTCCTTTCTGACTACCCATCCATTTGAGGATGATATGCTGAACTAAGTCATAAATCTGTGCCCATAACTTTTTGCAAACTAACCCAAAATCTTGAAGTGAATCTTGGGTCTCGATCAGAAACTATAGATACTGGCATACCATGCAATCTTATAATCTCGTTTATATACATACTAGCAAGACGTTCAAGTGTATAAGTTTCTCGTATCGATAAGAAATGAGCAGACTTGGTCAATCTATCAACAATGACCCAAATCACATCTATGCCTGGAGAAACCTTGGGAAGACCAGTAACGAAATCCATGGTAATGTGCTCCCACTTCCATTTTTGAATTTTAAGTGGTTGCAATGGACCTTTTGGCACTTGATTCTCTGCCTTGACTCGTTGACAAGTTAAACACCTTGAGATAAACCCCGCTATCTCTCTCTTCATATTGCTCTACTAAAATGTATGTCGAAGATCACGATACATTTTGATACTCCCAGGATGGATTGTAAACGGTGTGTTGTGCGCCTCTATCATGATTTTATACTTTAACTCAGGGTCGTTAAGAACACAAAGTCCGGAGTTGACTCAAAGTATTCCTCCTTCATCGATTCTTGCTTCCGGTGTAACACCTTCTTGCATTTTCTTTCTCATACGCATCAGCTCCAGGTCTATAGCTTGAGCAGCTTTAACCTTATCGATTAAAGTCGGTTCTACTCATATATTCGCCATCATCACGTGGGTCCCTGGAGTCTTTACCTCTATCTTCATCCTTTGCAAGTCATACAAAATGGGCCTTTGCTTTGACAATATCGCACTCGTACCCGCATATGATCTTATACTTAATGCGTCAGCTACCACGTTCGCTTTTCCAGGATGGTATTGGATGGTATGATCATAATCTTTTAACAGTTCAAGCTAACGTCGTTGTCGCATGTTGAGTTCCTTTTGAGTGAGGAAATATTTGAGGCTTTTATGATCCGTAAAGATCTCCACTTTTTCCCCATACAAATAATGCCTCCAAATCTTTAGTGCAAAAACGACTGCTGCCAACTCTAGATCATGAATAGGATAATTCCTCTCATATTCTTTGAGTTGTCGTGAGGCATAGGCTATGAATTTCCCATGTTGCATGAGAATACAACCTAACCCCTTGCCCGAAGCATCACTGTAGATGACAAATCCCTCCGATCTAGATGGTATTGTCAGTACAGGTGCTGAAATGAGTCTCCTCTTGAGTTCTTGAAAACTCTTCTTACATTCCTCACTCTAACCGAATTTTGTATCTTTTCGAGTCAGCTAAGTTAGTGGAGTAGAGATTCGAGAAAATCCTTCCACGAATCTCCGATAATAACCAGCTAAACTGAGAAAGCTATGTACTTTGGTCACTGATTTAGGTTGCTCATAGCTTTGAATAGCTTCAATCTTTGCTGGGTCAACAGATATTCCATGACTTGATACTACGTGCCCAAGGAATGCTACTTCCTCAAGCCAGAACTCGGATTTCTTCAACTTGGCATAAAGCTTATATTCACGAAGCTTTTGGAGTATAAGCCTCAAGTGTTGCTCATGATCTTCACGGATTTTGGAATAAATAAGGATGTCATCAATAAAGACGTCCACAAAGTGATCCAAATATTCCTTGAATACTCGGTTCATTATATCCATGAAAGCAGCAGGAGCATTAGTCACTCCAAAAGACATGACTAGGAATTCATAATGCCCGTACCGAGTTCTGAAAGCCGTCTTTGGAATGTCATCGGTTCTAATCTTCAATTGGTGATATTCGGAACGAAGATCAATCTTTGAAAAGAATTTGGCTCCTTGCAACTGGTCAAACAGGTCATCAATACATGGCAATGGGTACCTATTTTTGATGGTGACATGATTCAACTCCCGATAATCAAAACAAAGTCGCATACTCCCATATTTCTTTTTCACGAATAGAAGAGGAGCACCCCAAGGAGAAGTACTAGGACGAATGAAATCGATGTCTAACAATTCCTGTAGTTGGGTCTTTAACTCCTGAAGTTCAATAGGAGCCATTCGATATGGGGCTTTGGAAATTGGTTTTGTACCGGGTTCAAGGTCGCTACAAAATTCAATTTCATGCTCTGGGGGTAGGCCAGGAAGTTCTTCAGGGAATACGTCAGGAAATTCATTAACAATAGAAATATCATTCAAAACTGACGTATTTTTTTTAGATCCGTAACAGGAGCTAAGAAAGCTTGACATTCGTTTTTCAATAAACGAATAACTTTATGGCTTGAGATGATAGTGATTGATTTTAATGGTTTGATTGCTTGAATTCGCATAATAGGTTGGTTAGGAATATGAAAGCCAACAACCTTACGAAAATAATCAATTTTTGCATGATGAGTAGTTAACCAATCAATCCCTAGAATTACGTCAAATGCAAGTATTTTCAATGAAATAAGATCGACAGGTAATGTGAGGGTACCAATTTGAACTAAACAAGACTTATAAACAGTGGATGTAATGAAGGTTTCTCCTAATGGAGTTTCAACAGATAAGTCAAAGTCCAATTTTTTCGGAGTCAAATTTAAACGTTGAGCGTAAGTAGGAGAAATAAAAGAATGGGTAGAACCGGTATCAAATAAGGTATAGACTTCGCTAGAGTTTATGATAAGCTTACCCGTGATGACCTCGTTTGGGTTCCTTGCTTTCTGGGAGGTCACAATAAATGCTCTCCCTTGCACTACCGGCTTTGACTTTTCTGGGACTGCCTTTGGTGCCTCTATCCTAGCTGAATTTGTCTTCGGTGAACGACAAAATTGGGCTAGGTGACCTTCTCTTCCATAATTATAACATGCTTTGGACGACATCGCGCAGTTTGGACTGATGTGTCCCTCCCCTCCACATTTGAAGCATATGATAGGTGGTCGTTCTTCTTCCTTAACCACGGGTGCTGATGCTGATGTCTTTCCATCATTGTTGAATCTCCTCTTCTTGAAATGTCTATTCTTATTGTTTTGGCCATGATTACCACCGAAGGGGTTACCATTTCTGGCATGCAGATTCCCTCCACGCTTGTTGTCACCGCTTCGATGACTGCTCTCATTGGTATTATCATTTTGCCGGCTGCTCTCTTTTAGTTGGGTTGACTTGTTATCGCGTTCCAATAACTGAGCCCTATTAACAACATCTGAACACAAACACAGTTTATGAGATATAAGATATTGACGTATCTCGGGTTTCAAACCTCTTAGAAACATTCGCGTCATTCTCTCCTCATTATCAACCAAATGGGACGCAAACCGGGACAGCTCGGAAAACTTGGCTTCGTACTGCGACACGGTCATGTTTTTTTGCTCCAGTTTAATGAACTCTACCTCTTTCATGTGACGAATACTTTCGGGAAAGTACTTGTCATTGAACAGTTCTTGAAACTTCTCCCAAGACATCTTCAGTGCGGCAGGTTGGGTACGCTTTACAGATTCCCACCAGTAATCTGCCTCTGCCCGCAACATAAAGGTGGCAAAGGGAACCTTTTGCTCCTCGAAGCATCCCAAGACATCAAATATCTTGTTGATCTTCTTTATCCACGTCTTCGCCTTAAGTGGTATTGGCTCTCCAAAAAACTCCGGTGGTCCCAGCTCCTTCAACTGTTTGGCTGTGATGATCCGAGAGTTACCAGTGTTTCCACCTATATTTTGGATAGGAGCCGCTCTCGCCTGATGTTGCATGAATTGCATGAAGCCTCAGAACATTCCATCGTTCATCATTTGGTCAGTGTTGTTGTTTGCATGAGGATTGTCGCCTTCCTGATGCACATTGTCCTGATTATTGATCTGTGGAGACTCAACGGTCTCCTGTGCTACATTGATGTTCTCAACATTCTCGGATGCCATTTTTAAATACTGTCACAAAACAAGGGTTAATTAACATATCACATTTTATCCCTATACTCTGACCGACCAATTAAATACTAAATAAACTTAGGTAGGTCATACTAGTGAAGGAATTCCCTGTCTCTCCCCTCCTAGTTCTTGTCTCACATCTTAGCCAGGGATCATATCCCTAAGCTTTGATACCAACTGTGACGCCCCCAAAATACGTATACATCACCTATTCTGAGTTGTCAAATACATGGTACAAAATGCAAATACAACTGTCATGTAAAAGACAAAATACAAACTGTGAGCTTTAATACAAATACTGTCTTCTAGACAATATCTACTCTCAGAATAAGTCCTCATTACATTTATTGTCACACTATTTAACAGAATAGTGAGGACTAGTAATACTATCATCTGGTCCATCACTCCGTTCCCCGACTCGTCCCAGCTATATTCTCATTTCCTGAAGAGAACAGTGAAAGAAAGGGTGAGCTCGACTAGCCCAGTAAGAAATATTATGATTAAGATAATTCAGAATAAATTATCATTAGTTTACAACAATGTTAAACTGATAAAATACAATATACATCAAGTTTACCTGCAACGGAACAAGCAATCCATTAAAAGAGTCAAGTAGAGAATAAAATCTACTATCTTTTATGATTTAAAAGGTTTTCATCACTTTTATCACTTTTATCGCTGAGACTCAGCTTAATAAATAATCCACATCATCGAATCACCCCTGCACTACGGCCAGGGATATTATTTAGTATCACGACCACAAATTATCCATGCACTACGGGCCAAAGACATTCGTGTATTCATCAATGGTCATGATCATGCCAACAACTATCCATCAATGTACTATGGGCCAATGAGGACTTTTACCACATCATTTGTAACATTGCGATCATGATTACACCGAATAATCTCTGGTCATAATCATACCAAGCCCATCTATGCACTACAGGCCATAAATGACTTTCAAAAAAAATATAAACATGAGGATGATGACAATGATATATGAATTCAAAAAAACAAGTTCAAGAATTAATTGATTCAGGAACTAATAACGTCCAAATTGTCAACATGATACTTCTTTGTAGAGTAAAATTCAAGAATGCTCAAAAGAATATTTCCATGAAAAGATACTGGATGAAGCGCAAATATCAAGGATATTTCACTAATTTCATGGAGTATAGAAGTCAAAACTTAAACCAACTGCGTATAATAAGGATTGGAATAACAAAAGAAATCACCAAGTATGCGGTAGACTATAATAATTGCTCTATAAATTTTTATAATAATCTCTTCTTCTATAAATTTTTCCTCTACAATTTCTCTCTATAATAATTGCTCTATAGCTTTAGTGAATTGGTGAGAAATGAAGGAAGAATGAGCTTCTATTTATAGAAAAATGTAGTTTCAATAATTGCACATTTTGGGGCTCGAAAAATTACAGTACAATACCTCCAACTTTTCCTTTATTTTTAATTTAGTCATACAAGTATTATCAAACTTGCACCACCTCCCCTAATAGTAAATAATATGATTCAATAGTAAATCATGTGAATAAATAGTTCTAGACATGTGAAAATACGAATAACAGTATAGTACCTCCATCTATACCTCCATTTTTAACTTAATCATGTAAGTATTATCAATCTTGCATCAACTCCCCTAAAAGTAACAAGAATGTGAAACAATAGTATACACATGTGAACAAATAGTTATAATCATGTGAAATAATAGCAATCAATTGCTCATTTATCCGGTTAAATACCCGATTGGTTAATATAACCTCCAGACATCAATTTTTATCGAAATAGATGTCGATTTTCACTAACACAAATAATTCCAACACAATGAAACTATTTTTATCAACAATATAAATTTTGAAATTTTGAAGTTTGACTTTTCCCGAAAAAGTCAATTGTTGACTTTTTGACCAAAAAGTTAATATTGGAAAATTTTGTGTTTATAGACTATTTTTACTAATTTCATCATTCCGGACTCAAATATCACGTCCGCGTCTCCAAATTCAACTCCGAACATAACTTCAATTTTAATAACATTCATCATTAATATTATAACTCACAATATTTATCAACCAGGTCGTTCCCAAGAAAGAGGGGGTTTTCCAATAAGGATTTCTCCCTAATGGCGCGCAATTAGGTGACCAAACCTCTACTTGACAGAACTTCTAGACATTGTAAATATTGCAATTTAATAATATGAATAACTTTGTCGTCTCAATTATTGATTTACTAAAATAACATATTATACAGATGATACTGTGACAATAATCAAATCAATAATATGAGAGATATGATGCAGCAATTACTGTAGCAATAATTGAGTATAACTGAGTGACTTCTCACATAAGCATCAATAATCAATACCGTGTGCTACTATGAAACTGTGCGTATTACTGTATTTTTACTACCGAGTAGTTCAACAGTATTAACGGTAAAACTTTCGCCATTTTTTTTCATAAATATATTTTTGTCGTTATATCAATTCGACAATAATTCTATTGTGGGGTCCACCAATGATTGTGTTGTTGTATGAATATTCTCGGCTAAAACGAATATTCTTCGACCAATCGAATATAATATAACAACTTGCGTACTTTGAAAAATTTATAAATACTACCCACAACTATAAAATTATATCAAATTCATTCTATAGTATTCAAAAATGATAATTATAGAAAAATCATCTTTATTAAAAAGTTGGGGTCTTACACAATGTCTAACAGAGGCCTATCAAAATAGATAATGAGAATATACATCTGAAGAAGACAATGGTGTCAATGTCTACATCATCAATCTTGTCCACCTAATGTAACTCCACTCCTCTTGAGTCACTGGATCTCTATCCACAGGGATGTAAGGTCTATACAAGGGAGGATTTGAACCGGCAAAACTATATGGGTCACCTGAGGGGCCAGCGCCAGAGCTGGAAGGATCAAAAGAATCTTCCTCTGAAGGATCTCTACCCAATTGCATATAAAGAAATGTGCCCGGTCCAACAACCAGGTCAAACTATTAATCTGTGTCAAATGAGTCGGATCTCGGAAAAAAGCTAACCAATCCATCATCATCACAGATCCAGGAACCATATCCCCCATAAACTGAGTGGCGCGGGTTTGGGCTCCAATGGTATGAGGGAACCACCAATGCTGGAATATCTCCTGAGTTCAGGGACCCTTTGATAATGTGAAATCGTCAACCCCCAATAATGGGATATCAATGATGGGTGACTGCGAAACAGGCCAGTAACACCTGGCACGAGGCAAGATCGGAATACGAATCTCTTCTGTAGTGCTCCTGATAGCACGCTCTCCTAAGTAGAGCTCTCACCCTCCATTTGTGAAGAAAGGAATCCTACGGGTGGAAATCACGTGCTCGACATCAGTCGGGTACCCATCCTCAAATCTAATGCTCAAATGCTCCCCAGAGTAGGGAACCCACGAGATGATATCCGCTATCAACAACTCTAGCTGTAGGAGACAATGGGTAAAACCCTCAGCAATAGGGACCTCCGCCAGTATGGAATGATGCCATCTCCGTCCTCGTGGATAGGTATCTAAGCCTAACGCACTCACAGGACACAAACATGGGAGCCTTTCATAGGCCCAAAACTGCCAACACAAAGACAAAACATCTGCTATCAGTTAACACTCTTAACCTGTATAAGGGAAAAGATGAGAGAAACACTCACCAACAGAAATGGGTAGAATCCTAACCAAGCCTCGGTCAAGCCCTGCGATCGTATGCGCATTCCTCTGAGGAAATAGGCGAAGGTGTAGGAACCCCAATTATAATCTCCTATACGGTCCATGTATCGAGTGGCGCTTATCAAAGCGAAGGACACCATAGAAGAGTTATCTGATATGAAGCAGCCCTTAATGATCATCAGGAACAATCGCCGAAGAATGCTATCCCTGACTCTTAAATCATTGGGTATGGGCTCACTCAACAGCCCGCTCATAGAATCTATGCTCAAAGGACCTGTATGAACAGTCCTGCCCTTGAGTGCCTCCGCTGGAACTCCTAACAAGGATCTGACGGCAATAGGGGTGATATCCATCATATAAGGAACTGGTACCCCTCCAAACTCCATATCTATGATAAACCACCAATCCATCGGCATCATCATCACCTCACAGTCCAACAAATGAAGTGACTGAGTCTGGTAAAACCAGTGCTCAGACAATGCCCTGAGGTAACCCCAGGGACAACAGCGGGGAAGAATGGAAAAAAATGTCTCGAATCCCCAGCCATATACAATCGCTCTTTAGTCATCATTCAAAGCCTGATACATAGAGTGGATGCTGAACCAATTCCCTCGAGGCTGTGTAAAGCCGAGAACCTACATCAAATGCAGTAAACTGAAGGGTGTCGACTCAAGTCGCCCAAAAGCTCTGGGTTCACCACCTGAATGCCTGGCAAATCCCTACAAGGAACACATGCAGCAGGAGCGTGGTCCGCAACTGGAACATCCTCCTCCTCGTCCTCGATGTCCGACACTTCAACCTGGACAGGACGTATCACCACCTCCACCAAATGACAAGGCTTTCTAACAGAACGGGGTCGAGGCACTTCAGAAGCCCTTCTTCGTACACCAGAAGTGGTCCTACGGGAACTACTCGGCTGATCCAAATCCATAATATCTGGACAACAAGTCCAAATCACCTCAGAAAGGGTGTAGTAATGTTTAACCTGAAGTTTTTCAAAATGAATTTTTATGACTACATGCATGCATGCATTATTTTAGCATACGTCTACAGTAAAGTTAAAAATGCATGACTACCGAATGCCTACATTTTGGAAAATTTTGCCATAGTCCCCTTTGTAAATAGGACTATCCACATGCACATAGGCATGACTAGGTGGCCATTCAGTAGCACACCTACCCACAATCATATACATCTTAATGCATTGATACATCATAGTAAAAAATTCGTAAGTGTAGTTTAATTACCAGGATTATTTTGCTTTTCTACCTTTACTCATTTGTCCTCAAATAGGATAAGAAATGACAGTAAAAAGTGCCAATTTAACTGTTTCAAATGTCAAATTCTTTCATATTATTATGTTTAGCATGGTTTAATACTAACATCTACTATGTTGAAAATTTTTATAAAGTTATATCAGCATGCATATTCACTACTATGTGTTTAGATGCATTTCATGTGATAAGTCATTTTCCAACGGATAGAAATTGGAAAAGAATACATGCATACGTTACCAGGACAGTGTAAAACACTTGTACGGTGACATAATTTGTAGAAAGTCGCCTAAATTCAGCAGATCTGAAGAAGAGCTCTCGGATTTCCTTCGCGATGCATCTTAAAAGTGACTTATGAAAGCAACCCGCTGTCATTACATACCCACAGTTGGTCGCAGGTCCACCTGCGGCACCCCTACATGGGTCCCACTCCTCCGGCTCAGTTCAATTCGAGTTGCAAAAAAGGTCTCACAAGCTGAAAAGGCCAAATCAGGAATAACGACGCTACACGATTGAGCGGAATAGCCTGAAATCTTGGTTTTCACGAGCCAAACTCTGGCTTCACATATCACTCATTGGTATTCGCTTGAATGCAAGGTATACTATACCAGTGACCTCTGCTTTTGCAAATCATGCTCGGCGATGCCTCACACATGTCCGATGCCGCCAAATATAGGGTCGTAACCCTAAAAGACATATTCCCCGACGGGGGTCACAACGCAGATGTCATTCCTAAAGTATCCCCGGCGGGGGTCACAACGCAGATTTTTACTCATCCACGTATCCCCGGAGGGGTTACAACGCATTCTTCATCTATGAATGAATCCCCAATGGGGTTACAACGTAATTCAACCATTGATGTATGGGTCAATGAAGGTCAAGCAGCCTTGACGTCATTTCAACTGATGGAAAGTAAACCCATCTAAGTATCGGAGGCCATTCGATGATCTCATCCATCAGTGCACTTATCCACAACATTCCCCGGCGGGGGTTACAACGTAATTCAACCATTGATATACGTATCAATGAAGGTCAAACAATCTTGACATGTTCCCCAGCGGGGGTCATAAAGCAATGAAACCATTGATACACACATCAATGAACATCAAGCAGCCTTGACAGTTTGCCCAACAGGGATCTATCCGGTGCTACATACATCAGTGAAGGCTAGGCAGTCCTCACAATACATATTGTTGGCAGTAACTCCGACAGTATCATGGTATATGCTGGTGACATAAACCAGAGAAGACCATCCTCATCGATGATGGAATATGTTATACACATCCTCAAACAGACAAAGCTTTATCCCCACAGATCTCTTGCACACGAGAGGCACATCTTCAGAGTAAAGTATGTATCAAGGATCCAGGACTTTGGTGATAACCCCAACGTTAACATCCTGGAAGACTTGGATCGCATGTCCAAGACATCACTGATTGTTATCCCTGTCAGGATTAACAAGGAAACGACAATCATCCCATCATGTTGGAAAATAATCCAACAAAATAAATGCATCATGCTTTGCATCATGTTGATTCACATGGCATCATATTTATCTTATTGCATTTCAAGTGTCTAGGATTCTTTATCCTATCCATTCCTTGAATTGCATGAATATGATAAAGAGGGGCATCTGTAGACACTCAAAATTTTATGCACACCTGTTACTAACATTGTAGGAGGGAAGATTCGTCTTTCGAAGATAACCCTAAAAGACAACTCACATCAATTTCGAATACCACCGGAAGTTCAATCTCTACCCCGGAAGACACACCAGGAGTATCAATTCCAACCTCAGAAATAACCCCGAGTTTCATCCTTGGAGATAACCCCAAGGAATGTCATTGCAGTTCCAGTAATAACCCCAGAAATGCTTGTTTCAAATGCATGTATTCAACTTCAATCTCAGACCTCCTGCCGAGGCACTCATTCCAAAGACCTATATATAACACCGAGAAGACAGGCACACTTAAAGATGACCCTGCGGAATTCAAACACTTGCAACAGAACAATCTTAGATGTAACCCTGAGCAACGTCTACTTTGTCAGCCCAAACCAGTGATAACCCCGGTGAGGGGAAAAATTGTTATCTTGCCACCTCAACCCCCAGCGCACCGTCTTAACATTTCATACATATATTTCTACATAGCAAATGTCCAACAAGAGTCAAGGAGTTCCAATCCCGAGTAACTATTACGCGTGGCAGCACACCGGATAGAATTTGAAGCTTGAAGACCATGGGCATGGTCCCCTCTTCCTGACTTTGTACAACCTCTAATCCCATATCATTGCGTAACTCTCAACAAAAGCAGTCCGAAGAAGGTGTTGTACACCTTGTTTAGATGCTTGTAATGAAGTTCTGCAAGTTCGAGCGGATATCGTAGTGCACGTACTTCGAGATGGCAGGACCCGCGGAGCCCGGGGCACTCCGGGCAGCTCTATAAGTATAGAGCTTGGGGTGGCCATATTCAAGAGAAAAAGGCGAAGAATCCTTGTCAAATTTGCTCTGTACACACCCCATATTGAGTGCTTTCTCATTTTAAACACATGTTAGCTCACATATAGCTATATTTTTACCGGTAGAAGCTCATTGTTCATCCATTTATAGTCATAGAAGTCTTCTTTGGCAGCCCACTGTAAGTCTTCTTACACATTATAAAGCCTTTCTCTTCATCTTTGCACACACTATTCTTCACATTGAGAGTCGTGTTGTGTGTGTATGCCCAGACTTCGGTCCGTGATTTTTATTTCTGTCTGTATATATATACTTATATATGTATATATTTATATATATGGACTAACATTATCGAGTTATGCCTCGATTGAGCCTAGACTTATGTCTGGAGCATTTACTTGCATATATATATATATATATATATATATATATATATATATATATATATATATATATATATAGCGAAAAATCGCTGAAATGATAAACCGAGCCGGGATTAAGAAACATCCTGTGCGCTTACTGCTTATATATATATATATATATATATATATATATATATATATATATATATATATATTTACATTTCTGTCAGGCCTGAAGTTTACTTCAGGGTCTTTTGCTACTTTATTTATATTTCGTCCCGCCTGGAGTTTACTTCGTGGCGGTTAATAGCATTTATTTCTTTATTTATATTTCTGATCTCCCATGGAGGTGCTTCGTGGTGGTTGATCATGTCTATATATATATATATATATATATATATATATATATATATATATATATTTATCTCTTTTATATATTTACATTTCTGATCCCCCATGGAGGTGCTTCATGGTGGTTGATCATGTCTGTATATATATATATTTACAGCTTTTATATATATAACTGCTTACTGCTTTTCATATAAACTACGGCATCATGTGAGCCTAGGAATCATGTGATCACAGATTCAGTCCACTAAATCTAGATTCAGTCCACTAAATCTAGATTCAGTTCTCGTGATGGACATTTTCAGCTGTAAGCAGCTTGTAAATTATTCACGGTGTTTGAATTTCCTTAGATGACTTTCATGCCCATGAAGAGTTTGGCACTGTTATATATTATTTTCTTGAAAATGCTTCGCATCTCGAAAATAAAAGCAAACAAGTAGAACATTTAATAATAAAATAGAAGTATGAAAAGGTCTCAATTACTATTGAGCACAGGGTTTGAAAAACCTCCTTTACAAAACTTAATTGCTATATCATGTTTAAAACTAAATTTTTATATAAATTCAAACCCTTTGTATATAGGTGCGAGGGAGGTCTCACACTACTTCCAAATAAATTGCACATTGATTCACACACACACACACCCACATACACACACACACACACATTTATATAACAATTTATTAAAAAGTGGCGGTCATCGTGGTAACACGGATGTCGGGGGGTGCCTAACACCTTCCATCCGCATAATCAAACCCCAGAACCCAAATGAATCTCGATTTCACAGACCCGTTTAATAGTGTCACATCACTGGGTCAATGTGCAAACCTTTTCTCGGTTGCGTTGGTGCAACTAGTTAAAAACATCAATTGGCGAATCTTACAGTTAAATCGTCGACATGATATATGTCGAACCTTTTTCACTTGTTTTTTCAAACAAATCTCACATAACATGAGAACACCAAAGAACAAGAACAGAAAAGGGACAAATAAAAATATCTACGTCAACATAAATCATAGAAGATAATATACTTCATTCTCTACTTAACTCTTCTAATGAATTATTATTTCCGCTGCGAATATTGATCTAAACTTGTTGTCCATTATATTTTATCTGATTTATTAATGGCTAATGATAATTTATTTTTCATTATCTTAGTCATAATATTCTTTACTAGGCTAGTTGAGCTCATCTTTTTCCTTTTTGTTCCATTTTTCTTCTCAGGAGGCGAGAATATGGCAGGAACTAGTCGAGGTGTGGAGTGATGGTTCAAGACAGTTATTTTAGCAGTCCTCACTACTTATAAAATAATGTATCAATAATTATAATGAGGACTTTATTTGAGTTTGGATATTATTTAGAAGATAATATTTTTATTAAAACTCACATCATATGTGTTGTCATATTTTACACGACAATCATAATAATGAAGTTATAGTTATTTTCTGTACCATGTATTTGGCGACTCAGAATGGGTTGTGTGGACCTATTTTGGGGGTGTCACAGTTGGTATCAGAGCTTAGGGATATGATCTCTGGTGGAAATCTGGGATTAGAACTAGGAGGGGAGAGACGAGTAAATGCTTCGCTAGTGTGTCCTACCTAAGCTTATTTGTTGGTCGGTTAGAATATAGGGATATTATGTGGCATGCCAATTTCTTTAATTAACCCTTGTTTTGTGGCAGTATTTGAGAATGGCATCTGAAAATGTTGAGATGAGCAATGGAGCACATGAGACCATTGAGACACTGACAATCAACAACTAGGATAATGTGCATCAGGAAGGAAATATTCCTCTTGTAAACAACACCACCGATCAAATGATTAATGATGAGATGTTTAGAAGATTTTTGAGGTTCATACAAAACCAGACGAAAGAGAGTCCTATTCAAAATGTTGGTGGAAACAATGATAACTCATGGCTGGTCACTGCTTAGCAATTCAAGGAGTTGGGACCGCCGGAGTTTTTAGGAAAGCCGGATCCGATCAAGGCGAAAAAGTGGGTTTAGCAAATTACCAAGATATTTGATGTCTTAGGATGCATAGAGGAACAGAAGGTTCCATTCGCCACCTTTATATTCCGTGGTGAGGCAGGTTACTAGTGGGAATCTGTAAAGCGTACCTAGCCCGCCGCACTTAATATGTCTTGGGAAGCATTCCAGAAACTATTCAATGACAAGTACTTTTTTGAAAGTATTCGTCATATGAAGGAGGTAGAGTTTATCAGACTAGAACAGAACAACATGACTGTGTCCCAATACGAGGCTAAGTTCGTGGAATTATCTAGGTTTGTACCTCATTTGGTAGAGAATGGGGAACATATGACGCGAATGTTTCTGGGAGGTTTGAAACCCAAAATTCGTCAATACCTCATTTCTCACAAATTTTCTCTATATTCAAATGTTGTGAACATGACTCAATTATTAGAGTGAGATAATGAGTCTGTTCAACTAGGAGACCACAACCAAGGTCGTGCCGGTGGCAGCAGTCATCGAAGCAATGACAACCAGCGGGGAGGAAAATATCCAAACAGAAGCGGTAATCCTTGGGGTGCTCCTGTTCTAGTCATGAAGAAGAAAGATGGGAGTATGCGACTTTGTATTGATTATCGGGAGTTAAATCATGTCGCCATCAAAAATAGGTACCCATTTCCACGTATTGATGACCTGTTTGACTAGCTGCAAGGCGCTAAATTCTTTTCAAAGATTGATCTTCGTTCTGGATATCACCAATTGAAGATTAGAACTGATGACATTCCAAAGACGGCTTTCAGAACTCGGTACGGGCATTATGAATTCCTAGTCATGTCTTTTGGATTGACTAATGCTCCTGCTGCCTTCATAGATATGATGAACCGAGTATTCAAGGAATATTTTCATCACTTTGTGGTCGTCTTTATTGATGACATCCTTATTTATTCCAAAAGCCGTGAAGATCAAGAGCAACACTTGAGGCTGATACTCCAAAAGCTTCATGAATATAAGCTTTATGCCAAGTTGAAGAAATGTGACTTTTGGCTTGAGGAAGTAGCATTCATTGGGCACGTAGTATCAAGTCATGAAATATCTGTTGACCCAGCAAAGATTGAAGCTATTCAAAGCTGAGAACAACCTAAATCAGTGACCGAAGTACGTAGCTTTCTCGGTTTAGCTGGTTATTATCGGAGATTCATAAAAGCGTTTTCTCGAATCGCTACTCCATTAACTCAGCTGACTCAGAAAGATACAAAATTTAGTTGAAACGAGGAATGTGAGAAGAGCTTTCAAGAACTCAAAGGAAAACTCATTTCAGCACCTGTTCTGATAATACCATCTGGCTCGGAGGGATTTGTCATCTACAGTGATGCTTCGGGCAAAGGGTTAGGATGTGTTTTCATGCAACATGGGAAAGTCATAGTCTATGCCTCTCGACAACTCAAAGAATATGAGAGGAATTATCCTACTCATGATCTAGAGTTGGTAGTTGTTGTCTTCGCACTTAAAATTTGGAGGCATTACTTGTATGGGGAGAAAGTGGAGATCTTTACGGATCATAAAAGCCTCAAATATTTCTTCACTCAAAAGGAACTCAACATGCGACAGCGACGTTGGCTTGAACTGTTGAAAGATTATGATCATACCATCCAATACCATCCTGGAAAAGCAAACGTGGTTGCTGACGCATTGAGTAGAAGATCATATGCGGGTACGAGTGCGATATTGTCAACGCAAAGGCCCATTTTGTATGACTTGCAAAGGATGGAGATAGAGATAAAGACTCCAGGGACCCACGTAATGATGGCGAATATACGAGTAAAACTGACTTTAATCGATAAAGTTAAAGCTGCTCAAATTACAGACCTGGAGCTGATGCGTATGAGGAAGAAAGTACAAGAAGGTGCTATGCCGGAAGTAAGAATCGATTAAGAAGGAATACTTTGAGTCAACTCCAGACTTTGTGTTCCTAATGACCCTGAGTTGAAGTATAAAATCATGATGGAGGCGCACAACACACCGTTTGCAATCCATCCTGGGAGTACCAAAATGTATCATGATCTTCGACATACATTTTGGTGGGGCAATATGAAGAGGGAGATAACACTGTTTATCTCAAGGTGTTTAACTTGTCAACGAGTCAAGGCAGAGAATCAAGTACCAAAAGGTCCATTGCAACCACTTGAAATTCCAGAATGGAAGTGGGAGCACATCACCATGGATTTCGTTACTGGTCTTCCCAAGGTTTCTCAAGGCATAGATGCAATTTGGGTCATTGTTGATAGATTGACCAAGTCTGCTCATTTCTTACCAATACGAGAAACTTATACAATTGAACGTCTTGCTCGTATGTATATAAACGAGATTGTAAGACTGCATGGTATGCCAGTATCCATAGTTTCTGATCGAGACCCAATATTCACTTCACGATTTTGGGTTAGTTTGCAAAAAGCTATGGGCACGGATTTACGATTTAGTTCGGCATATCATCCTCAGACGGACAGACAATCAGAGAGGACTATTCAAACTCTTGAGGATTTATTAAGACTCTGTGTCCTTAATTTCAAGGGAAGTTGGGACAAGTTCTTACCATTGGTGGAGTTTTCCTACAACAACAGTTATCAAGCAAGTATTGACATAGCTCCATTTGAGGCGTTGTAAGGAAGAAAGTGTCGTTCTCCAGTATGCTGGGATGAGGTGGGTGAAGTAACGTTGTTGGGACCGGAGTTGGTACGTATGACTACGGAAAAGATTCAAACGATCCGACAACGTATAAAAACCTCACAAGACCGACAAAAGAGTTATGCTGATCTTCATCAAAAGGACATGGAATTCGATATTGGAGATCATGTGTTGATCCATGGAAAGGAGTTACGAGATTTGAAAAGAGAGGAAAGCTTAATTCTCGATTCATTGGTCCATTTTTAATCCTCGATCGAGTAGGGACTGTAGCCTATAGACTTGCTTTACCGCCAAGTATGTCTCGTGTTCATAACGTTTTTCATATATCCATGTTACGTAATTATGTGAAAGACCCGAACCACATTATTGAGTTAGAACCGGACAAAATAGTGGAAGATTTAACGTATGAAGAGGTTCCTGTTCAAATCTTGGATAAGAAGGAACATATTCTACGCTCCAAAGTTATACCTCAAGTCAAAGTGTTATGGAGGAACCACGATGTTGAAGAAATGACCTGGGAGTTAGAATCTGAAATGAAATCAAGGTATCCTTACCTCTTTGAGATACCAGGTACGTACCCTAATTTCGAGGGGAGAAATTTCATAAGAAGGGAGATTATAAGACCCCAATTTTTATGAATAAAAATGAATTTTCTATAATTTTTGAATATTATGGAATGAATTTGATATAATATTATAGTTGTGAGTAATATTTATAAATTTTGTAAAGTACACAAGTTGTTATATAATATTCGATTGGTCGAGAAATATTCATTTTAACAGGAAATATTCGTACGACGGCACAATCATTGGTGGACCCCACAATAGAATTATTGTCGGATTGAGATAATGACAAAAATATTGTATTAAAAATAACGGCGAAAGTTTTACCGTTGATACTGTTGAACTACTCGGTAGTAAAAGTACAGTAATATGCGTGGTTGCATAGTAGCACACGGTATTGATTATTGATGCTTACGTGAGAAGTCATTCAGTTTTATTCAATTATTATCGATATTTTTTATATTATTAAATCAATAATTGAGATGACAGAGTTATTAATATTATTATTTACAATATTAACGATGTATAGAAGTTCTGCCAAGGAGAGGTTTGGTCACCTAATTGCACGCCAATAGGGAAAAATCCTTACTGAAAAGCCCCCTCTTTCCTGGGAACGACCTGGTCGATTAATAGTGAGAATAATAATAATGATGATGAAGTTTTGTTTTATGAGTATTATTAATGTAATAAAATAGAAAAACTTTTTATATAAAACATAATACTTTTATAAAGTTATTCGTTATATTAGGCTAATAGTAAAATATTTTGAAATAAAACAGAATACTTTTATAAAATTATCTGTTTTATTAGACAATAATTAGAATATATTATATTTTATTATGCATAGTATTTACATAGTGCCTGCATAGTGTTTTCATAGTAAATTTTTTTTATATAAAACAGAATACTTTTATAAAGTTATTCATTTTATTAGATTATAAATAGAATATATTATATTTTATTTAAAAGATTTTGCTTTAAATATGGACCGTCCGATTAAAAGTAAATCAATCTGGACCATTCATGAATTAGTTACTATGCAGTCCATTCTTCTATAAATAGAAGCTCATTCCTTCATTATTTCTTACTAATTCACTGAAACTCTAGAGAGAGAAACTATAGAGAGAGTTCTTCTTCTATAATCTTGAGTGTATTTTTTAGAGTTTAAGGAAGCTTTGAACGTAGTGCAAGTTTTTTTTCGAGTATATCCTCGCCCTACCAGTCGAAATACTTTTCTTTCAAAAGTAAGGGTATTATTTCTTTTGTATTCATGAAGAGAACTTCTGTTATTCCATTCTTTATTATTCTGTTTGAATAACCTGTATACGCGGGCTACCCTATACTTGGTGAAATTCTTCTATTATTCCATTCTTTATTATTCTGTTGGAATATCATGTCTGTGCGTTTACACCGGACCTGGTTCCGTCTTTATTATTCCTTTGGAACATCTTGTCGATGCGAATTTTGTCTGACTTGGTTCTGTTATTTAGTATTCTGTTGGAATAACCTGTCTATGTGAAGTACCGCATGCATGGTGATTTCTGTTGTTATTTCATTCTTTATTATATTCTGTTAGAACATCCTGTCGGTGTAAATTTTGCCTGACCTGGTTCAGTTATTTATTATTCTGTTGGAATAACATGTCTATGTGAAGTACCGCATGCATGGTGATTTCTTTTGTTATTCCATTCTTTATTATAATTAGCTGGTTAAAGTTTTGACTTCTATACTCCATGAAATTAGTGGAATATCCTTGATATTTGTGCTTCATCTAGTATCTTTTCATGGAAATATTCTTCTGAGCATTCTTGAATTTTACTTTACAAAGAAGTATCATGTTGATAATTTGGACGTTATTAGTTCCTGAATAAATTAATTTTTGAACTTATTTTATTGAATTCTTATATCATTGTTAGCATCCTCATGTTTATATTTTTTTGAAAGTCATCTGTGGCATGTAGTGCATAGTAGGGGTGTAAACGGTATTAAACAGATACAGATACAGGTATATCCATATCCGTATCCAGAAAACCAATTTGATATTCGTATCCGTATCCGGTATCCGATAAATTTTAAAAATATTATTCGTATTCGGTATTCGGAAAAATATTCGAATACGGATAATATCCGTTACCGTTTATTTTATCCTAATAGACAAATTATTCGGATATCTGAATATCCAAATTCGTTTATCAGTAACCTAATATTAAATTCATTCAAAATATTTACGAAAAAAAAAATTAAAGTTTAAATCATACATATTAATTAAAAATAATTTAATATTTAAACCATACATATTAATTAAACATCCTTATTATAAGGGGAGGAAAATGTCAAACACATCATCATAAAAATTACAAGATTAATTTCCATCCTAACTTAACTTGATGTATACACCATTGATCATCCTTCATTGAACATTATCATACAAGAAGATTAACTTAATTCACATCATAATACAACATTGATTGCATCTTAACTTGTACCTACAAGAAAAAATTAATAATATTAGTATATGTAAGTTATTAATTAATGAATATAAGTTAAAGTGATTAATTAATGAATCTAAGTTACGATTTATTAATATATATATATATATATATATATATATATATATATATATATATATATATACACACGCGTATATATTAATAACTTATATAAATGAATGTAAGTGATTAATTAATGAATGTAAGTTATTAATAAATACATAATATATATATATATATATGTATATATTAAATTATTAACAACTTATATAGTTAAATTATTAATTAATAATTTACATTAATTAATAACTTAATTAATGTAAATATTAAGAGTGTGTGTGTGTGTATATATATATATTTATATATATATATATATATATATAAAAGTTATTCGGATACGGATTCCAGATATCGAATTTCAGATATCCGTATCCGCCGGATATATTTACGGACGGATGTTAATCGAATACGAATACGCCTATATCTGTATTCGTATCCATTTATTTACGGATACCTTTAAACCAAATACGGATGTATCCGTTTTTTTTCGAATGCGAATAATATCCGTTTTTTTGAATATGGATGCGGACGAATACGAATTTTCCGGTTACCATTTACAGCCCTAGTGCATAAATGGACTTGGTATGATTATGACCATGGATTATTCGGTGTAATCATGACCGTAATGTTACAAATGATGTGATAAAAGTCCTCATTGGCCCGTAGTGCATTGATGGACAGTTATTAGCATGATCATGACCATTAATAAATACACGAATATCCTTGGCTCGTTGTGTATGGATAATTTGTGGTTGAAATACTAATGAATATCCTTGGCCGTAGTGCAGGGATGATGTGGATTATTTATTAAGCCGAGTCCCAGCGATAAAAGTGATGAAAAACCTTTTTAAATCATAAAAGATAGTAGATTTTATTCTTTACTTGACTCTTTTAATGGATTGCATGTTCCGCTGCAGTTAAACTTGATGTTTATTGTATTTTATTAGTTTAACAATGTTGAAGACTAATGATAATTTATTCTGCATTATCTTAGTTATAATATTTCTTACTAGGCTAGTTGAGCTCACCCTTTCTTTCACTGTTCTCTTCAGGAAATGAGAACGTAGCCGGGACTAGTCGGGGAACGAAGTGACGGTCCAGATTATATCATTAGTAGTCCTCACTATTCTGTTAAATAGTGTGATAATAAATGTAATGAGGACTAAATTGAGTGTGGATATTGTCTAGATGACAATATTTGTATTAAAACTCACAGCATGTATTTTGTCGTATTTTACACGACTGTTGTATAATTAAGTTGTATTTAAAATTTTGTACCATGTATTTGACGACTCAAGATGGGTGATATATACCTATTTTGGGGGCGTCACAGTACCTCCCTTCTAGGGGATTATAAAATCAACATAGTAAGTTATGATTGATATTATTTGTTATTTTAATTTTTTTTAAATGTTTTAAACTGTATAATAATATGTTTTAATATAATTATAAATGGTATAATATTATGTTATAATATAATTAAATTAGTAATGATAATATCTGCACAATTTAGATAGGTAGTGATTTTGTTATATATGTGTATTATAATATTATTCCATACATGTATGGTATAATTATGAATGGTATAATATTAGAAAAGTAGTGATTTTAGCATATAATAATTATGTTTAACATAATTAAATTACTAATAATTTAGAAAAGTAATGAATTTTGAGAATTATAAAATAAACATATTAGTGTGGGATTATATATATATATATATATATATACATGTATGATATAATGTATGGTATAAGATTATAAATGGTATATAATACTGTAAAATTCCAAAAAAAAATGAATTTATTGGATTGTCACAATTACTAATGCTGGAACTTGTATATATGTATGGTGTGACGCCCCCAAAACAGGTATACATCACCCATCTTGAGTCGCCAAATACATAGTACATAAAACAAATACAACTTAATTATACAAATATCGTGTAAAATATGACAAAACATAAACTGAGAGTTTAAACAAGAATATTGCCTTCTAGACAATATCCATTCTCAATGGAGTCCTCATAGACAGTATAAAAACTCAAATTCAGTCCTCATTACATTCATTATCACACTATTTAACAGAATAGTGAGGACTACTAATGCTATCATCTGGACCGTCACTCCGTTCCCCGACTCGTCCCAGCTATATTCTCATTTTCTGAAGAGAATAGTGAAGGAAAGGGTGAACTTAACTAGCCCAGTAAGAAATATTATGACTAAGATAATGCAGAATAAATTATCATTAGTCTTCAACAATGTTAAACTGATAAAATACAATAGATATCAAGTTTAACTGCAGTGAAACAAACAATCCATTAAAAGAGTCAAGTAGAGAATAAAATCTACTATCTTTTATGATTTAAAAAGTTTTTCATCACTTTTATCGCTGAGACTCAGCTTAATAAATAATCTACATCATCAAATCATCCCTGCACTACAGGCCAATGATATTATTTAGTATCACGACCACGAATTATCCATGCACTACGGGCCAAAGATAATCGTGTTTTCATCAACGGTCCTGATCATGCCATAAAATAATTCATCTTTGCTCCCTTGGCCAAAGAGAATCCATAGTTATAATCATACCAAAAACTGTCCATCAATGAACTACGGGCCAATGAGGACTTTTTCACATCATTTGTAACATTACGGTCATGATTATACCGAATAATCCCTGGTCATAATCATACCAAGTCCATCTATGCAATACAGGCCACAGATGACTTTCAACATAATATAAACATGAGGATGATGACAATGATATAAGAATTCAATAAAATAAGTTCAAGAATTAAATTATCCAGGAACTAATAACATCCAAATTGTTAACATGATACTTCTTAGTATTGTAAAATTCAAGAATAATATTCATGCACCAAAAATAACTTGGACAGAAAATAATCAATTTTTCGTTGTGAATAGTACCCCGTGAATAGTACTTCGGGAATAGTACCTCGTGAATAGTACCCCAACATGAAAAGTACTCCAAATACCCGAATGAATAATATTTGGGTGAATAGTAATTTTGGTGAATAGTAACTCGTGGATAGTATTTCGGCATGAAAAGTGCCCTGAATACCCGAGTGAATAATACTAGAGTGAATAGTAACCCGTGAATAGTAACTCGTAACAAAAAATACCAAATAAAATGATATTCCATGACGACTATAAAAGTCAAAACTTTAACCAACTGAGTATAATAAAGAATGGAATAACAAAAGAAATCACCAGGCATGCGGTATTTTGCATAGTCAGGTTATCCCAACAGAATAATAAATAACGGAACTAGGTCTGGCGTAATACGCACCGACATGATATTCCAACAGAATAATAATGAATGAAATAACAACAGAAATCACCATGCATGCGGTACTTCGCATAGACATGTTATTCCAACAGAATAATAAATAACGGAACCACCGACGTAAAACGCACAGACAGGATATTCCAACAGAATAATAAAGACAGAACCAGGTCCAGCGTAAAACGCACAGACATGATATTCCAACAAAATAATAAAGAATGGAATAACAACAGAATTTCACCATGTATGCAGTACTTCGCATAGACAGGTTATTCCAACAGAATAATAAATAACGTAATAACAGAAGAATTTCACCAAGTATGGGGTAGCCCACATATACAGGTTATTCCAACAGAATAATAAAGAATGGAATAACAGAAGTTCTCTTCATGAATATGAAAAAAAAATACCCCTTACCTCAAAAGAAGACTGGATACTAGAATAGTGAGGTAACATACTTCTCTTCTTCTTTTTTTCTATAGATTTCTCTCTATAATAATGACTCTAAAGCTTTAGTGAATTGGTGAGAAATGAAGGAAGAATGAGCTTCTATTTATAGAAAAACATAGTTTCGATAATTGCACATTTTGGGGCTCGAAAAATTACAGTACAATACCTCCAACTTTTTTTTTATTTTTAATTTAGTCCTGCAAGTATTATTAATCTTGCACCAACTCCCTTAATAGTAAATCATGTAAATAAATAGTAAAATCACGTGACTCAATAGTAAATTATGTGACTCAATAGTTCTAAACATGTGAAAAAATTAATTACAATATAGTACCTCCATCTATACCTCCATCTTTAACTTAGTCATGCAAGTATTATCAATCTTACACCAACTCCCGTAATAGTAATTGAATGTGACTCAATAGTACACATATGTGAACAAATAGTTATATAAACATGTGAATAAGTAGCAATTAATTGCTAATTTATCCGATAAATTACCCGATTTATCAATATAACCCCCATACATCAATTATCATCAGAATAGATGTCGATTCCAACTAACACCAATAATCCCAACACAATAGAACTATTAAATTCATCTTTAATCAACACGAACTTATTTATCATTAATATTATAACTCATAATATTTAACAACAAGGTCGTTCCTAGGAAAAAGAGGGGGCTTTCCAATAAAGATTTCTCCCTATTGGCGCGCAATTAGGTGACCGAACCTCTCATTGACAGAACTTCTAGACATTATAAATATTGCAATTTAATAATATGAATAACTTTGTCGTCTCAATTATTGATTTAATAATATAATATATTATGCAGATGATACTAATCGAATCAATAATATGAGAGATATGATGCAGCAATTATTGTAGCAATAATTGAGCATAACTGAGTGACTTACACGTAAGCATCAAAAACCAACACCGTGTGCCACTATGTAACAACGCGTATTACTGTACTTTTACTACCGAGTAGTTCAACAATATTAACGGTAAAACTTCCGCCGTTATTTTTAATAAAAAACTTTTATCATTTTCTCAATCCAACAATAATTCCGTTGTGGGGTCCACCAATGATTATGCCGTCGTACGAATATTCCCCGACCAATCGAATATAATATAACAACTTGCATACTTTGCAAAATTTATAAATATTATCCACAACTATAACATTATATTAAATCCACACCATAATATTCAAAAAAAATATTTTGAGAAATTTAAATCTTTATTCGTAAAATTTGGGGTCTTACATATGGTATAATATTGTAAAAGGTATAATATTATAAATTTTAAAAATCGATATAATTATGTAAGACATGTGAAAATTGGATTAATGAATGAGCACATTAATTATGTAAGACATGTGTTACAATATCGAAATGACAAATGTCATGTAATGATGTTATGTAATGCAATTTAGTATATTTAATAGATTAGACGGTAAAAGCAATAAGATTAAGACCTAAATTTTAATAATAAAATAAAGAGATCATAAGTACTAACAGATTGCAAAGATCAATGATTCTCATTGAATAAATAACCGTATAAATACAAAACAAAGAGTAATTGAAGATCCTACAAACTAGGAAGGTTACAACTGAATCATATATCTACTAATGACAGCTAAATACATTTGAATATATTTTAATAATACAAACTGATGAGAAAGACTCAGTCAAGTAACTGATTATCTCTATTATGCCCCCTCAAGATGGAGCTCGAGAGAGAAGTCCAATCTTGTGTTTAAGTTTGAGAAAACGTTGGCGTGGAAGTGGCTTGGTAAGAGCATTTGCTAGCTGATCTTCAGAAGAGACATGAGTTACACGAAGAGTTCCATTTTGAACTTGATCCCTGATAAAATAAAAATCTATGGCAATACGCTCCATGCGGGAATGAAAAATTGGATTTGAACTGAGTTGAGTTTCCCCTATATTATCACATTAAATGACATGGCAGTAGGGAAGCGAAATACCAAGATTAGTTAAGAGATAACAAACGAAATTAAGTTCAGCAGCTGTATTTGCAACGGAGCGATACCCTGCCTCAGTGAAAGATCTAAAAACTGTCTGTTGCTTTTTAGAGCTCCAGGAGATAGGATTTTTACCAAGATAAACAACATAGGCACTGGTGAAGCAAAAAGTGTCTTTGTCTCCTGCCCAATCAGCGTCAGAAAAGGCTTATAAACTGATAGAAGTGTCTGAGAATGCATGTAAACTGAGATTAGAGTCTTTGTAAAGTTGCAACCCATCATCAACAGCACCAACAAGATAACGTAGTAGTCGTTTGATAAAGGACTAATGTTTAGTTGTGGGGCAGTGCATATATTGAGACAATTTGTTAACAACAAAGGCAATGTCAGGTCTTATTATTAGTAAATATTGAAGGCTCCCCACTACTTGGCGATACTCAGTAGGATCAGAAAGAGAAGAACCTGGGGTGAGCGTGAGACTGGGGCTTGTTGGTATGGGAGTGAGAACAGTCTTTGCTTCTTGCATCTTGCTTTAAGTGAGAAGGTCCATGATATATCTCCTTTGTGAGAGTAACAAGCCATGTTTGTTTGGGATAACTTCTACACCCGGAAAGTAAGTGAGGAAACCAAGATCTTTGATGGAAAATCGCTGAGCAAGAATGGAAATGTAGCGATTAATCGTGGTATCATTGTCTCCTATGAGAATTAAATCAGCAACATAAATAAGAAGATACATTGTGTGGCCATCAACATGAAAGACAAAGACTGATGTATCAACATAAGAATTTTGAAAACCAAACTAAAGAAGAAATGTTCTGAGTTCATGATACCACGCCCAAGGGGCTTATTTCAGGCCATAAATTTCTTTGATGAGTTTGCAGACATAAGAGGGGTTGTGTGACGCCCCCAAAATAGGTATACATCACTCATCTTGGGATGCCAGATACATAGTACTGAATACAAATACAAACTTCTTTTATACAATACCATAAAAATGTAGCTGAGAGTTTTTACACGAATATTATCTCCTAAACAGTATTCAAATTCAAATGGAGTCCTCATTACAATTATTATCATACTATTTTATAGAATAGTGAGGACTAATAAAACAACTATCTGGACCATCACTCCATTCGATCCCCGACTAGTCCCAACTATATTCTCATTTCTTGAAGAGAATAGTGAAAGAAAAGGGTGAGCTCAACTAGCCCAGTAAGAATATCATGACTAAGATATTGCAGAATAAATTATCCTTAGCCTTCAACAGTATAACAACTGATAGAATACAATAGACAACAAGTTTTAGATCAACAACTACAGCGGAATAGATAATCTATTAGAAGAGTCATGTAGAACATAATGTCTACTATCTCCTCTAAATTAAAAGTTCATCGTTAATATTCTATTCCTGTAATACTCATCAACAGTTCTTTATTATACCCTAGATAAAAAGAACTCTCATCACCTGTCTTCACCTGAACCACCAAATATTATAGTTAAATCCACAATTTATATTTATAATCATATAACTCAACAGTTTCTCCTTGCCACAAAGGCTTAATAGAACGTTTAATCAATATCCTTACCCCAAAGGCTAAAGGTATTCAAATGTAATAATAATGATCATACCAATCAGTTGTCTATCTTTGCACTACGGGCCAAAGATATTCAACCATAAAACCAATGGTCATGATCATGCCAATCAATTGTCTGTTAATGCACTACGACCAAAGATATTTAACTATTAACTAATGGTCATGATCCTGCCAATCACATCATCGAATTATCCCTGCACTACGACCAAGGATATTCGTTAGTATCACCAGTGGTTATGATCATGTCATACATCTGTCCATCTTTGCACGTAAGCCCAAGATATATAACTATAAAACCAATAATCAACAATTCGTCTTTGCATGTAAGCCAAAGATATATAACTGTAAAACTAATAATCAATAGTCCATCTATGCACGTAAGCCAAAAATGACTTTCATCACAATATAAGCATGAGAATGATGACAATGATATAAGCATTGATCAAACAAAATCAAGGATAAATATTAAAGACTTTAAATTTATCCAGAGTTTAAAAATATCCAAATTGTCAACATGATACTGCTTTGTGGAGTAAAATTCATAAATAATATTCATGTACCAAAAATAATTTGGACAGAAAAGAAATATATTTTTCTGGTGAATAGTACCCCGTGAATAGTACCCTATGAATAGTACTTCAGAAATAGTACCTCGTGAATAGTACCATCGCATGAAAAGTGTCTCAAATACCCGAGTGAATAATACTAGAGTGAATAGTAATTGGGTGAATAGTAACTCGTGAATAGTAACTCATGAATAGTACTCTGACATGAAAAGTGCCCCGAATACCCGAGTGAATAATACTAGAGTGAATAGTAACCAAGTGAATAATAACCCATGAATAGTAACTCGTAAATAGTATTCCGGCACGAAAAGTGCGCCGAATACCCGAGTGAATATTATTTGAGTGAATAATAACCCTGACACAAAAAGGTAGAATTGCACAATAAAATTCGTACAAATATTCTGGCATAATGATATTGAAAGAAATAATACTCCTTACGACTGTTGAACGAAAATAATATTCCTACAAATATTGAATGAAGATGATATTCCTTATGAATATTGAACGAATATAATATTAATACGAATACGAAAAATAACATCTCTTCAGAATATGAAATAAATAATACCCATTACCTCAGAAGAAGACTGGATACTGGAGTAGTGAAGTAGCAGACAACTCTTCTTCTATCTCTCTATAGCTTCTCTCTATATAGCTTCTCTCTCTATAATTGCTCTTGTGAGTCTTAGTGAATTGGTGAGAATGAAGGAAGAATGAGCTTCTATTTATAGGAAAACATAGTTTCGATAATTACACGTTATGGGGCTTAAAATATTACAGTATAATACCTTCATCTTTTCCTTCATTTTTAATTTAGTCCTGCAAGTATTATCAAACTTGCACCACCTCCCCTAATAGTATATCATGTGAATTAATAGTACAATCATGTGACTCAATAGTTCTATTGTGAGACCCCAAATTTTATGAATAAAGATTTAAATTTCTTGAAATATTTTTTTGAATATTATGGTGTGGATTTGATATAATGTTATAGTTGTGGGTAATATTTATAAATTTTGCAAAGTAATCAAGTTGTTATATAATATTCGATTGGTCGGGGAATATTCGTTTTAACAGGGAATATTCGTACGACGACACAATCATTGGTGGACCCCACAACGGAAGTATTATCGTAGTTAGAAAACGACAGAATTATTTTTTTTATAAAAATAATGGCGAAAGTGTTACCATTAAAACTGTTGAACTACCCGGTAGTAAAAGTACAATAATATGCGTGGTTGCATAGTAGCACACTGTATTGGTTATTGATGCTTACGTAAGAAGTCACTCAGTTATACTCAATTATTGCTACAGTAATTGCTGCATCATATCTCTCATATTATTGATTCAATTATTATCACAGTATCATCTGTATAATATGTTATATTATTAAATCAATAATTGAGACGGCAAAATTATTCATATTATTATTTTCAATATTTACAATGTCTAGAAGTTCTATCAAGGAGAGGTTTGGTCATCTAATTGCGCGCCAATAAGGAGAAATCCTTATCGGAAAGCCCCCTCTTTCCTGGGAACGACCTGGTTGTTAAATATTGTGAATTATAATATTAATGATGAATAAGTTCGTGTTGATTAAAGATGAAATTGATAGTTCCATTGTGTTAGAATTATTAGTGTTAGTGGAAATCGACATTTATTTCGATAATAATTGATGTCTGGAAGTTAACGGGTAATTAATCAGATAAATAAGCAATTAATTGCTATTGATTCACATGTTTATAACTATTCGTTCACATTGTGTACTATTGATTCACATTCATTTACTATTAGAGGAGTTGGTGCAAGATTGATAATACTTGCATGACTAAGTTAAAAATAGAGGTATAGATGGATGTACTATATTGTAATTCGTATTTTCACATGTCTAGAACTATTGAGTCACATGATTTACTATTGATTCACATGATTTACTATTAGAAGAGGTGGTGCAAGTTTGATAATACTTGCAAGACTAAATTAAAAATGAAAGAAAAGTTTAAGGTATTGTACTGTAATATTTCGAGCCCCAAAACGTGCAATTATCGAAACTATATATTCCTATAAATAGAAGCTCATTCTTCCTTCATTTCTCACCAATTCACTAAAGCTAAAGAGCAATTATTATAGAGAAAAATTATAGAGAGAAGAAGAAGAGAAGCCTGCTACCTCACTATTCCAGTATTCAGTCTTCTTTTGAGGTAAGGGGTATTATTTCTTTCGTATTCATGAAGAGAGCTTCAGTTATTCTATTCTTTATTATTATGTTGGAATAACCTGTCTATGCGAAGTACCGCATACATGGTGAAATTCTTCTATTAATCCATTCTTTATATTATGTTGGAATAACCTGTCTATGCGAAGTACCGCATACATAGTGAAATTCTTCTGTTATTCCATTCTTTATTATTTTGTTGGAATATCCTGTCTGTGCGGATTATGCATGACCTGGTTCCATTCTTTATTATTCTGTTGGAATAAACTGTCTGTGTGGTCTATCGCATGCCTGGTGAATTCTGTTGTTGTTCCATTCTTTATTATTCTGTTAGAATATCTTGTCTGTGCGGATTACGTATGACCTATTTTTGTTCTTTATTATTCTGTTGGAATATCCTGTCTGTGCGTATTACGTATGACCTGGTTCCATTCTTTATTATTCTGTTGGAATAACTTGTCTGTGCGGTCTATTGCATGCCTGGTGAATTCTGTTGTTATTCCATTATTTATTATTCTGTTGGAATAACCTGTCTAAGTGGATTACCGCAGGCATGGTGAATGATCATTTGTATTCATTCTTTATTAAATTGTGGAAATGATTTATCTACGCGGATTATCGCATAGCGGGTAAAAGTCCATTTGCAGTTTCGTATATTCTATTATACTCGTATGAGATATCATTTTTTTTGTACTCGTTATGGAATATCATTTTCTTTGGTATTTTTTACGAGTTACTATTAACGGGTTACTATTCACTCGATTACTATTCACTCTAGTATTATTCACTCGGGTATTCGGGGTACTTTTCGTGTCGGAGTACTATTCATGAGTTACTATTTATGGGTTACTATTCACTCAAATATTATTCACTCGGGTATTTAGAGTACTTTTCATGCCACAGTACTATTCACTGGGTACTATTCCCGAAGTACTATTCACCAAAAAAATATATTTCTTTTCTGTCTAAATTATTTTTGGTAGAAGAATATTATTCTTGAATTTTACTCTACAAAGCAGTATCATGTTGACAATTTGGACGTTATTGATTTCTGGATAAATTAAATTATAAATCATTAAAATTTATCCTTGAACTTGTTTTATTGAATTATGTCATTGTCATCATCCTCATACTTATATTATGATTAAAGTCATCTTTGACTTATGTGCATAGATGGACTTGGAATGATTATGACCAGGGATTATTCGGTATAATCATGACCGTAATGTGACGAATGATGTAGTAAAAGTCCTCATTGGCCTGTAGTTCATTAGTGGACAGTTATTGGTATGATTATGACCATGGATTATTCGGTATAATCATGACCATTGATGATTACATGAATATCCTTGGTCGTGGTGCAGGGATGATGTGGTTTATTTATTAAGCTGAGTCTCAACGATAAAGTTGATGAAAAATTTTTTAAATCATAGAAGATAGTAGATTTTATGCTCTACTTGACTCTTCTAATGGATTGCTTATTTTCGCTGCAGTTGTTGATGTAAAACTTGTTGTTTATTGTATTCTATCAGTTGTTATACTATTGAAGGCTAAGGATAATTTATTCTGCATTATCTTAGTCATAATATTTCTTACTGGGCTAGTTGAGATCACCCTTTCTTTCATTGTTCTCTTCAGAAAATGAGAATATAGCTGGGACGAGTCGGAGAATGGAGTGATGGTTCAGGATAAATGGCTTTAGTAGTCCTCACTATTCTACGGAATAATGTGATAATAATTGTAATGAGGACTCCATTGAGTATGGATATTGTCTAGATGACAATATTCTTGTTTAAACTCTCAGCTATGTTTTATCGTATTTTACACGACTGTTGTATAATTAAGTTGTATTTGAATTTATGTACCATGTATCTGACGACTCAAGATGGGTGATGTATACCTATTTTGGGGGCGTCACAGTCGGTATCAAAGCTTAGGGATATGATCCCTGGCTGAGATGTGAGACAAGAACTAGGAGGGGAGAGACGGGGAATTCCTTCGCTAGTATAACCTACCTAAGTTTATTTGGTATTTAATTGGTCAGCCAGAGTATAGGAATAATATGTGATATGTTAATTAACCCTTGTTTTGTGGCAGTTTTTGAAAATGGTATCCGAAAATGTTGAGATAAGCAATGAAGCATATGAGACCGTTGAGTAACCATAGATCAATACCTAGGGTAATGTGAAACAGGAAGACAATAATCCTCGTGTAAACAATAACACCGATGAAATGGTGAACGATGGGATGGTCAGAGGCTTTATGCAATTCATGCAACATCAGGCGAGAGCGGCTCCTATCCAAAATGCAGGTAGAAACACTGACAACTCTCAGACGGTCACCGCTAAGCAGTTCAAGGAACTGGGACCACCGTAGTTTTTTGGAGAGCCAAAACCACTTAAGGCGGAGACGTGGATAAAGCTAATCAACAAGATATTTGATGTCTTGGGATGCTCCGAGGAGTAAAAGGTTTCCTTTGTCACCTTTATGTTGCGAGCAGAGGCAGATTACTGGTGGGAATCTATAAAGTGTTCTCAACCTGCCGCACTGAAGATGTCTTGGGAGAAGTTCCAAGAACTGTTCAACGACAAGTACTTTCCTAAAAGTTTTCATCACATGAAGGTGGTAGAGTTCATCAAACTTTAGCAAAACAATATGATCGTGGCGCAGTACGAAGCTAAGTTTGCCGAGTTATCTCGGTTTGCGTCCCATTTGGTTGATAATGAGGAGAGAATGACGCGGATATTTCTAAGAGGTTTGAAACCCAAGATACGTCAATACCTTATCTCTCATAAACTATGTTTGTATTCAGATATTGTGAATAGGGCTCAGTTATTGGAGCGCGATAATGAGTCAACCCAACCAAGAGAGAGCAGCCGACAAGTCGATAATAACAGTGGTAGCAGTCAGCGAAGTGGTGACAACAAACGTAGAGGGAATCAGCATACCAAGAATGGTAACCACTTCGGTGTTAATCATGGCCAAGATAATAGAACTGGAAATTTCAAGAGGAGGATATTCAATAATAATGGAAAGACGTCAGCACCAACACCTGTTGTTAAGGAAGGAGAACGACCGCCGATCGTATGTTACAAATGCGGAGGGGAGGGACACATCAGTCCAAAATGTACGCAGCAGTCTAAAGCGTGTTTTAATTGTGGAAGAGAAGGTCATTTAGCCCGATTTTTTCGTGCACCAAAGTCAAGTCCAGCTGGGACGATGGCACCAAAGGCGGATATGGACAAAACAAAGTCGGTGGTTTCAGGAAGAGCATTTTTCGTGACTTCTCAAAAAGCGAGTACTCCGAACGAAGTTAGTACGAGTTAGTTAATTTTAAATTCTTGGGAAGTCTATACCTTATTAGATACCGGTTCTACCCATTCTTTTATCTCTCTTACTTGTGATCAACGTTTAAATTTGACCCCAAAGAAGTTAGACTTCGACTTATTGGTTGAAACTTCATAAGTAAAAACCTTCATTACCTCCACTGTTTATAAGTCTTGTTGATTCAAATTGACACTTTCACGTTACCTATCGATTTTATCTCTTTGAAAATACCTGCATTTAATGTGATTTTAGGAATTGATTGGTTAACTACTCATCAAGATTTTCGTAAGGTTATTAGTTTTCATATTCCTAACCAACCAGTTATGCGAATTCAAGCAACCAAACCACTAAAGTCAATCACTGTCATATCAAGCCATATGTAAAGAGCCCCGATCCTTTTGTTGTTGACTTCCTTGTGTGGAATGCACCGAAGCCGAACTTTCTGTAGGGGACGTTGTGTATAACAGTGACAAGTTGATAGGTATCAATGTGACGTGCTATCCAAGTCTTGGATGAGAGTCATAGTTTTGAATGATATTTCTATTGTTAATAAATTTCTTGAAGTATTCTTGAAGACTTCCTAGCCTACCCCCAGAGCGTGAAATCGAATTTTGTATTGACCCTAGTACAAAACCCATTTCTAAAACCCTTAAATATTTTTTCAACTAAAAGGAACGTATAATGCGTTAAAGACGTTGGCTCGAGCTGTTGTAGATTACGATCATACCATTCAATACTATTATGGGAAAGCGAACGTGGTAACTGACGTGTTGAGTAGAAGATCGTATGCGTTTACGAGTACGATGTTGTTAAACACAAAAACTCATTTCGTATAACTTACAAATGATGAAGATAGAGTTAAAGACTCTAGGGACCCACGTGGTGATAACGAATATACGAGTAGAATCGACTTTAATCGATAAAGTTAAAGCCGCTCAAACTACACACCTGGAGCTGATAAATGTGAAGAAGAAGGTTCAAGAGGGCGTTATTCTAGAAGCAAGAGTCGATGAATAGAGGAAATCTCAACCCTCGATTTTATTGGCCCATTTGAAATCCTTGATCGAGTAGGAACTGTGACCTATAGACTCGTTTTACAGCCAAGTATGTCGCGTGTTCATAACGTTTTTCACGTATCAATGTTACGTAAATATGTGGATGACTCGAACCACGTTATTAAATTAGAACTAGATGAGATAGCAGAAGATTTAACGTATGAGAAGATACGTGTTAAAATCTTGGATAAGAAGGATCGTATTCAACACTCAAATGTTATACCTCAAGAGTTAGAATCTGAAATGAAGTCAAGGTATCATCATCTCTTCGGCATATCAGGTACGTACGTAAATTTTGAGGGCAAAATTTCGTAAGGAGGGGAAATTGTGAGACCCCAAATTTTATGAATAAAGATTTAAATTTCTCGAAATATTTTTTTGAATATTATGGTGTGGATTTGATATAATATTATAGTTGTGGATAATATTTATAAATTTTGCAAAGTAAGCAAGTTGTTATATAATATTCGATTGGTCGGGGAATATTCGTTTTAACAGGGAATATTCGTACGACGACACAATCATTGGTGGACCCCATAACGGAAGTATTATCGTAGTTATAAAACGACAGAATTATCTTTTTATAAAAATAACGGCGAAAGTGTTACCGTTAAAACTGTTGAACTACCCAGTAGTAAAAGTATAGTAATACGCGTGGTTGCATAGTAGCACACGGTATTGGTTATTGATGCTTACGTAAGAAGTCACTCAGTTATACTCAATTATTGCTACAGTAATTGCTGCATCATATCTCTCATATTATTGATTCAATTATTATCACAGTATCATCTGTATAATATGTTATATTATTAAATCAATAATAGAGATGACAAAATTATTCATATTATTATTTTCAATATTTACAATGTCTAGATGTTCTGTCAAGGAGGGGTTTGGTCATCTAATTGCGCGCCAATAAGGAGAAATCTTTATCAGAAAGCACCCACTTTCCTGGGAACGACCTGGTTGTTAAATATTATGAATTATAATATTAATGATGAATAATTTCATGTTGATTAAAGATGAAATTGATAGTTCCATTGTGTTAGAATTATTTGTGTTAGTGGAAATTGACATTTATTTCGATAATAATTGATGTCTGAAAGTTTTCGGGTAATTAATCAGATAAATAAGCAATTAATTGCTATTGATTCACATGTTTATAACTATTTGTTCGCATGTGTGTATTATTGATTCACATTCATTTACTATTAGGAGAGTTGGTGCAAGATTGATAATACTTGCATAACTAAGTTAAATATGGAGGTATAGATGGAGGTACTATACTGTAATTCGTATTTTCACATGTCTAGAACTATTGAGTCACATGATTTACTATTGATTCACATGATTTACTATTAGAGGAGGTGGTGCCAGTTTGATAATACTTGCAGGACTAAATTAAAAATGAAAGAAAAGTTGAAGGTATTGTACTATAATATTTTGAGCCACAGAACGTGCAATTATCGAAACTATATTTTCCTATAAATAGAAGCCCATTCTTCCTTCATTTCTCACAAATTCACTAAAGCTATAGAGCAATTATTATAGATAAAAATTATAGAGAAAAAGAAGAAGAGAAGTCTGCTACCTCACTATTCCAGTATTCAGTCTTCTTTTGATATTAGGGGTATTATTTCTTTCGTATTCATGAAGAGAGCTTCTGTTATTCCACTCTTTATTATTATGTTGGAATAACCTGTCTATGCGAAGTACCGCATACATGGTAAAATTCTTCTGTTATTCCATTCTTTATTATTATGTTGGAATAACCTGTCTATGCGAAGTACCGCATACATGGTGAAATTCTTCTATTATTCCATTCTTTATTATTATGTTGGAATATCCTATCTGTGCGGATTACGCATGACCTGGTTCCATTCTTTATTATTCTATTAGAATAACCTGTCTGTGCGGTCTATCGCATGCCTGGTGAATTCTGTTGTTATTCCATTATTTATTATTTTGTTGGAATATCCTGTTTGTGCGGATTACGCATGACCTGGTTCCGTTCTTTATTATTCTATTGGAATATCCTGTCTGTGCGTATTACGCATGACCTGGTTCCATTCTTTATTATCTGTTGGAATAACATGTCTGTGCTGTTTATCGCATGCCTGGTGAATTCTGTTGTTATCCATTCTTTATTATTCTGTTGGAATAACCTGTCTATGTGGATTACCACAAGCATGGTGAATGATCCTTTGTATTCATTCTTTATTAAATTGTGGAAATGATCTGTCTACGTCGATTACCGCATGGCGGGTGAAAATCTATTTGCAGTTTCGTATATTCTATTATACTCGTATGAGATATCATTTTTTTTGTACTCGTCACAGAATATCATTTTTTGGTATTTTTTACGAGTTACTATTCACGGGTTACTATTCACCCGATTACTATTCACTCTAATATTATTCACTCGGGTATTCAGGACACTTTTTGTGTCGGAGTACTATTCACGAGTTACTATTCATCCAAATTACTATTCGCCCGAATATTATTCACTCGGGTATTTAGAGTACTTTTCATGCCGGGGTACTATTTCCAAAGTTCTATTTACGGGATACTATTCACCTGAAAAATATATTTCTTTTCTGTCATGGGGTACATATAGATGTCGATTTCCACTAACACTAATAATACCAACACAATGAAACTATCAATTTCATCTTTAATCAACACGAACTTATTCATAATTAATATTATAACTCACAATATTTAACAACCAGGTCATTCCCATGAAAGAGGGGGCTTTTCGATAAGGATTTCTCCTTATTGGCGCGCAATTAGGTGACCAAACCTTTCATTGACAGAACTTCTAGACATTGTCAATATTCCAAATAATAATATGAATAACTTTGTCGTCTCAATTATTGATTTAATAAAATATTATGATAATAATTTAATAAAACTGAGTGACTTTCCACGTAAGAATCAATAAACAAAGATACTATATAATACCGTGTGCTACCATGCAACCACGCGTATTACTATACTTTTACCACCGATTATTTTATGACAAATTATTTACTTTAAAAGTTTTTCACATATCACCTTTAACTTTAATCTTTTATCAATTTAACCATTTATTAAAATAAAAAATTCAATACTTTTATTTCATAAAATTTGGGATCTCATAGGTTGTCTTTATCAACAAATCCCGGTGGTTGTGACATGTATACTGTAAGACCCCAACTTTTTTTTAATAAAGATGATTTTTCTATAAATATCATTTTTAAATATTATGGAATGAATTTGATATAATATTATAGTTGTGGATAATATTTATAAATTTTGCAAAGTACGCAAGTTGTTATATAATATTCGATTGGTCGGGGAATATTCGTTTTAACAGAGAATATTCGTAAGACGACACAATCATTAGTGGACCCCACAACGGAATTATTTTCGGATTGAGAAAATGACAAAAATATTTTATGAAAATAACGGCGGAAGTTTTACCGTTAACTATTGAAACACCCGGTGTTAAAAGTACAGGAATACACGTGGTTGCATAGTAGCACACGGTATTGATTATTGATGCTTACGTGAGAAGTCACTCAGTTTTGTTTAATTATTGCTTCAGTAATTGTTGCATAGTATCTCACGTTATTTGATTCAATTATTGTCGATATTTTATATAATATTAAATCATAATTGAGATGACAGAGTTATTAATATTATTATTTGTAATATTAACGATGTCTAGAAGTTCTGCCAAGGAGAGGTTTGGTCACCTAATTGCGCGCCAACAGGGAGAAATCTTTCTCGAAAAGCCCCCTTTTTCCTAGGAACGACCTGGTCGATTAATATTGTGAATTATAATAATGATGATAAATATTGTTAAATATATTGAGGTGTCTTTTTATGAAGTCACGGAAGTTTATATATATATATATATATATATATAATTTTAGTTTTATTAGTATTATTATTGTAATAAAATAGAAAAACTTTTTATATAAAACAGAATACTTTTATAAAGTTATTTGTTTTATTAGACTATAAATAGAATATATTATATTCTATTATGCATAGTATTTTACATAGTAAAATCTTTTTATATAAAATATAATACTTTTATAAAGTTATTTATTTTATTAGACTATAAATAGAATATATTATATTTTATTATGCATAGTGTTTACATAATGCCTGCATAGTATTTGCATAGTAAAATCTTTTTATATAAAACAGAATACTATTATAAAGTTATTTGTTTTATTAGACTATAAATAAAATGTATTATATTTTATTATGCATAGTATTTGCATAATGCCTGCATAATGTTTGCATAGTAAAATCTTTTTATATAAAACAGAATACTTTTATAAAGTTATTCATTTTATTAGATTATAAATAGAATATATTATATTTTATTTAAAAGATTTTGTTTTATTAGAATATTTTATTAATACTGCATAGTAAATCAATATGGACAGTCCGTTTAAAAGTAAATCAATCTGGACCGTTCACGAATTAGTTACTATTCAGTCCATTCTCCTATAAATAGAAGCTCATTCCTTCATTATTTCTTACGAATTCACTGAAACTCTAGAGAGAGAAACTATAGAGAGAGAGAGAGAAGAAAAGTATTATGCTACTTCACTACTCCTATATCCAGTTTCTTCTAAGGTAAGGGGTATTATTTCTTTTGTATTCATGAAGAGAACTTCTGTTATTCCATTCTTTATTATTATGTTGGAATAACCTGTATACGCGGACTACCCTATACTTGGTAAAATTCTTCTGTTATTCCATTCTTTATTATTATGTTGGAATATCCTGTCTACGAGAAGTACCACATACATTGTGAAATTCTTCTGTTATTCCATTTTTTATTATTCTGTTGGAACATCCTGTTGGTGCGAATTTTGCTTGACCTGGTTCCGTTATTTATTATTCTGTTGGAACATCTTGTCGGTACGAATTTCACCTGACCTGGTTTCTTTATTTATTATTCTTTTGGAATATCCTGTTTGTGTATTTACGCATGACATGGTTTCGTTATTTATTATTCTGTTGTAATAACCGGTCTGTGCGGTCTATCGCATGCATGGTGATTTTTTTTGTTATTCTATTCTTTATTATACTCAGTTGGTTAAAGTTTTGTCTTTTATACTCCATGAAATTAGTGGAATATCCTTGATATTTACGCTTCATCCATTATCTTTTTATGGAAATATTCTTCTGAGTATTCTTGAGTTTTACCCCACAAAGCAGTATCATGTTGACAATTTGGACGTTATTGGTTCCTGGATAAATTAATTTTTGAACTTGTTTTATTGAATTCTTATATCATTGTCATCATCCTCATGTTTATATTATGTTGAAAGTCATCTGTGGCCTGTAGTTAGGGGTGGGCAAAAAAATCAGTTTTTTCGGTTTTAAGGCGAACTGGTCCGGTCCGAACCGGCCGGTTCGGGATAAATCTGAAACGGTTCGGTACCGGTAAAATTATTCGGTATATACCGGCTAAACGGTTTCGGTTTCGGTTCAAGATTTACTTGGATCGGTAGTAACCGGACCGGTTATACCGGTTATTTACTAACTTAGTAATTTTAATTTTTACAAATCAGTGTTCTTAATATTAAGTCTTATCTTATCTCTACTTATCTTCAGATTCGCTTACCAGACACCACACCAGTTACCGCTTTCCAAATAGATCTAGGGTTTCTTCGTTTGCTACTTCGCTCTCTCATCTCACACAGTCACTCTCGGCCTCTCGCTACTTCGCTCTCTCGCTAGTCGGCGTCTCTACTGAGTACTGCCTTCTCCATCTGGCATCTACGAGACTACGATCCTCTCATCCTCTGAGTTCACTCTCAGTCGGCGACTCAGCGTTGCTACTGAGTACTGCACTACTGCCTACTCTCAGTCTCTCACTCTCAGTCGGCGTCGGCGCGTCGCTACTTCCTCCGAGCTCTCCTACTCTCCGACTCTCCCTCCGAGCTCCGGCCTCCGGCTAGCTTTGCGTAGGTAATTTTACTTTCTATTCGTTTGATTTAAGATCTGAACTTCAATTTTAAGGTTTCAAACTTCAATTTATGTCACTCTGTTTTTATGATTTAACTTCAATTTTAGGGTTTCGAACTTTGGTATCTATTAAACAACATGTGCCATCTAGTTTACAGTTTTTCTTTGCCGATGGTAAGAACCAATTTAGTATATCCATTAAAATAATTAGAATTGATAATGGTATTAAGTTTTTTTTTAACTCAGAACTTGGTGTCTTGGTCTATTTGTACTTCTTAATGGTGTCTTGGTCCATTAGAATTGATAAGCAGTGTGTTACTAGTCAACTTTTGTCACTCTGTTTTCAATTTTTCATGTTAAAATTTAATCACTATTCTCATGGTTTTCAATACCTGGAAATGCCCATTACTGTTCTCATGTTCGATCAGTGATTTTTATAGTGATTTTTGTTTGTGTTTTTATGTACAGTGAATCGGTGATGGAAAATATGGATAATAGTATACCAATATCAATCGATGCAAATCCAATCCCAAGCAATGGAGGAGGCGAGAAATACGAAACACAAAAGCAAAGTGAAGTTGAAGAGATTGAGCAAATAACCGGTAAGACTCGTGCTACTATATGGGAACATTATATAAGGTTTAAGCAAAATGATGAAATAAAGGCATAGTGCAATTATTGTGGTCAAGTTTTAAAAGCCGACTCAGGAAAGAATAGGACAAGTGGTTTAAAAAATCATAATGCAAGATGTAAATTGTACCCTTCTAATATTCAATTAAAGGAAAGACAACAATCACTATTAAATTTTCCACAATCAAGTATTAATGAAGGGGGTCAAGAGTTGGAAGGGGAATCAACCAATAATGTTTGTTTATGGAAATTTGATCAAGAGTTGATTAGGAGGGAAATTTCGTTTATGATAATTGTTGATGAACTTCCTTTTAGTCATGTGGAGAATATGGGATTTAAACACTTGATGTCGGTTGCATGTCCAAAATTTATTGTGCCTTCACGTAGGGCCATGACTAGATATTGTTTGAAGCGTTTTTTAGAGGAGAAATTGAAACTAAAAACTTAATTCAAAAATACATCACAAAGGGTTTCTCTTACTACCGATACATGGACTTCCATACAACGAATTAATTATATGGTGTTGACTGCTCATTATGTTGATGATAAGTGGAATTTGCAAAAGAAAATTATTAGCTTTGTCCCAATTACTAGTCATAAAGGGGAAGACATATGTATGTCGGTTGAAAATTATTTGAGGGAATGGGGAATTGATAAAGTTTTCACAATCACATTTGATAATGCTAGTTCCAATGATGTTGCAATTTCCTATTTGAAAACTCAATTGAAAGTTTGGGGTCATAGCATTTGTGACAATAAATTTCTCCATGTGAGGTGTGTTGCTCATATAGTTAATTTGGTTGTATGTGATGGGCTGAAAGATGCGACTCCTTCGATATCTCGTGTTCGATCTTTAGTTAGGTGGGTGTGACAATCTCCTTCTAGGATTAAAAAATTCAAAGAATGTGTTGAAATTGAGAAAATTGAAAAAAAAAACTTCGTTGATCCTAGATGTGTCCACTAGATGGAACTCCATTTATTCTATGTTGAATGTGGCCATAGATTTTGAACGTGCTTTTAATAGGCTTGCAAGCAAAGATCCTTTATTCAAATTGGAAATGGAATCGGGTGATGGGTGGCCTACCATAGAAAATTGGGGAGTTGTGAGAAAATTGGTGGTATTCTTGAAGTGTTTCTTTGACATTACGGTGAAGGTTTCGGGTACATCTTATATGACATCAAATTCTTTTTTTCATGAATTTCTTGATCTTGATGATGCTTTGAATGAATTGCTGTATGATGAGAATGACAATGACATGAGAGAAATGGCGTTGAGGATGAGAGCAAAATTAGATAAATATTGGGGGAATGTTGAAAAGATGAATAAACTGTTGTACATTACGGTGGTTCTAGATCCTAGACATAAATTTGCTTTTGTGGAATTTCCTTTCAATTCAATGTATGGGAGTGGGACTGAAATGGCAAAAAAAATTATAAAATCGGTGCGTGATGCCATTGAGGAATTGTTTAAATGTTATAGTCTCAAATATGTATCCCAAAGTGCACATTCATCCCAAAGTGCACAATCATCCCAAAGTGCACAATCTAATGCGTCTAGTGAAAGTTTTTATGTGTGTGGTCGAGAAAGGACAAGGAGAAAGATGATGGATAAATTTGTAGAACACATTGCGGATGTTCAAGGAGGAGATAAAACTGAATTAGATAAGTATTTGAGTGAGCATGTTGATCAAATGACTTCAAAATATAATGTTTTGGGTTGGTGGAAAATAACTCTCCTAGATTTCCCATTCTCTCTCAAATGGCTAAAGATGTATTTGCGGTTCCTATATCAACCATTGCTTCCGAGTCAGCATTTAGCACCGGTGGTCGTGTACTTGATTCATTTAGGAGTTCTTTAACTCCTAAAATGGTACAAGCTCTTATTTGTGCTCAAGATTGGCTTCGTTCAAGCAAACAACCAATATCCGTGGAGGAGAACTTAGATTCACTTGAAACAATTGAGAAATGTAATCCTTCATTTTAAATTATATAGTTTTCATTTATAATGTTTATATGTTAATGACTTTCTTTAACTATTTTTATTTTCTTTTGATCTTAGAATTTGCAGAAGTTTTGGATATGGATGGTGGAATTTAATGACAGTTTTTACATCTCTCAAATAACAGGTTTTTTTTAAACTTGGGTTTGTTTCAAGTTTTTTGTATCACTTAGTAATATCCTCACTGATTCAGAACTGTTAAAGCTCAATTTCATTTATAATGGTTTGTTTGTTGTTATGGTAAAATTAAGAAACAAGATGGCTAGAAAAAAAAGTACTCTTTTATTTGTTGGAGAAAGTAAATAGTAGTATTTGGACTGAAATCTTTCTACTTTAAATGTAGCATTGTGATCACTGCATTTTTGGGAACTGCTGTTAGTGTTGTGGCCTGCTGGTCTGATGGTCTGCTATTAATCTTTCTTCTATGTTACTCTGCTTGCTGCTCTGCTGCTGTTAGTTTGCACTTTGGACTGCTGCTAGTTTGGACTTTGGACTATGGACTGCATATGATTATGAAGCTGGACTGGACTTTGGACTGCATTTTTGGATCAGTCAGTGCTGTTAGTTTGTACTTTGGACTGCTGTTGTTAGTATTGCTATTTGTAAACTGTAATCTTGGACTGGACTTTGGACTTTTGACTGCTGCTAGTTTGGTTGTTATTTAATCTTGGATTGTAGTTTGGTTGTTATTTAATCTTGGATTGATTTGTAGTTGTGTAAACTGTAAAGAAATTATGGACTTGTCTTGGACGTGTTATTTAATCTTGGATCAGTTGAATCATGAATGTGCTTGGAAGTTAGATCAGTTGAATGTTATTGTAATATGCTACTATGCTACTTGCTAGTATGGACTTTTTTTAAACTTTTCATTGAAGCAGGGTTAAAAAACAACCGGTACAAATTTAGGTTCAAACCGTTACCGAACCGGTTCCGAACAGGCTAACCGGTTCTGTAAACCGGTCCAACCGATACCGGTATCGGTATCTAATTTAGACTAAATTCGGTAACCAGTTCGGTTCGGACCGGTTCGGTCCGATTAATTACCGGTGCCCACCCCTACCTGTAGTGCATAGATGGATTTGGTATGATAATGACCAGGGATTATTCGGTATAATCATGACCGTAATGTTACAAATGATATGGTAAAAGTCCTCATTGACCCGTAGTGCATTGATGGACAGTTGTCGGCATGATCATAACCATTGATGAATACACGAATATTCTTGGCCCGTAGTACATGGATAATTTATGGTCGTGATACTAATGAATATCCTTGGTCGTAGTGCAGGGATGATGTGGATTATTTTTTAAGCTGAGTCTCAGCGATAAAAGTGATGAAAAACCTTTTTAAATCATAAAAGATAGTAGATTTTATTCTCTACTTGACTCTTTTAATGGATTGCTTGTTTCGCTGCAGTTAAACTTGATGTTTGTTATATTTTATCAGTTTAACACTGTTGAAGGCTAAAGATAATTTATTCTGCATTATCTTAGTCATAATATTTCTTACTGGGCTAGTTGAGCTCACCCTTTCTTTCACTCTTCTTTTCAGGAAATGAGAACGTAGCCGGGACTAGTCGGGGAACGGAGTGACGATCTAGATGATAGTATTAGTAGTCCTCACTATTCTGTTAAAAAGAGTGACAATAAATGTAATGAGGAATCCTTTGAGTGTGGATATTGTCTAGATGACAATATTCCTATTAAAACTCTCAGTTTATGTATTGTCGTATATTACACGACGGTTGTATAATTAATTTTGTATTTGTATTCTGTACCATGTATTTGGCGACTCAGAATAGGTGATGAATACCTATTTTGGGGGCATCGTAGTTGGTATCAAAGCTTAGAGATATGATCCCTGGCTGAGATGTGAGACAAGAACTAGGAGGGGAGAGACGGGGAATTCCTTCGCTAGTATGACCTACCTAAGTTTATTTGGTATTTAATTGATCGGTCAGAGTATAGGGATAATATGTGATATGTTAATTAACCCTTGTTTTGTGGCAGTATTTGAAAATGGCCTCCGAGAATGTTGAGATTAACAATGGACAGGAGACCGTTGAGTCTCCACAGATCAACAATCAGGACAATGTGCATCAGGAAGGCGACAATCCTCACGGAAACAACAACACTGACCAAATAATGAACGATGGAATGTTCAGAGGCTTTCTGCAATTCATGCAACATCATGCAAGAGAGACTCCTGTCCAAAATGCAGGTAGAAACACTAGCAACTCTCGGATGGTCACTGCTAAGCAGTTCAAGGAGTTGGGACCACCAGAGTTTTTTGGAGAGCCAAAACCATTTATGGCGGAGACGTGGATAAAGCAGATCAACAAGATATTTGATGTCTTGGGATGCTCCGAGGAGCAAAAGGTTCCCTTTGCCACCTTCATGTTACGGGCAGAGGCAGATTACTGGTGGAAATCTGTAAAGCATACTCAACCTGCCGCACTGAAGATGTCTTGGGAGAAGTCCCAAGAACTGTTCAACGACAAGTACTTTCCCGAAAGTATTCGTCACATGAAAGAGGTATAGTTCATTAAACTGGAACAAAACAACATGACCGTGTCACAGTACGAAGCAGAGTTTACCGAGTTGTCCTGGTTTGCGTCCCATTTGGTTGATAATGAGGAGAGAATGACACAGATGTTTCTAAGAGTTTTGAAACCCGAGATACGTCAATATCTTATCTCTCATAAACTGTGTTTGTATTCAGATGTTGTTAATAGGGCTCAGTTATTGGAACGCGATAATGAGTCAACCTAACCAAAAGAGAGCAGCCGTCAAAATGATAATACCAGTGAGAACAGTCACCGAAGCGGTGACAATAAGCGTGGAGGGAATCAACATGCCAAAAATGATAACCACTTCGGTGGTAATCATGGACAAAATAATAAGAATGGACATTTCAAGAAGAGGAGATTCAACAATGATGGAAAGACGTTAGCATCAACACCCGTCGTTAAGGAAGGAGAACGACCACCTATCATATGCTTCAAATGTGGAGGGGAGGGACACATCAGTCCAAATTGCGCGATGCCATCCAAAGCATGTTACAATTGTGAAAGAGATGATCGCCTGATCCAATTTTGTCGTGCACCGAAGATAAGTCTAGCTGGGATGGAGGCATCAAAGGCCTTCCCAGACAAGATAATACTGGTAGTTCAAGGGAGAGCGTTTGTCGTGACCACCCAAAAAGCAAGGAACCCGAACGAGGTCATCACGGGTAAGCTTATCATAAACTCTAGTGAAGTATATACCTTATTTGATACCGGTTTTACCCATTCTTTTATTTCTCATATTTGCGCTTAACGTTTAAATTTGACTCCGTAAAAATTAGACTTTAACTTATCTGTTGAAACTCCGTTGGGTGAAACCTTCATTACATCCACTGTTTATAAGTCTTGTTTGGTTCAAATCGGTACCCTCACATTACCTGTCGATCTAATTTTATTGAAAATACTTGCATTTGACGTAATTCTAGGGATTGATTGGTTAATTATTCATCATGCAAAAATTGATTATTTTCGTATGGTTGTTAGCTTTCATATTCCTGACCAACCTATTATGCGAATTCAAGCAACCAACCCATTAAAATCAATCACTGTCATCTCAAGCCATAAAAATATTCATTTATTGAAAACGGATGTCAAGCTTTCTTAGCTCATGTCACGGATCTAAACAAAAATACGTCAGTTTTGAATGATATTTCTATTGTTAATGAATTTCCTGACGTATTCCCTGAAGAAATTTCTGGCCTACCTCCAGAGTGTGAAATTGAATTCTGTATAGACCTTGAACCTGGTACAAAACCTATTTCCAAAGTCCCATATCGAATGGCTCCTCTTGAACTTCAGGAGTTAAAGACCCAATTGCAGGAATTGTTAGACATCAGTTTCATTCGTCCTAGTACTTCTTCTTGGGGTGCTCCTGTTCTATTCGTGAAGAAGAAAGATGGGAGTATGCGACTTTTTATTGATTATCGGGAGTTGAATCATGTCACCATCAAAAATAGGTACCCATTTCCACGTATTGATGACCTGTTTGACCAGTTGTAAGGCGTCAAATTCTTTTCAAAGATTGATCTTCGTTCTGGATATCACCAATTGAAGATTAAAACCGATGACATTCCAAATACGGCTTTCAGAACTCGGTACGGGCATTATGAATTCCTAGTCATGTCTTTTGGATTGACTAATGCTCCTGCTGCCTTCATAGATATGATGAATTGAGTATTCAAGGAATATTTGGATCACTTTGTGGTTGTCTTTATTGATGAAATCCTCATATATTCCAAAAGTCGCGAAGATCATGAGCAACACTTGAGGCTGATACTCCAAAATCTTCGTGAAAATAAGCTTTATGCCAAGTTAAAGAAATACGAGTTCTGGCTTGAGGAAGTAGAATTTCTTGGGCACGTGGTATCAAGTCATGGAATATCTGTTGACTCGGCAAAGATTGAAGCTACTCAAAGCTGGGAACAACCTAAATCAGTGACTAAAGTACGTAGCTCTCTCGGCTTAGCTGGTTATTATCGGAGATTCGTAGAAGGTTTTCTCGAATCGCTACTCCATTAACAAAGCTAACTCGAAAAGATACAAAATTTGGTTGGAGTGAGGAATGCGAGAAGAGTTTTCAAGAACTCAAGAGAAGACTCATTTCAGCACCTGTTCTGAGAATACCATCTGGCTCGGAGGGATTTGCCATCTACAGTGATGCTTTGGGCAAAGGGTTAGGTTGTGTTCTCATGCAACATGGGAAAGTCATAGCCTATGTTTCTCGATAACTCAAAGAATATGAGAGGAATTATCCTACTCATAATCTAGACTTGGCAGTAGTCGTTTTTACACTAAAGATTTGGAGGCATTACTTGTATGGGGAGAAAGTGGAGATCTTTACGGATCATAAAAGCCTTAAATATTTCTTCACTCAAAAGGAACTCAACATGCGACAACAATGTTGGCTTGAACTGTTGAATGATTATGATCATACCATCCAATACCATCCTGAAAAAGCGAACGTGGTAGCTGACGCATTGAGTTGAAGATCATATGCGGGTACGAGTGGGATATTGTCAACGCAAAGGCCTATTTTGTGTGACTTGCAAATGATGGAGATAGAGTTAAAGACTCCAGGGACCCATGTGATGATGGCAAATATACGAGTAGAACCGACTTTAATCAACAGAGTTAATGCTGCTCAAACTACAGACCTGGAGCTGATACGTATGAGGAAGAAAGTGCAAGAAGGTGCTATGCCGGAAGCAAGAATCGATGAAGAAGGAATACTTCGAGTCAACTTCAGACTTTATGTTCCTAAAGACTTTGATTTAAAGTATAAAATCATGATGGAGGCGCACAACACACCATTTGCAATCCATCCTGGGAGTACTAAAATGTATCGTGATCTTTGTCATACATTTTGGTAGAGCAATATGAAGAGAGAGATAACACTGTTTATCTCAAGGTGTCTAACTTGTCAACGAGTCAAGGCGGAGCATCAAGTACCAAAAGGTCCATTACAACCACTTGAAATTCCAGAATGGAAGTGGGAGCACATTAACATAGATTTCGTTACTGGTCTTCCAAAGGTTTCTCAAGGCATAGATGCAATTTGGGTCATTATTGATAGATTGACCAAGTCTGCTCATTTCTTACCAATACGAGAAACTTATACACTTGAAAGTCTTGCTCATATGTACATAAACGAGATTTTAAGACTGCATGGTATGCCAGTATCCATAGTTTCTGATCGAGACCCAAGATTCACTTCACGATTTTGGGTTAGTTTGCAAAAATCTATGAGCATGGATTTATGATTTAGTTCGGCATATCATCCTCAGACGGACGGACAATAAGAGAGGACTATTCAAACTCTTGAGGATTTATTAAGACTCTGTGTCATTGACTTCAAGGGAAGTTGGGACAAGTTCTTACCATTGGTGGAGTTTTCCTACAACAACAGTTATCAAGCAAGTATTGGCATGGCTCCATTTGAGGCGTTGTATGAAAGAAAGTGTCGTTCTCCAGTATGCTGGGATGAGGTGGGTGAAGTAACATTGTTGGGACCAGAGTTGGTACGTATGACTACAGAAAAGATTCAAACGAGCCGACAACGTATAAAAACCTCACAAGACCGACAAAACAGTTATGCTGATATTCATCGAAAGGACATGCAATTCGATATTGGAGATCATATGTTGTTACGTGATGCTCCATGGAAAGGAGTTACGAGATTTGGAAAGAGAGGAAAGCTCAATCCTCGATTCATTGGCCCATTTTTAATCCTCGATCGAGTAGGAACTGTGGCGTATAGACTCGCTTTACCGCCAAGTATGTCTCGTGTTCATAACGTTTTTCATATATCCATTTTACGTAAATATGTGGAAGACCCGAACCACATTATTGAGTTAAAACCGGACGAAATAGAAGAAGATTTAATGTATAAAGAGGTTCCTGTTCAAATCTTGGATAAGAAGAAACATATTCTACGCTCCAAGGTTATACCTCAAGTCAAAGTTTTGTGGAGAAACCACGATGTTGAGGAAATGACCTGGAGTTAGAATCTGAAATGAAATCAAGGTATTCTTACCTCTTCGACATACCAGGTATGTACCCTAATTTCGAGGGCGAAATTTCATAAGAAGGGGAGGTTGTAAGACCCCAACTTTTTTTTAATAAAGATGCTTTTTTTATAAATATCATTTTTAAATATTATGGAATGAATTTGATATAATGTTATAGTTGTGGGTAATATTTATAAATTTTGCAAAGTACGCAAGTTGTTAAATAATATTTGATTGGTAGGGGAATATTCCTTTTAACAGGGAATATTCGTATGACGGCACAATCATTAGTGGACCCCACAATGAAATTATTATCGGATTGAGAAAACGAAAAAAATATTTTATGAGAATAACGTTGGAAGTTTAACGTTAACTGTTGAAACACCTGGTGTTAAAAGTACAGGAATACCCGTGGTTGCATAGTAGCGCACGATGTTGATTATTGATGCTTACGTGAGAAGTCACTCAGTTTTGTTCAATTATTTCTTCAGTAATTGTTGCATAGTAACTCACGTTATTTGATTCAATTATTGTAGATATTTTATATATTATTAAATTAATAATTGAGATGATAGAGTTATTAATATTATTATTTACAATATTAACGATGTCTAGAAGTTCTGCCAAGGAGAGGTTTGGTCACCTAATTACGTGCCAACAGGGAGAAATCTTTATCGAAAAGTTCCCTTTTTCCTGGAAACGACCTGGTCGATTAATATTTTAAATTACAATAATGATGATAAATATTGTTAAAATTATTGAGGTGTCTTTTTATGAAGTCATGGAAGTTTATATATATATATATATATATATATATATATATATATATATATATATATATT